>WBSA01000007.1:0-1200000 GCA_009828645.1 Calcarisporium arbuscula
CCCCACAACATCGACTGAGCAAGCTCCACTTGGTGATTAAGAAGTACAGCCCCTAGCCGGTCACCGGCTTCCTCGCGCCCCATGCGATTATGCACGCCAGCAGAATGCCAAGTAGCGATAGCCAAGCGCTCTGTATCGCATCCATGAGTCGTCCTGGGCCGTGAAGCCAATGGCTTGCTATGTGCCTTGCCTGCCTCTATACCCATGCAAGCATTTCAGCGTTTCTTTCGGCACGCTATCCAGCCGCCAACTGCAACGATCAACCTCCCGATCAAGCTTTCTCTAAGCTGCTGGAGCACACGCGTCTCTTCGGCCTCGGCACTGTTTTCTTCCAACCGATTCTTAGCCCCTTGTTCCTTCGGCTGGCTGAATTGCGTCGCGTTGTGTATCTCGACCAGACTGCGGCTGCCTATGTGTCTCACCCACATCATCTCCTTTACCCATGTCGAATCGTGGTCAAAACCCTCTTGCATATCGCCGCGTTCCAGTCTCTTTTCGTCGGCTTCTTTCAGCTCAGAAGTACTCTCTGCTATGATAGCATCCATGGCGCTTTCGGTAGTGGATGCTGCCCCTCAAGCTCCCAATCGCCTCCCAACCTAGCTGAACGACCCAATACCGGGTATACCGTCCCTTGCACCATGATTGGAGCTTGACCTCGGTATATCGTGCTGTAACCCCAGCATGCGTGGCCAGTGTTCTCCAATGCCTTGTCATAACATCATGGCTTGTCGTCAAGAAGCGGCACTCGCTGCAGCTCAGTCCTTGTTCATAGACCACCAATCCTGGAATTGGTCGGCTTCCGTCCGTTGGGAGTTTGGCTGTAATGGGATCTTGTAGTGGTTGATGCTCGAGATAGCTTAAAATCTCCGCCAGCTCGTGGCCCTTCAAGTTATGCTCATGTCGAAAATGCGACTCAATCTTCTTGCCCGGCCGCACAGCAGCACTGCACTCATTGCAAATGAGAACTGATGCTCCTCATTGAGTGTAATCCAGTACTCCATTGCAGCGCATCCCGAGATGTAACAAGCCCATACAGCAACTAGAATACAATAGTAGAATTGCTTTCACGCCGTACTTTTAGTAACGCGGTTTGCGCGTCGCGCTCTATCGTAATTTCATAACCCTATTAACCCAAAAATTCGGGGTTGGGGTTAGTAGTGGAGTCACTTTAACCCGAGCACCAATGAACCTGCTCCAACGGAGTCTGGTCCAAATTGGTATCCACTTTTACTTGTCACCACCAAAATTGTCCCAGGACTGGAGTAGAATCGCCGCTGGATGGAGGCTAGGGTCTAAGTAAATACTAGATTTATAAATATACTAGTAATTTTATAATTTTAATTTTATAGAAATAATAGCTAATCTCTATAGTAATATTTCTATTCTAGAAGTTTATTATTTAATCTATCTTTAGAGTACTCTTTATTATACTCTTTATTATAATTTAAAAGTATATTTTAGCTTTAACTTTTTAACTATTTATATTAAGATTAATTACTATAATCTTTATCTATAAGTTTTTAAGATAGCTAGAGTAAGATAAGATTTCTATATTAAATATTAAGCTACTACTATACTTAATAAGATTATTTAACTTAATAGCTTATTATTATTAATAAAGTTAGAGATAAAGAAAGCTCTAATTTAAAAATAATAATAGTTAGTAGACTATATTATTAAAAGAGGAAGTAAGAAACCCTTTTAACTTTACTTAAAAGGAAAATATATAGAGTTATTTAGAAATAGTTAATATTAATATATAAGAGCTAATAGTTAAAAATTAACTATAGACTAGAACTCTCTATCTATATATTATCTCTATATTAATAATTTTAAATTACTAGCTAGAAAGCCTTAGGTACTAAGCTTAATATTAAATTTATTACTCTTTACTAACTATAGCTTATATTACTATAAGGTATATATTAATTATTTAGTACTATTCTCCTAGGAGCTTAGAAGACTTAATTACTATTTTAGAATAGTAAATATCCTCTTATTAAATAAACTCTTATATAAAATACTAATTTATTTTATTTTATAACTCTTTAATATATATATAAGTAATTACTATTCTAAACTAGATTAATACTAAAATAGCTAGTTCTAAGTAAATTATTATATATTATTATTTTATATAAGCCTATAATTCCTCTAAGTCTAGAAATAAAGAATTAGGATCTATAAGTATTAGATATTAAGACTAAATATTACCTTAAGTTACTAGTACTATATTATACTATAATACTAGAGAATAAGTAAAGATATAAATAGGCTACTAGTAGTTAATTATTTATAAGTAACTTATTATATAGTTACTAGTAAAATCCTTATATTATATACTACCTACTACTATTATAAACTAACTATTAATAATAATAAATAAGGTATTCTTACTTCTTTTATTTAATTTATTTTACTTAAATTTAATATATTTATTTATATCAGGCTATAATATATTTAATAATTATTTATACCTTTAAATTTTCAATAGCTTTTATATATAAATAAGCACTAGCTATATAAAAAGATTTTATATATAAAGTAGCCTAAAGTACTTATACTAGGGATATAATATTAAAAAAGCTATTACTATAATTTTCTTTCCCTTTACTTTATTAAAAAAAATAGGAAATATTACCTTAAATAGTACTAACTCTAAGAAATTTACTATAGATACTACTATTTTCTATAATTCTATAATTTATAATATCCTTGAAAATTTTAGAGGGATAGCTATTAATATTAACTTAAATATAATAACCTTAAAAAAAGTAATTAAGTAATATAAATATTATTTTAATAATCTACTTACTCTTAATAATTCTATATATTATAAAAATAACTAGAAAATTAAAAACTAAGAAAGGAATTTTCTCTAAGTAAATTATAAGATACTCTTCTCTATTATTTTAGTAGCTAACTAGCTTAATATTAATAATTTATATAAAGTAAGTTATAGAAAAGTAGTAGTTTTATTATAAAATAGATTCTTAACTTTAGTAACTTATATAATAGAAATTATTTAAGCTTATATTATATAAAACCTCCTACTAAATATATTAAAGAAGGTAATTAAGTCTAGATATATAGTTATACTACTTAAATAAGAACTTTATAATTAAATATAGACTAGTTTTTTTAGTTTAAATAACTAGTTTAAGGCTATTATAAACCTTAAAATTAATATAAATCCTATATTTATAGAGAAAACCCTTAGGTAAGGTAAGATATTTATAGTACTTAGTTTAATAAATTAGAGTAAGGATATTAAATATAATAAGAGATAATTAATAAATTTACTCTTACCTTATAACTTTAACTAAAAAACCTATAACTATATATTAAAAAGGTCTAGTAAAGTAATAAATATTTATAAATTAAATAAATTAAAGTACTTAATTATATTTAATACTAAGGAAAGACTTATATAATATAAACTAGATAGATTATAATAGACTTTAATATTATATCTAAAAAAACCTTAAATCTACTAATATATAACTAAGTCTAAACTAAATAGGAGAGTAATTATACTTTATAAGGAATACTTAAATCCCTAGAGTAGGGGGCCTCTTAAATAGCTTTATATACTAAGTAATTCTACTAGCTATTAACTAATAGCTACTTTTTAATAATTTCTCTCTATTAATAAGGGGCAGTCTTATAAGATAACCTTATATAGTAAGGCTTAGATTAAGAGATAAATTACTAGGTTAATATATATATAGCTACTCTATAGCTCTTATAGATATTACTATATTAATATTTATCTATTAAACTACTTTAGAAGTTTATAATACTAAATATAATAATTAAGTTATAATAATAATTTAATATATATTATTAATTTAAGTATATAAAGTATTATATCAGACGGCAAGACCGCCTCTGGAAATTGTGGTCTTGGCCCACCGCATTTGGCGGTTGCCTCATCGGGCAATTCTCGGCCCCTCCGTCCCTCACCGCCTTTGCGACTCCCATAAAGCGGCCAAGCTCCCGCGTCTCCTGCCATGTACTCCTCAAGTATCTCCCTCTACCTCTTAGTTCCTCCCCACGACACATACCTTCAAACACGACCCTCGAAACAGGACAACAATCATAACCACAGACTCTACATAACGCTAAACATTTTGCGTCCTACCGTCTCTGCCACGATTTCTCCCACTGCTCGATCCTGTCTACATTCTGGCGGCTGACATAATGTCCCGTGCGACCAGACCAACCCCACTATCCTCCGAGTCGACGGTCGGATCAACAGACCAACATCACACGAGCGGAAAAGCGAAGCTGACCCGACACGATTGGATACTCTCAGCATGTCTCTATTTAGAATTTCTCAAAGAGGCAAAATGTGTCACGCAATAGAGTCGAATTTCCTATTCAGGGAAGCTAGGACGGATACTCAGGATGCCGGCTGCATGTGGTGTCTACATCTTCTGTCACATTTCTAGGCACTCTGATGTGGACTGCAGAACGGAAATGAAGGATTGTCAGCTTCATGTGATGGATACCCACAGAGGCGCCGAAAATACGACACGCCTAGAACACAGCCAGGGACATGCCCTCCGGTGACAGGGATCGCATTGGTCTTGCGTGGTCTTGACAAGCCAGCATCATTCCATTCCAGTGAATCTGCCTCACCATCAAACGCATTCTCGCGTGGACCGACAGCCAATTACGCAAGAGATAGATCATTAGCATGCTCTTTACTTGGTGGGTACGGCACGGACTCGGCAAGCAAACATAATCCGCAGTTGCTAGCAGGAAGGAAAGGTGATGACGCAGCACTAGTGGCGGAGATGATGGCCTCCACTCTCCAACCTGAGAGAGTATGAGAACTTGACTACCAGCGCAGCTCAATTTGCCCCGAAATCAGCCTTGGTTTGCGGCTGAGGGGCCCCAGCTTGTCGCGGCGCCATTGATTCATCAATTAAGAGCTGATCCCGAGATGAGACGAGGCGACTTGGCAGCACCGAGTGTTCAGATACAATTACGGAGTGGCCTGAATAGTGAAACGCGAGTCAAGGCACAAGCTCGCTGCCGACGAGGTGGCGGTTGCCTGGTGACTCAATTCACGCTGATCAAGTCTCGAACACATAGATGAGCTGTGTGGACGCTGGGCTTCGGCCTCATGCAATGTCATCATACTTGCAACCCCCTGCATATCACGCTTGCTTCTCTTGGCAACTTTCGTGCGCGCTGTTGGTCTCGCGCAAAGTGTGGTGATATGAGACAAGGCCCGGCCAGAGAACACGAAGCCTTGTGCTTCAGGGACATGGGAGTCGTCGCACCAGAGAGCTCATGCCGTGGGCAGAGTTTCTCCATATCAGGGCGGTTGCAAACGCTCCACTGTCGGTTGTCCCGGCATCTCATTACGCAATTGGCGGAGCATCGCCGCGCACACAACCAATCCGCACTGGCTTAGGGGCTGCTGTCATATGACGACACAAGGTTGATGATATGGGGGCGATGACCAAAGGGATAGCCAGCTGGCAGTGGCGCATGTGGAAATACAACAGCCCGAGCGACCAAGCCTGCACACATCGAAGGCGCGGGTTTGTTACCACATTAGGATCGACTTGCGAATGGTCCGGAGACACGGGAAGTTCGCAACACCGACATCCTTGACCTTCAATACAGAAAACGGCATCATGTAGGGTCTTGTTTGTACCGCCCCCGCCGGGTACGCCGACAGTTTCTGCGTCTAAAGTTTCCTGAGGCATCCTCAATAGCCAGCGTCATGGGATAGGTTGCGGATGATCTTCTGGCCATTGGCCCAGGGCAACTGGGTTTGATGGTTCCATTAGCAGAGACGTGGCATTAGTCAATCGGGCCTTCTGTGGACAATAGAACTGGGTGCCTTGGCCCGGTGTCCTGCTTGCTCGCCATTTGTGAAGCGTCGAGTTGTGGCCAGTTTCAGAGGCTCCTGCAGGATGCAGCCAGCCACGCCCAACCACTCTCTGTTAACAACCTACTACATCTCCATATTTCGTTTGATGCGTACGTTTAGCGAGAGATCTACAACGCCTCGAGGGACAATAATGCTAGCGGTACTTGCAGCTGAGCAAAGGAACAGGGGCCCTTCCCCTAAAGTGAGGAGAAGGCTGCATACCTCGGGTATGAAGCTAGTATCCCCATGAGGAGATACCCACATAGAAGCAGCCTGACCGCGCGGCTTTTCCCTTCTAGCCTAACACGATGCTGCCGAGGTTGCTTCACGGCTTCTTACTACTGGAGCTGAGTAGTTGCGCGTGGGCAGTTCGCCCGTGGATAAATATCGAGGACCTCCCGTTACCCTTCATGCCGCGTTTGATTTGCTTTACCTTCCACTTTCAAATTATCAAACTGGCCAGATATCTTGCGTTATGGCTGCTCTGAAGTTCAAATCCTACGTTCCTCCACCTGGAAAACCGCGAAAGCCAAAGCAAATAGGTTCGGGGCTTAGAAAGTATTGTGAGGCTGATCCGGAACCTCAGTACGACGGTGAGGCCGCTCAATACGTCGTGGAAGGCTACTTGGGGATGAACAGTATGTTGCGAAACGTGTCCTATTGAGAAATTTTTTGGCTCCCTGCTGACACACCGCAGACCAGGCAGATATGATGACACTTGATATGACTCACTTTAATGTGTGCGATGACATGGAGTCTGTCGGGCAGTTTGGGGAAACATGCACGGCATCTACACTATGTAGAAATGAAGGCTTAGGGCATCTGGGTACATTGTCAAACCAGAAGCACCAATTATCAATTGACGAACCGAAGACAAATCCAGGCAATATCCACAATCAAGGTAAGCCACTCTTAACCTAATTCTTGAGGTGAGGCTAACAGAATTAATGTCAGGGTCTATACGTCAGGCAAAAGACCAGCTGCACAAAGGGGCTGACAGAACGGCTTCTATGATTGCGAACCAAGCCCTGATAGCCGCGGCGGTGGACCCTGTGGTGAATGAAGCGAATGATGCGACACTGGCGGCGGTGCACCAAGCCAAAGCTAGTACCGCTATGCAATTGTCGGATATTGCAGGCTGCGGCACCTCCCAGCGTAGGAGGAGCGTCGCCTCTATCTCGCCAGCTTTAAGCATATCTCCCCCACCTAAAGATGCTGGCAGTCCATCTCCAGAGAGTCTATTTAATGATGACGCTGGGTTTCAACGTTGGCTAGATGCGGAACTGCAGGACTCTGCACCAAACTCCAAGCGGTCAAGTCGACTACCTGACAGCGGATATGACAGCAGTTCTGACGATCCTCGCCCAACAAAGCGACAAAAGTTATCCTCTACTGTTGAACGTGGTACCTTGCTGCGCGAGCCAGATGTTTGTGAGAGCGTCTTAGCACCAGTTGATGATATGCTTCCTGCTCACGGTGTGGTTCGCCGAGCGTCATCTACTCGTCTGCTCGAGGGCAACCCAATCAGCCCCTCCGCAAGTACCCGCTCAGATGCAGCCGCTTTTTCTCCAAGACGCCCTCCTGTGAAGATGGCTAATCGTGAAGATGCGAGGACGAATCCATCTCACATGATTAACACTCTCCAGCCACCACCGCTTATGGGGCTACCAGCAGCGGTACGGTTCAGGCAACGGCAAGAGACAGAACAAAGTGGTGAATGTAATTCATGCGCAATTTTCCGCGCAGCCCTTGTCGAAGCCCTATCCTTGCTACAGAATCCATCGTATCAGGTCATTTCGAATATAACAAGGAATGCCCAACCCAGGAGCAACCTCTCGAAGCGGCGCTATAGCCTGCGCAAACGACCTACCCCCCCTGAGAATGATTGCGAGGATTCGGATGATAATCCTGTTGGTTACATCGACAAGCACTGTAATGGCACTGATTATAGTGACATTCTTAGCAGCGACGATAACGAAGATAACTGGCTGGGCAAGACGGCCAAAAGCACAAACATATCTGCCAAGCGCCGCCGGTGGTCTGAACTTGAAGAAAGACGGCTAAGAGCATGGAAGAGGGAGAACAAGTCGGAATCGTGGATCGCTTCTAAGCTAGATAGAACAACATCGGCAGTTAAACAGCAATGGGTTAAAATGAACAAAGAATAATAGTGTTAGCAATATCAACTCCATTAATTTTTAAGACGAGGACCAGATTAAGTAAGATACACTTGATGGCAAGTGATTAGAAGCTTCACATATCACAACCATCCTAATATCCCACAGCATCTAAGATAAAGCATGGTAAGGAAACTTCGTTATTGTGGTCTTCATATACATGGCGGCCATATTCCTATGAGGACCTTGGATCATGAGTGGCTGTGGTAAGCCGAGTGCCTTCATTCTAACAGCACAGTGTTGATCTATCCACGATCACTCGTCGGGCCTAGCTGGGTCTATTCCATTTATAACTAATTATTTAACATCCCCTAGCCCCATCTTCCACTTATTTAGCGTGGAGAGAGTGGGCTCCGTATCGGGGTGGGATGGACCAAGTGATACTAGCCGAAGCTGAAGACAACGCTCCATCAAGCTAATAGCCTCCTCGTGACGGTCTTGGCTCGTCCAAGTGAAAGCAAGATTCGCCATACTAGTCAGCGTATCAAGATGCCCCTCGCCTAGCACCCTCTTGCGAGTATCCATCACCTGCACATTTAGCTCCTCAGCCTCCTTCCACCGTCCCTGGTTCCAGTATGTGGACGCCAGATTTGGTCAGCGTATCAGGATGCTCTTTGCCTAGCATCAGCTTCCGAATCTTGACAGCATCCACACTGAGCTTCTCCGCATCACTCCATTTGCCCTCAAAATCCAGGTAGCTAGCCACGTTATGGAGTAATGACGCCTTCGCCCTCAGCTCATCTTCAGATTGGCCAACCTCGACCTCCAGCATATATTTTCGTGTGGTAAATACGCACTGCACAATGACTGGTTCTCAATTTTCCGAATGGGTACATATAAGACACTGTCAACAGCGCCTTCCGCCTAAACTGACTTTCCAAGTTGTCGTTAATGAGCCACTTCTGAGTCACCAACTGCACCAGCCGATGCATGTCCAGGCGGCCACTGTTATCCTCTGAGATGAGACTAAAGGCTTTCAGTAGGCCAACAGACTTAGTCAGCTCTATGTTGCTCATCGGGCCTCCGTTACGCTCCTGTGCACTATAGTGGAAGAGAAATGGCATCGGAATGACCTGCCGGTCGAACATGCTCGTCAACGAGAGCAAGCTACCCGCCAATGGATCTTGTTTTTGTATCTGACGAAATGACACGATCCACGTCTGCGCCACCGCTTGTGGAGCGTCTGAGTCACGCCCGATCTTCTCGAATTCCTCACTCAGTAGGTCGATGACGCTTTGGTCACTTCTCTAAAGTAATTTAAGGTACTCCTTGACGGAAATACTGTTTGTCTAAATAAAGGCGGCGGCCTAGACGAGTATGAGGGGCAGATGCTCCAAGCGAGAGGGCAGCGTCGACAGCTCGCTCGGGGTGGCCGTTTGGGTCAGCTTGTTGTCTTTTGCGAGCCATGTTTGGAGCAGCTTGATCGATTTAGCCTCGTCCATTTTGCGAATTTCAATGAAGCAGGTGGACTTGCATAGCTTAATAGCTATTTGCTTGTTCCTAGTCGTCACGAGCACCGCTCCATGGCCACATTCGGGGACATACTGTGCGAAATTCTTGTTGATGGAAGAGCCGTTAAGTGCAGTGTGTTTAGGTTGCCCATTGACAAAGAGCTTCATATCATCAGCGTTATCGATGACCATAAGCCATTGTCCGTTTTCCTTCCTCCCCAGCCACCCCTTCACCAACGTCAGCACATCCATTTTTGGATCATTGTGGCCAGGAATGCGGCATTCCTCCGCAACATGAGTAAATGATTGGCGAAATCGTTCGGTGTTGCTGGCATGAACCTAGAGGACGGACACTTCAGGACAGGCTTCCTTCAACCAGTAGACATATGCCAGCCCAATCTGCGTTTTTCTGCCGTTGTCAGCACGTTAGCAATAGGTGCAGGAGTGACATTACACCCCCAACGCCACCCAGTCCGTACAGCGGCACAGTAAATTGCGACCCTACGCTTTCTGTGCGTTAGCTAAAGCCCAACTGCCGCTGGAGCTCGGCTAGGACTTCAGATCGCCCGACGAATGTTTGGTTCTTGTTGTATGGAACGAGATCTGACGCCCTTAGTTTAGATCTTCTGATCATCCTCGTTCTTCAACCTTGTTAGAGAAATGGTCATCTATAAAAAGCATCAGCAAAAGACAGCAATAGGCGCAGTGGAGTCGTCAGTCCCACCTGCTTCACAATCAGGCCGCCTAGACTATGGGCAATGAAGATGATAAGCCGTGTCCGATCGCGGGCACAGATTAGGGGGATATAATCGACTCGTGCTAGAGAGGGGCATTGGTGGTTATACCTACGCGCCCTCACCCCTCGACTAAGGTGTCAGATGATGGCGAACCAGAGTCATCCGAAGAACGTACCCATCACAGCGTTCAGTGGCATTCACATAACTCAACCCACCTTTGAATATCCAAGTCTCTGTTAGTGGAGCCTTCAGCCATGATCACAAGGTACCATTTCGTGGCAATTATTAGGTGCTCTCACTAAGCCTTTCCATCGCTACTCCGTGAGCCGCTCAGAGACCTAGAGTCTGTTTGGCTCAATAATGTCTTAGTGCAAGGACATGTCGACCGTGCAGCACCATGTCTGCCCGCAGAACAATTCCGCGCACAAATGCATCGGACCTGTATACTAGTATTGTAATCTGCGGCGACCTGTCGCGGTTCATATATGCATCCAGATTCCAGCTTGACGAGTGCGGAGCCAAGCAAGACAGCGACCTATCTGCCTATACAACTCGCGTGGGGGACGCTCGAACAGCGAGGGCAGTCCAGCCGAGGAAGCTGTAGATATGCCCGACGCGGTAATCGTAGCGCTTCTGCACCTTTTGAGAGTTGCTGGGGCAGTCGGTGTGGTTCGTCTTTTCCGCAGGAAATAGTATCGAAGAACAGAGGAAGCAAGAGGGCGCGGGAACAGCTGTGTCGGGGTGAGCAGCGCTGAGATGTTGCATCGTCACGCAGCCTCGATTGGCGAAGAGGGTGGTGTCGGAGACTGAGAGAAATAGGGTATAGAGAATGTTGATGACGATGTCATGAGTCGCACTAGCGCCGCAATGGGGAGGTCGGCACCGTTAGGGCCACTAACTGGTTGACGCTCTAATGAGGAGATCGGCAATCAACGCAACCGCAGTATTGATGAACCTTATTAAGAGTTGAGGCAGTCAAGAGTCGTCTTGGGCGACTATCGCAGGGCATTCTCGTCTTGTAGTTTGCCGTAGTGAGGAACTACTCGAACCGGTAAATCTCGAGAGGGAGTGTTTGCTGGAGCTTGCGGTCGTGTTGGGGATCGAGAGCGATATCCTGTCCGTCCTAGGTGACGACGATGCCGCGAATCTCTCTGTCATGCACTACGTTTTGGCTAGTGCAGCGTCTCTGGCGAAAGGGCGTAGTCTGTCGAGTCGTATCCCAAGAACTCGGTGAGTTCCGCCAGCAGGTGGTCTCCAGACCCAGGTCAAGGCTGCCCAGGCTTTGGTGATGGTATTCAACGGGCCAGTCGACGGCTGCAATCTCTCGGATGGAAGTCTAATCAGGGCTGAAAGAGCCAGAGTTGCAGCTACGTCGCAATGTTTCGCTGAATCTGTAGCGAAGTTAAGTGATGACGGGTGGAGGGAATACTTGGTGTTGCAGCCATTTACAGGTGTCTTAATGCATTGAAAGCATGGCGTTAGACAGGATAAGGTGGCAACCCCGAAGGCGGGCTGAAAGTGATTACCTCAACAGTCAGATCTTGCCATCCAAATGCGTTTCTAGCGTGGAGCCTGAGCTGTCGCTGCTTATCCCTGAGTGCAAGGGTGATCAGCGGTGATCAAAGCCTGAGCTGAATGCTTGGCGTCGTTTCAAGCCCCTGCTCAGGCGACATTGCACAGTTGCTAACACGGAGCACACACTGTATTCCAGCCCTCAGGCATGCCGCCAAGCCCGTGTCCCCGGGCACCGGCCTAAGTCCCGAGTCCTAAGCCCAGGATCCAGGCACACACAAAGGGCACAGGAACGAGGTGACCTGCAGAAGGTGTGATCCAGCTGGTGGTGCTCACCAAAGTAAAAAGGTGCACATCCACTTCATGTTTCTTTTTCCACCTCTTTCCACCTTGCTGCCGGCGCCTGGCATATATTGACAAATTGTCTGCAGGCTCATCTCCCTCATGACTGCCTGGATCGTGGTTGACATACCAGTGCTTTGGCCTGAGGCATGAACATCTTTAAGTGACACACTTCCTAACACTCTATTCTCGTCCTTCCCTCTTCGCCACCAGGTGATTCTTTGCCTACAGCATCCGATGGCAGGTGCGACATCCATCGCCAACAACAAAAAATTTCTCCATCTTGCAATGATCAACTTGGACGACTCTCCGCCTGGCACTATAGGTTGCGCTCCCTCCAAGGAAACAGGTAAGCTTCACTCACCTTTCATATCTTTACGCCGACTCGATTTCTGAACTAGATGCTGTTATAGCGACCACGGTTCGCCATTACGAGTCGAATGATGTATCGTATGAAATCACTACTACAACCTTCAGGAAGACGTCTCGCCTTCCTTTCGATGATCCATACCCTGACGGTACTCCTTTTACATGGTTCAGATCCTGGTAAGTTCTATCACTGATGCTTTAATGTGATAAGTAATATCGTACTGACTATCTTGAACAGGAATCATGAGCGCATCACTAATGAGGCTAATGCTTTGAAGCTGGTTTCCGACAAAACAACAATCCCAGTGCCAAGATTACTTGAGTATGGGAAACTACCAGATGGCAGGCGGTATCTAGTTACAGAGTTCATCGATGGCCCGACTCTGAAGGAAATAAATTCCCAAGGTTGCTTGAGACAAGCAGGTCAGAAACATACAGAAGACACACCCTGTAAGGAGTGCTCAGACCAAGCTTACTTAAATGCCCTCCACTTTATTAGGAGCACTGTGTTACCACAGCTTGCAGAGTTGAAGTCTCAACAGCGTGGAATCGATGGATTTGTTATGCCTCCTTCTTGGCTCACTCCGGATGCCCAACCGCCATGGAAAGGTAAAGAGTCTTTCAAGACTATTCCACTAAAGGAAGCAGAGTATGTGTTTCAACATGGTGATATCGCACCTCAAAATATCATCCTTGACCGACAGACTCTTCAAGTCAAGGCCTTGATTGATTGGGAACATGCTGGGTACTTTCCACCGGGGATGGAAAGATGGCCTGGAACCCTGGACATGCGCGCTTATAGGAAACGGGCTGATAATCTAGCTGATGCGATATCAATATTTCTCCCAGAAGAATATTTGGAATGCTACGAGAAATGGAGCGACAAGGATGAGCTACGCAAGTTAATCGAGGTCGGGGAACTCCCTGATCCTGCTCGATTGATTGAAGAGAAGAGTAGAGAAAAAGAATAGGTAGACAAATGTGCGAATCCGTACTCGCGATGATTATTATGCTATGAAACCTATGAGCTCTGTGATCACGCTATTATGTTGAATAATATCGAGACTTGACGAAGTGATCGACCATTCTTGCTACACTTGACATTGAAGTGTTATCACATCCTCAATTCTGTTATCCTTTGATCAGCTCTTGCTACAGTCCAGTCGTCTTGCATGGAACATCATACATATACTTTGCCGCATTTTAGACATTTTGTGATCGAGTCGGTGATGGTTGCGTTGCATGCTCCCCCTCCTGGAAGAGTACCAGAGCATTTCTTGGTAGTGCCCGACATTGTGGAAGACCTAAGAAACGGCTTAGTAAAGGCCAAGGATATCAAGATGAATGTCTCACAGTGACTCTGTTGAATTAGCAAAGGGTTCCTTGTCTGAGGTTTGACAGGTTGCATTTCTAGTTGGGAAAAGACCAGCCTTTTATAGACATTCGATTTGCTTAATCAATACTTCAGGCTAAGCGGGCAATGTTACATTAGGACCTTATCCTTACGATTTGGTTGTTATTGCCTGATTTCTCATCGAAAGGCTTCCTATTCACGGTGCAATGTGGCTACATCTTAAGCTGCATGCGAAGCGGAGCGAATTGGCGTCCGTGGTAGTAAGCCACGCAAGTATTCAGGCCCAAGCCCAGGCCAGCAATGTGTGGGGATTTCAAGGTACTTCGAGGAGACTTCAGTGGTAGCTCAAAGTGGCAAAGGAAGTGTGGAACACGAGCCCGGAACTGTAAGCATGTAACTCATTCAGCCCATCAGATGAGACTAATATAAGACATTTAATACAGATTCCTAACAGCATGATATTATCTTCGTGCCTTGATTGGTAGTGATGGCTATGAATGTTCCTTTCCATGAAGGCAAGGCTCTGCACCTGCACCCCTTTACAGCAATCCAATTACGGTTCGGCTCGGTGCCATTTAGTGGAGAATGGGGAAGCCCACTTAGGGGCCCAGCAACCAACCGGTGGGGCTACATCCATGGAGGACAGGCGTAGGCCATTAAAAAGAGGCGCGGTTATGCCCGAGAGGGAGGGATACCTCGCTTCCACTAACGGATGCGCAGCCTTGCTTTGCGTATATAACGGGCTGATATCTTCTCAACCAATAATGCCTCAGTTCAGTCCGATGGTTATGATGTTCTTATTTCTTTAGTACACCAGTACTCCATATATTCAGCCTGGGGTATCAGCCAAGGCGTATTGTACAACCGATTACTCAACCAAGCTGTTGGCCAGTCTGGCACAAAAGCTTGTGTGGTAAGGAGTATTCGCAGATAAGAGGAAATAGACTAAGGAGCCAAGCTTTAGAGAAGAGGTTTCTTCGTAATATATTTGTATCTACAGGATGATGTCGGGGCAGGCACGATGGGAGCTTGGACAAGCTGTCAGCCACTGCCATCTTCTATGCCCAGGAGGACTCGCTGGAGGCACATATTGCTAGCGCGTTTGGTCCGCCTCATTGGCTTCATGACAATCCTGGCTCAGGGAGCTGTGACAGATCAAATTTCCATCACGGATTGATTGTGGCTCAAACAGGGGGTGAGGAGTCAATGAATTGGATGACTTAGCCATATGTCCTAGGAGAAGCTGCACGATGTTCCTGCAAAGTCGTGAGGCTGCTTGTGATCTGTCTGCGCAGTTATTCACGACTGTCGAACTGACCGATCCTGCGAATAGCGTGACGGAAAGTGCAATCAGTATGACTCATAATGCGTCGTGGTTCTTGGTTGCCTAGTCTCAGCAACAGGACATGCAGGCTGATCAAAGCCGAGCCGCCGTGGCCAAAGTTGGCGGTGTGAAACCTGGACGCTCTGTGCGGGCCAACCAACAAATCAATCAACTTGTGGCACTTCAATCGATGCTGTGTTAACCACAATACATCCGGCGAGCCCCACCTCGAAGGAGCGATCTGTCAGTGCAGGGAAGATGAAAGTGTATAAATCGATTTGCATCCAGACTGTGGGGTCAACTGACCGATCTGTGGTACAGGGAAGTTGGAAGTGTATAAAACTAGACTGGTTCAGTGGGGGGAGGGAGCCTAGTGTCACTCAGGGGTAAACACATGGGGCGCCGGGTAAATTCCGAGCTTCAGTGGAGTGATGCAACAGAGCGAAAATGAAGCCACGCCAGCCACGAGCACAGCCTCTACTACAGTCGTAAGGTAAGCTATACTCCATGACGTTTCCTTCCTTACTCGACTCTGTGGTCCTCGTCGGGCGGCATGAAGAGGGTCGTCATTCCGAGAAAGTCCGCATCGAGAGTGAGATACTCAGGGCGTGTGGACTGCGTCTCCAGAGACTTTGGCAAACACCTTGTCCAGGGTTCTGTTAGGACTGTGCGGAGATTGGTCAGGGCGTCTTGATATGTGATTGTGCCCGTGGACGAGCTGCCATGGATCTCTGGAGCGAGCGACTTGACTGTCGCGACCGAGTTGTCTTCTTTCAAGAAGTCCTGCAGGCGGCAGAAGTCCCATTCTTGAGGGACACCGCGGACACGGAACGTCCTGTGAGTCTTTGCTGGCTTCTCCCCGATAGATGTTGAACCTGGCGTCGGAGGCTTACCCCAGCCTAGCCAACGATTCCCCGCGAAAAAGGTCTGCATTATGGAGACGAGACAGAGTTAGTTAGCATCGAAGAAGAGACCCTCGATAGGTCTTGGGAGTGAGTTCTTCAGGTTTCAATCATTAAGACAATGTTGATATTGCGTGAGGACAGAGCTCAACTGTGGTCGTGAGGCACCTTGCCTGAGCTAAATTCGGCAAGCCTCGCCAACAATGTGCCTTGATCTGTCAACCCCTCAGCTGAAGCCGCCCTCTCAGCGCCTTCAACGGCGAGCATGCAGTTGGGCGGGCTTCCCGCCCAATAGCCACTAGTCTCATGCGGTTCTGATGCATCTGTACCAGCCCGCCCTGCCAATCAGGCGTTCCCGTCCACCGCACCGGCGGACGAGGCGTCCTGCACCGCCCTTCGATAGCGAATCGTCAGATCAAGCGATGCCTGTCTTGTGTAGGCAGGGTGTCCACTGGCGGCTGAAGCCCATGTCGTAATGTGGCACACGAAATCGAGCGTATCGCTGTGGCCTTCCATCCAACAACGCCTTCAATGCGAATCCGCCCAACGGCTCATTCGATGCACACAACGCCTCAGTATCGCGCCCGTTCTACCAGTCATTCCTGCTGCCTGCCCTACTAAGGTGACCCTGCCGGAACAGCAGCCCAGGTATCCTGCTCTCAACATACGGCATACAATCATCGGCGGCAAGCATCAGCGGGTGGCATTGTAGGGATCAGCACCTAGAGGATGGCTCACGATCCTCGAAACGGAGGCGACAAGGAAGGCAGCAGAGTCGTGTGTCCGCCCCCGCTCTCGTCGCTGGCCCCGTTCTAAGCCCGCAACACTAACAGTTCCTTCCATTCTACCTCTCGCTCCTCGACCACGAGAATGAACCGGCCGCCGACGCGTCTCGACGCGGTCACGACCAGCTCCTGTCACTCATACCCACGTCGTATCGCACGGAGTTCGGTGACTTGGCCCTCGTAAGTCGCCATGTCACTACATGTATCGAGAAGGAGCTTGACCCGCGGCGGCTCGCCAGCATCCACAACTGGCTCTGACTCGCAGGTCTGCCGATACCGCCACGCCCACTACACTACCGGGTCTTGCTTCGCCAGGAGGTCTGTGTCATGGAGCAGACGGGCATGCATCTCGTCTGGAGGATAGGCCGATCCCGCGCTTCCTGCTGGAACCGCGCCTCCGGGCTGAGTATCTCTGCTGTGTACCTGAATATGGCTGCTCCCATGATAAGCCTGTTGCGACCGCGATACCATGCGGAAATACGAGCGGGGAGGTTTTCGGCGGCACGCTGTCGGCTCTCTATTCTCCCATGCCGCATTGATCACCGACGAGAGTGACTTCCGGATCGCCCAAGGAACCACCTGCTCCCCTCGGAGGTACTGTGGTTGCGTGGAGGACGTCCATTCAGTAGCTGGATACGAAGTGCATCTATCTAGACATCGATCTGCTGTTCCGCTATGTTGAGTTAATCTGACAGTCGGCTGAACAAAGTTCTATGCCTTCTCACAGACCTTGTTCCGCGGTTAGATGGCTCGCTGGGATCAGTATCGCGCCTTGTTTCACGACTGCCGCCATACCTCTCATCAGGCGGCGGCACATCGAGGCAATTCGGTTTATGTAAGAACATTATACTCATATACTTCTTTCTAGAGATTTAAATATATAAAAGAATTTCACTGGATATCACTTACCTATGAGTTTAATATACATAAGCCTATACCGGTATTAATTAAATTAAAGTGGTTATTTACATCCCTAAGCTCCACATCATAATCACATATATGCATGAACTACACCATGCTAGGCGCCTATTGTTGAGCTTGCGCGCAGGGCTGGCCTATGCTAACTTTGCGGTCCTACAGGCATCACAGGGTCGTACTCAGTAGCCTGCGCTCAGCTAGCCTACGCCCACTACACTACCTAGCCATGCAGGGCGGGCCTACGCTAACTTTGCGATCCTACAGGCATCACTAGTCGTACCCAGTAGCCTGCGCTCAGCTAGCCCACGCCCACTATCCTACCACTACCGCACATAGTGCAGGCTTTTCAGCAAGGGACCTCCTGGTCAAATTATCACCGCCGCATATGCAAGATAGGATATAATGTGTGCAAAGCAGTTAATGATTAAATATATTTCGTGAATAGTAGACACATGTCTTCCTTTAACTCTAACTGTATGTTGGACTGGCAGAGATCTTCATAAAAAAAGTCAGGCGCGCCCACTCAATGCGCGGCTTCTATAGGACCAAGTGCTAGACCTCAAGTCGAAGGAGTTCAGCGATAAAAGCACTTATGGTAATATGGATTTTAGAGTTGAGCGTATATGAAGAGGGTAGCAACATTGTTTTGAGCAGAAATACATAACATACACCACTAATTGTAGCCTAATAAAGAACTTATCGGTACTTTCTCATACTTAGAGTTTTGAATAGCAAGAATTGGCTGCAGTTTAGTACGCACAAATCCCGCCACATTAATATGGGACTTTATGATCATGTTCTTCAGAGTAGCCTAAAGTATATAGCGGTATCTGGAATCAATTGACAGACAATTTGTCTTCCATCCCCTTTGAAGAAAACGTAAAAAAGAGTCTAAGTAGTTCCTGCGCTTTAGACAAAATGAGGTAGGTGATGTGGATTCTAAATTTGAATGAGTATAGGCCAAGAGGAAGTGAATTATGCTCATAACAACAGTTAGTTACATCAAGTATTATCAATAGACCCTTAATCTGATGTATTTTTAGGGAGATGCAGTAGACCGTTCAGCCTGCACACAGTAAAATTCCAGCTGCTCATAGATAGCATTCAGGGTTAGGTCACTTGGACAATAGCGCTCAAATCGATAGGAGAGGCATCCAACCATTTGTGCTCCAGCGATGACGATCTTCGTTAGGCTTAAAGGAGGCCCTGGATGGAAGCCAAGGATTCGATATTCTTTGTGCTGATAAAGCCGTTTCATAGCGCCGTGGATCTTTTCATAAACCTTATCATACTTTCCCCCTAACGTTGATATCTGTCGTGACCAATCAACTCGGGCCTTCAACGCTTTCAGGCGCAACGTTAGCGCTTCTCTGGAGAAGTCCATCGGATCGGCTTCTGCTATGCCTCTCGGCTCGGCTTCTTCTATGCCTCTCAGCTCGGCTTCGGAAATGAGAGATGCTACTATCTCTGGTAACGGATGAAGCGGAACACGGGTGCCATCGTGGAAAAATGCCGCCTGGGCATAGAGATCGATTATTCCAAGCTCTCCCGCGTGTTTGTAGGCAACATCACTCCCTGGATCAATGTTATGTGTTCGCCGCTGCCAGTATATTTCCGAGATGCTATCTCCCTGGTCAAAAACCATCGGAGGAATAGTCATAGTGGACATGATAAAGCCCAGGAATTCTGCGTTCAACTGGTCTGCATCAAGTACATAGGCAAGCATAACTATCATTCTCTCCAGCGAACCACTGGTGTCTGCCTTGTCATTTAGAAATAAATGGAAGTGTTTAAGATGGGGAAGGCTTGTCTCTGTCGCACCAGCAAACCACCCATCGCAGATAATATACTGATGAGAGCAAACAGCTGCCATAAGTAATATTAGGCGCTGTGGCGGCTGAGAAATGCGAATATTTGCCTTGGTGAGAGCAAGAAAGCCTTTACCTTCTTCACTACTACACCAATCTTTCGTGGCCTGAGAAATCTTCCCTTGTCCCATATTCCATATAAGGAATAGGTGTCGTGCATCATATTTTTCTAAAAATGGGAAGTCATTACAAGCATTCCCAATAAATGCCATGAGATCGTTCAACTGTTCCTGAGGAAGGCTATACAGAACATAGTCTGGGACTTCCTAATTATATGTGTTCGTGAAAGTTGCTATTATTTCAGGGTAGTATCAGAGACTTACTGGCTTAAGAACTGTCCATTGGAGCTTACTACCTCTCGCAGGCGGCTGGAGCGGGGTTGATGGTGAGATCAGTGCGTCAGAAAATGAGGAATACTCTAATAGTTCACCTTTAGAAGCAACACCACCAGAGATTGTGATTGAAAAGGAGTTTTTGTGCACATCGAGGGGAATTGGTTCGAGATGTCCCGATGAACTACTTGTATCTGCTAACCACTGGTGTTCGGTTAAATCTGAGATGCTGGGGTCTAAACAACCTTCCACATCATCCATGACTACGTCGATGACCTCTATGGGCATGAAATCCTCAGTATTAAAGTCTGAGCGTCTTCTTATTTCTAATTAAGTTAATACATTGAAATTAGGTGTCATGTTTGCTAGGTATACTCACTTGCTATTTCAAACTGTTTTGTTGAACTGGCTGTAGCTGTTGTCTCCTCCATGAGTGTATGGGATACAACCTGGGGACTCCGAGCCTTAGCCTGCTGTTTCTGCGCTTTCATAATCGCCAGGCTTATTCCACTAATAACAGGACTTGGCGATGTGCTTGAATGAGCTGCATCTGAGAGTTTGGGGGATGCAATGGAAGCAGACGTAGTAGGCTCTAATGGTGCTATATCGCCCAACGTTGAGGATTGGGCGAGTCCACAATCGCCATGTTCATTGGATACTCCTGAGGGTCGCTCATAGAAGTCATTGTATGTATATGCCTCCTCACTTGGAAACAGACTTGAACCGACATTGATTTGTGAATGGTCTTGCTCAGCTGTCACAACTTTTGGCTCATCGGCAAACTTGGTTGAAGCAAGCTCGTCTGTTGTGACGAGTTTGGAAGTATATCCATACGAGATATGGGCAGACACCGGATCAGGAGCCGCGTTGTCATTTGGCCGAGTGTAATTCTGTGGAGACGGCGAAGGTGGAGGAGGTCTATATGGTTGTTATTCTCAGCGTACATGAACCAAAATGACTTGATCATTATCTAGCGTATCTCTGATGCACACATGGAAGCATCAGTAATCTACACTTACCCTCTAGATGTAGTTGGATTGAGACTTTGCTCGCTCCCCTTCGGATGGCGCTCTTTCTTTACCCGCTCGCCATCAATACCCGGAGACTCTAAGTCAGAGGCAGAGACGAGAGGATTATTCATAGAATGAGGGGACTGAGGCATATTGTTTTGCTTTTGTAAGGAGGTGTCCCAACTTTGGTAGTTGATTTCGACAGGTATCAAGGGTTGTATAATCAACAAATCAGAGTTTTATTAATTGCAAATTCCTTGCATCGATCTAAGAAATGGTAGAAGATATTAAGAAGACTTTGAGTAATTTATATTACCTGAGAATGGTATGAAGATACCACAGCAGAAAATTATCGGGAGCAATGGCATTTATGTAGACGTTCAAGTAGATACTCAGATACAATCAGCGGCTGAGTTGTCTAATTCGCACGCGGCCCGGGTCAGCCATATACCATTTACGGCATCGTTGTCCTTGTCACTTGAGACAACAGCAATCTTGCATATCCCTGAGTTCACCGATCATACTAGATTAATGGTAGCGAGCCAATACACACTCCACTCCAACAGACGCTCGGCCGCTGTCGTTCCTTCAAGCCAAGGTCATGTTGGTTGGTTGTACATGTGTCGTTGTGACTGTGGGGGGACATACGTTACTGGCTCAAAAATACGAGCGCAAATAGTATCTCCCGGTCATTGAGCGAGTTGATGGTTGCATCCAAATACGCCAATGACAATATCATGCTCAGGCTTAATAACATGAGTAGCGCTCGAGGTGCATAAGGGAAATACCCTTGCCGTCTGACAATTCTACCTCTAAACCCCCGTACTAGCAAGTTTCCCCGAAATACTGTCAAGTTTTGCCAGATGGCTGAATTTGTCATAAGTTCCTTGCCCCATCAGCACTTTTGCCCATGCAACATTCGATTACAAATTGGTGACGTAATGAGCCCGCTTTTCCCCCTCAGTCTTGTCTAATTTCCCCCAAAAGCTAGGTGTTCCCCCAGCCAACCTAGTTTGGGGCAAATTACCTATATCTTTGTTCTTCTCTTCCCCCTGGCTGCGATGGATGGATACATCCAGACAATCAGTTTACTGAACGGCTACAACCCCCAGGAGCTAGCTCCAGAGGTTTTGGAACAAGCCCTGACTTCTTTGAAGCAGCAGCTTCTAAAGACAGAAGCTGCAAAACTTTTACTACCTGCGAGGGAGTTCCCTGTCAGTCGCGTTTCATTGAGCCGATTGACCAACTTGCTTAACTTGGTGTTTAAGCCGGAGAAACAAGATGATCCAAAAATAGCGGCCCTAAGAGTATTGGATTCTATCTCCCTGATCATTTGTGGTATTTGTCTCACCCAGAAGGCTGTTGAAAGCATGAGGAAGGAGCTTTTGGATGCATTCATCGAACAAGCTGTGATTGCTGCTCCACTTAGTGTTCAAGTCATTGCTAAAAGCGATGAAGTAAATAAAGCTGTGTTAAACTCAGCGGCTGATGACGACTTCCTCATGAGTCAGTTGTATTATATCCAAAGGTTATTGTTATAGATAGAGGCTGACGAAACTATAGACCATGCCAGCCTGAGGCGAATGGTCAATGGTGTCATACGGCCTAGCCTTCAGTACTCTCTCAGCGGGAACCCATCTTGGTGCTACTCCAAGGTCTTACAACCAGGGACAACGCAACCTATCTTTCATCGTTTGCTAAGCAAAGCTGTACGAGGTTCCGTCACGACCTTCCTCCCTTCAGAGGAGTCTACGGATGGTCTAATTAGAGTAATGGTAATGTTTGACCCGAACCTCCTTCAAACAGTGTTCGGCTGGGCAGGGACTAACACTATTGGTGCCGGTGGGTTACATATGTCCGTATATCGAGGCTGAACATGCGCTGACATGATCAAGAGTATTTTACAGTAGGCTGCGCGGTGAAAAACCAGGTTGCTGTTGCGTTTGGTGACGATGTATTGGAAGCCATCACAAGTAGCCACACTTGGAGACAGGATACCGGAGAAATTGAGACAAGGTGTCTGAGGGTGGATGTATATCCAGCGCAACTTATGGTTATTAGTTTCATCGTTGGCTGGACATCCTGCTACCATTTCGTAAACTCCATTTATAGATCATGAGCATTTGGTTGATCCCCCCTTTGCCCTGACGCGAATACCTGGTGGCAGCATCATTTGTCCGCTTCCTGCTGTTCGAAATAATGTCGAGCCGTCTCCATCCTGAAACAATATCTCCTCGCAATCTTCACTTGCAAATGAACGCTCGACTGTAGATGCATCGATATGGTGGGCGGCTCTCTTGTCGGAGTCCTGAAATGTGATTGTCGTGAATTTCTGCCAGCGGTCTTCCTACGCGAATTAGATCAAAGCCCGATATGCTTTCATAGTAGATGTCGCACCAACTCAGAACCTGTTATGGTCGTGGTGCTGTGCGCCATTCTTTCTCAGTCGTCGCTGAATGGTCTTCCTTTTAGGTTTGCAAGTTGTTACGAGAAAATTATTCCTCGCCAAATCGTCGCGGTTGCGCCTAGGAGGTGGCGTCGATGGAGCTCTTGACTGAAAAAAATTCGGCACTTAGCATGTTTGAGTCGATCCTAATGAGATTGCTGCATCCGCAGTGTGTGAAGGTGCGTTGTCCGACAATGTAAACGGAATGCCGTCACTGAGAATGGGTAACTGAATGTTGACAGGTTTAGACTACATCTGTTCTACAGTACAATACTGGTAATGGGAAATGGAAGCCGAAGGCGGGGAACTGCCATATGATTGGTAAAAGCTACCCGATACTGACCGACCACACTCTGTACAATAGTTAGGCACTGATGCTCACAGGCAATCAACAGCTGTCAATACGCCGCAGCCCCACTCACTCGCAGTATGCAGTCACGGTGGTGTTCTATCACCATCTTAGGGGACATTTCGGTGTCATTGGATGATACATATCAATGTATCTTAATCTATTAATTAAGGCAGGTCACTGTGTACGCTGGAAGAACCGGGCAGACTTAGCTGCTAACACAAAATCAGACATAGTACCTATAAAAAGGGCCATTCCTGTCACCCGCGTCTTGTAGAGATACTCATCCAACTTCGGCTTTCTCCACCAAGTCCCGTTTCTCCCAAATATTACCTCTTGAAGTCAGCACTCCTCCCCAAGTATTCGTCGAATATGTCTACAACCAGCTTGCAAATGAAAGCAATCGAGGATAGAATAAATGAGATAAACGCAAAGCTCGTACACTGGCAAGGAGTGGAGGCCGAGACTCAAACAATGCTGAACATGACGTTCCAGATGAGCGAGACGGTGAAGACGCAGCTGTCACGCGCCGCATCGAGCTCCACGATTCGAAAAGGCTTAGGAGAAACAATCACTCTTCAAGAGCAAGAGAAAAGCCTTTACGAGACGTGTGCAAATATTCGCGAAAAATTGCAAAAGTTACATCTTGAATTACATGACTTGACATCCGAGAAGACGCGATTGGCACGCGAGATGCAGACGCAGGGAAGTCAGAACAAGTGGAAGTGGCACTAGGCAAGCAGATAGTCACACCTTTACACTAGCAAATTTCTTCCGAAGCAACGGCTCTCTGCAACTTTGCAGACTTCTCCAGTAGATCACGAAGCTCAAGTACTATCTCGTCAGCAATGAAGAGCCCGTTTTCTTTCAAATAGTGGGTATAGCGTATCGATGCGTCCAATCGATTTCGAAGGTCTCTCTGCTTGTCCTCAGCGGCGAAAAAAATCGTGGCAATTTCGGAAAATGGCTGATTGTAGATCTTAGGATAAATATGCTGGTAGTAAATAGGAACAAGATGATGAGGATGCCGTAAGATTTGTGCGATAGACAGATGGAATTGGTCGTCTTTCCAGTATTTCAGGTACTCATGGCACTGGCTATCTGTCGCGATAGCGCCTTGAAAGTCTTCAGATATCTTCATACCGGGAAGATCTACCATATTAGGGTCATGACCACAAATCCAGAGTGGTGGCGTACATAATTCTCGTGGGAGAATCGTCGCCCACTCCCAATCGAGTATCCCTTGGACATGGAGATCATCGTCCACAATAATATTCTCACATCGTAGGTCCCCATGACTGAGCATGAATGGCTGGTCACTCCGAGACTTGCTACCATACTTTGGAAGTAGGTAAGCTAGACTATGGAGGGCAAAAATCTCGCGCTTGACGGTGTCTTCCGAAACATCTGCAGTGGGGACGTCGAATGAATCAGCTAGTATACCATGTTGGTATCTGACGGCAGCTGCGGTAGAGCTAAAAGCTGGCGGAGTTCTTCGAGCATTTCCAGTATTTACTTTCAGGTCATTCTCAGCCAAGCACAGGCTAGGGCCAATAACTGCTAATGTGCCGTCGTCCGGATCTGGGTAAAGAGATCCAGTGTTGAAGAAATGTAGTTGATGCATTTGTGCCAAAATGTCGCCGAACTCAGTATAGAATTTTTGCTGTTGGTCTATTGGAGAAGAAAGCAGCTTATGAAGTTGTAGCGGCTGGCCAGGGACTTGGTCCATAATAAGGAATGCTTGGGTTGTTGACGTATTATTTATTAAATGCTCGCAGCGTCCGTAAGCGTGTATCGCAGGAACAGGTATTGTTGTATTTCGTTGGATGAATCTTTGCATACGTTAGCTGTTGTTGCCAGCTGAAGGGCGGATAACCTACCGCATAGTTGCGACTTCACTTTGAAGTTTATTCCACACATCGCTTACTAAAGGGCTGATGGGTATTCGAACAACCCAGTGCGTGTTATCAGCAGGAAATGCTACAAACAGGCAGACATTATAGCTGCCATACCGTATATCATCGGAAACAAAACACTCCTTTTGGTCGTTGTATCGAGACGCTAGTGCACCAACCGCGCTTTTGTTAATAGAGTTGACAAAGTCTTCTCGCCGTTCCTCCCGTTGCTCTGGTGTGAGGGGGTGGTTATAGACGGGCCGCCAATAGCGGGAAATATAGGTCGTTGCCCATAATGCGGATTGGCGTAGTGATGCCCATCGGAAAATTACGAAGTGCCATAGTCTGACAAGTAATGGCTTTAGACGTTGAAGGATAAAGCGGAGCATTGTATGGCGTGGTAAGTGGCAGCTGAGGAGTTTTGCAGCGGTATTAGAAAAGCGAACCTGAGCACCTAGTTACGTGTACGTAATCACTCAGTGGTGGGAGGGATGAAATGTACCCAACATGAAACAGCCAATCATAAGATAGGATTAACAACAACAACGGTGGTGGAGCAAGCTCTTCATTGGTCACCTAGCACTAAGATAAAGTGGGAGAATGAAAGTCGTAGTAGGTGAAGGCGCTGAGATCAAATTCAGAGCCAGATGAACACTTCCATATGTATCGAGAAGACACGTAGCTATTCATGCAGTCCGCACTTATATTGCCTGTGATTTACGCCCGGCCTCGGTTAACCTCTAATTGTGGAACAGATCCTGGATAGCCTGTACAGCCATGCTTGTCGAGTTGACATTTCCTGTTGGAATCAGTAATGATGCTTGCTGTGTGGCACAGTTCATCGAACGAGACGACATGAGCGACGCTAATTGTGATTAATCTCAGCCCCTGTCGGAAAGCCTTGTGTGTGCTTACTTGGCGCATGTATTAAGCTGGCAAAAAGCCATTGGCCAAATCACTAACCGAATTCGGGCGACTATTGTACGAAGATCTAGACAGAGCTTGATTTGGTTAGCCCCAAAACCCCAGCAGAAGTTGGAGATAAGGTGGACGCAGTACTCCGTATATTTCGTGTCACTGCTCGTACAAATTTGGTACGCTAAACCAAAGTAGTGCGAATCTTGTACGGCGAGCCCATAAATATGTCGCCCCTCCTCGTCCCGCTCGTTCTTGACCAAGCACTCCCCCACAATGTCCTCCTGCCTTTGTCGTAAACTTTCGTTGCGACAGTACCAGGATATTTCCCAAACTGAGGTATGTAGGGCTAATATCAAAAAAGGAGAGTGGCATCTTACAATATAGGCTGGTATTCTACAAGAGGCGTGGGTTGAAGCGCCATACCTGTTCAGCAAGAAGAGGCGTAACGCCGACTTGGTGCCTCCGCCTCGAAAGCGGTTGTGCTTATCCACTCGCAATCCAGATCCGATCCAATCCCACGACAACGTATCAGATGATTTGACCCACGACAACGTATCGGATGATTTGACCCGCGACAACGTATCGAATGATTTGACCCAGCCAATGTCATTGAGAATTGCAAGTCTCATCAAAACCTATTCTCCTCAGAAAATTTCATCGCTCTTCGAAAGTGTTGATACAAGCAACATATTACAAGAAGCGAGAACGAGCTACCTCCGAGTCTTTATTTCTATAGAGCGAAGCGACCGAGAAACCGAGCTCCAACTATTATTTCGGCGAACTTGCTGCTACGCCTTTTCCAAGCTACACAAGAATAGCACGTCAGTCGACCATATTGTTCAAGAAATTCAGAATGCACTCCCCAAGGTTGAAAATGCCAGAGATAAGGTTTATCATACCCTGCGTGTCGGGAAAAGGTGGATTGAAATTGTTCAACTGTTCGGATCCATCGTCGGTCGCGCAGAAGAGGAAGTTACTGGGCTTCTTTCCCTCCTTGGCTCGCCGTCTACGTGAGTATAGTAGGTTCTCTAGCCAACTATCTTACTTACTTATCGTCAGATGGGAGAGAGCTACTGTCGAGGAACGTCGATCTGCGTTAAGGTGCCTGTCAAGCCACGGCGACATCCTTGAAAAGGCTACACAATTCACCCCGATCATAAACAACGTTGTGAGTCATATATCAGGTATGACTTTCTTGCTTGCTACAACCTCTTTCCCATGCTAACGCCTCTGTAGCGGACCATTGCTTTATAAACGACGGGCGCAGATTTGCATTACATACGAACCCCATACTTAGTGTAACGCCAGCGTTTCATTCCAGCCGAAATAACACTTCTTCGGGTGCCATAGTCATGCGGAGATCATTGCATACTGTTCCAGCGAAAATGTCTGCATGGAAAATCCCGTCGCTGGCAGCTATTTCCAACGCTATTCCTAGATTAGAAAAGATACAGACGGAGAATGCTAAGATCTTACTCGTTCTTCTCTCGTTTTTGTCAACGTCTGATGACATTTCCGTGGATATGCTTATCCGTGGAGCTGCCCCACGGCGTCGTTGGACCGTACAAGGAGAAGCTGAAGTACATGAAGCCATTCACGCTGGACTTGACTCAGAACTATACAAACTCTGCCTTGAGACTGCGACATTAAGCTTTGCTTTTCAGGAATTGCACTCATCATCTCTTGTCTCAGGTTCTAATCAAGCTTATGGTCTGGATGAAGCTATTGCTCTTCGTATTCGTGAGAGCCTACCTCTAGAGCATATCACCTTTTGGAAAAAACAGACTTTGGTGCTCACTTATAGAGCAATACCATGGAAATACCTCGAACCCACGTAAGTTGACACCGCTTGTACTCAATAAGCTTGTTTAATGATTTCATAGTGTGTGTAATATAAAACCCCTCTTGAACAACTTTAAACATGTTCTACAAACATGTCAAGATTGCATCGAACAACTGCCTGCGAGTACTAGGTTTGACCTCGCTCTCACCCTCATTGAGGCAACAAGGTATCCGAATATGTCCTGGAAACAGTTTGCAACTAGTCAAGCGAAAGCCATATCCCGTGGCTTAAACGACACCTACCTTACAACATGCATTGCACATTCGGAAAGTCTAATAAATCGATTAACCGGGGATATGATTCAAGCTACTGGCTGCCTCAACGCTATCACAAATTTACCTCGTACTATGAATCAGAGGCTGAATTCAGCGATTGGTCAAGTTTTCATTCAGAGTTCTTTAAACTACATGCAGGTTGAAGATCTGTCCGCTGCTGAAAAGGAATTGAGGAGTTGGAAGACGCTTGATGACAAGCCATCCCTAATGGAAGAAACTATACTTTTCCGGAGGTATGTAGTCTTAGGGAAACTTTTCCGCAGCTGTGGGACCTTTGGAAAGGCGCTAGCCAATCTACGGAGAGCGTGGGAAATCGCAGAGCAGCATCAAAGTATTAATTTCGACGAAGATCTTCGCGATCTAACCTGCGAACTTGCTGATACCTTGAGGGAGCTCAATGAACCTGTTGCCGCAGAAGATTATATACGGAAGGTAATTGGGCGGCAACACCAAAATTCTGCAGCTCTCCCAGGCGGATCTCTTCTGGAATTGTCTCTAGCAGAAGCATTATTTGCTCAGAGACGGTTTGAGGAGGCTGAAAGTCTATGCATGGATATTCAAACACGTGGTAGGCTGTTAAAGTTCGAGAAACTTCGCCTACATGTTACACTGGCGAAACTACGGCATAATTCTGACACCGAGGGGGCATTGACGGCTTGGAGTGCAGCAATGGGGGCAATTAGGAAATTCCCTATGACCAACGGCCATACAACACGGATCATCGTCCTATCTATGGTTGACATCTTACGTTCGTCAGGTCAGACGTGGCTCGTGCTAGACTCTATGAAGCAGTTGAAATTACTTGAAGAGTTGGCAAAGCCAGGCGGTACTCAGTTCTGGCTTGCAGGCTTACAACATTGGTCAAGATATTTAATGTCGAAGAATGATAGTCACTTATAGAGGCACAGTAGATAGTTGAAGTTATTCATTACTTTTATCCCTGTTGATGAGAGCGAAGGAAATCAATCATTTGAGTCCATTCTGGAGCATCTATGAACTGTGCCCCAGATGGTCGTGTATCGCGGTAGTATGGGAGATCGAAGAACTCTGGCCAAAAACCTGCATATTCCCAGTCAAGAATAGCTCGGATTCGCGGGGAGTCAGCGTCGATGATAATATTAGACCAGCTCAAGTCGCAGTGGCAAAATCTAAATTCAGCCTCCGGAGCCTTTATTGGCGTCTGGATAGTGCCGGGAGGAAAGTGATTCACAATCCGTGGTAAAGGACATATGATTCCAGTCGGGCCACCGGGGCAATTTGAACGAAGGGAGCGGAGAGTTTCCACATAGCTCTCCACCTCTTTGATAACCATAACTTGATCCTCTGGCTGCAAATCCGTTATAACTCGGCCAGTCATGAATTCTGTAACAAGAATAAACGAGCCATTTTCTTCGTATGTTTCGAGAACTTTTGGCACTGGAATGTCCGTATTTGTCAAGATAAACTCGAGACAAGCGGCCTCGTTTTGAAGTCGCTCGTAGCCTTGTGGGGGCACAACAGTATCGCCGTGGATGTTCTTCAAGTACTCGTTGGGACGAAAGCTTCGTTTAATAAATTTATCGGCGTAAATGCAGAACTCGCGTTCATGACTGCTCCAGCTCTGGATTGGCGCCTCTATCATTTTGATATGCTAGCTAGCAAGCATGATGGTCTTGGTGTGTGATTGTGTCGGACGGGCGGGCGGGCACCATCTTTATAGTAATGAAATGAACGCCACCCACCTATCTATCATTCACAAGAAGGGTGGTAAAAGGAGGACCGGAACCGCTGTACGCAAAATAAACTCTAGGGTTCGCGCGGCTTAGTCATTCTTGGACTGTATTTTGTATACTTGCAGTTATTCGAAAGATTCACATGAAAAGAAGTACCTGCCAAGTACTACCTTACCTCTTTAGGAGAGGGTGGAAAGAGGACTCCGACGTCGCTCGCTCCACTCTCTCCATTTCACCGTTTAGTTAGCTGTATGTGCTCCGAAGTTGTTACATACTTGCGTATTCGGTCCCAAAAGCTAAATCAAGTCCAGCAAAATTTTGATATGTTTAGATAGGTTAGAAAGATGACAGGTGACAAAGAAATGGTCTGTAGGGAGTGACATATTAGAAAATAATGTATAGTGACTTGTAAACAAGCGGATGCAACGACGACGAACTCGGCAAAATCCATTAGAGCAAGTCGAGAAGGTGCATACAAGCTGACTTGAAGCCCGCACTTCAGCTCACACCGACAGTTTGTCATGCTGTTTCCGTATTACAAGGTTGTGCTTCTTTGACACTTAATTAAATACTCGCCTACGAAGGCTGCTGAGACACTGCGCACTAAACAGGCTGCTAATAATGAGGAACCTACGGCCAAGTGTTCTATTATATTACAGTGCAAATGCTACAGTTTATTCAATGAAGAGGCCATTCAGCATGATGTGTCTACTCTTGTTGGAGATTATATCTCAAAGAAAGCTTTTACAATGACGCATTTCATTTCTAAACCTAAAATGGAGGTTCGGTATAGTACAGACCCAAATCCTCAATGTCCAAAACTCATTAGGTCTAAACATCAAAATGTCGTGCAACATCTTATCTTCTCTGCAAACAGCTGCTGAAAGTGCTAGCCGTAGCCAGTTACCGTTCTTTAGAATGGCAGAGGCAGTGGGCCGCCCTATTGGTGAATTAGCAGGCGGCAATATCTAATCAGCGATAGATACATACGTGCAACGAGACTGTGTGGGGGCTGTTACTTCCACAAAGGGGACATGTAGCTTGCGAACCTGATATCCATTCCCCACACTTCTTACATTGGGTAGGATCAGCGTCAACTGGACTGGGATAGGTAGGGGGAAGCATCTTGAGTAACGGTGTCTTGAAAGAGTGGTAGTAGAATTGTTTCGATGCAACAAAGCTTGTAGTAAACTGGAGAATAAGTGTCATCTACGGGGGCATCTTAGACTTCATATAGACCTAGCAGGAAAAATAACACCATTCCGTTGTAACTCCATAGCCACGTTAGTTTTATTTCATGAGGTTTCATCCATACCCTGTCCTATCTTCTCCACATGTATCTCTCCCCTCGATTATTCTACTTCATCAAGACGTTGGCTGGTTGAGCATGGCGGCTGCAGGAGAAACTAGCCGATTTAGGATTAATTTTGTACGGCGAACAAGTCTCGACTGAAACCAGACCCTTACGCATATGCATGGCTATCACACCAACAGTAGTCCCTTATCATGGCTTGAGCAGTAGGTCATCAGGCGCATTTATGGAGCGCAAAGTGCGGAATCACAGATATCTGCGTCGTTGTTGGGGACCTCAGTTCACATTTCCATAACAGTTCCCAAGTCACGACATCGATTTGAGTAATTTTAATTTCACTAATGTGATGTTCTAAATCAAACATACCCGTTTTGATATTCAGGCCCACGGTCAACTCCACCTATCTTACCCATTCTCGAGCTTGTACACCCAGAGTAATTATCGCCGACAATACGAAACACACTTAAACAACCAATAGATGGCGATCGTCTTCTACCTATACCACAATCCAGCCTCGATAGACGTATCTTTCTTCCTTGTGCCCATTACCACAATGCTTTTAAAGATGGTCAGTCATCAATTGTATCATATGAAGAATATCCAGGGTTGTGTTACCTGCAAACCTTTGTGCCATTCTTCGTTCGCCAATAGCGCCCGTGATGAAGAACGATAAGCTTGCAAAAGCCAGCATTTTCCATGAAGCTTCTGCGTGTGGTGGCAGTCGGGACGTTGACACAGGTATTGCAGATTCTGGCTTTCCTCCAATGATTTGGTGCTTGGCAGGTGCAGATGTTGTCAACATCGACTATCTCGACTTGTCCTCCGGGTCGAACAAGTCCTCGAATATGTTCGAAATAAGCCACTGAATTATCGGTGCCTCTATCGTTGCGTATGTAAATGTAATCCCAGGAATTGGTTCCTGGACAGCCCGTGAGAGTCCCCTTCAAGATGGTGCAGTTGTTTGGTAAATATCTAGTAAATGGTTCCTTTTCTAAAATCACGACGTCCAAGGACGGAAATTTCCGGGCAACCTCTCTTCTTATTATTAGTTAAAGCCAAAGAATACAACGGTAAACAGAATGATTGATATCACCTACAGTGCCCAAGCCGCAACTCCATTGCCCACACAAAGTACACGTCCTTGTTTATTAATAGTCGCATTAAAATATGTTTTGCCAGCGAGGTAAAAGAAGAGTTCGGTTCTAAATTGTTAGCAAAGGCTTACCAGGAGGCATAGACTGATCATACACGTCATAATCATTATGTTCTCGACGGCGTGCTTCCGCATCACTGATATGGTCTGTGTCGATAGACGTCGTGCTAGAATGTCTTGAGTTACTGTCAAGGTCGCTCAAACTTATCAAAGTATTGGTCCAGGAATCACGATCATTGTTCTCCGTCGGCCGCCCGAGGGTGCTCTCATCTGAGCCCCATGCCTCTAACTTGCTGTTATGTTGTAAGGTGTCAGTCACAAAAGGTATAAATGATGCGACAACTCTTACGCATCGGCATTGCAGGCACGTCCAATTCCGACACAGCTGCCAAAGATTGCAATAAAGATGCGCTTCAAGCCATCTAGGACTTGTATGGCATGTTCAGAGTTCTAAGAGAGTCAGAAAGAAGTATCCAAGGGGGATTGTGTAACACACCACAACAGCAGGGGCTTCGCAAATCAGGTTCGGGTCTAAGCCTGCAGATGGAGGGGATGCATAACTGTCCATTGTCATAGAGCGAAAAGCGGTCAGCCTTAGATGCAGAGATGAAAATAGGCTGCAGCGGTTCCGTTGTTCTTATGAACTCGTCAAATCGAACATCACCCCTAGAGACATGGCCAATGGGGCAAGCCACCAACGGATACTTCCTCGCGGAATCTCCCCGGATGAGTGAACCCATGTCGAAGTAGTGCTGTGATGGTCAGCTCTCAGTAGCCAACTGATGTGATGAGTGGGTCATGGGATAGATGGAGGGGTCTAATGGTGTCTGAGATGCATAAAGCGAGAAAAAGTACATCCAACATGTATATAGTTGTCCGTTTGGACAACAGTGTACAGCTCAACACGTACCTTTTGATTTTCTAAAACCGCCCTGCCCCCCAACGACAATATGGACTACACAATAAAACAAATCAACGCACGCCGGGCGTTGTTGTTTCTCAACAAACCTCAGCGGAGAAAGTCATTCCAGGCACCGGCCATAGCTCTTTACCATCGATATGGAGGTCTGCAGTTCTTTGATCTGAAGTACCCTATCTTCTACGCTCTTTTTGACAGCTTGTCGGGTCAACAACTCTCGTACGTAGCACAAGCACCAGATATTATCCAGGAAGATGGCAACTATTGCGGCGTACTTGGAGATTCCTGGTCAGACCTGTATGAAAAGGGTCGGAAAGATGAGCCAGTCTGGGCTGCCTTATCTCTGGTTGGTAAGTAGAGCTCCATCTGACTCTTACAAGCCTCTTCTAACAAGCGTGAAGAGACTGCAGAACACGCGCTCATAGAGGCACTTCGAGCTCAAGAGAACCCTCGTGAAAATATCATCAACAAATTTTCAGATGGAGTCGCTTGGTTGAAAACTCAGTTGTGCAAGCCACACATCGAGAAAGATATCGCGACTACTGAACCAATTGATGCGTCCCACAACGGAGCATCTTTGCGGTCCCCCGCCTCCAAACTTGCCAACTCCGAACTATCGCGAAAGCGGAAACACGACAGATCAGAGAACAATGCAGAGGAACAAAGTTCTGATCAACCCATACCAGGTCGCCGGTGTCCTACCACAGCGTCTAGTGCTGGGCAACTTGGTATGACGCGTCCATACTTGTACACAGACTGGACCGACTGACTCAAGTGTAGGCAGCTTAGACATGAGCGCTGAGGTTGCTCACAGTTTCACAGCACAAACCTTGCCACTGGCATCGACATCTTTGCACACTCACGAGCTTGCTCTGTCTCACGCCGTCAACCCAATGGACCTGACTGTTGTTAGCTGCAAGGATCTAGAGATTTCGACGTGGAACAACCGAGATCCTACTGACCACCTGGATGCTGTCGATCTGATCACAGCCCAGAAATATACAAGAGATCAATCGTCAGGTCAGGTGGTACAAGGGCGACAACATCGTCAGTGACACGAACAGATGTCCCAGATATCAGCGAAACCCTTTCCCCATCCGAGCTACCTCCACCTTGAATCTCTGGAGGACTATGTAAAGAGCCGCATGTTCGCACAAGTATTAAGTCGGTGGGATACGATATCGAGAGGTGTTTTCTTTGAGGTCCGCGCAGTCGCGTTACGCCTACCCTCTTGAAACCAGGTTGTCAGCAATTGATTTCTTTTGGAGATGGGTGCTTACCGTCCCTGGAGGGATGACCAAAGATGTCGTGATGGAGATGCACCTTAATCCTAGCCGCTGGTCTACGCAAACCTCAGACCCGTCGATATTTTGGAATGGTGCAGTCTCGATATAGGCTGTAAACTCTGCCAGGATGCTTTCGTCAAGCGGTATCCGACGGACCTCTAAATGATGCATTGTTACAGCCTCATTAGCTATCAGCACCACAATTAGCAGTAACGGTCTGCGGTGCCAGCTGTAGTGTCGGCTATTCTGCTTGCAAAGATGGTCGAAGGTTGGCTTCTCCACCGGGCCTGCGAAGGCAGGTGCCCAATTAGGTGGATGTAACGGCGGTTAGGCATTACTTCGGAGCAACAGACGGGACCAGCCCAGCACCATTAGTGAGTGGGTCACTGTTCCTGGCAGAACCGCCTACAGAGCTCGATGTAGATTTCACCAGAACGATATGCATGGAGAAGGTAGTGGAGATGGTGGAACTGAGACGGCAGGCAATGAAATAATTGGGAGTTCAGGGACAATGTGACAAGGGTTTACAATCGACACAATCGACAAGTGCATAGTCCAGTCTGAGATTGAGGTCTCGTAGTACTTTCGCAAGAAAGCAGCCAATCATAGTGTCGAATCAACAACAACGTCAGCGGTGGAGCGAGCACTTGATTAGTGGCCATTGTGATTTTGGATGACTAATATGTACTGCAGCATGTAAAATTCCCGTCCTTTTCGTAGCATGGTAGTAATACACTGATGGGATTTATTATGCATATTGCAGTTGGAAAATACATTCGAGCTTCGGGAGAACACGCTTAGTGATCTCATAGAGGGAAATAGAGTTCGTACATTAGAGCAGACATGGTAGAAGAATTATGGATAATACACATGCGATAATTCTAATTCATAGCGTTGAATTGCAGAGTTCACTGAGACATCCAACATATTTCATCTTAATGTTTCGCCCAAATGGGAAAAGCCAACTGAGTACCGGTAATGAGGTCACTGCCATGACTTTATTAGATGTAGCTGTTACGAAGATGGAGCTCCATACGGGATCATTCGTTTGCAAGTACTGACGTTATGCAGCATAAGCAGCAGAGGGCAGTAGGATATCGTATTCTGCCCAACTTTTGAGTATCATCCCAGGTATCGCTGGCATCAAACATGCTCTCAGTGGTAGGCAATGCCAACCGAAGGCGCAATGCGCTTCTGTCCGACCTGCATGAGGGGCATCCCATGTGTGGAACTCAGTTACTGGAGGCATAACATTCGTGTGAGTGAGGTAATCAAGATAAAGGGAAAGCGGACTGATAGCTGAACTACTACTACCCCCTATACAAGCTGCCACTAGACTATTTATACTACCTGATACCAAGATGTAGACCAGCAATCCGTAGCTCCCAGATTCTCTGTCTTCATTACAACTTCATACTTAATATGTCAGATCTCTTCCTCCGCGTGCGTTACGCTATCCTCATAGTGTTTGGGATGAGCATGCTTGCATCCGTTCTTCGCGTATTTCGACTCTACCTTCAACTAAACAGAAGCTCCCGGATGCACGAACCTCATCAGATGCTAGGCACCAAATTCCATCGTTGGTTTCTAGTCCTCGTTATAAGCCAGATTGCCGTCTCCGTTGGAACGGGGGTTGGGTTTATTATTGCTACCTTCGTTCAGGGCAACATCTGGTCAATCTATTTACTCGGTTCGATTGTTCTTTTGAGCATGGTTAGCCAGGTACACATATAAAGCCTAGAGATCTTTATTCTTACTGACGTTTCTAGTGTTTATGGGCTGGCAGTACCTGGTTTTTTAAACAGTGCTCTTTCAACCCAATCATACTCGTCATCGGCTTGGCAACATGTGCCGGTCCCTTTCTTGTAGGTATGTTTCTTGACGATAAAAAACTTGCAACAGGGAGCATCATATTCTCGGTGTTTGCGGTCTTGTTCCGTGTTTGGATGGCGTGTGAGTGGATGGTGTTCTTCCTTGAAAAGCGTCGTCACATTCAGGCGCCACCGTTCATCCGTCAGATCGTAGGCCATCTTGTGATTCAGGTCCTCGTGACTCTGACCATAATCGCGGCGTGCATTGGAGGAGGCGTCTATGTCAGCTCCATGAATCTCACGCTGTTGCCAAGGTTCATCATGTTGTTGGTAAGCCGCCCGCGTGAGATAGTTACCATCCCGCGCTGACAGAATAGGTTATCTCGGCTGTTTATGGTCTTCACGACCTCGCCACCGAACTTTGGGTGATAATGAATCAATGGAGGCGTGCCGTGCGGCTTTGGACAAGGCTTGACCCAGCTATTTCTTTAGACAATATTAGCTGACTTACTGGAAATACGTGTTCATACGATATAGGGGAAAAAGCAGTGACATTGGAAAATAGAAAATATAGTACATACAATATTATCCGTTATCGATGTTCCTCAACACAGGCCCCTAACGCGGCGAAAAGTACCACGAAGATCGTACAGGTATCGAGGAATGATCCTCCGATGTACACAGGTTGGCGACACGTCAAGGGCAGTCTTGGTTGGAGATACCAAGCAGCATCATTTGGTCGGTGGGAGAACAGCATCATATTCATGGACGGCCGCTTCATGCCGCCATTGATGCTTCGCTTGCACGTAATCCCTTACGCGCTGACACTTGACGGACTCCTCGTGTAAACGGGTGTTCTCGCCTTTGAAGAGATCACTTGGCTATTCATCAACTTCGAAGAGAGGACATGTTGGTTTGCTCAACGCACTCCTGAATCGATTCTAGGCCTGGCTCTCAATCGAGTCAATAGTCGCTTGCATTTCTTTGACGAACTCATCTTTTTCTCGCTTGCCATGCAACCGGCACTTCTTTTTCCGACCTAATGTATTAAGACTGATAGGGCCAAGAGTTAGGCGGTCATGAAACGTAGACCGGTCGAAGTCGATTAACATGATACTGCCACTGCTGGCATTGTACACCATGTTGCGAGGCACAGCATCACCATGGAGTACTCCTAGCTTATGAAGTTCCTGCAACGCTGTAGTGGCCGCCTTCACGGCGCTTGCCCTCGAAGGAAGGTCGATACAACTGGAAAGGGTTCGCCCGGCCCAGCTCAGGAAGAGGAAGCATGTGTGAGTCCTGCCGTCAAAGTGACATGGCTTCTTCAAGCTGATAGTGCCGAGACACACAGGCACATGAATTCCCTGAAGAGGTTGTAGCTTGTTGTATACCGTCTTCTCGTGCTTCAAATATGTCTGGTCGAGCCTCTGCATGCCTTTCGCAACAAGCGTATAGCCATGTGACGTCAGTCTCACCTTAAAAAGTACTCCGCGCGCACCTCTAAAGTAGAGACATTTGCAATCTGCATCATGGCCGCGATCTGTCGCAAGCTGTGCACGTATCAGGCAGAGGAACTTGTCTAGGCTGATATGACCCTCGCTATGATATTCAACATTGGGACAATTTCCATCGAGAGGTCCTCCATTTTGCAATCCAAGTAGGCACTTCTGAGTGCAGAATGGATGGTGCTCAATGCCGATCTTGGTTGCCTGACCCTGCTGCACCTCCCGATGTCTTTGGCTCTGGTGCTTGCCACTGCTCTGGAGGCTCACATTCCTGCCAAAGTCACTTCCAGCAGACACTGCTGGCTTGTCGCGCTTTACAGAAGGATCTGGACTAGGCGATGGGGAGTTGTCACTGTCGTCGTTTTGGGATTGAGCCTGTAGTGGATCTAACGGCTGGCAGCCGGAGCGAGTTTGGGTCAACTGGCGGCCAGAGCGAGTTTTGATTGGTGATCGAGAGAAACCTTTCCAACGTTGAGGCTTATAGGGGGAGGCGCGAGGTTCCTTCCTTTTTTTCTCTGATGGCGGTATACGGCTAAGTATATCTTCGTACTCAACATTCCAGGTGTCAAGCTTTTCGACCTCGTCGTGCCATGACTCAGGAGGTGGCTCAGCAGACAAGGCCTGGATGACAAAGGCAAAAACCTGCGCGACAGCCGTGCGATGGAGTCTATTCTCGTCATCATCCATAACATCAAGGCTTGGTACGCACATCTTGAAATAAGCACTAGATGGGTCGGCGGGGATGTAAAGGAATATGAAGAGTTCACCTGTGCAGATATAGCCGAATGGCAAACCCTTTCCTGCCATATAGGAAAACAGTTGCGTAACAACCGCAGCAGCCAGAGCCCTAGCATTAAAAGCGAAACCTCGGCCGTCCTTACCGATTATGTCCTGTTCAGGCTGGATCTCCGATGCAAGGCCAATGTTCATCTCGTCCACACCCAACTTGTGGGGTGCCTTGTATTCAATCGCGAGGACGGGTATGTTCGGCTGATCTGAAGTCCTGTATATGCAAAATTGATCCGCCCTGTTGCCCTTTCCTTTCACCTTCTGCCGTCTTTTCTGGGATCGCAGTTTCGTGCTCGACGTTCTCTGTGGGCCATCTTCGTTGATGGATAACTGATCCATAGACTCAGAGACTGGGTCGCCCGGCACCTCGAGATTGGTGTGACTCTCAAAGGTTACTGTCCCTTGCAGCCCAAGACTCTTTCGTAAGACAGGATCATTGTATGCTTCTTTAACCAGCCGCCGAACCGCACTTTCAACGACTTGACGCTCAAAGTGCCGCAATCCAACCTCGCTACTAATAGGTTCAAGATCAGATCTGACATATGCTAGTTGAGTTTCGGATGGGAAAATAGCCTGAGATGAGAACTTGGGGCTACAGGACAGCTTTTCCCAGACAGCTTCCTGTTTTTCTGCGAAGTCATGCCATGGGATGATGCGTCTGGGGAAAATTCGGCCGGTGGGATTGGTCATATCGCCTTGTGTGGTAGAGGATCGATCCGTTACCACCTGAATAGAAAGATCCAACAAGTGGCACGCTTCAAGATATTGCTGTAGTTCCTGTTGCCTCGCTGATTTTGCTAGTGCCTCAGCTTCTTCGCGTCGGCGTTGTTCTTCGTCGCGTCCAAGTTCAGCAGCATGGGCCCGGGATTGTGCTTCCTCGCGTCGGCGTTTCTCTTCTTCATACAGGCGGCGCAATTCTTCGAATTCCGTTGTTGACATACTGATGGTGTATGTGGCGAGGTGTCAGCAACTAAATTGCTACTGAGCCACGGCGAGAGGACGCTGTTGACGCGTATTGCTGCGGACAAGCCAGCAAATGCGATGGTGATGTAGAGTGCTGACACCAGAATAACCAAGTTCGAAGGTAACACAACACATATGGCCCCAGAACATCCTTGCAAGCCGGTCGGTACCAATTGTAGTGGTGTCTTCAGCGGGGTTGTGTGCAGTTATCTAGTTGTATGAGGTACATAGAGCTCCCATAAGTCTCACTACATCTAACTACGCTACAAAGAAGTAGTTGGTACTTGTACGTCGGACGCAAAATTCCGATGCATCCCCGAAGCCTTCGAAGGTGACATGCACTTGGCCAATGAGATAGCTGTGTTAAGAGGAGTACATGAATCTTGCATGATGTCACACTATATTACAAGTACTCTAAGTTACCTCACTGAAAGACGTTAGAGTGGGAGGAAATGGTTTCCAGATGTTGGTGTCGACCAAGGACCACGTGTACGACGCCTCAGAGGTGGAGGGTGAGAATGGATCGTGGCAAGTTATTGGGCTATGGGAAGTGGCCTCGATTGCCACAGCCAACATGGCTTTAAAGTCGTCTATGTCTCCCTGGAGATAATTCTCTGTGAACCAATGCCAAACACTCGGTCGCGAGGGCTCAGAAGTTGTAGTAAATCGAGAGATGAGGTCGCCATATTCCTTGCAACCGTTACCGCAACGCCAGTCAGATCATTGAGAGCGCGCGCTCGTTTGTCCTGACTTTCAACGTTGCGAACTGTCGAGTAGAGGCTCGCACTGGATGTATATGCAAAGGTTACCAGCACAATTACGCTGGCTGATATGCTAAGAGGATCTGCCATTGTTGTCTATAATTTGCGGTCTCGATATGTAGGCCAGCAATGAAACAGTGTGGTGTGTTGCGGGGTAATTGTGTGGAAGGTTGCACAAGGCGCTTACGGGTGTAAAGATACAGCCAGCATCATGCGCATTAAAGTTAATTGTCACTGGAGAATGTGGTTTCAGTCTCAGTAGTACAGGGTGGTATGGGAAATGTTGTCGAATTGCTAGGTATGTAGAAGAATAGAGTAATTTTCAAGTCTAGCTATGAGACATTTGCCTCGATAGCGCTGGAAGATGATACTCACTACTGAAGACGTTAGGTTGACCACTAGATGCTACAACACATCCAATGTATCGTCTGTGAGTCTGTGGTTGTGTCAACACAACCACCCAGCGTGATTTGCTCTGATCCATTCACGCATGTCTCCATCAGATGCGTGACTGCAGGAAACGGAGAAACTTAAACAAAGGAGTCCCTAACGTTAGATCTTCTTCGCATGCATCACTTTCGACATGTTGGAGCAGACCGCTCATCGCTCGAAATGGGGTGTCGCATGTTGGGCACTCAAAGTTATGTTCATACGCATCGCATTTATAGTGGCGAGACTGATAGCACTCGAAGGCAAGGTTGATGATATCATCATCATTAACCTCAGACGCACAAGCGCCAGACTCAAGATGCAGAACCATTGCCGAAGACGACACAAACTTTCTATAGCATCCAAAGCATTCAGTATTGTTTGGTAAGTGTACCTGGTTATGCTAATAGTCGTTAGATTTTGAAGCTTTACAAAGCAGGCAGCACTCACGGCCTTCATATTCTGTGGGGAGCAGAAAGAAGTCCCACAGGACATGCACATGTTGTGCTTTGACAGCTTGTGCTGGATAAACTGGTCCGAGGCATTGAATGTGATATCGCAGGGGTTACAGTGGTGATGTGCCGATTCTCGATGCCCATCTAGCTCTTTTTTGGTGGCAAAATCTGCCTCCAAGTTGCAGTCAGGGCAGATATGATGCCTCGCAGAGTTCTTCAAATGCTGCTGTAAAGCTGAAGTAGTATCAAAGGCCCTTTCACACCTCGGACAATACTCATGACGGTTGGAGTTCCGCAGGTGTTGGTCCAAGGCTTCCTCGGACACAAAGTCCCTGTCACAGCTCGCACAATACTCCATGATAATGATGGATGGGGGGAATGGAGAACATAGAGGAGACAGGATAGCTATGATGCGGGGTATCACCATATCTGCGGGCATTCATGCGTGGAATTATATGATTGGCGGTTTAGCCATGTGTTGCGTACTGTCTGGTTGGACGCTGGCGGCATTATCATATTAAAGCGGTCTAAGAGGCTCTACTTCTTAAACTTGCTAGTCAGACTGGGTAGAGATCACATAACTACTATTCAGGCAATGTGTGTTTGTTATTATATATATATAGACCTAGTCTAGCCAGTTTAGCAACACTGAAGCGAAGCTTTAGTAAAATCAGATATTTCCTGAATGACGTTTCGAAACTCAGCGTCCTTCCATAGCATTTCTACCTCACAAGCAGTATAGAAATAAATTAGAGATCTCAATGCATCCCTCATTTCTCCCTTGTCTGCAGTGTTATTAAAGAAGTATCGTACAAGTTGAATTATATCGCTACAACCACTTCGGCGAAGTACGAACTGCGACAGTAGTCGCTGGAGCTTGTGGAGGGCTAGGGCTTGCAGCATACCTATTTGTGACGGTCGAGGTTTCCTATTGATGAATCTAGGGTGTTAACCGTGGGTTCATGTAGCAGAATGCTTAGGACGTAGTTATTGTGCAAGTGTCACGTAGATAATGGATCGTAGATCGTGATCTAGTAGTCTGGATAATGACTGTGCTGATAGCTAACTAAGTATCTATGCTATAGAGGTGAAATTGGTGGTGCCTATATACTATGAAGTTCACTGGGAGTTCACGCGAGCCCACGGTGAACTTTATTGCAGAGTTCACTTTGTTTCTAGTGAACTGGCCGTGACCGGTCTACTATGACCCCCTGTGGCTGGGGTCCTAGCCACAGTGGCTTCTGGCATACCGTATCCGGAAACGAAGGCTGAATATTTTTCTTCTTCTTAGATGACCATCCCCACCCAGTCTGTGGATTCAGTATTTTCTGCTTCGTCGAAGGATCCTGTGTAAAGTAGGTCGCTGTAAATTGGCGGCCACTTTTCACCGCCTGCCCCTTTGGCCCCTTGAGGCCATCTGCTCCACTTTTCAGCTCGCGCTGCTTTACGGATTTCTATAAGAACGCCCCTTCTTCCTCATCCCTCCTGCCTCAAACACGACGCCTTCGATTACACACGTGCCGTCTCACCCCCGACCATCTCGCTCGATCCCAACAATCCACTTGGATTGAACTGCGCTCTCCTTGTGCGACACCTCCGACCCTTGCTGCATGTTCAGCTGAGATCATCATCCCAGCGGTTCCGCTTGTCGCATTCATGCATCGTCCTCAACTTCGCTCTACCCCATGCGTTTCCTTACTATCTTGACGACTTTGAACTAGGGATACGTCTCGCCCAAGTTTATCCTTCGACTCGCTACCGCACATGGTACTTTAGCAATACGGACGCCAAAGTCACCGCCACCGCGTTGGATTCTCGAACGACACTTCACAAGTGCCATACCCGAAGCATGCTCACCCCAAGCATTCCGCGAGGATGACGGCTGGTCTCCAAGGTCGAGTGATCCGGCCAATTCTGCCTCACCATTCGCAACACTGTCCCATATGGGACATACGCCCGAGACAAGGCCACGTCATCTCCTCGGTCTGCACTAGTTCCAGGAGCCAGATAGTACAATGTGACCACACCGCCCTCTACCAGCATGGGTCTGCGATATGCAACCTACGACACATTAACGACGCACGCAATCCCTCTGTGTGATGATTCGCCAGCTCGGCATCATTTTCGGTTGTCCGTTTCGCTGCAGACGCTTGCAGCCGCATCAGAGATGGACGCTTACCCTGAAGCGGCTTATGCCAAAATATGCGATGCTCGGATACTCATCTTCCCGCGCCACACCTCTTAGTTTGATCACAACGATTCTAGGCCCGGGGTGCTGTGCTGTTGCAAAGTCAGGTGGTCTAGTGGCCTCGGCTTAGCTTGCGGCAGGAGGCTGATGCTGGTTGGATGGGCGCAATCTCCAGACGAGACTACGGTGGAATGCAGTTTGGCTTGTGGGTAAAAGGGAGGAAAGAGGGGTTTCGGGAAGCAGCCGAGCGACGAGATGAGACGTGTCTATAGAAATAGATGCACGCAGCCGTTGGCCACATTCGCCCACTTTCTTCCCCTCCCCCAATGGCTTAGCAGAGAAACGAGAAATGATCCAATCCAAACTCAGGATATGGCGATTGGGATGCGTCATGGTGATGGGCTGACTGGGTGCCACTGCGTTATTCGTCTACGCCCTTGCCGTACAGTAATGCTCGGCATGGAAAGGCCGGGTTTGTCTATATAAAGGACACTGTTCGCAAAATCTTTGGCCTTGCTATCTCACCAGTCTTTGGATTTCCATATCTCTCCCTGACAATCGTCTCTCCGGATTTTCAATATGGTTCCAAACATTGATAGAATGACTCTTGGGAAGACATACCGCTGGTATGAGCCCACTCGCAGCCATGCGCTTTCACAGTCAGGAGCCTCATGGACTTCCTCTTTCTCGACTGCATCTACATCGTCAGCCAGTTCGGGCGAGCATTATGAGACCATGACCCTAAGCGAATGCGGCAGTCCTTACGAGACCAGCCAGTCCACCCCTGAACCTGAACTGAGAAAAGTCCAGGTTGAGTCCGGCGTCGTGTCAGCTTTTATGCCGTTCCCAAAGAATGGACAAGATGGAGCTGTCTTGATTCCCGTGGTAGCTACGGTGGCACTGGTGCAAGAGGAAGGGACTGGTGATCGTGTCCAAGCCCTTCAGTCTGAGTATGGGAATGTCATGGCACTTGAAATTCAACCACACCATCAAAGCGCTTCACCCCACGGTAAAAACAAGGCACCCAGCATTATATACCATTTATCCATTGCTAACAGCTCTCCATAGGAAACGGAACCATCAAGCCTGATCGACATGAAGCCCAACGCCCCACGACTACTTCTGACTTCACCAGGGTCTTAAAGCAGCAACAAGGTACCTCGTCACATATCAACCGACCGAAGAAGAAGAAGCGCACATCACGCGGTTCACGCATAGGCCGACCGAAAAAGAAGACCACACCGCGCGCCGCCCAAGCCTGTGGTCTGAGGAAACGCGCCGCATACCCCCCTGAACAGGTCTACGGTTTTTTGCTTGGGAGAGGAGCCACGGATAGGATCGGGTAGGTTTATAGTATATGACATCGTCTGGAGACCGACTGAAGGTGGTACTAAGAACCTTCGGGGAAAGCAGGCACTGGAAGAGGCAGAGAAGCGGGTGGTGGAGAAGTTTAGGCGGGCCATGTGGGAGAAGGAGATGCACAGACGTAGGCGTCTAGACAGCGACACTGGATGAGCAGCGATATAGCCTTAATAAAGTATATCTTTCAGGTAATATCATATTTCAAATAACCAATCGGTGAGCACAATACGTCTCGACCATTCTGCCACTTCATGTATCAACTTCTCAGGACTCGAACGCAAATATTAAATATTGAGCATGTATCAACAGCCACCGTTTACACAGTCCGTAGACGGCAAGCTCAAACTCCGTCTCGTACACAAGCTTTGAGGCCGTTTCCCCCGTACAGCCACTTTTCCACAGTTTCTTAAGAAACCCCTCTTTGCACTGGCAGAGTCCTGATGCAATGCATGCTGTTCTGACTGCGAAGCTGCACGAATGATCTCCTCGAATGGTCTAATTGATCTGAGAGCCCGAACCGATACCCTCCAGTCGAGATGCGATCCTTTCACATCAAATTCGTTGAAGAGTTCCCATCGCAGTTCCACATTTGCATATCCATTAGGCGGTGATACTCGCATGAGATTCAGCATTCCGGTAACTTCTGAGTAATCTAACCAAAGCTTCTCTTTAGGTCCGCGAACACCGTACGTGGCATCGAAACCGTCAGAGTACCGAATCCTACCTGAAAAAACTCCTAGAAAATCTCCTTCGTGAACAGCAATGATGGAGCAGACTGATAGGAGCTCCTCGTCGCGGGGAAAGAGGCTGACGAAGACCGACTTATTGGACTCTTGCCTGCTACAGGCGAAACCTCAAATAGGCCTCCCAACTGGCTGCCCAACGCCTCTAGTGATCCGGATGTCGATTTGAAGCTCTTCTCCTCCGCGTCAGAATGCCATACGTTGTTGGCGCTGTGCCATGATATCTCTGGAACATCCAGTCTCTCTGCTACAAATGGCTTCTTCAGCCATGATGTTCCAGTCAACTCGCCTCTACTCTCTTCCATCACTTGATTCTCCAGCTGCTTGATATACGGACCATAAACCTTTTCCCACGAGCACACCATCTCAGTCAGAGTGCTCGCCGCCTCTGTTGGGTGGTTGTATACTTATGACATGGTCGATTCATGAGAGGTTAAGCTGATAATAGCGTCCTTCTAAAAATCCCTAGTGAGATTTACTATTTCCACTTCTACAGCTGTTGGTACTCTTACATGCAAGCTTGCGTCAAATCACAGCCAATCCATTTCAGGCGGCCCCATTCAGGTGGTATTCTACGGGCGCATACTGTCTCATCTGCATGATAGTGGTTCGCCATTGGCAAATGGATAATCGATGTCCCAATCAATGTAGGATTGGAAAATGTACAAGGGCTTGCACAAGGCTCTTTCTTGCCAAGCCATCTGGCCATACATGGCTTTAGGTGGTTTGCGTGCCGCCTAAGTGTGAAGCCCCTAAGCTACGTGGCGTAGTGCGCGAACCAACACAAGCCATAATACGTAATCAAGAACGAGGATGGGCAGGCAGACCCTCACCCGTAGTGCTTGAGTGCGTGAGGTGTAACTTGTTTGGTCAACCATTCTAGTATAATACATATAATGGCCATGCATATTTATCGTTGATGACAGGCGGTGCTCCTATCATCACAGAAGTGTAGAACAAATAGTATTTAAGAGCTGATGACCCTTGCTGGAACGTGTTCAGTTATTCGTAAGGTCGTCAAAACGCAGAGCTCATGGCCGTGCTCCCGCGAGTTGGTCCAGAAACCTATCGTTTCCGTAGACGGTAAATCATTTCTTCGGTACGTACTATTGACTCATTCCCGGTGTAACTTTAAGTTGGTTGAGAATGGCAGCAAGAGTCCATCAATCCCTGCCGTTTCCTGCCCATCCATCACATCTGGCCTGCACGCATGTTCTGTTCGTCTTAGTCATCGTTTTGAACTCATTCTTTGGGTTGACGAATGTCAATGTGAGGAACGAGGATGATCAAGTCCAACACTGCTCTCCACGGCCAGAGTGCTACTCTGAGCATCCCTGCTCACTTCACACCTGATGGCCAATACAGACACTCCAACTAGCTTTGGTCACAAGGTCATAGATTGAACTCGCTTAAGAACTCTACAGCTCATATCACTCTTTGCAAACGCGAAGGTCGGTGTTTTAATAGTGACTTCGAGGATGGTTCGCAAGACACTAGGTGCCACGGAGAAACCTCCAATGATGACCATTCGGACAGGTAGATCTTCAGACTTGTTCTCGGACGCTGTGACGCGCAAGAAGGTGACGACATATTTACACCCCGCTTACACACATTCCACCACGAATGTCTACAATGCCGCCAACGCGAGAGCTACAATACGTACCGGAGGTACTCTCGTTAATGTCACCGCCTAAAAAAAGTTCCAATAACATTTTAAGTTGTCGTGACTCCGCTTGCGGCAGATTTAGTTTGAGTTACACTACTGTAACCTTTAGCAGAAATAACATGCCTTCGCATTTGCGTGACAGTATTGGAAAAACCCCATGGGAAAACCAACACCAAGGGCGAGCTACTTCACCATCCTCCAATCTCAATGACGAGTCAGCTGATGAAACAGCTCAGCTCATTATAAGTAAAACATAAATGTTACAGTGAGTAAGGAGGTGATACGATGTGCTTCGCAATTGTCATATTGCTTTCTGCAACTCGCGAAGACTCTTTCGTAAATCTTCTGCTTCGTTGCTGAGCTTGTTTCGACGTGCACGTTGTTTTTCGGGCTCCGATCCTATCCTTAGTAATTCTTCCTCAGAGAGATTAGCAACAGAGTCTGGACAAAATGCTTTCGGTAAAGGCGATATGATATGACGCTCGATGACCTGTCGCGCGACGTTGTCGACAAACGTCTTCATTGCTACCTATTATTAGTTAGAAAAGGCTCTTCTGTTAAAATGCTCGGTATGCTCACTTTGTAGTATGCATCGAGCTGTGTCATTGCTTCTTTACAAGCTTGCTCGTCCATATTAACAGTTAATTTCGATTCAATGGCGGATATAAACTTGTCGATGCTGTCTGATTGATTGCTGATGTGCAGCTTCCCATGCCAGTCATGCTCAGCTACGAGACCTATTGCCGACCTCACAGCTGCTCTCTGACCCTGCAACCTATCTTTCTGCACATTGTCCGTATAGTAATGATTGTATGTGAGAGGGCTTCCTCTCTCATCTTGTATGAGCTTGTTGAGCTCTTCTAAAGCCAGTTTTTCGGCTTTGTCTAACCATTCTCTCAATATTGTGTCAATCTCGCTTCGCAGGGTATCTTCGGGTATCAGGGCCTGAACTGCATGATCTACCCATTCTGATACAATGCCCAGGACGGCGCCAACATGCTCCTGGGCAATAATGTACCATAGACTAGATTGCTCATGGAAGAGCTCGGAAAGAAGCGCTGAGTTATAGTTACCGGGTAATTCTCGTCCTCGAGTGCGCGCGTAGGCCTGCGACTTGCGTTAGGTGATCACTCGATCCATTGACGTAACCATCATACTAACCTGCTTTACCCACTGCATCATATCTGTTTTGCTCACGATAAGCTGAGATGTTTCATCGGCTGACTCGTCATTGGAATTGGAGGATGGTAAGGCTGGACCTATCTTTCGCTTCCGCCCATGTTCCCGCATATATGTCGCAAAATTGGTGTTCCTCTCTTGCGTACGAGCACGAAGTCGGCGACATTCGTGCTGTGAAAAGAATTCCACGTCAATGCTATCGTAGCTGCCATCCAGTGCGGCCTGAAACAACTGATAGAATCTCATACTTAGACTGGTAACGAACGATCGAATGTGACCGATAGTTGGGCGGGCGTTTCCCAAAACTTTCAATTCTATTTCTGCATTGGCGAGCTTTTTCTTGATTTCAGCTTGAACCTTGGGTAGTTCTCTTTCTATGTGGGTATCAAGAAAGTCCTGTAAGAAGAGTCGCAGCTTGTCTGCCCCGACTCGATCCATATCAAGATTCTGGTTCTTCCAAGCTGGAGTCGAAAAAAAAAGCAGCTCGCGTCTTGATCGGCTCTCCACGGAGATCCCTTCTTTGAGTTCTGTTGGAGTTGGGTTCTTCAGTAGGAAAAAGCCCAATTTAAGCTTGATTGAATCTTGGTTCTTCGCAACAAGGGCGATTCTGGACTCCGCTCCCTGATTGATCAGATCTGCTTTCGTTATGATTCCGACAGTGCGCTGGCCCTCTGGATCATGTTTCCGCGCTAGCTTGATGATCGGTTGGTTTGCCATGTCGTTGCCGGCTTGGAGGACAGCGAGAATGATCGTGCGAGAGCTCTGAAGATACGTGTTGACCATGTCGTGTACAGCATCAACATCTTCTTCACTCTGTTCTTCGTTGGCGACCGAAATCAGCCCTGGTAGATCTACAACACTAAGGTGAAGACCAATTGGGCCCGTGACCTCGATTCGGAGGGCATCAGATGCGAAGGCCAAACCATCAGCATCGTCTGTAGAACCGCGAATATTCATAAGCTTTGACACTTCCTGGGTGATAGAAGGCAGCTCCGACATGTTCTCGATAATTTTGAGGTAAGATGAGAGGGTCTTCTTCACCTCTTCGGAACGGGAGGCATGAGGCCGGATGCTAGCAGTGATTTTCGTCAATTCAGACGTTGGAGCATTTCGAAGAATGATCTCAGTCGGAAATCTGGTGCAAAGGCCCTCTTGCCGTGGAAAGGGTATTCCGGTGATGCCTTCCAAAACCGAACTCTTCCCTGCTGACTGGTCTCCGCACACGACTAGCTGCGGTAGCGCTACCAGCTCTCCCACTCCATTTTCTCTAATTTTCTCAATCTGGTTGAGGCGGAAGCTTGATTTGGAGGTTCGTAGATGTCTGAACGATACATCCGGGGGCATAGACACGCTATTCGTGGTGAGGGCCATGGTCACGGGGGCATGCCATACGGGGGAATTTACGTACGAACATACTACCTTGTCCAGTGTGTCCTTGCCCCCTTCTTATACATATACTTCTCTGGCTTGCGCTTGGTATGTTGCTCGCCTTCGCCCGTTCCGGAAAATTAGACTTTTCATATTTGTCTGCAAGCGGCAAAAAAAATGATGGAGAAAAATTACGAAGTGCCGCTTCCAGCAGACAATGTGTAGTTTGTACAATTATGGAGACATTTTCGGCAAGGGAATTTCAAGCTACATTTCACTGCTTTGGTCTAAGGCATGTTCATTCCATTGGTCGGCTGTACAGTACGGGCTGCTTAGGAATGGGAAGTTAGTTATCTGAACAGCGAAGCAGTACGTACCGAACACTAAGCATTTCTTTTTTATTCTGTAGCGAGCCACTGCCCGCTTTAAACAGTTTGCGGACAACATTAAAAAGTGTGTGTGTGTGTGTGAGAGAGAGAGAGAGAAGAGTTGACACGAGAAAAGGCCTCTTATATTTATCCTACAGTTCAATAATGCCATATCTTCATGATATATTTCTAGGTATATGCTCCAAGGCAAAACCACTCAGTTCCTTGGCTGACTGGCATACTAACTGGTAAATGCTCACGAACATCTGGTGTAGACATAAAGTTTTACAGTACCATTGTCATCGCTATGCAGTAACACTGGCAGAATAACGTTCTGATTGCTAAAAACAACTTCCAGCGTTGATTGCTGGGGATTAGGAACCAGAATTTCGGCAACAAACACTCCATCGCAATTCCGCTCCATCAACGCTGCAGCTCGATTATCTGCATCAGCCGTTGCTCGAGACGTTATGAATAGTCTACTGAGTCCTACGCTGGTTGTCGAAGACGGAAATGAGCGGTCCTGCCAATCCAGATGATGTTCGATTTTGCTTCTATTAAGCCAATGGCTATAGTGCATCCAGTAACTGCCCGCTTGTATCGTGTTGAGTGAAGGACTCGGTACTCTGCACACGATAGAACCTTCTTTGCTCCATGTTTGTCACAGCAACCTTCACTTTGTAGACGTGGCTTCCATCTACAAAGCAACATTAACACGCGTTCGTACACCTTATATCCATACAGGGCGTTACTCGTTTATATGGCACAACGTCGTGGAATTCATCAGAGTGCCCTCAAACATCGATGTAGTCGTGTCATGGTTGAGCAGAGTCTGGTCCAGTCCGTCCACAGAGGTAACATGTCCGTCCTCCCACACCAGGTTCCGATTATTCCTCAGCAAGTTGTTCAAAGCACGCCGCGCGTTTTGTGACAAGATGTCACCGTTGCGCATCAACATGTACATCATCCCTTTGGCGATTGCTTCCGTCACACGACACGCTGATTGCAAGCTGTCTTCGCCGTACAGGTCATGCAAGAAGCTAGGGAGCCAGTTCGCATCATCTTTGCTCTGCAGCACCCCGTTGGCTGTATATAACATCGCGGTATACCACAATACTGAATAAACGGATGAGGTACATTTGAATCGGTATTCAATAATCAATCTCTTCAGCTGCAGCAATGATGCTACATATACACCATCAGGTGTGTTTATCAACGGCAACGGCCCATCAAGTTTGAACTGTTGCGCTCCATTTCCAATGAAGGGCCTGAAAATGTCCAGAGTCGCTGCATGGAACCAGAGGCTATCTCATGTCAGTGCATACAGCCAGTCGAACAAAACTGTTCAAGGGCAGAGATTACGAGGGGAGGACTTGAACAAGCCGATTTGGACAACTCACTGGAATACCAACATATCGGTTGAGTTTTCGTTGCTCTGGGACTGGTTCGGAGGCAAAGTGCTTGCCCACTCCACTAATTCTCGAAACTTGTGCTTGGCAAGAAAAATCGTTCCGTAATCCGAAAAGTCTGCCGGCCCCGTCTTGTTTCGTGTAACGGCAAGCCCATGCATAATGTTCCAGAATCCGCAGATCGCTCGAAACGTTAAGTCTGTGTAGGTTGTTGACTGTGACAGCTCCATTCCTGAGTCTCGTGGTGGGATTCCGTCGGGAATAATGTTTGTCGGAAGTTGATCTGAATATTCAACCCCGGGCTGGTGGTCAAAGAGTCCCATCAAACCAGAGGAGAGTTAGCTTACATCGCGGAAATAGGGCTAGACATAAAATTTGAGACTCAGACATACGTAACCCAGTTGAATGCTCCCCACGCAGGGTAATCAAGAGTCATTGTGTCGCCAGGTATCATGGTCGCTCGAACGGCGTAGGCAGTCCTCGCATCAACTTCGAACAACCCAAGCTCAGCTGCTCTTTGGGTAGCATCTGACAAATAGTTCGGAACGACATGGTCCCTGCCCTGGACAAGGTACCCGAAGCTTATAAATTGAGCAGCAACCACTGTTAGACGCGTTGGTCTAGCTTTCTCTCTTTTCCACAGCGCCTCCGCCTGTATACAGAACGCGTTGACCAGGTCATCCGCCTCATTGTTGGAGTTGATGTACATTTGCTTCGACTGATCAACATGCTGAGTTTCTTATAAAAGTCTCAATTAACAAACTTACACAAGCCCAGTACATCAAAGCATTGACCAAGAGATCGGTACAGTATGTACCCTCCATCGTCACCAATGTATATATAAATAAATTGGCGTCAAACGGAATCAGAAGTGTGTGTTCCATCGAGAGGTACAATAATATAACTCGAGATGCTAGGTCGTCCGAGATTTGAACGCTCGTCCATCGGCTAATTCGAAGTCCTTTCAGTTGCTCACATGCTGAAGCTTGCATCGGCGAAGAGTTTGACCTTGGAGGTGCCCAGTTAGCAAATCTTGCCTCTTTATTCCATTTGACTTCTTAAGGGTACAGACTTACAGAGACGCAATACCAGACGCTTTTCGTGCACCGGGTTGGGGCAACTCTTGACGTACGTTTGTGGGTGCAATATCGTTAATCGGGTTGAGGTTCGGGGGCGTAGAGCGAGGCATCGGCTCTGGTTCGGGGATGAAGGTTGATGGCTCTATAGAACTATTACCCTCAGCCGTAGCTAATCGCTGTATGGAGAGCGGTGTAGATATATTTTGCAGAGCAAGAAGTGTTGACACATGCTGGGTGTCGTTGAGTAATCGCAGTATGTTGTCGAGCTGGTTCAGCGGCATTGTGCTCAAGAGCTCGATAACTTCGAGTGCCTTATCTCCGATCTTGCTGCTGCTAGGGTTGCTACCTCTGGTATGACCATCGTTTTCTGCACTTGACTGTTTCGACTTGTAGATACACAAGGCATTCTGAGACGTGCATGGTTGACAGGAGGGTCGATTGCCATCGCACTATCGTGATTTCCTGTCAGCTAAAGGTTTTCACGGTCTATTGCATGCTCTCGCTGACTCGTTGAGATTTTACTCTCAGGCCAAAAGAGTCTACCTCTATGGATGTCTGAGAAGCGGAGTAGAATCAGAAGCTGAGGGGATACTCACGCGTTTTTTTCTTCGACGGCAGTTATTGCAGGCCACCGCCACACATGCGCGACGCTTCCCTTCGTAGACTGAAGGTTCTGAATCAGTGGCGGCTCCACTGAGGTTCCGCGGAGGAGCTGGCTGCAGCGGTATGTACCGTCTTGCCATACTTCCGAGCTAGCGCTTAAGGTTATCGTCGCACACTCGGAGACGCGCAAACGGGACCTAGAGCCACCAAGGTACGCTTAACTCGGTCGAACGTTTTGGCCTAAGATGAAAGGGCTCTGTCACAGGATGGTGTGGGCGCGCCATCGATCCCGGTGAAGTGCTCCTAATGCTACCTGCAAATCGAGTTAACACTATGGCGGGATGATAATAGTCCGTTGCCTTCAAGCACGCCTCCATTGTGGACATACGTCACCATTACCCTGCATGTATTCTTAAACACTGGTAAACCAACAACAGTACAACGTTATCTTAATGCTAAGCAGCATGCTATTCATTGACACGCCCATAGGGGCCGACCACCTGTAGTCAAATAAACCCCACCTTTAGGTACCCAGACCCGAACCAGAACCCTACTCCCTTCAGTTAACTACACAGGACGAAGGATAAAATGAAGGGAAGGAGTTATAATTGGGCACCCGTCTTCCACGAACAATTATTAGTATTATAATTACAAGACACAGCACATTTGATCACCTACATCGTAACTCCCTTATTACTCCCCTTACAATTTTTCGTGGTCTCAAGACGAGAAAACACCTCTACAAGCTGCCATATCTAAATTGGCCCTCATTCTCTAAAGCAGCACAATGAGTAATGGGAACGACGACGACAAGGACCAGTCGCTTCAAGAACTCAGCTTATGTCACCGCGCATCCATTACATCGCAGCTCGTTGACATAGCCAGCAAGGGTAATCCTCAAGCACATATTAAGTTTCAATCCTTCATCAGCCACCTCCAATGTCTCCGGCTGAAAGGCATACAGTTGCGCCGCAAGTCTATTAACGCTTTCCGGGAGCAAAGCTATGTCGCGCTGTTTTATACTTGGAAACCTTCGAAGTACGAAGAACCAGAATCCGGACGCTATCACGTTCAGGACTGGGATGACAATCGTCTTAAATCATCAACAGTCCGGAACTGCGTCCTTGACCGCATCCTCAGCTACATGCGCTACACCAACGTCCAACTCCTCTGGATCGACGCCCACTGCATCCACCAAGACACATGCGACGCTGCCGCTTGCAATCACACCCGCTGCATTCAGAAGCGGGATGCAATACAGGCTATGGACCTCGTCTACCAGCTTAGCTTGCACCCGGTTGCGATACTAGGGCCCCCCCTGCGGCATATATCCGAGCTGCACCTCCTGAGACACATACTTTCAGGGAACTTTGTCGACGGCGACGTCAACTTTCAGTTCTCGGGAGCTACTACCATTCACAAGGCGAGGAAGGCCCTCTGGTTACTGTGCGAAATCACCAGGGACAGCTGGTGGGGGCGCGCCTGGACGTTCCAGGAGAACTACCGTGGCGGACAGCGGATGTGGCTGATGATTCGCCACGATCCGTCGCTAGAGCGGCAAAAGATGCGCCATCATCGCGTATTTGGCAAGATACCAGGCGAGCTATGTGTCCCATCCGTCATCTTATCTACAGAGGCGACGCGGCTGTGCCTAGCGTTGGCCATGTGTTTACTTAATGGCGAGATTCTCGACAATAATGGTAGTAGCCGAAAGACAGTGGCCCCGCTAACGACCTCAAATTTCCTTAAAGGACATATTTTCAGAGCATTCAGCGCACCCGAGGACGAAACCCAGCGTCTAACTTTTAACAAGGGCTGCGGACTAACCCACGTGGAGTTAACAGCAGACGGCATCTCCACAAAGGGCCATCTGTGGATATTGGGCCGCGTCGTCGACACCAACACGTTTCAACGGAAGCTACCCTGGATCGACAACCCGAGCGGCAGGCTGACATTGAGCCAGCGGAGGTGCCTATTGCACAGCTTCAACCCTGCCGTCGACCGTATCAGAGGCGGCAATCTGCAGTCTATTGCCGCGCTCAGCCTCTTCAATAAGTTCCAGACCCAAAGCACGGCTGATCAGTTGAAGTTTGTTGCGGTGATAATCATCCAGTTCTACCTCTTCTTTTGTCTCGCTTGCGTTTTCACGTCCATCTTTGGAATGGGATCAAACCGCGCGAAGTACATTGTCGGATCGGCTCCTGCACAGACGTGGAGACCCCTGACTTTGTTGATCTCATATTATTCGTCAAAGGGAAAGCAAACCTTGTAGACTTCGCCGTTTCCACAATGTGGTGCGTGATAGATCGTCCCATTAAGACTACGGTAATGTACTTCGTCGCAATAGGGACATCGGATGTGCATCGAAGAGCTATCCCACCACATGACATTAGCTCTACTATATAGAGCCATTACTACTTTTTCGCAGGATATAGGAAGAAAGCTCGAAACTATGTTGTTAAAAGTATAAGCCTTCGAGTCTATTACTGAGAAGTAATCAACCACGAGGAAGCTGCAGGACAGTGGCGGGGTGGCGGGGTTAACATTCTGCCGCCAACTAGACAATTGCCTTCCCCGTTCTTTTCCAACTTATTTGTAAAAGCTTTACACTAAAATATTACAGATGCTTTTATCCGCCAACTGAGGGGAAAGGCTAAATAAAGTCCACAGGGTGATGACCTCCCCATGTTTATGCAGAGCGCGCAGTGTTGCGGCAGGTGCTAGTTACTGGTTACTAGTAACAACTTCAATTCACATTTAATAGTAGCCACACTAGCCAACCTATTCATGCTATCATTCTTTAGTAGTTCATGTGACAGCCACTTCTCCACGGCTTCTTAAGAAACCCCTCTTGGCACTGGCAGAGTCCTGATGCAATGCATGCTGTTCTGACTGCGAAGCTGCACGAATGATCTCTTCGAATGGTCTAATTGGTCTGAGAGCCCGAACCGACACCCTCCAGGCGAGATGCGATCCTTTCACATCAAATTCGTTGAAGAGTTCCCATCGCAGTTCCACATTTGCATATCCATTAGGCGGGGATACACGCATGAGATTCAGCATTCCGGTAACTTCTGAGCAATCTAACCAAAGCTTCTCTTTGGGTCCACGAATACCATACGTGGCATCGAAACTGTCAGAGTACCGAATCTTACCTGAAAAAACTCCTAAAAAATCTCCTTCGTGAACAGTAATGATAGAGCAGACTGATAGGAGCTCCTCGTCGCGGGGAAAGAGGCTGACGAAGACTGACTTATTTGGACTCTTGCCTGCTATAGGCGAAACCTCAAACAGGCCTCTCAACTGGCTGCCCAACGCCTCTAGTGATCCGGATGTCGATTTGAAGCTCTTCTCCTCCGCGTCAGAATGCCATACGTTGTTGGCGCTGTGCCATGATATCTCTGGAACATCCAGTCTCTCTGCTACAAATGGCTTCTTCAGCCATGATGTTCCAGTCAACTCGCCTCTACTCTCTTCCATCACTCGATTCTCCAGCTGCTCGATATACGGACCATAAACCTTTTCCCACGAGCACACTGTCTCAGTCAGAGTGCTCGCCGCCTCTGTTGGGTAGTCTGCACAAAATCTGTCGAATTCTTTTGTACGATAGAACAGCATTTTATCAACGCCGGCCTTTCGCATATCAGACAGACTCCTCCATAACTTCCGGCAGTAACTCTGACTTGTGTAGCTGGTCCCAATACCGGCTTCAGCCATGAATCTCTCATTCGCAACTTTCTCAGCCATTGTGAAGTTAACTGGACGTCCTTTCATTGGCGGCAACATAGCTGGATCAAGTAGACTGGCGCCGTTTTTTATGATGTCCCAGTATATTGCTTCATTGTACCGAGCTTGAATATCTGTGCTCGCCGTCACCGCGTTCTCCCTCTTCAGTATACGCATCGCGGCGTCATATTCAGATTTTGCAATCTTCTCTGCTACGCTTCGAATCTTCTCGGTATTGATACTCACGTTGACTATTTTACCATTGTCGTTCACCTTGCCACGCAGATAATTGAGCTTCACACAGTCCAGCAGTATCGTTACCATTACCTTCATGGCCCAAGCAGAGCCTAGCATATCTTGCAGTAACCTCGGCTGGGGGTGAAGCAAGTTGCTGGGGTTGACATTACTGTTTGGGCTAGAAACGACCTGAATATCGCCTCTGGATTCTGTAGGACGGTTTTCAGGCGAGCATGCATCACTCACAGTGAATGGCGTGAACGCAGAAGCCTCCACGCTCCTAGTCGCTGGGGTGTTGACGTCACTCACTGTTTGGTCCTCGGCGGTACCTTGCTCGAGTATGTTTGCGCAACTGCTTGGCTCGTCAACCTCCCCAAGACAGTCCTTCCTCAGAGGATCAGGTCTATTCTGGCTTATTCTATGCTTTTTTCTTCTGCCTGTTTTCTTCTGGGGTGACTCATCCAACCCTGAGTAGTTTACCGGTCCTCGTTTCAATCGGTACGACCCTCGTAATTCGTTCGCACATATTTGATTAGAAGATTCAGCCCCCTGCAAGAGACAAGCGAGCGGCTCTATTTTCCCAGCATTGAGGCGAGTCTCATGTACTTACCAGTGTGTTAGCAACTCGTCAGTCACTGGTCGTGTTGTATACGTACCAAATCTAGAAATACCAAGTATATGTGGGCTTATTGGCTCATGATTGCAGTCGCCAATCTCGCAGAGTGCTAGCAGCTCACCGATCTTCTGTGATATTAAAGACTGAATTGCTTCCATGGCTCTAGTGTGCTAGGCATCAATACTTCCTTGGAGAGAAATCAGCCTTTTATCTATCTACCAGACGGCTTCCAGAGCCTTCCAGGCACCAACAAGTTAGCAGTATTGCTGCTCCACTTTGATAACCCAGTATAAAAATGACCCACCGTAACACCACTCCACACTACGGAGTCAATAGTACTTCACACAACACCATCAGTTGGGAAAATGGTGGCATGTTCAAGGTGGATTCTTATTAGCTAGCTTTCTAGAATTGTTATTCTAGATCATTTTCCCCCTTCCCTTCCTTCACACATCAATGATCATCGTGCCCCTTCAATATATGTCGACCATATTTATTCAGTCTTTGTCTAACGCTTGGAAAATAAAGTCGTCTGAACTGTGGGCTGTGTTACTAAAATCCGACGGCCTTTTCTTCAAAACAGGGGGGTAGAGTTTGTCCTAACACTGTTGTTAGTATTTACGACGCGCATGGAAAGCAAGAAAGGCTTTTTCTTTACTGACTATGTCGGTAGTAGAACATGGGAAGGATGAGTCCTCAGTAGAAGTGAAATTGTAATAGCGGTTCTTCCGCCGCACAAGAATGTAGACATCTGCATCATAGCTACGACTTATCTTATTGCATCTCTTCATAATGCGGTATGTCGCTCTTGTGAAATTATCGTTGGTTCTATCGCGTTTGTTGAGTGACGGTGTCGCCATGATCAGTCCAAACAACCACAGAAAGGGTGTGTGGGCTCTGCAGCCACAAAAGTGGTGGCACACTAGACTATTAATATATTCAATTGACCGTTTCAGTGCATGCGGATTAGCATTTGTACTCCGTAGTGCTCAAAATGTCATAAACTTGCTGAGATAAATATTTTCGATCATATGTACCATTAAGTGAATATCTAGCGTCCACACCCTGCAATATTAAGCCAATTCCTCAATGATTTGCAGCGTGAGAAGCGCCAACATCAGTCAGTGACATCTATAATCACCCCGGGGTATCTCCCTAAAGAGCAAATCCTGTCTGCGCAAAACCGGCTGAAAGACAGTTTGTATTTATAACTACCGGTACACTGGGGTTCAGATAGACTTTTAACTACCCTTGAGCAGTCTACACTTGCTTGCCCGATTGCCGACAAAGCTTTGCCATCCATCGACAGTACTGTGCAGTACAGGCAACTTCGAGGCTGTTGCAATAGCATCTGTAGTTCAACATGAGCATAATATGACTCTATCAAAATTTTCGAGCTGCCATTCTTGCTTCTTGCCTATTTCGGTGGTTTTGATCCGCAAGGAGATATGGGAACTGATTGGCACCATGTGCGCCCTGCAAAGTACAGCCCTTCCTAGAGTGCGAAACACAGGTTTCTCTGGCCTCTCCTCTAGCACTCTCCTTCATCCTTCTTGGACATGATAATGGCATCATTTGAAGATAATACCATCATCATCTACTCGCTCATTTTCTGGGGAATTGTGCTTGCTCTACTTTTTTATCGTTTTAGGTTGATCATATACGCGTGGGCAGCATTCTTGCGCAAGCCTCTCTTGAAGCATCTGTCGTATCAGCCGATCATCCGTAGTCAACATTTCAATGTGCAATGGAGCCGAGCAGATGTTTTGGCAGAACTTGTATACGTGGGGCTCAATGCATCCTGGGTTTGCTTCAGAGTAGCTTCCCTCAATGCTGCCGGGCGACGGGCAGCAAATTTGTGTATCGCCAACCTCATATTTTTGTGCGTAGCGCCACACCTTGACGTACTGACCAATGTGCTTGGATTGAGGTGGCGCGTAGTTCGCAGAGTCCACGGCTCCGTGGGCATTATGGCAGCTTTGTTACTTGTATTTCACGTTATAGCGTTTGCCTTTTCACGGGCTTCATTTGCTGTGGGTAAGGCAGAGAACACATGGGCTGTCGTGGTAAGTTTCATTCTACGAATATGATGATCGTTGAGGTCTGATCGTGGCGTTGCATTACAGGGAGCTGTCTGCATTGGTGTCTCTGTTGTTACTTGCCTACCGATTATAAGAAACAGGTGGTACGAAGTGTTTCTCCGTGCTCATCAATGTCTCGCGATCGTTTCGGTATACGGCATATGGGTGCACATCGCCTCACGGTCCCGGCTCCCCCGATTTTATATATATACGCTCGTTGGAAGTACTGGCGTGTCCGCCGTGCTGCTCTGTGCCATCGTAGCCTATCGCAATGGCATGTTTCGTACCAAACTCCCTCGTGCCGATGTCATGCACTCGAAAGGCGCCGTGCTCGTTAGAGTGATGCTTTCTCGTCCAATCCGAGTGAAGGCTGGCGAGTATATCAGCCTCTGGCTGTTCGTTCCATCGACAAGCCTCCGGTCGCTCGTACAGTACCATCCTTTCGTAGTCGCAAACTGGTCTGATGCCCCTCTCGACACATTGGATTTGTTGATTGAGCCTCGAATGGGGTTCACTCGACAGCTCCTCCATCGCAGCCAGGCGCGGCAAGATCACTGTCGCGCTCTATTCAGCGGCCCACACGGCAATAGTGTTCCAGTCGGGGAATACGAGGTCGTGCTCATGATCGCTAGCGGATACGGGATCGCGGCGCAATTGCCCTACCTCAAGCAGCTATTGCACGAATACAACAGCCGCAAAGCACGATCTCGTCGAATACACCTTGTTTGGGAGCTGAGGACACTAGGTAAGCCATGTTGCAATGTCTATGGACGCTTCTGACACATTGGCAGATCTGGCAATAGCAATCCAGCCTCTGTTAAATAACGCGCTTAATGACGACACACTTGATGACGGTTATGTAAGCAAAGTTCCCCCATACGGCGGCCGCTACAGGGGCGCCCGGGCGCGCATTTAAAATTGCGCGCCCTGCTGACTAACTTTTGCGCGCCCCCCTCCTCACACAGTAATGCCATTATTGCCCGCTGAACAGTTTCGCCATGATCCAACCAGTATTCTCCGACGACGTGCTCCCGCCACAGGATGTATATAATTCACGTGAATCGCTTCTTGCGGCTATCAATGCCTGGGCAAAGCCTAGAGGCTATGCATTCACTACAGGCAAATCGTCCAAGACCCCAAATGGTCGGGTGAAGGTTGTATTTGCATGTGACCGAAACAAGCTTCCACCAAGCACGTCAATTGAGCGAAGACGCCGTACATGTAGCCGTGGAACAGGCTGTAAGTTTTCCGTGCTTGCAAAACAATCTCTAGACGGGACGTCTTGGGTCCTGAGCCATCGACTAGGCGAGGAATACTCGCTACACAACCACCCGCCAAGTGAAGACCCATCTGCACACCCGATACATCGCCAGCTTAGCGAGGGTGATGCTCGAACTATCTCAAGTCTCGCGGCCTCTGGAACTGCTCCTCGTGAAATTAGGACCTATCTGCATAATAATTCTAATACACTCGCAACTCAGCGAGATGTCTACAATCAGATTGCGGCAACAAGACGAGACCTACGCGAGGGCCAAAGCAGCATACAAGCACTAGTCGACCAATTACATGAAGAGGGATTCTGGTGTCAGGTTCGGTTAGATTCTGATAATCGGGTTACAGCAATCTTTTTTGCCCAGCCGGACTCTATTACATACCTCCAATGCAACCCTGATGTTCTGCTGCTGGACTGCACCTACAAGACAAATAAGCACAAGATGCCACTTCTTGATATGGTTGGTGTTGATGCTTGTGAGCGCTCTTTCTGTATTGCCTTTGCATTTCTGTCGGGAGAGACAGAAGAGGACTACTCATGGGCTTTGCAACATCTCAGATCTCTATATCAACGCGACCTTCCTTCTGTTGTCTTGACAGACCGATGCCTAGCAGCGATAAATGCTGCTGCAACCTGGTTCCCTTTGTCTAAGGGACTACTTTGCACTTGGCACGTCAATAAGGCAGTCCTACAACATTGCCGACCGGAATTTCTAGCCGGCGGTGGCCAGGGAGACAAGATATGGGATGAATTCTACGCATTCTGGCACTCAATTGTAGCCTCACCAACTGAAACGATATTTCAAGAGCGTCTGACCAACTTTGAGTGTAAGTATGTTGAGAAATATACAGGAGCAGTCAGATACATCAGGACTACCTGGCTTGATCCATTTAAAGAGAGGATCGTCAGAGCATGGGTTGATACACATTTACACTTTGGCAACGTGGCTACCTCAAGGCAGGTGGCTTATGGCACTACAAAGATAGAGACTAATGAATACCCCAGGGCCGAAGGGATCCATTCATTAATAAAAGCACATATTAAGATATCTACCTTGGATCTCTTTGATGCTTGGCAAGCCATAAGACCTGCTGTTACTAACCAACTGAAGGAGCTGAAGTATATACGCGCTTCTCAGCAGGTATCAATGCCTCTAGATGTCTCTGGAGTGTTATTTGAGGCAATACGAGGCTGGGTCTCACATAAGGCCCTGCGTAAAGTACAGGAACAACGGCAGTTGCTTTCAAAGCCACTCAAAGCCTCTTGTACCAGGACCTTTACGTCCTCATACGGGCTGCCGTGTGTTCATACTTTGAAGGTGCTCGAGGAGGAAGGGCGAGCCCTTCTACTGGAGCATTTTCATCCCCATTGGCACTTGAGGCGAGATGTATCTCAACCACAGCCAATGCTAGAGCCTAAAGCAGTCCCAAGCCGGCTCAACAAGAGACGCAGTCAGCCAACAACAAGCACAAGGCGAGAGCCTAGCGCATTCGAAGCAATCGAAGCAACAACACGGCCAAAGGCCCAGCCGAAATGCAGTAGGTGTCACACATTGGGTCATACAATGACCTCGAAGGCATGCCCTCTACGATACACAGAGCTCTTTCAGTTACTAGGATCAGCCACAGAAGTTGCGGTACAGACAACCAATATAATGGCACCAGCAGCAGTGGCACTAGTAGCCACAGAGGCAGCGTCAGTTCAGGTAGCTGAAGGTCAGATAGACGCTGGTCTGACAGCAGCAGTCCAAGCACGGGCGGGCCACATAAACGCGGACCAGGATCTGGGAGACCACCCGGCGGCAAGCCAGACATCTACAGTTCAGTCTATTGCAGACTGCATAATGGTCAGCCAGGCAGTAGCGGTCCAGACATTGGCAGTCCAGGCAGCGGTAGTGGAGACAGTGGCAGCGCCAGAACTCAGATATGACGACCCACGAGCCATCTATGAGAGATATGTTGAAGCAAGAAAGGCTTGGTACAGTGCGCAGCCTCGCGGCAGTATTAAGACAAACCAACAGTATCGGAAGGCAATGGGTTTGCCTCAACGATATAATAAAGCAAGCTTCACATGGTGTCTTGATTGGAAGCAAATGGGCAAGCAATGTATAACGCAGAAGGCCTCTAGAGACTGGACTAAGGAAGAGATGATGGCGTATCTGGATTGGAGCAAGGCAGAAGAGGAGCGGGTCGAGGCTCGTGTGGTGGCTGAGATGGAAGGTAATCCTTTCTCTAGCAGAAGAGGCATGCGTGAGATCTGGGAGGCAGCCGCGGCGGATTGTGAGGCACAGGAGGCTTTGTATTCAGTTAAATAGCTGTTGATGTAGATAGAAGCGTCTAGGACGGATGCGGCATTGCAGATTGACGTACTGCTATAAGAAGATAAGCTCTCGCCCAAGGATAGATATAATAGTCATAGGCAATTGAAATAACGAATTCTGAACTAACAGTAGCTAACTAGAATTTGTCACTAAAAACAGTGTGTGTGAGGAGGGGGGCGCGCAAAAGTTAGTCAGCAGGGCGCGCAATTTTAAATGCGCGCCCGGGCGCCCCTGTAGCGGCCGCCCCCCCATACCCAGATCCACACTGATTGGGCATAGATTCTACAAATATCCGTGTATGTCGCAGACGTGGACAATGAGAGGAAACTGAGTCCTCGAGCAGAAGTCATCAAGGGATTGCCCAATTGGTATTCCATAGTAAGTGGCGAAGTGACGGGTAAGTACATTAAACGGGTTCAAGAAGAAGCCTCCACGCGAGGAGATATGATCGTTACAGGCAAGTCTACCAACACGCTTTAGAGACTATTGACTAATGGATATAGTTTCGGCGTCCGCTGGTATACGGCGGGAGTTACAAGACATTGTGCAAAAGCACGTTGATGACAGGGTGGTGTTGGTAGAATTAGATTATCAGCCATAGTGAATAGACCAAGCAATTTAGAAGTGTTCAATGCAAATGAAGAAAACGAGCGTGCTTCATTAGTACTATGGGTGGTTCACTGGTGGCGGATTGAAGTTAGAGAGCCTAAAAAACAGAATACAGCTAGCATTCACTGGGCTAGCCAGTGCCTTGGCAGCGCGATTACGTACCTGTGAGGACGGTACATCCCTAACATATAGCACGTCCCCAGTGGCAATTGAAGTCCTATGATAGAATGTGAGAAAGGCAGGAGGTAATAGGTACTCAAAACGGACACAACAACCATTGCTGCATAGCCTAAAATTAGCTAGGTATAGCCAGAAGAGATTGATACTCCTGCAAATTTGGCTCTATTTTGTTGGAGATGGTTTTTGCTCTCTAAAGACAACCTCCACAAAGCAGACGACGCTAGGCTGGTGTCTGCTTGTGCACAAGGTAGAAACAAGTACCTACAACCGTGCGACAGCCGACTCCAGGTACCCTGCTGGACCATCCAATTGTTGCGCTTCAGACTAGATAGGCTGTTGGTGCAGGGGAGCCGAAACTGGCTCCTCTATTCTAGTGGGATTTTTCTAAATACCCTTGATCCCCCGCCCCATATTCTCATCTTCTCTCATACCATTTGCTGTCGACAGTACTTGTGGACAGTGCATCTCGCACCTTAAATACCTTTCGAATACATCGCGGCTCCAGAAGCTCTCAAGTCTTACCAGGGCTGCGATAGCGAGTTACATCCTAGGTTGACAGCTACACTCCTTCACCTAGCGTGTTTCTCATGCTTCTGTATGGCCAGTCCCAATCACAGATCATCCAACTATACTTGAATACCCCTGTTACACAACGCCTAGGCCCTGATGAGCCCGCCCACAATCATGATGCTGTTGTTCACCCACCCTCCCATCGCCGCTCATGAGAATGTTTTATAAATTTCATCTACATATATAAAGGCATTCCTCGACCCATAGTACTGTGCTATTTGATCAAGCATGCTATAGCAAAATCAAGGCACTAATCTAACAAACTACAAAACACTAACTCTATCCTCAACCTGCCGCTTGCCCCGCCCATCTTGCCAGCCAAGATAACGATAGCCTTGCTTAGTCCAGGTCGTCACAAACGACACAAGGCCTTGAAGTCTCTTTTCCGTCCAGGAGCGAAGAAAAGGATGCTAGACTTAGTCAGGAACGATTCGTTAACTGAAGGAATGTACAAACCTGCATAAGCTCGCTTGCTGTCGAGGCGGACGTGGTGGTGCTGAGGAAGTCCACAGCGTCGGCGCCCCATCGTTCTGGATCGTCGAGCCCGATGCTGCCGCTCTCTTTAACGTAGCCATCCATCAGCTCCATCATGATATGGCCGAGCCGCCGTATGTCCTGTTTGGAATTCGATTCCACGCAATTATGCTGCCCAACTATCGTAGCCTCATTAGCTCATTCCGCAACCTATTCGTAGACGACCTACTTAGTTTGACTCTCCCACTGGGATGCATCAGCAGGTCTGAACATGTGAGCGAGCCGGGGCGCAATCCCCGTTTCTCAAGGTAGTCCAAGGCCGACACGATCTTGCAGCGTTAGAATATGTTTGCCGGAGAGCCGTCAGATATACCTGGCCTGTAATGGCGGCAAGTTTGGAACTGTCTAGAAACGGGTTGCCAGCAGCTTCTTGGAGAGAGCGTGTCATATGCTCCGTAACAGTGTACCATTCATCTTTTTCATGATAAATTTCTCGTACAGTGACAAAGTTTGGGTGTTGTATCGAGCGAAGCAGCTCAACCTGCTTCGGGCTCAGGCTTTGGTACCGATGCACTGATACGACGTCATATGACTGGCCTCCCTTCTCCTCGGCCACTATAACCGGCTCATGCTCTCCTAGCTTCAGACTGTAGATCCTCGTATAATAGTCCCAAGGTGACGTAGATTTAACAAGGACCGCCTCCATGGCCGGACGTCTGAGCCGACTCGCTTCAACGAGTCTGAGTGGCTCAATGCGATCTGCGTGGCGCTTCTTCAGTTTACCCTCCATCTTCGACATTTTGTCAATGTATCGAACGCCAGCCAATATCTCCATGGGGGGAAGCATCATTTTGTAGATGTAGAGGGGTGTAATTTTGGCTTCCACTAGGCAAAGACCAGCATGAAGAGCCAGATTTGGATGTGTGTAGCACCACTGGGTACAATAGAAGCACGCACCCGCAATGAGCTGTCGTCATACCTTGAGTGTTTCTGTATTGAAAGCACTATACAATGGCTGTGCAAAACTTCACGACGGTAAATCGTTCCATTGAGGAGGAGAGACGAACTAAATACTGCGGAACAGCAAGTATACGCATCACGTCTTTGCGGTACCATGACAGGACCAATAGAACGGCCGTAGGCTCTAAAAACAGTCATGTGGACGCGATGAAGAGAATGTTTCGTCAAGAGCATGGCTGTCGCAGGGAGGACAGTCGCCATCATGTTAAGGCTCTTATCTCTCAGCGGACGCTCGAGGCAGCAGTAGCAGGCGCCGCGATTCCCACCGGAAGCCTCATGGCGGACACCCTACCATACCCAGAACTGGAATTCCCTCCTGATATTAAACTAGAGTGTTTGGAGGGTCACGACCGACTTGCGGCGGCTGACATGGTGCTTCATGGATCAAAAAAGAGATGGGTGGTTGACTTGTATCTTGATGGTGCGTCGCGTCTAGAATCTAATGTTCTATGCTGACCTAGTATAGAACTTAGCGACGATCTGCGGCTCTTACTTGCTGATGGCTATGACTACCAGAAGAAGCCAGACGACGGGGAATACTACGTCACCATCCGGCAATTTCAAGGACACCATGGAGACGAGAACATCTTTTTTGAAAACATGTGGCTAGCCCGGCTATCAACAAATTTAAATAGTAGGAAACTTTTCGATCAGCTTTCGAAGCATAGGAAGTATAGCGCCGCTTTCGACGCTCTGCTGGATATTCCGGGGCTATTTGGGGGGTTCCGACTCAGCATCATACACCAATTGCTGGGCATGAAATGTGACGAAGTATATGAACCCAAGCAATTCCGCTATTTATGTAAAAGCTCACATGGATTTAGCCAAACCTCAGGTACCTAAGGCACATACACAGGTGGTGGCATGGCGTTTGTGGTGGTAATAAAGAAATGATGCGTGAAGTTACCCGGGACACAGTCGAGGCACTACAGGGCAAGGCGCCAGGTGCTTGTTCTGTAGACCATGACATGCTTCTAGCGCAGATGAGGGGTGGGCGACTTTTTGAGAACTTCTCAGCCCCACAGCGTGAAGATCTCTGGTCCAAAGTTTGCAACGCTTCCAAACGATGTCTCGTCCCGTCGCTATTCACCTTTTTCGAAGACCGAAAGTTTCTTAGTGATGCCGCTGCCTGCATTAGAAAGATATTGGATGTCGGGCGCAAAGACACCATAGCCGGCTGCCTTGAAGAAGTCTTCAGCGACGCGAAGCAAACCGCGGACCGATGCGTCATCCAGCTGTCAGAGGAAAGCCTTGGAAGCGTGGCAGGCAATGTCAACTCTCGCCTGGACTTTGGAATTCGACAGCTGTGGTTGGCGGCTTTCCGTAACTACAAGGACCTGCCTGCAGATGCGCAGAAGAAGGGCCTTTTGGCACTCTCCCGGACGAAGGCGGACGAACCAGCACTGTACGAACTTGCCTCGCTCGCTTCACGACTTGGCTTCGAGTCAGACAAGCTGGATGAGATCCTCCAGAAATCCAGCGATCGAAGCATTGCCGAAAATGCGCTCCTCACCGCCCGCAAGCCTGGCCGATATGTGTTTCGTAATTCGGAGGAATGCATCCAGAAAATACTGGATGCCTTTGCCGCTGCAGTGCCGGCTTCTGTATCTGAGACGTCAAACGAGGCCGGTGACGACATAAGAGAGCTCGAGCAGCCACCTCAGCGATGCGGCCGACCGAACGACCTCGATTACGAACATGACAAATCCCGGCTATTTTTGCCACAGATGCATGATGAGATCGATGTCCAGCTGGGAGAGATGACCTCGACATTTGTTCGATGGTCCGTATACTGTGCGTACTTTGGAACTCCGCCATCCCTTGGGAGCATCACCACAGATATTAGTCCCGCAGTAGAGGATGTGGAGATGACGGGTGATGTTCCCGCACAAAATGAGAGCGAGCGGGGCGCAAATGTTCAAAATTATGACCGATCGATAACAATGCCCGAGGAGGACTTGTTACCGGCTACTACAGAGCTGGGGCTTCAGTTGGAGCAAGCAAGATGTCGCGATGCATCTCGTGAGTTACAGGATATGAAGTTGACGCTGAAGGAGTTGGCACAAGATGAGGCATCGCTGCAAGAAAGGCTGGACGAGATTAATCGACAGATTCTGCTCCAAAATGCGCGGCTCGAAGAACTACGCCGAGAGTCTGCCATGGAACGGCAGAGGTTAGACCAGCTAAAGGCAAAGGCAGATCGGACGCAGACAAGATTAGATACTCGGAAAAAGGCGGCGACTCAAGTCCCCACTGAAGGGCAAGCAGAGATGGCAAAGGAGCGGGGAGGGGATAGCGGACAAACGACCCAAGTTGAAGAGCCTGCACCTAGGCCCGTTGTTTTAGAGAACGCTGGCGTTCCGGAGCTTCCCACACCTGCAGCATCAGTACCAGAAGCACACACTCAACTATTGCTGCGGCGGACCGATCGACATACGCAATTCAACTTCCAGGAGTTCATGGCGCATAACCCTAATAAGGAGCATGTGGAAGCCGTGGCGGCTATAACGGAGGAAGCTGGAACAGAAGAAAATGAGGCAGAAGGGAGCGAGCCAAAACAAACGATTCGCATCGATTTTGTGAATGTAGAATCTGGTGATAAATTTGTTATCTCAGATTCTTTAGTAGTAGATCCAACAGACTCAGATACCGTATTGAAGGTGCAGCGGCTGGCGACTAGTTATATGAGAAAGGGTTTCTATCTGTTTGACAAGGAGCGTAATAAATTAAACCCAACAGATTGTTTTCGCAAAGTTGTTGACGATGGGACACATACGATTGTATTGCAACATAGGAATCAAGTTAATGGCGGTAGGCATGGAGAGGATGAGGATGATGGAGGTAGATCTAGAAAACACTGACATTATTGCTCAAGCTAACATGATCGCCGTCGACGACGCTTATGATGTGATGTGCCGACGCTTCTCGGCCTGTCATGTGGTCCTCAGAGGCGAACCCATTTAAGCTAACCAAAGCCTCGGCTTTGCATCGTAGGAATGGAGGCGCGGGTGACATCATACGCCTAATATTTTCAGCAAGTGAGCTGATGCCTGGACACGGTGGTGATTGTGCGTATTGGCCCATCTCTTCATGCGCTCTGACTTGTTCACAACGGCCTTACAAGGCACTTGTTGTTTAGCCTGAGCGCAAACTAGCCTGTGCTAACTGAGCTACGCGGGATGTGGCGCAGACTTAGAAGGCTGGGCCACTCGTAGCCTGTGCAGAATAAGTGCAAAATTGTGGCGTGCCCTTTCGTTGGTAGTGATATCGACGGCATGTGCTCACACCAGAGGATCAGTTGTGGCATTTCGAGGAGGAACAACGGGATGTTACAACTGATGGCGCGCGATTCACCATAAAGAGCCATCCACTGCTCTTATATACCCGTGCAACCACAGTATCGGCTAACTTCGCTTGGACAATCCAAGAAGATGGAGGCTACATCTTCAATAATTTGATACTGTACCAGCATGATTTACTTCCTCTTAACCTGCAGTCTTCCATATTTATAATCCACATCAACTATCTCTTTTTGCCTCTAAAGCGCAGCCTCAAATTAGTACAATCAAGGAATTACTTGGGTTTTAATTTTCCGCATTTCTGTGAAGGGAATAGAAGAAAACTGCCTGCCCATCAATTACAGATGTCGCTATATTTTACAAGAGGGTGGGTATTGTAAACAGGGTTCCTCAATTGAGACGAGGGGGCGAGCGAAGCATAGCTATATAACGTGAAATGATTACGTGGTGTTGTGCAACTGGCGGCGCGGGGTTGCCGGCAGCAGTGTCTGCCTGAAATAGTCTACAGCAGAACAAATCGAGCACTTGCTTTAGCTAACAGTACACACAAGCAGCATGAGGATCATGGACCCTTCAATACAGCACAACCGCACGATAAGTCGAAGTCATTTCGGCCATGGGGCGACAATCAACCAAGGGGTCATCTACAACCAGCCCCACCAGCCTGCTGCCCCATTACCCGCCTGTGTCATCTCGTATCCTCGCAACCGGGAAGTCGTCCGCAGGCCAGATCTTGTCAACAAGCTCGACGCACTGCTGCCGCTAGGCCAGGATAACGATGGTGCGGCGCTATGGGGCCTGGGCGGGTCAGGGTACGTCGTTTCCTCATGCATCACGGCGGCGTCCGCTAACCCTCATTACCCCATAGTAAAACGCAGATTGCGCTCGAGTATGCATACCGACGATTCAGGCCAGACTCGTGCTCCGTCTTCTGGGTCCACGCCGACAACGAGGCGACATTCGCGAACGACTACAAGAGAATAGCGGCCAAGGTAGGTGTCGATAAAAACCTGGAGGGGAACGACTTGTACGAGGCGGTGCGCGACGCGATCGAGGCACAACCGTCATGGGTCATCATTCTCGACAACGCGGACGACCTGGCGCTATTCGGCGTGGGTAGCATAACAAACCAGACGAGCAACACAAATAGCCTGCATGAATTCCTCCCGCATGGCCATGCGGGAACAGTTCTATGGACGAGTCGCGATGGGAGAATCACCGATGTTGTTGGCCCGCGGCGCGCGATCGAGGTCGCTCGGATGACACCGGTAGAGGCGAAGGAGCTTCTGGCAGCAGCTAGGAACAACGTGATACTCACAGACAAGGAGAACCAAGAGGTGGATGACCTCCTGGCGGAGCTCCAGTGGCTGCCGCTGGCCATCTCCCAGGCCGGGGCATACATGCGGCGCACGTCGACGCCGGTCACGCAATACCTGTCCTTGTTACGTCAGGGCAGACAGCGATGGGCCGTCCTCAAAGCGAATCAAGTCGACCGACATCGACGTCGAGGTGTGCCAAACAGCGTACTGGAGACGTGGGCCATCTCGCTCGACCGGATTCGGCTGGAGAGCCAGGTGGCACACAGGATCATGCACGTGCTCGCATACATCGACAACCAAAACATCCCCTTCGAGGTCATGGTGGCGTCCAGCGGGTGTGGAGAGGGCGATGTGCTTGGCGTGGGCGAGGCAGTCGCGCGGTTGAGGGAGCTTTCCTTCCTCGGCCTGCGCCAGACAGGAGACAGCGAACTGAGATATGATATGCACAAGCTCGTGCAGGAGGCGACTCGGTACGGCCTTAGTATAGCCAAGGTGACTAATGAAGGGAACGAACAGATGACCGAGGCGTATTTTGCAGGGATAGCTCTAGAGGTTATGACACAGTTATTTCCGCAGTCGAGTCAGGAGACGTGGCAGGCGTGCGATAAGTACCTTGCACATGCAGTGCGGGTGGGCGACTGGGCGGCGGATATCGGCGTGAATCAGGCGGACACTGCGACTTTGCTAACAGAAGTATCTTTCTTTATGTATGACCGCGGACGGTGGAGGGAGAGGGAGCCGGTAGATATTAGGGCATTCGGTCTTCGATATGAGGTTCTCGGCGAGAGACATCCCGACACAATCCGCAGCATGGCGGAACTGGCGGCGACATACCATGCGCAAGGCCGTTACAGCGAGGCCGAGGAAATCTTGGTCAAGGTGCTAGGTCTCCGACGGGAGGTCCTCAGTAAGAGACATCCCGACACGATCTCTAGCATGGCATCTCTCGCGACGACATACCATGCGCAGGGCCGTTACAGCGAGGCCGAGAAGATCAAAGTGAAGGTGCTAGATCTTCGACAGGAGGTTCTCAGCGAGAGACATCCCGACACAATCCGCAGTATGGCGGAACTGGCGGCGACATACCATGCGCAGGGCCGTCATGATGAGGACGAGGAGATCTCGATCAAGGTACTGGATCTTCGACGGGAGGTCCTCGGCGAGATACATCCCGACACGATTGACAGTATGGCATCTCTCGCGGTGACATACTATGCGCAGGGCCGTCACGATGAGGACGAGGAGATCTCGGTCAAGGTGCTAGATCTTCGACGGAAGATTCTCGGCGAGACACATCCCGACACAATCGACAGCATGGCGGAACTGGCGATGACATACTATGCGCAGGGCCGTCATGCTGAGGACGAGGAGATCTCGGTCAAGGTACTGGATCTTCGACGGGAGGTTCTCAGCGAGAGACATCCCAACACGATCCGCAGTATGGCGGAACTGGCGGCGACATACCATGAGCAGGGCCGTCACGATGAGGCCGAGAAGATCAAAGTGAAGGTGCTGGATCTTCGACGGAAGATTCTCGGTGAGACACATCCCGACACAATCCGCAGTATGGCGGAACTGGCGGCGACATACCATGCGCAGGGCCATTACAACGAGGCCGAGGAGATCAAAGTGAAGGTGCTGGATCTTCGACGGGAGGTTCTCAGCGAGAGACATCCCGACACGATCTCTAGCATGGTGGAACTAGCGGCGACATACTATGCGCAGGGCCGTTACAACGAGGACGAGGAGATCTCAATCAAGGTACTGGATCTTCGACGGGAGGTCCTTGGCGAGACACATCCCGACACGATTGGCAGTATGGTATCTCTCGCGGTGACATACTATGCGCAGGGCCGTCACGATGAGGACGAGGAGATCTCGGTCAAGGTACTAGATCTTCGACAGGAGGTTCTCGGCGAGAGACATCCGGATACTCTACAGGCTATGGCAGACCTTGCTGTCATATGGTATACTCTGGATCGGCATGGAGATGCGCTGACCCTCATGCAACAGTGTCTTCTGTGGCAGCGTCGGGTTTTAGGAAGCGACCATCCTCAGGTCGCACAATCTGGGAGGTGTGTAGAGAGGTGGGAACAGAGTTGATGTGCTCTCTCTATTATAGCAACGGATTATATAATAATGTGTCGTTCAGCTAATATGTGAGGCTTTGGTCATCAATGAAACTCGATAATGGCAATCTTTGGAAGTTATCATCCGATTGTATTGGGAGAATGATAGTTGGTGCCTTGTGCTGGTGCTAACTAGGAAGCACATTCACGGCAAAGACGCAGTTATGCACATCGCGTCAATTCGCTTGAGCTGGTTTCACTGAGTAGCGGAATGCACCATGTAAGTGGTTAAGAATTCTCCATTTGAGAACCTGTCAGGTGATATAACGATTGGAGAATGTAGGTAGGTAGCATAGGTTTTGGTTAGTTGGCTTGCAAATTGGGAGAGGGTCGAAAGGCATCTGGGGGTTATCACCACGCGTTGTAGGCAGGCTTTTTCTCCAACGTGAAGACCTAGTTTCTACGTAAAGTATGGGGTGGGCTAATGGCTAATCAGAACAGATTGGCGCTAGATTTGTCCCTCAGTCTATAATTTATCCAAGAAATAGAAATACTAAAGAAGATTAACTAGTTCTTTGCTACTAAATTAACATGCTAGGGCGATACTCTTAAGCCACTATGACGACCATGCTTCCATGAAGCTAATGGCTTATACCTCGTGTGATGCAAGAACGTGTATTGTTAGGAGTTGAAATCCCAAGAGGTAGACGCCCTAACGAAACGGTCTAGACTTTCACTAATTCTTGTAAGCATATTATCCTGAAAGTAGTACAAATGTGATATAGGACGGCTCAAAATAGTTTAATGAAAGCGCTACACATTGGATTGGAGCCATTGTGTGTTTTGTCCTCACTAGGCTGTACGAGAAACAGGCCACAGACCAGGGTGTCTGTTCCCCGTATTTTAGAGGGCATTGACCTAATCATGCAATTGCCAGCCGCCGCTATCACGCTGTCATGGAAAGCAAGCTAAGTAGCACCACGGGCTTGATACCCGGGCACATCCGACACGATAAAGGAAGGTTCCTAAGTCGGGCGGGGGCCTAGTGGGACACCCCCCCGTCTGGGACACTCAAATCGGTCAAATTCTGGATCAACAGCAAGGGAGAAAAACAACACAACAACGTTATTCTATATCTTTCTTAGTGTTTTTTTCTATTCTAGTTGCCATGAGTGGCAGAAGTCTTCAAATTCTAATTTAGCAGCTATTTGTGATGCTATTTGAGGGTGTAGTTGTTGTTTAAACCGTTTTCTTGTGTTTATTATCTCCTCGATCCTAATGAATCTGCTATTTGGGTTTTCTTCTACCTTCTTCTTCTTCCTTGGCCTAAGACTATCAATTTGATGCTGTAGATTTCGAATCTGGGCTTCTGCTGCTGCTAATTTAGTGTTTTGGCGGTCTAGATGACTTCCCATCTTCCGGAAAAGCAGCCGGGCAGTTGGATTAGCAACACCAATTGAATCAACGACTGTACGGACTTGTTGCAACCGTTTTGGTGTGTTAAAGATAATAGAATCTAGGTCTTTCCTCTTCCTAGCCGCCGGCAACGGCGTCCGGGGCGCTGCTGCTTGGCTAGCTTGGCCTTCATCTTCTAGGATAAGGAATCGATTCATTAGCGGCTTTGATAGGTTAACTGGCCACAACCCTGATCCAAACCACCCAGCGCGAGCGTTCTTTTCGGTAAGGGCGGCCTTCCTGGCTTGGTAATAGCAACGGAGGAAGACTATCTTGTTGTATGGCGTAGAATCGTCAAGCTCTAGGAAGTTAGCTAGGGCTTGACGGTAATATGTCTTGATAGGCGAAAAAATTGAGATATCGAGAGGTTGAAGGACGTGTGATGTATGCGGCGGTAGGAATAGCAAATAGATATCGTTGACATAGCATTCGTAAAGGAAATCATCTGTACAATGACTTCCGTGACCGTCAACGATAAGCAACCGCCGTGATGGCTTCTTCGGCTTGGTCAATGGTATAAAGATCTCTCGGAGCCATCGAAGAGCGATCTCATCACTAGTCCAGCCTTTCTCTGACGCATCAAATACCCAATCAGCTAGGAAATCGACTTCTGATGGAAACCACTGTTGTTGTACACTTAGGCCTTTAAAAATGACTAACGGGGGAAGGATCCGACCTGTTGCTGAGATACACTCGCCGATTGAAGTCCAACAACGTGATCCAGGTTGTTTCTTTATCATCAGACTCTTGTTGGCTGCCCCGAGCACTAGCCCGTTGCTGCCGCGGCCCTCTAGGATCCCCGTCTCGTCCATATTGTAACGATTCTCGGGAGGAATGTCTTTGATCTCCGGGATCATCAGAAGAGCGAAAAATTCCTTCACAATCTTAGTTGTAGCTCCGTTGAGGCGGCAGGAATCCAAGGGCTTGCCTCTGACGGTCTTAACTTCCGGGTTTCGTCGAAGGAAACCTTCAATCCACGCTTTCCCAAGTGGCTGATCATCGCCGCCGGCTTTGACGATCCGGGCAGCAAACTCTCGGACCTGCTGGTGCGTTGGCGCGAAGCCTAGGGCACCTTGTGATATAATCCAATTAACGAGATGTGATTCCTGCTGCTTAGAAAGACGCTGATTGTGTTCATTGGCTTCATTTCTCGTAATAATGCCATTTAAACGGTTGTGTAGCGTTGATCGGGGAATTCCCCAGCGTTGTGCAGCTTTTCGTAAAGATATACCATTTTCTATATCTTGGATAGCTAAAAGAATTGTAGACTCAGAATATTTAGGCATTTCTCTTCATTTTGATATAAAATTTGATAAAAATTAATAAATGGTTACGCGAGAATTCGCAAGTTACACTTTGGTGTTGTTATTGTGGTGAGACTAGAACGGGAAAAAACGCGTGTCCCAGATGGGGGGGTGTCCCACTAGGCCCCCGCCCGACTTAATCATCAAAGGAATAAGCAACGCAAGTGCCGGCGCACCTAAGCCGCCTTCCCTGGCCGGTGCTGGAACTGCCAGTGACTGTGCATTCCCGCCATCCAAGCTCAGCCGTCGCATTGCGACCATCTGATGAAACGGGCGCAAGCCTGTCTCCGTACGGTCAAAGGAGAATGCACGGAGAATGTCCAGCTGCTAGAAAGGTAGTGCAACAATTGTACAACTTGACTCCTCTGGATGGGGAGACAAGTACAGACTTAGTACATGAGGGGAACAGCGAGGCCATGTGTCCCTGTCGGGCAGCAGGCTGGTGGGGCTGGTTGTAGATGACCCCTTGGTTGATTGTCGCCCCATGGCCGAAATGACTTCGACTTATCGTGCGGTTGTGCTGTATTGAAGGGTCCATGATCCTCATGCTGCTTGTGTGTACTGTTAGCTAAAGCAAGTGCTCGATTTGTTCTGCTGTAGACTATTTCAGGCAGACACTGCTGCCGGCAACCCCGCGCCGCCAGTTGCACAACACCACGTAATCATTTCACGTTATATAGCTATGCTTCGCTCGCCCCCTCGTCTCAATTGAGGAACCCTGTTTACAATACCCACCCTCTTGTAATATCTAGGACAGGCTCTTCCAGGATCAGATGGCGCAGAGGCAGAAACCAACCCGGCGAGACCAACTCCGTGTCGCAGTAATATGTGCCTTGCCTCATGAGGCGGATGCCGTCAACGAGCTGCGATGTAATGGATGATCCGTGACATAAGCTAAGTTCTTGAAGCGGACTGGTCCTTGTCGTCGTCGTTACCATTACTCATTGTGCTGCTTTGGAGAATGGAGGCTAATTTGGAGATGGTAGCTTCTAGAGGTATTTTCTCGCCTTTAGACCGCGAAATATTGTAAGGGGAGTACTAAGGGAATTACAATGTAGTTGATTAAATGGGCTGTATTTTTTTGTAATCATAATGCTAATAATTGTTCGTGGAAGATGGCTACTCAGCTATAACTCCTTCCCCTCATTTTATCCTTCGAGGTCGTGTAAAATTGGGTTGCCTGGGTACCACCCTTGGGTGCCGAAGACGTTTCGTAGTTGGACTCATGTACCTACGGGCATGTCAATGACATTGTACTGTTGTTGGCTTATCAACGTTTAAGGATACATGCGGGATGGTGGTGGCGTGTGGCCACGATGGAGGTGTGCTTGAAGTCAGGACTATTATCATCCCGCCAATAGTGTTGACTCAATTTGTGGGTAGCATTACACTTCACCCGCATCAAAGGCGCCCACACCATCCTGTGACAGAGCCCCTCACAATGATCACAGAGTAGTAGTTCTATCCAAGCGAAACGCTCGACCGAGTCAAGCGCACCAAGGTGCGCGCTCCAGGTCCCGTTTGCACGTCTCCGCAGTGAGCGACGATAACTTTAAGCGCTACTCGGGAATTATGGCACGACGGTACCTACAGCTACAGCCAGCTCCTCCGCGGAACCTCAGTGGAGCCGCTACTGATTCAGAACCTTCAGTCTACGAAAGGAAGCGTCGCGCATGTGTGGCGGTGGCCTGCAATAACTGCCGTCGAAGAAAAAAACGCGTGAGTCTCCTCTTAGCTTCTGATTCTACTCCGCTTCTCCGACATCTAGAGAGGTTGACTCTTTTGGCCTGAGCATCAAATCTTGATAGGTCAGCGAGAGCATGCACCAGACCGTGAAAACCTTTAGCTGACAGGAAAGCGCGATAGTGCGATGGCAATCGACCCTCCTGTCAACCATGCACGTCTCAGAATATCTTGTGTATCTACAAGTCCAAGCAGTCAAGTGCAGAAAACGATGGCCATACCAGAGGTAGCAACCCCAGCAGCAGCAAGATCGTAGATCAGGTACTCGAAGTTGTCGAGCTCATAAGCACCATGCCGCTGAACCAGGTCGACAACATGCTGCGATCGCTCAAGGACATTCAACATGCGTCAACACTCCTTGCGCTGCAAAATAGACCGACACAGCTCCCCATACAGCGATATACGGTCGAGGGCAATAGTTCTATAGAGCTGTCAACCTTCATCCCCGAACCCGAGCCAATGCTTCCCTCCGCGCCCCCGGTCCTCGACTCGATTAACGCTATTGCAACCACATATGTCCTTCAAGAGTTGCCCCAGCCTAGTGCACGAAAAGCGTCTGGTATTGCATCTCTGTAAGTCTGTACCTTTAAGAAGTCAAATGGAATAAAGAGGCAAGATTTGCTAACTGGACACCTCCCAAGGTCGAATCCTGCGCTCCAACAAAACCTTACACACCACGCAAGGTCAGTTCGAGCTGTCGGACAGCCGATATCTGATCAAAGGGCAAAGTCAGACTCTTCGCCGATGCAAGCTTCAGCATATGAGCAACTGAACGGACTTCGAATTGGCCGATGGACGAGCGTTCCAATCTCGGACGACCTAGCATCTCGAGTTATATCGTTGTACCTCTCGATGGAACACCCACTGCTGATTCCATTCGACGCCAATTTATTTACATATACGTTGGTGACGATGTAGGGTATGCACTGTACCGATCTCTTGGTAAATGCTTTGATGTATTGGGCTTGTGTAAGTTTGTTTGGTGAGACTTTTATAAGAAACGTATCATGTTGATCAGTTGAAGCAAATGTACGTTAACTCCGACAATGAGGCGGATGACCTGGTCAACGCGTTCTGTATACAGGCGGAGGCGCTGTGGAAAAGGGAGAAAGCTAGACCAACGCCTCTAACAGTGGTTGCTGCTCAATTTATAAGTTTCGGCTACCTTGTCCAGGGCAGGGACCACGTCGTTCCGAACTATTTGTCAGATGCTACCCAAAGAGCATCTGAGCTTGGGTTGTTCGAAGTTGATGCGAGGACTGCCGACACCGTTCGAGCTACCATGAAACCTGGCGACACGAAGACTCTCGATTACCCTGCGTGGGGAGCATTCAACTGGGTCACGTATGCCTGAGTCTCAAATTTTATACCTAGCCCCATTTCCGCGATGTAAGCTAAGTCTCCTCCAGTTTGATGGGGCTCTTTGACCACCGGCCCGGGGTTGAATATCCAGATCGGCTTCCGACAAACATTATTCCCGACGAAATCCCACAACGAGGCTCAGGAACGGAGCTGTCGAAGTCAGCATCCTACACAGACCTGACGTTCCGAGCGATCTGCGGATTCTGGAACATTATGCACGGGCTTGCTGTTACGCGAAATAAGACGGGGCCGGCAGACTTTTCGGATTGCGGAACGATTCATCTTGCCAAGCACAAGTTTCGAGAATTAGTGGAGTGGGCAAGCACCTTGCCGCCGAACCAGGCTAAGACTGACGAAAACTCAACCGATATGTTGGTGTTCCAGTGAGTTGTCAAACTGGGCTTGTTCAAAGTCCTCCCTCGTAATCTCTGCCCTTGAACAGTTTTGTTCGACTGGCTGTATGCACTGACATGAGATAGCCTCTGGTTCCATGCAGCGACTCTGGAAATTTTCAGGCCCTTCATTGGAAATGGAGCGCAACGGTTCAAACTCGATGGGCCGTTGCCGTTGATAAACACACCTGATGGTGTATATGCAGCATCGTTGCTGCAGTTGAAGCGATGCATTATTGAATACCGATTCAAACATACCTCATCCGTTTATGCAGTATTGTGGTACACCGCGATGTTATATGTAGCCAACGGGGTGCTGCAGAGCAAAGATGATGGTGACTGGCTCCCTTGCTTCTTGCACGATCTGTACGGCGAAGACAGCATGCAATCAGCGTGTCGTGTGACGGAAGCCATCGCCAAAGGGATGATGTACATGTTGATGCGCAACGGTGACATATTGTCACAAAACGCGCGGCGTGTTTTGAACAACTTGCTGGGGAACAATCGGAGCCTGGCATGGGAGGACGGACACGTCACCTCCGTGGACGGACTGGACCAGACTCTGCTCAACCATGACGCGACTACATCGATTTTTGAGGAGGACACTTTAATGAATTACACGACGTTGTGCCAGATAAACGAATAACGCCCTATGTATGGATACAAGTTGTACGAATGCGTGTTAATGGTGCTTTGCGGACGAAAGTCATGTCTACAAAGGGAAGGTTGCTGTGACGGCAAAATGGATGCTAGCAGGATGTGAAGTGTATTGCATGGCAGCTAAAAAAAAGATCGCATCAAGGCGCAACGATTTAATGTTAACTACTTGTGCTGTGCGAGTCGCGGTAAGCAGCTCCCCATGAAACGGCATAGCTGGAGTTAGCGGGTGCATTCAAGCCACTGAATCGCCTGTCAAGCCCTTGATGCTGTGCTGCCTCCTGGCGAGACTTCAGTAAACCACTAAATCCAGCATGAATGCCGCGATCAGATGTGGCTCATTAGAAATTAACCTTCGTACCCTTCACTTAATAATTCCGCGTTAGATAGCGGACCAATCAGCCAAGCGTTCGGTGGCGTAAAGGCGTTGCCAGGCCTGCGTGACCTAGGCATCTATATCAGCAATCTTTTTATTCAACTCAGTACACGGGGATTTAATCGCGCCTAGTTCTTAGTCGCATTGTGCCATATGCTCCCTCATGCTATGGAGTACAGATATTGACTTCGAAACCATGAATCAATACGCTTTTTATAGCGGCTATTTGCTGGCATGAATTGGCGCGTTATCAACAAGGTACTAAAATTGTGTAAGCGAAAGGCCATCGACCAGTAGAGCGGCGGTAAGAAATGGTGGCAGGAAGGTATCCTAGTTACTATCAAAGATGGGAAAAATAAAAATAAAAATCTACTTATTGAAATAGAATCAATAAATATGAAAGCCTTCAGCAAGGGATCGATAACGCTGCTCTCTTTTGCTTCCGCTGCCTGAAGTTGACCCACTTCGATCAGACATAACCTCAGCGCGCAAGGGACGGCCCATCCTCTATTGATATTGCTCGCAGCCTGCACACATTAGCACTGCGTTTTCTGGAAATCTCCTGCGGCTATCCAGCTACGAACCGCTGCCACGTTACTTGATAGCGTCACTACCACAAGACTCTCTACCTGTATTAGGGACACTGGTGGAAGACTCTGCTGCCAGAATCTTGATATCATCACACTCGACTAAAGACGATATCTCTACATGTCTCCGAAGTAGAGGAAAACGAGGCGGAAGGGAGCAAGCCAATTCAAACAATTCGCATTGATTTTGTGAATGTAGAATCTGGTGATAAATTTGTCATCTCTGATTCTTTGGTAGTAGATCTAGCGGACTCAAATAATGTATCAGAAGTGCATGTCTGCTGCGATGTTGAGAAATGTAGGATGCCCACCATGGTCTGCCACCACAATTCCCGCAAAGCATCCAGTTTTCTCGCAGCAGGTGCCTCCTGTACCAGGGCCCATCAATATACTGCTAGTTCTCTGTCGCATGGGTACCTGGTCTGCCGACAGGGCTGATCTCGACAACCAGATCGCGACATACCTTAACATCGATTCCGATTGCGGCTTCGCGCCCCCTGCATGGCAGTAAGATGTCGGTACCGTCCTAGCCGCACGCAAAGACAGGAAGCCATTGCTTCCTCAGCATCTTGAGGGCGTGTGGGTGTACTGCGACTGTATCTTAGACCTCTTTGGAGAAGGAGAAGCCGCGCCGAGATGGCTTTACAATCGTCCGGCCTTTGAGAAGTTCTCTAGGACTTGATGCCGTTGGATTGGCCCAACGGCGATGCCTACGAGCCAATCCAACAGATTCATAACCACGAAGGGCTTGCAAATGCACCTGGCAATATGGGGAGTCCTGGTACGATAATAAATACCGCTTGTGAAACGGGTCTGTATTTCTCGCGTTGAGGCTGCGAGAGATGGAGGGGAATTGTAGTAATCAGATGTACTACTCATTCAATTGATCAAATGCTCTGTACTATCCTTATGATAATACTGATGATGCCTTGTGTAAGATTCCTGCCCAACTGTAACTTCCTTCCCTTCATTTTATCTCTCGTACGCTCATTCGTTGTGGTGGCTGCATTGCATGATACCCTAGGACTTGATGCCGTTGAGCCAATCCAACAGTATTGATATTATACTTTCCACCTCCCCTTTGTTTTGGGCTTTGCTCGTGGCTTTATGGCTTGAACACTGGGAAAATTTGTAAGAAGGGGTTTATGTCTCGCGTTGAGGCTGCGAGAGATGGAGGGGAATTGTAGTAATCAATTGTAGTCATCAGTTGATTTGATCAAATGCTCTGTATTATCCCTATGATGATCTTGATCATGCCTCTTCCAAGATTCCTGCCCAACAGTAACCCTCTTCCCCTCATTTTATCTCTCATACGCTCATTCGTTGTGGTGGCTGCATAACGTGATGCCCTAGGGCCTGCTGCCGTTGGGCCAATCCAACGGCGTTGCCTACGAGCCAATCTAACATTATGATCACCATGCTGGACGAGTAGCGTTAGGGGAGTTGAGAATGAGGCCTATTTTAGCTGGTATGTCCTGCTATACTCCGTACTCGAAACCATTGTTAGTCTCATTCCTCTCATAGCTCATGAAGCCACCGAAATCGCTAGTTCAAAAATGCCCCCCCTCGAGGCTGTTACAACCGGACGAATGCAAACCAAGCGTGTCTAGAATCTCGCTGTGGTGGACCCCTGCACGACCCCTCGCCGGAAGAGCTATAAGCGCTAGCTGACGGCTACCCTTCCTTTCTCACGACGAGATTTTGCTAGCATGCAGCAAAAGCATGTGAAACAGACATCAACTAGTAGGCCATCCATCATGACGTAGGTTGCGGAGCATGCCGCCTCTCTTCTGCCTAGTTCTTGCTCAACTGCCCTTGCCCAGACTATACATTCCCCGCGCTACAAGATGATCATCGCAGCGCGATCGTTGCCTAATGATACAATGCTGTTGTAGGGTGTATTAATTGATTCACGACCAGGAGCTACTACTATCGGTAGGTACAGTGTGATCAACCGGCACTATGCATTGGAAGATGCTAATGCAAATGCGACTGTTCTCGGTGGTGGCCATCGTGGTACTGTTGTGCAGTGATTTGTCTCTTCAAGTGGCAGGAGTGTCAGCCAGCGGCGGGTGAAAGCCGGAAGTTGATGGTATGTTCAGCGGCTGAGTTGAAACAACCACAGATCCACACACCATGTATTAGCTATGATGTAGCTTCTAACGGCCAATCTAGTATCTTCGGTAAACAGGGCCATTGGTGAATCCAGTGCTTCCAAGGCGACGTCTCATAATTAGAGTTAAGAAGTACCCCAATTCTTATAAAATACGTCGATAACTGCAGTGTTAAGATTAAGAAAGAATCAGTTGTATTATCTCCTGATCCTCTGGTTGAAGTATTGAGGTTGTCGTCGGAGCTAAACCCGCCCTTCACAATTAACACAATCAACGAATATCCACATAGGTTCGCTGATCGCGCCAGATTATTGCACTACGTCCCGCCCCGTGAGCGAACAAAGATTGTCGTGTGAACCGAAAATGCATCGAAACCCCGGAGCATATGCTCCTACTCTTGCCACTAGCGGCCTCAGGGTTTTAGTAAAAAAGCGGGCCGTGCCTGATTGGTATTTTATCCTCTCTGAACAGACGATTTACTCTTAGCAAAAGCACTCGTGCGATGGCTGCAGGTGACCTAAACATCGTTATCACACCAGACTTTACAGTACGTGTCAACTCAATTCCTCGTAGGAGGTGACACTATGTTGCTGAATCTAATGCCTTACGGCTGTCAGATCAGTGGAATAGACAACAGATGCCTGTTAGGTGACCCGTCGACTCCGTTGGAATGGTCAATCACTATCGGCGCCTGCAGCCTTCAGCAACCCTACCAAATCGTCAATCGGGGATATCTCCGTCTGCACCAACTTCCGCCTCTAATAACATATCAGCAAAGCGACGTCGAGTTGGCGTCGCAACTGCCTGCAACGCATGCAGACGGAGGAAGACGCGAGTAAGTCTACTTGCAGCTTAGTAGCCAAGACCCCTCATCTCGGATTGCTCGAGATAACGAGAGATAAGGTGCTAATACCTCCTTTAAAGTGTGACGGCAAAAACCCTTGTGACAGATGCAATACACGAGATAGTGTATGCGAGTACAATACTCGCGAATGGGAATCAATTAATGAGCTGCGAGCTGAAATCGAGCGACTTAAGACGAGTAGTCAAGATAACAGCAAGTTGACCGGCGCTCCTGTCTCGACTGAAGGCTCTACTGCATCCCGGACAACACCTCCAGGTTCAATGAGTAGGAGTCACGAGCTAAAGAAAAACAACACTGAGAGCTTCGGGGGAACCATTAATTTTAACATCATATCATTACATGATGCCACTTCCAGGCAAGAACCAGTCGGTTTACAGTCTTTCGGCCAACTGCTCTCCTGGAAATATTGTCCTAACGTCAGCGACCCCAACTTGCTCTCTAAACCATTAGAACAATTAAGTATCTTATCTTTTCCACTGCTTCCACTCGATACTTATTCCTCACAATCGCAAACGGATTCGTGGACCCGAACTGGGTGGACAAAGGCTCATATACGACACCTGTTCGATGTACTTCTCACTTGGGACTATCTGTCAATCAGTCTTCTATGCGAAGACGAGTTCCTGGAGGACTTTCAACAGGGCTCAGGCCAGTTTTGTTCTTCAGCATTAGTGCACGCCTTTCTCGCACTAGCAAGTCGGCTAGTTAATGAAGACAACGATGACACTCGACTAATTCCTTCTGGATGGGTTGGGAGTAAAATTTTCTTCGACCAAAGTGAGGCGATACTTCAGGCTAATGGACCATCTCTTAGCCTTGCGGATTGCCAGGCACTTGGAATACTCTCGCTCTATCACCTTCGCTGTGGGCACGAGGCAAAAGCTCACGAGCTCGCCGGGGCTTTCGTTACTAGTATTACAAAGCTCTGTCAGCGAGAGCCTTCAATGAGCCACAAAGGTGACCGATACTTCAGGGTACGGGCTACTAGTTATTGCGGTGCAGTATCTTTATCTCGGTGAGCTACGACAAACCATTGCGTGTTTACAAGTGACCATTCAATAACCAATTATAGCATGCTATATATAACGACGGGGCTCCTCTTCAACATGCCCAGCCATACACTTGAAGGGGCGGGGGGGGTTATTATAGATGATTTGTATCACAATAGCACAGGAAATAATTATGGAAGCAGTGGCTCTGCAGTAAGTAAGTTTTCAACACAAAAGGGGGCTTAGAACGGCTAAGGGCCTGTCGAGTAACCAGAATTCAGATCCCCTGGCTAGCACACGCGGCTCACGGCAACATAACCTTCAGCTCATTACGGTAAAGATTTTTGAGCTTACCGAGTGGGTATATAGTTTTATAATCTTAGCTCGGTCAGCGCCCCAGGAGGCTTCCAACAATGCCTCTGCAGTTTACACCAAGTGCCTTAATTGGTATGAGAGTTTTTTTGCTATTATCAACTGTGATAGTAATAGAACTCCGTTTCTAATATATGTCCAGTAAGTACTCTAATTATTCTTAATTAATACGTCGAGATCTAATAAATTAAGTATGTACTATCACTTCTGCCTACTTAGTGCCTTCCGGCCTTTCCTTAGAAATGCCCCAGGCAGCTCTGATACAGTGCCTCATGATATATGTGCGCAGGCTGCGCTATCCATCTTGGCACTAGCTCAATCCTATGAAGATCTCTTCACGCTGCGGCGCGTGTCTGCACCTGTCCCTTATTTTGTCTGCGCAGCGGGTCTATATAGTCTCGGTGTGAAACATAGCGGCTCTACCATGGGTCTTACACATTTGCGTCGAGGGGATTATATACAGCCAGTCATTAAGACTGAGCCCAAAAAGAACGAAAATATTCCGTATGGGCCGTCAGCCGCTTCGTCACACGTCACAATGTCCGCGGTAGGTCATGCGCGCCTGCTGCTTACGAGAATGGCTTCAACTTATCCAGTCGTGAGGACGGCTGAGAGAATGATTTTTGAGAGAGCGTAATTCACGTTATCTACAACTGAATTCACACCTTATGGGCACCATATTGGCGACTCATGCCACAACCGTGCCATTTTGGACAGACTCTGAAAACGGTTTTAGTGAGAAGCCAAGAGGATCTATGAATGGCGCACTTGTAATGTTTGAGTCAAACCGCCAAAGTAATAATATGGATCAGATGTTATGGCTGAGAAGAAGAAATAAAACTGATTTATGATTACTTGAGAAAACCTGTATCCCTAACGAGATTGTTGTCCACAAGGCGAAATATAGCACGGAAGTGTCACGGTCGCTCATGATCCTCCTCTTCCTTAATTACGTTCCTTGCCATCTAAAAAAGTAGTATAATCTTTCAACATCATAGTGTCTTCGAACTGACCTGCAAGGTGCTCCATGGAGGCAGACGCCGGGTCAGACAAAGCCAAGTTCAGGTCCGCCATGAACGTGGCGCGGAATTCTCCCGGAAATTCATCGAAGCTACTGTTTTTTAGATCTTGTAAGATGCGGCGGGCTGTCTCACTCGACACATCGCTCTTCTGGACAATTAAAGATAGAAGACCCTTTGCAATGACTGCTGCAACACGCCACGACCGGCCAAGACTTTCATATGCATAGATGCATATCAATAGATCAGAGTACCAGTTCTCCCCCTTGTTGCCATTTAGAATGGCATTTATGACGTAAATTAATGCCGTATGCCAAAGAATTGTATAGCCTGATGACTTGTACTGAAGGCGGTAGTTGGTGATGAGATGCTTGAGCTGCATGACAGAGGAAGCACAGATAGCAGTAGGCGTATTATCTGCACTAGAAAAAGTTCGCAACGGGCGCTTTGCCAGCGAACTTTCCTGAACAAAGGGAAGGAAAATATCAAGAATGGCTGCATGAAACCACAAACTGTCGCTCTGGTGTCAGCCAGATATAAAACATTGATATCTATGTATAATTAGTAAGGTATACTAGAGACCTACTGTAATATTTGTACATGGTGTGGGCTTCCTTGGCTTCCAGCAAGCCGCGAGGGAATACTATTGCTCCAGGCAAGGAGCTCGCGGAACTTAAACTCAGCAAAGGCAAGAGTACCATCCGAGCCCCAAGGCAACTGGCCATCAGTGTAATATACAACACTGACTTCATGTAAAATTTTCCACAAGCGGCAAATATGTGGGAAAGTTTTGCCCATGTAACGCGATACTAGTGGTTGCGGATCCTCAAAATCGTCTAATTTAGTTGCTTTGCGCAAATGCTTGTACTCGGGAATTGCCATACGGGGCGGATATCTTGGGCAGCCCAGGCCAGGCTGGCGATAGAATAGCGACATGAGCCTACATAACATAATAAACTAGTCAATAGACCGGTTCAAGTAGTTTGTGGGATAGAGTAACTGACGTTATCCAGTTAAAGGCGCCCCACGCGGCATGCATTCGAGCTCTCATAGGATCATCCGGTAAATCGGCTGATGATTCTCTCTCGTCCATGTTATCTCCATCTTCAATACCAAACAGACCAATTCGCATGCCCATGTTTGATGCCTCAGACACGTACATCAAGATCGCGTGGTCTCTACCTTGTCCTAAGTAGCCAAGGCATAAAAACTCAGCAGCCGCAACATTCAGAATAGAGTCATGTTTATTCCCACGTTCGATAGCCCAAAGTCTTTCTGCTTCAGTACAGAAACTATATGAAAGAGCATCAGTTTTAGGGTCGATGAAACTATACAATTGCTATCATGCGAGTTAACAGGGGGCTCAACAACAGAACTTTTACATGACAATCTTACACATGCCCAGTACAGGAGCGAGTTGACTAGAAGAGGTGAGCAGTATGACTCCTTCCCTGAAATTAAATCAGAAATAAATAGTTCAGGGTCAAAATGCCCCAGAAGAGGGTGGTCAGTCTCTAGGTACAAGGAAATGCATCTTGCGGCTGTCTCGTTGCTTATGTCAACATTTGTCCATGATCGAATATTGAGCATTTGTAAACGAGGATCACAGAGCGGCCGTGTTTGCGGCTGTAGCTGGCTGGCAATGTTGCTTCCACTAGCAGTGGATGGAGATAGAGAGGGAGAATCACTTGCAGCCTGATCAGGTGGCTGTGAAGATGGCATGACACTTTCTAGTGAATTCAGATCACTATGATAACACTTATTAGTTTTCTTCTTCGTTATCCTTGTTTTGCTTTTTTACTTCATGACTTTGTTGGACGACCCACGTAGATGGAGCGGAGCCTCGTCTTCCAGGTTCAGTAAGACCACGGTATGGCTGGTTTTCAAGGTCCTTCGCATTAAAAGGAGGCAGTATCGGATATGCAATCGGATTCTGTATCTCAAAGTCCAAAGGATCTGCCGAGTCATCGTTAATGGATCCCATAGGAATATTAAACAGCTGGTCTAGCCTTGTCATTTTATCCCGCAGCGTAGATATGATGATTGATGCATCGGATTCCATCTTGAGAGATTTGAGTGTTTGAACGGCGACCGTCGCCGGGAGGCTATTAAGGATCCGAATGATTTCAACCACAAGTCTTGTTGACTCTTGTGACAGGCTCGATTGGTCTCGATACCTACACTCTAGAGTTCGCCCTTGGCAGTGGGAGCAAACGGGGCGCCGGCCATCACACTACCAGCTTATGTCAGGCATTCCGAGGTTCTAAGCGATGGTAATGAGATATAAACTAGGACACTACCATACCCTGATCTTTCTCCGTCGGCAGGAGTCACATGCGATGGAAACACCAGCACGATGCCTCTTGAACTCGATGGGTTGTTTCGACTCTACTACTTCAGCCTCAGGGCCGGTCTCAGCTGCTGGAGCAGCAGGGCGAAGAGGTACATAATGTCGCTCCATTTTACTGCCCATTACGTCGATGAAGACCAACAGAAAGTAGCGTATTTGGTGAAAGGTACGCACCCAGCATGCTCTGGAACTTGGCTGTCGTCTCCAGCAGCCTCGGCAGATCGACATTTTTATCTTCGGGCTAGGGCCAATTATATTGCCAGGAGGTGCTCCGTCCCTGAGAGCCAATAAAATCATTAGCTTCGTACCGCTCCGCACTTCGTCATCGAGCATTGGTTATTACTAATGTGTGCCCACTTAGCACCTAAAGTGTGCTATAATGTAAGGACATAGTTAGTTCAACCATTAATTTTTGGTCGGAAATGCATCATGGCCACTAGGCAAATCATTACAGACCCCAAGGCGCAGATGGGAGAGGGCATTTGTACCATGAAGATGCTTTCTCAAAATAACAATTCCAGAAAGCGAGGGAACTCAGAAGCTTATGCGTCGAGCCTAAAGATTTGTCGTGCGACAAAGGGATTCGCCAGGTTGAGGACTCCCACCTGTTGGGTCTGAATACATACGTTTTTCGCAGGGGGGAAACTTGCGAGCTAGATGTTGCCTTTTTACACCTAGTCATTTCTCGCCTCGACCCAGGGCGTCATGCGTCTAACGTCGAGTACCTAGTCAGCCTTTGTGTAACGCCAGAAATGTGTGCTACGAGTAGCGTTATAGGTAAGAGTTTCTCAAACTTGCAAGGTTGGAAGGTCGCCAAAGAGTGCAATACCGTGCATTTTTTTGGCGACACGCTCAACCCAGCGGACTGCGGTATCACAAATGCGCAGTCTTCCGACCTTTTACAACGACGCCAAAAGGATGTGCATCCTACAACGATTACTGTTGAATAGCTTCTTTTTGATCGATTGAAAACTCAAACGTACATGATCCTCGTGAATTCATTATATTCTCGTACAAAGGCTTAAGCTCTTCCAACCCATATTGTGGTTGTTTTATGACGCCGACACGCCTCTCCAGGGAATATACAGAACTGGAGAAAATATCCAGTCATCCCGATCACGTATACATATGCTCAAGACACGACACAGCATACGACAAACCCTTCCAATGTTACCCATCATTAATATATTCTAGCGACCGCAACGAAACAGCCGATTCCGAAACAGAGCTACTCCCAGGACTCAACTCTGGCGCACAAACCGCCGCCTTTTTCGTCTTCTCCACAAAGCACTCTGCTTCCTTCTTGATGTAATCCTGTATCAATTGAGAATCACACTTAGCATGGTCCAGGAGCATCATCTTGAGGCAGCGGACCTCCTCAACCAGTCCCTTGGCATACTGCTTGAGATTAGTGTTTAGGTGCTCCACCTCTAGCTCCTTGCTGGCGAGGGTCGTGTTCTCGGCTTGCTTGCGCTTGCGACACTTGCGGGCGGCGATTCGGTTCCTTTTTAAGGCGTCTTTATCTCGTGATTTAGGTTTAAAGGTTGGTGAGTTGTCGGTACTGGGGCTGGTGGTGTCGGTGTCGACTTCAACTTCTTCGTTCGTGCTGATTGAATGTTGGGTAAAGCTGCTTGAGCTCGCGGTTGCCACGATCATGCTACTGCCCTGCCCTGGCCTTTGAGCTGGCGAGTTGTGTAGCGTTCTGGAGTCCTTTGGCGAGTCGCTTTTCCTTCCTCGCTTTGATCGTTTTCTGTGAGAACGTTTCGAGACGGCAGTAGCCTGAGAAGCTTGATCCCCTGGTATGACTTTGATCGACTGTTGAGATGGAGCAATTTCCAGGTCGGTGATCGTGTTCGCATCATCAGCTTGTGCTTTACCGTCGTGCTGACTGGAATGGTTTTCGATTCCATGGTACGGTGGATATATGAACGTTGGGTCAGGGTATGGCCACGTTTCATCAAAGCTATTTCCTCCATCGGTATTGCTGGAAAACAGGTCCCATTTGGAGTACTTCCAAAGGCCTTGGTAGCTGTCTTCTGGCTTCAAATCAGCAGGCAGCTCGGCATCCGGGAGGTTATAATGAGGATAGTGTGTAATGTCTATGAATGAGAAATATTGTTAGTAGTGAGTTCCGTTCTCTATGCAGCGAGAGGCACTTACCCATGCTGAGCAAGCGATTGCTTTCGAGGTTCCTCGGCAGTGTTGATTCAAGCGATTGGGCACTGGTTTAGACGGCAAATGTGTATTTAACACATGAACGGGGAAGTGGGAGTGCGAGTCCGTCTTTTGATATGAAGCGAACTCTATGTTGAGACCAATCTACCATATCACACAATCTAAGATGAATGCAAGCACACATCCGATGTTTGCTCGGACCAATCACCGAGAACCTGCCATCCCCTCTCGCCCGAGTGCTCGAGTGGCGATCGATGTGCCAACAACGCAATGAGCGGAAGAGTTGTCGCTAGAGGTAGCTTGGTAATAGGGTACCATGTCAATAAGTTGTAAAGCATACCTTCTTTAGGACACTCTGTGTGCCAATGAGTGGACACATTGCAATATGCTGCACCCGAACTAGCACCCGGAAGGTGGAAGGCGAGCAAGAAGCAAGAGTTAAAGAGTCCGCGACATTCCAGTTGAGAAGCTTGCTTGACATCTCGGATCAATGCAAGCTTTCACTGGATGGGAGATGGTCTTCCGGCGAGAGTTGGCCCAGACACGTTAGCTGCTCTATACGTGACAACAAGGGCAGTCGCAACCAGGTCGCCAGGAGGTGAAAAAGCCAAACAAGATGTATGCACGAAGAGGGAGAGGTCCAAATATTGGGCCAGGGGCCAGGGCAGGACGGGTACGTGATTGGCTGCGGAGCCCACTCCGTATTTGGCCATTGTGGGGCTATATTTGCTGCGAGGGGTCACATCACACGGCGATTGTGTAAAGAGGCGCACATTTTTATGCTGCGAGTACCTTGATTGTACTTCGTATGAAAGTTGTTCGGTGCGAAATTGAGCTGCCGGAGACCCAGTTTGGGAAGATGTGTTACATAGAGCGGTGGAACAGTGACACATCTCCTCTCCTCTCAATTCGCCTCTCACGGCCTGTTGGAATCGACAGTTATGACTGTGGCCGACTTCAAAACACTGATCACTTCAACCCTGACTGACAATGGCACTTCTACATAGCAACTGGCAAGTCAATAAAGCTACAAGCAAGTATCTCGCAAATCCCGCCGTCAATGTCACGAAATGGGCTTGACATACGCAGCATGAAAAGAAAAGGCCTCCATAGTTAACTGTTGAGAAGGGGCTGCAGGCGGAGAAGAAACCGGCTGCTGCTTACAGGGTTGCCGATGCTAGACCAACAGTTTGAGTTCAAGCCAGCGTTGCGCCTCTTCCTTGTTGGTCTGTTTTTAGTAACTTTTTCTCTATTTTTATTAGTTAGCTTATACGACTTCTGTGAATGCGTAACAGAAGCAGTGTGAGTCCACTTGATATCTTTTCTAATGGTCTGACCTCATGTTGTCGTTGTCGCCTACGTATGTTTCATGGACGACCCCGAACCGTCTGTTGATGGATGAGCACATACATACGATATCAGTTACAGTGGTGATGGATTACTTTGGCGGCCCCAACTGTTATTCCAATCTACTAAAGAAAAACAATTGAAATGATCACTAACTGCCGTTGGAGCTGCAATACTTCCACGTTTACGAACCTTGGCGGTAGCAGGGTCTGGGACAAAAGATGGGGAAAAGCTGTCTGTTAAGTGCCAACTGACTCCACCTCTGTGCAGAATTCAGGTTTGGCCATTCACAATGTCTGGAACACTCCGCGGTACGCTTCAACACTGGGAGTCAAATCAGAGGACAGTGCAGTGATGATGTACTCGAATCTCGTCCATGCCCCCGGCCGAGATGGCGTCAAGTTGAAGGAAGCCTACTCATTTCTCTCAATCATTATCGTACGGGGCCGATTTCATTCCTGTTGGCGATATGCGTTACGAGGCCACGGACCCGATCAATATGAACTGATACCAAAACGTTTTACATATTGTTTACCCACACGTACGTCATCGTATATTTGCGCCTCTTGAGCAACAGTAGTTTCCTTGCCGCCAGGGCTTTTATTCAACCTGCCATGTTGCTGTCCATCGCTTAAGATGGTAGGATATGTGCCGCCCTTTGTGACCATCGGCAATGCCTCCGCCATTCATACATCACGAACGCTCTCGGCATTTACTTAGTCTAGTTCTCGCTAAGTCTTTAAACTGTATTGAGGCAATCCCCGTACTAGCGGGACTCGTTGCCGTAGTGAGGACGATACATCGCCCGATGTGTAGATTTGCCTCAACGGACCAGTACGAAATACGGATGCCATTGGCGTGCAGTATCCAACACTCATTGACGCAAAGTCGTCTTATCCGAATGCTTGAATATCCACCGACTCACAGGTTCGCAGCGCACAGCGCTACATAACTCAAATGTGAACAGCTTCCTTTTCATTGCGGCCTCAAATATGGGTGACGGTTGCAAAGCCTGACCTGAATCGCCATCGTGTGTGAAATGATACTAGAACCTGTCCTGTGAATCAAGAGTGGAAGCGCCCTACGCTCGGGGAATGCAAAACCGGCCTTGTTGGGAAGATGAGAAAACCAGAAGGAAGAAGTTGACCTAAAAAGCCTCAAGATGGTTCCAAACGATAAGCAGAATTGTGAGGAGTAGAGCTTCGGTATACCCTTTCAATAGTTCGGCGATGTATGAAATACCTTCATTAAAATTAAGAGAAAGGCCTGAAATAAAATAAAACCCTCCAAGTTCAATTGCACTATGAGGATAGTCATCTGAATGGTTGACAGTTTATTTCGCCACAGGGATAGCGCTGAGATGTTGTAAGGTGTGTAGCTGAGTTGAAAGATGAGTGGCCCGCTGCAATACAGCGAATAATGCAGCCTTTCATGCTGTAGTAGCTCGCAGCACGAGTCCTAACCCTAAAATATGGAAGATACCTTGTATAGTGTGCCCCATTCAGCCCCACTCACACTGGAGCAGATACCTGCTTCGTGCACCTACTGCGCAAAAAGAGCAAGTTCAGGCACCTCATTGAGATATTTGCATCATTGGAAACATTGTAGTAGCAATTAGATCATAAACGCCTACGTACAAAAGCACGATGTAGTGGGTGGCGGATGGTTACGATTTTCCAGCAGGCTTCGCCTCACGTAGCTGCACTCCCTTCATAACATCCCAACTACGCAGGTTCAGGCGCGCATTGAGAGACAGGAAAGGTTTCCAAATTAAGTAGGTGGGGGTGGAGCATAGTGCGATGACGTCGTGTGAATGTACCTGCTCTAACAACAGCCAGAATCAGCTCCTATGAGCCTAGGATAAGGTGTGCGTAGCACATTTCGGCTCATTGTCCTAAATTTGCTCTTTTCCCACCTCCTCTTCCTCTAGGTTTATATTACTACCTTTTTGTCCCATAATGCCAACCGTAATGTTTGCGGTGGCTTGTATGCTTGTATACATGGGCTACGAAGCCCTATGCTAAATGTTAGTAGGAACTCAAGTTAAATAATTTAGCACTGTTTCTTAGCGTCAAATGCCGATTAAGAATTCAGATAACTACATCGGGGTGCCACTGAACCTGAACTCCACTGTAAAGAGAATGGAACCTACAATGAAGAGGTATGGAACGAAAGAAGAGAGGTCCGATTTTGTAGGTAGATAGCTTTATTCATATTGTTTGTTGGTAGCGTGGAAAAGCCGTTCCTGATGGCGGAATCCACTGCGGGGGAAATCGTGGTGGAGTTGGAAAGCCCCGCGACGCCAAAACGGTCGACGCGTCTGGTGAAGCCGAGCGCGAAGGCGAAGGAGACGACAAGAATTGAAGACGACACGGCCACGAAAGCGACAAGACGACCAGCAACTCGAACGACACGGGCATCATCCACAGAGACGGACCCAGAATATATAGAGAATACTAAGGAAAGCCCCGACAGTGACACTAGCAAGGTGCTCCTCCTCAGGGTACTAGAACAATTAAAGGAATTGAAGGACGCGTCGGTGAGACAACAAGAGTTAATCGGCGAGTTGCGAATTCAGGTTGGGGAAACTCAGCGAGAACTCCGAGAGACTAAGGAAGAACTTCGAGAGACCAAGGAAGAGCTTCGAGAAACCAAGGATAAGCTTAGAGAAACCAAGGTTGAACTCCGAGAGGCTAAAGACGAACTCAAGCATACAGGGGAACAACTGGAGATTATCGCCGCGACTGCCCAATCCAGCGCAAGGGTTTCTTACGCCGATGTTGCTCGTACTCCGCCTGGTAGTCAACCTAGCAACATACGATCACTGTCATCAGCCAATTCAGCACCATCGACCCTGACCGACACGCTCTACTGCACTATCGATACCTCCAGGGTAGAAGAAGCGGAACGCAATAATACCTCCGTGGGCGCCATTCGGAACCTAATCGAAGCGGAAGCCAGAGAGAAGTTAAACCAACCGAGCTGGCGGTGCCGTGCGGTGACCTTGGATCGCAAGAGTGCCCATCGCGTCAGGATCGCCTGCCGCGATGATGAAGAACATCGAATAGTTAAAGAAGCAGCTGAGGCCAAGGTCCCCACTGGTGCTCGGGTTCTACGAGATGAATTATACCCCGTTAAAGTAGACAACGTTAATCGCCTAGCGGTCCTTAATGAACTAGGTGATGTACGTGATGAGGCAACCACGACCTTCAGTCGGGAGAACGACGTACAGGTAGCGAAGGTGGCATGGTTAAGTAGGCGCGATGCCCACAAGGCCTATGGATCAATGGTGGTATACATGACGAAATCTTCAGATGCTAAGAAGGTCCTCCACGACGGATTCTTCTACGCCGGAGGCGAATCAGGCTACACCGCCCCCTTCGAACGCCGGTCTCGTCCGGAACAGTGTTACAATTGCCAAGAGGTAGGGCACAAGGCGTTCCGGTGCTCCAAGCCACAGGTATGCGGCAAATGCGCTAGAGAAGGGCATCACCACAGCGTATGCACTGAAATAGTCCTGAAATGTGCACTATGTGATGGCCCACACGAAGCGTTCAGCAGAAGCTGCCGGAGACTCTTCCCTACTCACCATGAATAAGCCATTCCAAGTGGTCCAACTTAATGTCAAGAAGCAAGGAGCGATACAGGATAGCTTAATGAATGACGAGGAACTGAGTGATGCGGCGGTAATCTTAATTCAAGAACCGCAGGCAAGAAATATTGGGGGCCGCCTCTTAACAACACCTATGACACACCACAAGTGGACGAAGATGACGCCATCGACCTGGAGTGAAGGACGATGGGCGATTAGGAGCATGCTGTGGATTAATAATGAGCTCGAGGCAGAACAATTACAGACCGATTCACCAGACCTAACAGCGGCTATTATACACCTCGAAGACAGGCAGGTACTGGTAATATCGGTTTATATTGCGGGGAAGGACGACGAAGCCTTGAGCAGTGCATGTACAACAATACGCAGACTTATATTGGAAGCAAGGAGACGGGCAGGGAAGCCAGTGGATATGGTGGTGGCAGGAGATTTCAACCGCCATGACCAGCTCTGGGGAGGTGATGGAGTATCCCTGGTCCGACAAGGTGAAGCGGACCAGGTTATTGACCTTATGGGAGACTTTTCTCTCAAAAGTTTGCTGCCTCGCGGTACCAAGACATGGCACGACGGAACATACGAATCGACGATTGATCTCGTTCTAGCATCGGAAGAGCTATCTGAATCCCTGATTAAGTGCACCACCCACAGGACAGACCACGGATCGGATCACTGCACAATTGACACTAGCTTCGACATAGCTATCCCAGATCGCCCTCACCAACCCAGGTTGCTCTTTAAAAATACACCGTGGAATAAAGTAAATCCCAAGATACGTCAGACGCTAGAGACTACACCCATGGTTGGAGACGTGCAGGAGGACACCAATAATCTAATGTCGGCGGTGATGGACGCTGTGAATAGCTTGACACCAATTGCAAAACCATGTCCATATGCCAAACGATGGTGGACGAATGACCTCACACAATTACGGAACATCTACACGCACTGGAGAAACCAGGCTAGGTCGCAACGCCGCGCAGGGGATCTAAGCCACGAACTGGAAGACAAAGCCAGGAGTGCGGCCAAGCAATACCATGAAGCCATTCGACAGCAGAAGAAGAAGCACTGGGAAGACTTCCTCGCGGACAACGACAACATCTGGCAGGCAGCTAAATACATGAAGACGAGTAACGGAACCGCGTTCGGCAAAGTACCGCAGTTGAAGAGATCAGATGATACGCACACAATCAACGCAAAGGAACAAGCGGATGAGCTATTGAAAACTTTTTTCCCTCCACTCCCGGAAAACATTGACGAAGAAGGTGTTAGACCCGAGCGCGGATCCGCAGTCCAGATGCCCAATGTCACCATAGAGGAGATTGAACGACAACTATTTAGGGGCGAAATCGTGGAAAGCTCCAGGAGAAGATGGGCTCCCAGTGATAGTATGGAAACAGGTTTGGCCAGTAGTCAAAGAATGGATCTTATCGATCTTCCAGTTGTCGTTGGAAAAGGGGATTTTACCGCATCAATGGCGACATGCCAAGATCATACCACTCAAGAAACCTAACAAGGCCGACTATACCATCGCCAAGGCATGGAGACCGATTTCGTTACTCCTCGACTCTTGGAAAGGTCCTCGAATCCGTCATCGCAGAAAGAATATCACATGCTGTAGAGACATTTGGCCTACTACCAGCTAATCATTTTGGAGCCCGAAAGCAGAGATCATCGGAGCAGGCGCTCATGTTACTACAAGAACAGATCCATTATGCGTGGAGGGCAAAGCGAGTACTCAGCCTCATTAGCTTTGATGTGAAAGGAGCGTACAACGGAGTTTGTAAGGAGCGGCTTATCCAAAGGATGAGAACTAGAGGCATTCCGGAAAAGGTAACGCGTTGGGTGGAAGCCTTCTGCTCATCTCGCACAGCTACGATCCAGGTTAACGGACAAACGTCGGAATCTCAAGACTTACCACAGGCTGGGCTACCGCAAGGTTCTCCTCTATCCCCAATCTTGTTTCTCTTCTTCAACGCAGATCTGGTCCAGAGAAAGATTACGTGGAACGGAGGCTCTATTGCATTTGTTGATGACTTCACAGCCTGGGTTGCGGGTCCAACAGCGAAGGATAACCGTGAAGGAATCAAGGCCATCATCGACACGGCACTTGACTGGGAGAAACGAAGCGGCGCAACCTTTGAGGCAGAAAAGACAGCCATTATCCACTTTACGAAGAGCGAGTATAAGAGCGACTCTGAAGCTTTCACTATTAAAGGACAGCAGGTACAACCAAAAGCATACATCAAAATCTTAGGTCTTATCATGGACTCGCGGCTGAGATACAAGGAACATATTGCTAGAGCGGCAACAAAAGGGCTCGAAGCGGCAATGGAACTCAGAGGCTGAAGGGCCTTTCGCCGGCAACAGCACGCCAGCTATTCACCGCAACGGTAGCCCCGGTGGTGGACTATGCATCCAATGTCTGGAGACATGCTTGTATCGATAAGAGAGCCAAACTACTAGATCGAGTACAGAGAATGGGCGCTCAAGCCATCACAGGCGCATTCAGAACCGTGGCGACGAGCGTTGCAGAGGCTGAGGCACACATTAGTGGCGTCCAGGAACGCCTGCAAAAGCGGGCGATGAAGCTCTGGATTGAACTGCACGCTCTACCTGATAGCAATCCTTTACGAAGAGAAGCGTCTAGGATGCTGAGAGTATGGAAGAAACGGCTTCCAGTCACCATTCCAGCAGGTAGCGATAACATTCAACTCTACAGCACTAGACCATCTGGAGACCATCCAACCATTTACTCTCGCTCCTTGGGAGAAGAGAATCCCGGTTAAAATTTCAGTAGGTGAAGAAACGAGAATCCAGCAAATTAATATGGCCTGCGCGGTGCGGGTTGCGGTAAGCAGCTCCTCACGGAATGGCATAGTTGGAGTCGGTGGATGCATTGAAGCCCCTGAGTCGCCTGCCAAAACCTTCTCCTTTACGCTAGGAACGAGGACAGAACAGAACCCCTACTCCGGGGAACTAGCAGCAATGGCCTACGCGGCACGAAGGGCGCTTCTAGAGACACACGATCACGACATCATCATACTCACTAGCAACAAAGCTGCTGCACTCGCAGTACACCAACCCCGACAACAATCAGGACAGGAGTATATTCGTAGCATTTATGACTCCGTGGACATTCTACGATCTCGAAGCAATAATGTTATCATAAAGTGGATTCCATCAACCGCTAAGAACGAGCTATTGCTGAAAGCAAAGGCGGAGGCGAAAGAAATGACGAGACATGCAGCATCACCAGATAAACAATTCCCGGTGATGCGATCGACCTCGATGAGCATCGCAAGTTTGAAACTCCCCGTCATAGATAGACTACCCGACAAAGTTGGGAAGTACTCGAAGCGAATCGACCAAGCATTGCCCGGGAAGCACACAAAGATGATATATGACCAACTCAGTCGCAAAGAGGCCACGGTGCTTGTTCAATTGAGGACAGGCATGATCAGATTGAACGACTACCTGCACCGAATTCAGAAAGCACCCTCCGAATTATGCGCATGTGGACGAACTCGAGAGACAGTGGAGCATTTCCTCTTCACATGCAGACAGTGGACAGAACAACGCAGGATACTACTAGAATGCGCGACAGCACAAAGAGGCAACCTATCCTTCCATCTTGGAGGAAAAGCGTTATCCGATAATCACGACTGGAAGCCAAATATGCGAGCCGTAAGAAACACCATCAAATATGCAATAGCGACCGGCCGGCTAGACGCCAACTAGCCCCTTCCTCCCCCCCCCCCCCCCCCCCCCCCCCAACCCACCCTCATTATCTCACCGCTACCCGACACCCTGCCAATAGCAGGCGCCGCTTCAGTTGCCGTAGATAGGATGCTGAACACTTAAAGAATGGCCTTTAAGCAGGTCTGCTTAGTAAATTTTATCGCGTGGAGGTTAGTAGAATTGAGAGGGTCAACAGAAAGAGCCAGAACTGGATGCATAATCACAAGGGCTTCGACGAGAATAGGACGCAAATTTGAGGAGGGACGATGTAATTAGCAAATAGCTGCCCTCCTGGCTTAGGTCATCGGGCGTAATAGACTCTGTGTGTGTGTGTGTGTGTGTGTAAAGAGAATGGTGTAAGTATTTCTATCGCTAGGAGGAATCTAACCTAACGTGAATAGTATAACTGAGGAAGAAAGAATAACTTAGGCTAAACCAGACAGAAACGCCAAAGAAGGAAGTAAGATTAATAGACTGGCTTAAATTAACACTTTTGCTAATTGTTATGACTTGATTACATTGAAGGTCTAAATAAATATAGGCACCCCGATGTTAACCTTCAACCTAATACTTACAACGAGCGAAGACAGCGCGATATAAGTAATAGCACTATTATTAAACTAGCCCCAGATATAATATATTTTGCTTATTAGAAGAAGTTAAAAGCCTAGTCCGCAGTACTGCTTTATGATACTAGTATATCTGGCATAATTTGTTACCTAAACTTGGCAGAGAGTATACTAGATGTTATAATTATAATACTTAAACTAAAACTCTACCCTAGCGGAAAGAGTATGAATATAGAGGTCACCTTATATTAGAGCGAGAGTTTCCTGTTATATACTTTAATAGCTTATTTTTACTAAGTAAGAGTGCAGTTAGTTAGGCTGCTGCTAAAGACCTCTAGGAATTTAATGTGAGTAGTTGCAACTTTATCAAGCACTATAGTTAGGTTAAAAACTCCTAAGAATACAAGCTGAAACACGCTCAAGAGCTCAGGTGGAAATTTCACTAGACATCGTCGGACCACACTTGATCCTAATAGAGAGGAATCTACTGGATTATTAGGCATAGACCCTCAGAGCCAACTACTACCTTGCTCCATCCCTGCAACAAGGTATGGTGATATAATGAAAGAGCGGCAAGATTAACAGGGGAATCCACTAGTTAGAGTATCAGTACAATGAGTAATAGTAAACATGCTTCGCCATGTGAAAGTTCAGATGCTGTCTCTATGACAGAAGGGGAACTGATATACCTGAACGGGGCTACGACGACCTCACTGAGAGGGACCTACACGAAGATTGCGATACAAGGCTAAGGGCAGTCCTATTTTGGTTCCTTGCTACAATCTCCATGGTTGGGCTCCCACTGAAACGGCGCCCCCGTACACCACACCAATACAGAGGTCAACCCGGATGTCCCGCGTCCCCTCTTCCCTCTCGGAGCTTCCTTTGGACGAGGCACGAGCTGATGATACAGAAATCCTAGCAAAGAATCTTGAGTTTGCTCCATGAAATCACCTGCATGTATGCCTTGCATGCAATTTAAAAAAACAATTAGCAAGTAATGTGTGTCCACGTTGTAAAATACAATGAATAAAATACAATGAATAGACTAACGTTCTCTTTGCGGATGCTTCAAATAGGTCTGGGTTCTTACCTGTTAGCAATACGTCAAAGGCATGGCTCTGTATTGTAGCCGACAAGGCGTTAGTATCTCGGCAGGGCGCGATGTCCGCCAAACGGCTCGACCCATATTCCATTGCAGGCAGGACCTTCGTGGTTTTCTTGGCCAGGAGTGGAGACCGCTCGGTGCCATCCGCCCAGCACGATTGGCTGCAAGTTCTTGATATAGCCCCCATCTAAACAAACTCTTCCTTGTATTTACTTCAACCACACCAATCAAAACAAGGCCAAGGCCAACTCCATCTACAAGAATCTCGGAGTCGGCTCCGTAGCCGCCTATTCGCCAGTCGTAACTTTGTTATCTCAGTGAATTGGCTGTTGGGTTTAGGCCCTGGATTACCAATCCAAGACTTACGAGTTTGCCAAACCCTTCATGCTGTCATCACATGTTTGCCGTGTCTGTGAACCACCCTTGGCCAGGACCCTTGCTGAGATCTCGGTGTCCCTAGCAAGCTGTTTCCATCGGCTCAATTATGCGCGTCTTGCCACGCAACCGAGTTTAGGCAATATCAATAACGCCGACTCTTTCTCTAGACTCTACTTAACTCAGTTCCTTTATAGCTGTTCATTTAAATTTCATACAAACATCCTGAATCGTGACGAGAGTTTTAACAAGAAAATAAACCACCTCACCTCTACTAGCACAGCGGCCTGCCAGCATGTCTCCCCAGCTCTACGTCTACCGGATCTGCGAAGAGTGTCGCAAAAGTCATAAAAAGGCAAGATTGAGCCACGCCTGCGCTTTTTAGTTAGTCCTTGACAGAAAATTAATGTTCGAACGTGAACAGTGTAGCGGTAAGGACCCATGCTTGAGATGCAATGTCGTCGGCTTGTCCTGCATCTACCGTTCTCGTTGTCGTCGGTCATCGCATGATGGCGTTCAACTTGAGACCACAGACATGGAGACACATCTTCCCCGTCCACATTGCGCCACACAACAAAGACAAAAGCGTGATCTCGCGCGTCGGCGTACTGATCGATGGAAATCACCATCAATTTCGGAGAGTCCCGGTGTCTTCACGCCAAACTCTCCAACGACTTCGTCTACGACGGCTCCATCATCAACGGCGCCATTTATCGCGAAACCAATTCCAGGTCTCCCGAATCGGTCCCACTCAGACACACGCAGACTCTTGGACATGGTCCTCTCTCGGCACTTTTTCCCATCCTGCCTCATCTGCCCCGACTTGTTTATCCAAGACTATGAGTCCGGTTCTATTGTGCATTGCTCTGTAGCCTTGATAGCTTCCATTTTGTGTCTTGCCACTCGAGTTGTGGGCGACTTGGACGAACCTTTGCAATCGTGTTCTGCCGACTGCTTCGCGGCGAGTGATCCCCCTTTTGAGAAAGCCATTGCCTTGCTGCGGACCAGCGGCTCCGTTCCTACACTGCCAGACATTCAGGCCCTTGGAGTTTTGTCGCTCTACCAATTCATGTCCGATCGAAAGGTGGAGGCTCAAGACTTGAGTGAGGAATTTGCTAGTGCTATCACGTGTCTATGTCTCTCTGAAGCTGACCAGGAACTAAGAGGTGGCGGCTATGAGAGAGCACGCGCAGTTAGTTACTGTGGCGCAATATCACTAAATAGGTCAAACTCATCCCTCCATCCGAAATGTTACCCTGGACTGGTTCCTGACGATTGTTTAGATTTCTACATCTCACTATGGGATACTCAGGGAACTGGCCCCCATATGCAACCCTAGTTGCTGGAGAGGAATCAAATCCAAGACAAGCAGCATTTGTCAACGTGAGTCATGTCACGCTGGGTAGGTGAATTTCTACTATTATTTGTATTGAATCGATTGACTAATGAGGTAGCAGATGATCTTGAAGTCGATCTCTACAGTCACCAAACTGGCAGTGCCGACTCGATTGCCCCAAAGGTCTTCCAACTCACAGAGTGGATATACAAGTTGTATTTTGCCATTGATGAGGTTTTATTTGAAGAGGTAATGCAAACATACGCTCGCTGTCTTGAGTGGTACTTGACGGTATTTCCTTTGTTGGACAGCGGTAATAATCCCTTACCTTGCAAGGTATTCATCTAGTGAGTTGTCTCTTGCCCAGACTGAAGCGTCATATGTGTCATTTGCTGATCATCGACTTTCAAACAGTATCTATTTTCACTTTTGCACCATTCTTTTATTCAGCTCCTTCCTAGATACAGCCGCAGAGGATGATGCATCTGTCAAGCCTCGCGAGATTTGCCGACAGGCTGCGCATACTATACTGAGCCTAGCCGAATCGTACGACGCACTGTTTGCTTCACAACGTCGGCCCGGCTTCTTCCAGCACTTCATCGACGCATCAAATTCCTTCCTCCAGGCTGACAGCAGTGGCAGTGTGTGCCGCTGCGCCCAGGTTACCCTTTTCTGCCCCAATCACAGCGACATTGCGGGCTCTATGGCTCAGCTGCAAGCTCCCGTGCGACCGTCTCTTTGATCTCAACTATTTGAAACTTCTGGAGGACGCTACCTGGCGGCTCATTCACATACTTGTTATTCTTTTGTAGATGTAAGTCGGCGTTGAGCCATGCAAATTGATCCGTCTGACTGGCTAACAGTACGAGACTACCTGCCATTATCTCCGCTATGGGTACGAATTGTGCCTGCAGTCTTGGATACCTACGTATAAATTGATCTCCCATGTACATCGATCATATACAGAGAACTCCAGGCAATGTTGCAGATACTCTTCATACAAATATATCTATGGTTTCACCTCAGAAATGCAACAAGTATATAGAGAACTGATATCCTTACTAGGGAGGATTATATACCTTGATACCTACTACTCATGTTGTGTCCTGGGATCTCCACTTTAAACAGCCTTAATGTGCTCGTTACAGCTACAGTCACACATACGTCATGCCTTGAAACACGTTATTGCCGCCCAAATAATGCAAACTACAGGTCGTGTCGTAATAGTGACTCCACGGTCAGTTCTCCTCCCGCCTAGACTATTTGGGGGGGGGGGGGGGGGGGGGGGAAAGTGCATGGCACCAACAACAATGATATCACCTTTCGAAGTATGAGATCTGCTTCGCCCACATCGATATATGCCCTGCCTACACATTAATTCTACCTGGAGGATGGATCTCAACCCTTACCCAAAAGAAATCTCAATTCCAACCGCTAAAAAGTCGATGCCCCATGTATCTACATTCGCATCTATAGCTATACCTCGTCAACGTCTGCTCCTTCAGCTATCTGCCGAGCAGCCACGTCGAGTATGACTTTTAGGCCTGCTCGCCAGCTGTTGCCGAAGCCTACACGTCAAGACTTCTCGGCGCAGCCGCCATCAGATCCTTTAAAGAAGCGCAAAAGAGAGACTGTGCTAGTTGCGTGTGAGCGTACGTTGAGCTCGTCCGGTCCACCTCGGAAATCTTCTGGCTTCTCACTCTAGTATTGTAGGATGTCGAAAACGCAAATGCAAGGTAAGCAACAAAACAAAACTAGGCATTTACCACAGCATCAGATATAGCCAAATAATCGGCCCATTGACGCGACTGCTTAGTGTGATGGCGAGAGGCCATCGTGTCATGTGTGTCGCCATGCAATGGTAGACTGTGAATACCCCTCATCGACATCGATAGGAAAGGGTAAAGACGATCAGCATTTCCGTGGTATTGTTGATGCGCTCCTCGAAATAGCCGCGCCAGGGTCTATGGAGTTGCTCAACTCGATTCAATTAACTCCGACATTGGAAGAGGCTGTGGCCATGATGCGTACTCTCGGTGTCGGCCAACATGCATTCATGTCTCGCCCTTATGTGGACTCCAGCAGTTTGAACGGTGTATTTCCAAACCCACCCCGAAGACTATATGCAAATATTGCAACATCGGAGCTCCTCTCCCATGAGCCTAGATTATTGAAGCTGCCCATCTCACTCTGGACAAGTATCAGCTCGGACGAGGACACATTGACGCATCTATACACCCTCTTCTGGACCTGGGATAGCATGCTTACAAGGGTTATCCACCGCACAATGCTCACAGAAGACCTCTGTGCGCGGCGCGATGCCATGACGAACATCCAAGACGGTAGCCGCGTTCATTTCTGCTCAGAGTTTCTGATCAACTCGATTTTAGCTGTCTCTACTGTTGGTGACTTCCAGTGATGGGGCATTCTAAACGATTCAGTAATCTGCTAACATCAATATCATCGAGATATATTCACTCAAGAGCGACAATCCCAATGCGCCTGCCGTTCACGGGCGCCTCTTTGCGAACGAGGCCATCCGGCTGATGGAGAGCGAAGAGATGAATCCGTCTCTTCCGCTCTTACAAGGTATCGCGGCGTTGACATTATATGAGCATGGTGCTGGTGACCTGGCTACGGCGGCCAGTCTATTCGACAAGCTGTTTCGGCTACACTCGACTTTGGAGTGGCCCGCAACCTGGATTCCGTCGGGGAGTCTCGACGATGACGCGCGAGCTAAAAGAACGCTACCGGCGTTATCTTTCATCGCATGGGGCTTCTACTGCCTAGATGCGTAAGCTGAAGAGCCAACAACACACTGACTGCTGTTTTGACATAGCTGACGCATCCTAGTAAACTAAGCCTGGTCCTTGATCGATGTATGAGCATCAACAAGCCGCAGTCCCTTGCTGCAGACTATAGGCATGATGAGCCTCTGGATCAGGGAGCCGACCCGCAACATGAGCTGTGGTTTCCTTATCCAATTTCATCACAGCTATGTCCCTCCTACTTCAAGGAAGGGTTCATTGCCGAGTGCATTCTTGCAGAGCTAACTGAGAAGGCTCTCATTCAAATTGAGATAGACCAGACAAGCCCGGTGCCAGACTACGAGAGCGCAAAGAAGCTGTCTGATCGGATGTTCGACTCGAAACACTCCATGGGGTCCAAGGTCAAGGGCGATCGCTCCCAACTCCCGACGCGCGTGTATCTGTTGTATGTCTATCATGGCTCGGCAATATCCCGTCTACCTCTTCGCACACGCGGGTCTGTCCTGACAGCGTTCCTTGATGGTAATAAAAAAAATGATACACTGACGCTTTCGATAGCTTGTCCTACTACGTGCTCATCATCAAGCTACTGAAGCCTTTCGTCCGGCTGTCCTTCCTTGAGTTTAATGGAGGTCAGACAGCATCAGCCCTAAGCTTGCTGTACAGTGACACCATTATATCAGCGCTGTGGAACTACAGTACTGCGTTTAGCATGCGGCACGATTATTGGATGTTGGAAGCATGTCAAGTTGCTGCTGTGGCCATGGTGGTCCATCCTCAACCGATGAGCGCACAAAGAGAGACGTTTGTGCGAGCATGCCAGCTGCTGTACGATATGGGGGAGAGATTGCCGTACGCGAAAAACATCCTCTCGGGGCTGAGGAAATTATTGGTCGACAAAGACATCAGCGTGCCAGACGATGCGTGGAGATTCTTGGCCGCCGGCAAAGTGAGAGAGGGATACATGTCTCTGGAAGACACATCAATTGTAAGAGATTGAAGATGTGCTTGGAGGTGGTGGAATTGAAGTGAGTGAATGGATTTTTTTCTAGTCATGGAAATGGAAAATTTGGATGCCGCTGCAATGTATACTAGCTGAATTAGTTATGCATCGCTTGTTCTGTATAATGATCTGTTTGATACTGGTCAAGCGTCAGTATTCACGGTTAACAAAACTTAGTGTCAATCTGCCGACTAAGAGCGAATAAGTGCACTCTATGTAAGATTAGCCTGTTCATATCGGATGAATGATTCATATTGAAGTGATCAAATGACGCTGCGATGTCCGAAACGCTCTGAATCATCAGCCAGCCTGGTACAAAGAGCTAAAAGGCATTGCACGTAGCGTGATAAGTGAAGTAATAGACCCTTTCCGGACGGCTAAACAACCATTCCATGAACCAGTTCCTCAGAAGCGCAAGTCCCGTAGTATAACACATAACCATACAGCTGCCCCAGGCTGACAATGAGTTGTAGTGGGTGTCATAGAGAGTGATTGTGTTGATGCAGTACGCGCAGAGAAACGATAGTGGACCCAGAGGTAGGCAAGTTACCGACTCCATGCACCCGACGAAAGAGTCCTGTGCGGGAGTCGGAGAGTGCATACTCCTTCCAGAGTTGCCCAAATCGGTCAATTCGGCTACCAACGTTGAGGAAATGGTACGAGAAATAGCATGTTGTGCAGTTCAGACTTCACGGCCGCCGATGCGTGAAGAGTTCGGAGCATGACTATATCCTAAAAAATGTGAGCATGCGAAGGAGGTGGAACAAGGTTGGGCGACGGGAACGGATAGAAAATTGTGGCGAACACGGTGTATACATGTATTCAATGCACGATATGGTGCGCTGGTGGCGGAATGGGCAGACATCGTATGAGTGACGTCTTGTTGCTGGCTATGGAGTTCGAAATGGTGGGTAAGTACAGGCTCTGACTATTTTCGGAATCCTGCTCCGAATCCTGCTGATTCGATTGAAGTCCTACATATCCACTATGGCGAGGGTTATGATGTATTCCATGTCTGGCTTTGCCCGATAGACCTCGTTTGATCATGCTACACACGCGATACTTGGTTTGCTGTATATTGAGTGGTAACGTCCTGCTTGTCCTCGTCGTGGAAGCCGTTTTGCACATGCGCAATCTCTCCCGTCTAGTTCCATCAAAGCCCAGAGGTCCCAACAAATTCGGGCCGGGATCGAATCGCATTCTCTCCTACCGCTAGAGACTTCCATAGGGTCACACGTAGCAGCTGTCGTATACCATGTTCAATTGACGTCGTATTACTAGTACCAGAGACTAAGCAAAGAACTAGCTTCAACTTAAAAAAAATACTGATCATAGTAAGGACAGAGTTGGTGCCATGGGTTCTATTTCGGCCACATTAAGTATTTTCTTTGTGAGACCATAGTTGTGCTCTGCTGAATGACGAGCATCGATCTGGGCCAAAATGACACATACAACAACCCAACTAACCTTGCCGGATTGGACTACTACTACTACCTCTTAAAAATGTATTCAGGTCCCTGCTAAACTTTGCGCGTCTCTTATCTGGTGTCAAGCCAGGATTAGGCTCCGGCAGCGCGAAACCACTAGATACGAGCCATGGCAGGTGACATCACAGTGATTCTACATACTTGACCCTGCAAGAGTTGTTTTCACATGTCAACTTTTTTAAATCAAAATTTATAAAGCGGGAGAATGGTGAGGCATCCCAACAAATTAATTCGACCTTGATCCAACAAACGTCATGGCGATTTTAAATATAAGTAGCACAATCACTTTGCATGGAGCATGGACCGAACGTACTCAACAGGGCATCTCCACTTAACACCTCTGCACTTCCTCGATATCTACTTTTGCCATGATAGGAACGTCCTTATGGGATTACATCTTCATTCGAGCATGCATATTCCTCCTGCACCTTATAGCACCCCTCAGTGTCGTCTATTCGCTTGTCAGCCCGCTAGTCCATCTTCCTTTCCAGCCCCCGCGAGTACTGCAGGCGTGGCTCGCTCTTGAGGCCCTTTTCTATCTTGCAATATATCTTCCGCGCAAAAAATACCTCCAGAGGGCTGCAAGGCATCCCATCCCGCCCAGCCGCGACGATCGCCGGAAGTTGTTCCATCAATGCCATAGTACCATTCCTGACCCGGTGCAGTACCTAACAAAATGGTTCCGGGATGCGCCAGCGTCAGAGATTAAGCGGGAGAATGTCAAGGACTTCTTCCGATGGGCGTTTTTAAATACGGGAGAGTATAATCCGGATTACAATGATGAGTTGGAAGAGTATACTAGAGAGATGGAGAAGTTGCTTGGCAGGAAGTTGGAGCCCGGCCGTGGACAGGCCAAGTGCCTCAGATTAACCCTCGACGAGGTAGAGATGTTCCATCGGAGCTTGGCGTGGTATCTAGTAGGTTCCGATCAGGGCTACGCATAAAAATTCAGGTCACTAACTCTAATCTTGCTACTCTCTAGTGCGTGTTTATTGTCGACACAGCAGCGTCCATCCGTTTGCGATACCATTCCTTCAACTTTCACCGCACGTCATTCCGCCAATTTCTCACTACCTTTCCCTTGCGCCCCTTCAATCTCCTTTCCACCTATAGCTCCCCTGGAAAAGCCCTCACTTACTGGCATCGGCAGCACACATCTAAGACGAGGCTACCTATACTGTTCGTCCATGGCATCGGCGTTGGGCTCTACCCATATATAAACTTCCTGGCTGACCTCAATGCCAACGTTGGTGGGGATGGCCTGGGTGGGCAGGTGGGGGTTATTGCTATAGAGATATTGTCGGTGAGTTCTAGGATAGCAGCTGAGGCAATGTCGAAAGACGAAATGTGTGACGAGGTTCGTCTCACTTTAGCGGCACATGGCTGGGAAAAATTTGTACTGGTATCACATTCGCAAGTGTTGCCTCCTTGTCGCACTCCATCTGTTTATAAGCTTATACTAACCGCCGTGTGAAGATACGGAAGCGTGGTTGCCGCGCATCTCCTCCGCAACCCAGAGATTTCACGGAAGATTGGCCCAATCTTGTTCATTGATCCTGTGTCTTTTCTACTTCATCTCCCTGATGTGGCATATAATTTTGTATGCCAGCCTGATCCCGAACTGGCGATACTAGCTAACCTCGAGCGCTCTAGATATGCCGCAAGCCAAGTCACGCCAATGAATACTTGCTTTCATACTTCGGCTCCAAAGATATGGGCGTCTCTCATACGCTATTCCGCCGCTTCTTTTGGGCTGATAATGTGTTGTGGAAGGAAGATATCCAGGGTCATCCAGTGACTGTGGTCTTATCAGGCAGAGATATAGTAACCGATACGAAAGTAATTCGGGCATATTTGACGGGCTCGGATAAATGGGCCCTGAGCCCTGGGAATTTGGCGGATGTCGCTCGGAAAGATGCTGGATTAGAGGTGATATGGTTTCCTGATCTTGATCACGGACAAGTCTTTAATGAGAAGAGGACGAGAAGTAGGCTGGCCGAGACTGTATGGAGGTTCTGCAAAGAATAATCGTCTGTGCTTATTCCAATCTCTATGTCTGGATTGAACTGAGGCTGCAAATTATAACAACCACGTTTCGCGCTTTGTAATGAGGTTGAGCTCTAACTGCTTATTAAGGCTTTGTTAACCCTATCCGGCCTTATCCACGCAATCGGTCATTAAAAAAGTCGTTGATATATTCTCAGTGCCTTAAGGCCTTTCCTTGGTAATACCTCAGGGAACTTTCACGTCGTGCCTCCTGATATATGTGCGCAGGCTGCACAATCCATCTTGGCACTGGCCCAATCCTATGACGACCTCTTTACCCAACGGCGTGTGTCCGCATCTGTCCCCTATTTTGTCTGCGCGGCAGGCCTATATAGTGTCGGCATGAAAACAGCGGTTCTGCCATGAGTATTATACACTTGCATGAAGGGGATAATATACACTCAGGGGATCAACATTAAGCCTACAAAGACAAAACTCTTTCATATGGTACGGCAGCCACTCCGTTCCGTCACATATCACAATGTCGGCGGTGGGTCGTGCACACCTGCTTCTTGAGAAAATGACATCAACTCATCCAGTCGTGAGAACGGCTGAGAGCATGCTCTTTGAGAGAGCATAACTCATGTCAACCTACAAATTACTTCACAGCCACCCGCTCGACATTCAACACACCTGTGACAGCAACAAGATCATCAACAGTCACAGCGACAAGGATAAGACGGGAAAGGGAAAAGAACCCGCGCAACTTGTACTAGAAATGGGCCCCGAGAAATAGACTCACGACACGCGGCTGTTAGAACGAAGTTGCATAGCCGCCAATTGATATAGTACCCGAAAGCAGTCACAAATACACCTTGTTGAGTCCGAGGAGCATGAAATTGAAGACCATGACCGATTCTTGCATATGTATCTCGAGGCGCTGATGATGGAGGTATACCTGCTTAAGACTATTAGCAAACTATCTTAATGGTGCTTTTAGCTAGCTTTCTATTTTATTTTCACTTTTTTAGTACTAGACATTCTAATAATAGGCTTTTATATACTAGGAGTTCTATTTTTAAATGTTTTTTTTCAGCTAGCTTTCTGTTTTATTTCACTTTTCTAGTACTAGACATTCCAGCACTAGGCTTTTATGTGCGAGGAGTTCTATTTTTAAATAATTTTTCTTTTAGCTAGCTTTATGTTTTATTTTTACTTTTCTAGTGCTAGACATTCTAACACTGGGCTCACAGGGATTCTGGCTCTGGTGGCGGTTCAAGGACTGTTGCATGATTTGAGCCGTGGCCCGCTTCCTTGGCTGCTAGATCGGAAGTCTCGTTGCCTGGCACACCGACATATGCCGATAAATTGACTAGCCACAGACTAGGGGGGTTCGTAAAACCGAGCAGCTCTTTATGAAGCAAATGAATAGCAAATTGGGTACCTAAGCAGAAATAACGCGATGGGATTTGCCAGACAAACAGATACATACGTTGCTGCCCGATCGTGACCCCGCTTTAAGCCCCAGCTCCTCGTATCTCAGTGAATTATCCATCGACTGGTGTTGTTCGTGCGATGTTTTATTAGATTCATTAGATTGTTGCCAGATATATACAGGTACCGATGCTTTAACTCTGACGATGCTCACTTGAACCATTCCTTAGCCCAAAATGCCCCACACACCCTCAGGATACAGTACCGTGGACACGGATCGCATGGTTCCGAAGATGCATTTTATGGTCCAATATTAAATCACAAGTGTTGCAACTGCTCTGTTCATCGTCCTTCAGTTTCGAGAGATGCTTGCGCCGAAAGTGCTTTGTCATATCGCCGGGAGTGTGAAATTCATGGATAAGATTGTCAATGGCCGGATCATCTGGTGTCAGAGACAGAGCCTTTCCAATACACAAGAAACACCTTTTCGGTCTCTCCCTATCTGTCTTGACAAGAACAGACTTTAATGCAATGTGTAAATGACTCTCGGGAGAAGGATCCCTAAGAGCACCACGCTGGCTTTGGCTGATGAGCGGCCCATCGTTGTGGCGTATAGTTGGAGCCTCTTCCACGGTGCAATAGCTAACAACGGCGTGGATGGCTGTACTTCTCCGCTGAAACTGACCATCGAGTGTGTCACGTGGTGGCGCTGTTAATGCTTCAACTAGTCGTCTCTGAGCTGGAGCCTGACGGCAACAGGACGAGTCTGCGGTAGGTTCTGTAGCGAAGCCAACGCCCTGCAATTGACGCTCGATGTCGTCAACTGCTTGCTTGTCTGTCCATTCTTCACGTATCCTCTCTTTGAGCTCTCTCCTAAGGGTTTGTTTCGCGTTTCTGAGTTGGCGGCGCGCCGCCTTATACTCCTTCGAACTCTGAGGTAAGCCGCGGAGATTGCGCTCTAATTTCCTGATCCGAGGGTCAGTAAGCACAGATGCCGACTGCTCGGATGTGAGATCCGTGGGCCGTCGCTTGCTAATGGAATGACCGATGCTGCAGGCCTGTTTAACCAAAGCCTGCTGTGGCTTCTGTCCCCGGATAATGGCCCAAGTGTCTGCGCAAACCTCACGCCCGAGGTAGTTCTTCTGGAAAGGATTTGAGTTTGCATGATCTAGCGATAGGTTCCGCAATGCTTCGCTCACATCAACTAGTGTTATAGTTAGCAATAGGTTCCTCATGTAAATAAAAATAGTGCAGACAAACCACTTCGGTCAAGCTCATTAGCTGCATTATACCGCAGGCTGTATGGAATAGTAGGGTACTGGAACCCTAAGATTTCACCTATTCTTCTAATCCATCCTGCCATCATCTGGTATGTTATAGGCTTATTTGGAGCTATATCATAACCCGTTAGGGTTTGAAAAGTCCCACAAAATATGTAAGTCTCCTTGAGATCATCCCGAAGGGGTATTGAGAGCTCCCGCTCCCCTGGATGAATGTCGAGGTTAGATAACTGCTCCGGTGAGGTAAGTGTCGGTGCTTGAAATGCTTCATGGCGAAATAAGACGCCCAAAAGGAATACATGAATGTTGAGGAGCAAGGAATCGTCGAACAAAGTCTCCGGGATTGGAAATGTTTTCCTAGGTATAACCGTTAGCCAATTTACGGTCAGAGGTGCGTCATGTAATCCGTACGCGTCTTTCACCCCTAGGTATGTCTTTGTGAAGGCAAGAATGAACCGGATTAAAATGTTATGTGGCCCACCCGCTGGATTTCTTGCCAAAGCAAGTCGGATGTCTCCAATCCGAAGACGAAGTATAGACGTAGGTCGGGCTCCAGCTGGCGCGAGGAGGAGGAGAAATAGAACACAGAGAATCCGATGTTCTCCAAGTTTAAATGACTTCTTCGTTGTGCTAATGGTTGTCTCAATCTGCTCCTTCAGATCCTCGATCGTCATGCATCGATTCATTCGCTTCTGATCACTTAGACCATGTTTTTTAGCGAGTTGTCGGAGCACCTAAATGGTTAGCGCTGCACGTAATACCCTAGGTTTTGGGCCTCACTTGGTGCATGCGACGGTTCATCTTGGAGTCGAGCTTGTCTCCTGTGGCCCTCTCAAAAACAAGTCGAAAGACCTTCCAGTATGTACCCAAGGAACTGCTCTTCTTAGTTCCTCGCCTTTTCCTGCCATCCTTGCCAACCTTCTGATTCAGGTACCAGTCAAAGAAATTATAGAGCAACCTCAGAGAGTTGGATTCGGGAAGGGACTCGAGACATTCTTGTGCGTCGCGGTTTAGGACTTTGCAGAACCTTGCAGGCGAGAAGAACATTAGATAACAGCTAGAAGAAGTGGTAGGCGGGGAGATCAATACTTACCGTGACCATTGCTCCTCACAAGAATCTATAAGGAGCAGGCTGCCGTCACTATAGTCTTGCGTGTTGTAAGCACTGTCGTTGAACTGTTGCACGGCCTGTCGATAGTATTCAGGAGGATAAACATTGCCAGCGAAAAGCTGTATTTGGTCCTCAACATCAACATCAACGTCGATATCTCCACTTTGACCATCTATTTGCAAGTCTTCGATGTCTGTCGCTTCTGTCTCAGCATCGGAGCCAGCAAACTCGTCATTGTCGAAGAGGTTATTGTCTTCGTCTGTCCTAGTTGCATATGATGCATCTGAAAGGTAAGGGTTCTCCAGTGAGCGACTGCGGCGTGGCATGATGGCGGACAAGAAGGAGACTCTCACTCCACCCAGGGCGGGAGCAGGCGCTCCTTAAGTACATTGACAGATGCCGCCGTATTTGGTGGTTTCTGACTCCTGGGACGCAGGACCAGGCAGAAGCATGAGGAGCAGCTGGTGTCCATTTTCTGGTCCCACGCCTAGTTGGCGGGGTTAGTAGGTCGATACCTGGCAGGTACACGACATGGCATGGTGGGGCAGAGCTGTCGCGAATACTGCCGTGGTGCCTTGAAAGAGGCACTAGATTTCTGGCAAATTACACACTGACTTCAGCGGCAGAAACCACTAGATTTAGCGGTAAATTGGCCGTCTTATAGTTTAAGGTAGTATAATACCCCTAGGCCTAGGTATATAAAGAGAATTTTAAAAAGGCCTAAAATTATATTTATATATATTAGTATATATAAATTTTACCTCTAACTTATTACTATATTCTTTAGATATATCTATATAATAAGCTTCCTTTAATTATAATTAAAGTAGAATATAGAGAGAGCTAACTAAACTTTAACTAAAGAGGCTAAAATATTTACTATATAGCTATATATATAATTAAACCTATAGGTATTATATAGGATCTATAGGCTTAAATCTTAAATCTCTTTAAACTAGAAGTAAAATCTAGGAGTTTTATCTAGCTTTAGCCTTACTAGCCTCTACCTCCTCTTAAATAGCTTTTAGTTACTACTAGTCTAGAATAGCTTGTAGTTTTCCTACTAGATAATAACTTATTATTATAAAGCTCTATTAAGAATAGGCTTTATACTACCCCTAGGTCCTAGTAGACTATATAGATAAATAACTAATATAATCTATATACTACTAATAGTAGAAACTATTATAATAGAGTAGTAATAGAGAGACTAGTTTTATCTAGGTAGCTAATATATACTTAATCTAAAGTATTATTACTTTAAATTAATATCTAGTATATTATAATAAATACATATTATTCTATAATTATATAAGGTAGCTAATATTATTATATTATTATTATATTAATATTTAATAATTAGGAGTTAACTTTAATAAGAAGATTAGTCTATATATACTATATCCTATTACTCTTTTATTATTAAGTATTATTAGCTAAAACTATTTAATATTTTAAACTAGGTATAAAATATTTAGAGTTACTAATAGCTAAGCTACTAGTTAAATTAGAGGTAGAGAAGGAATAAAATAGATAAAATACTATTAGTAATTAGATAATATAATACCTTAGTAAGGAATTATTAACTACTAGTAAACTAAGGTAGAATATTAATTAAAGTAACCTTAGGTATTATATAAATATAAGATATAAAATATTTTAATATAGAAAAAACTAATATATACTATACTACTATAGTATAGTATAATATATAATTTAGTTTAATATTCTTAGTTTAGTACCTAAATATTACTAATTAAGCTCTATAGCTATAAATAGTTACTACATCCTACTAAACCTAATCCTTATTATAGTATAATATTAACTATATATAAGTTAAGTTTATAAGTATAGTTAGCTAAGATAATTTATAATATCTAGCTAGAAGAGGAAGATCTAAAATAGTAAATTTAGCCTCTAAATAGCCTAGGAATAGTTATTTATAAATTATACTAGTTCCCTAGTAATTATAGTAATAGCAGCACTTAATATAATTATAAATATTATAGTAGTTATAATATAAATAATTAGTCTACTAGTAAGGTATAGAACCCTAGTATTAGGAAAATAAACTAATATAAAGTAATATAAAAGCATTTAATTAGAAATTTCTAATACCTAAAAAGTATTAAAGTATAGATGAACCTATAGAGTACTATAGGCTAATATATAAACTATAGTTTAGTTCTAGTAACTGAGCTAGGATCTATATAAGGTAGGTAGTGAAAAAGCTTTATAAATTGCTCTAGGTAGGCGGTGAGGGCTGTGGAAGTTAATGCCTAGCGCGGGATTTAAATATTTAAGGAAAGGCCACTAAAAGTAGCGGTTGTGCCTTCTAAAATAGGCGACATTTCCTCATGGAATGATATTCTATGAGGAATTACTAGGTTAATATCTATATATATAGATTACTAATAAATACTACTAGCTATAGGAGTAATAATTTAAACTCCTTTAAGAAGTATATATATAAAAAGATTACTACTATTATAAGTATAATTAAATATAATTCTAGTAGATCTAATAAAAGGTATTTCTAAGATAAAATATATAAATATTTTTATTAAGTGCTATATATATAGCTTAATCTATCTAAATATTACCTAGGTATAGGTATATCTAGGTAATATTAATTATTTAAACTAGGTTATTTAAAAATAAAGTTATAACTATAATAATTTCTTTAATTTAAAGGTTATATTATATAGTAAGTTTAGAACTTATAATATTTCCTTCTAATCTACTATTAATTAAGGTACTAACTATAAGTTTCCTTAAGTTATTAATTTTCACTAGAATATATAAGGAATTTTAGTAATATTTTATAACTTACTCTCTATAATATACTTTATTTATATAAATAATTTCTTTTAAATAATATATTTAATTAAATATATGTCTTTTACTAAGAGATAATAAAATATTTATTACTAAAGTATTAGATATTTTAGTAGAAGATAGTAGTATATCTTAGGGAATATATATAGCTACTTAAACTAATTTTAAAGTTTTATTACTATAGTCTTTAATTCTAGTATTAATAATTATTTTATAGATTTAATTAAGTACTTCTATCTCTCTTAATACTAGCTTAACTATATATATTTAATATATATCTAGCTAGATTAAGAGTATATCTTAATCTATTATCTTATAGTCTACTAGTATATTTAAACTATCTAGGTTTCTTTTAAAATATAGGTTAGTAGTACTTATAGCTACTATAGATATTTCTAATAATTAACTATTAACTTAATTAAATATAATTAGAAACTCTCTATACTTTAGTATTAAAGTTTAATATTTAGGGCTAGTAGTTTCTAACTTAGAAGAATATTTTACTTTATTATATAAAAATTATATAATTAAAGTTATAAAGCTTATAAAATTATAATTAAAAAGTATATTATTATTTCTAGATAGAGAAATAGATATAACTTTAAAACTTCTATTAAAATTTTATAATATATAGTTAAGAAACTTAGTTTTTAAGGTTTTATTTTATATATTTATATTAAAGAATATTATCTTAGTAGTAAATATAGGAATTAGCTTTATAAAGTCCTTAATTCTAAGACTTAACTTCTTTAATATAACTTCCTTACCTAGCTATTTAATAATGATTTTTCTATATACTTTATCTTTAGTAAATACCTAAGAATTATTATTATTTCTAGAATCTTCTCTTATAACCTAGTATAAGGTTATTACCTTAGGGCTAGAGCTAGTATTATTATTAACTTACTATCTCTTTCTCTTATTTATATTTACTTTAATTATATATATTTAAATATTAATATAATAAAGGACCTTATTAATAGTAAAGAGGTTTATCTTCAAGTTTACTTATACTTAGGTTAGCGCCTTCCTTATAATAGTAGGGTTTAATTATATATATCTATTAAGTATATATTTACTACTATATTTCTCTAAGAAGTTACCTAATAACCTATTCTCTTTTTAAAAAGCCCTCTAATTAAGTTTTAGTACTTTATTATTTTATTAGCTAATTATATATTAGAATTTATTCTCTTTAAATATTTCTATAAAGTAATAATATAATCTTTATATACTTAATATTTATTTATAGCTAATAATTAGTATAAGAGAGAGCTAATACTCTTTATTCTTTATTTAAGCTATTTTTAAGGTCTAGTTATAATAGGCAAGCTTTATTTTATAGTCCTTTCTATAGATATTATAATTATTTAGAAAATAACTCTATTTACTATAATACTAGTAGGCTATCCCTCTTATATATAGTCTTATTAAGATTATATTTATACTAAATTAATTAACTACTTTAGCTAGTATATTACTATAAGTATTATCTTCTATATCTTTAAATACTATAGACTAGTTTTTACCTAGTATTATAAGAGCTTTCTTCTAAGTTATATATTCTAAAAGCTTAGTTATCTAGTTAAATCTTACTTCTTACCTTTATATTAAGTTAATACTAAAGGCCTTAAGAGACTTAATAACTCTTTCTATTCTATTACTTATATTATATAAACCTTAGTCTAGTCCTTTAACTTTTTAATTAAGTCCTCTAATATATATTATAATATTTTACTTTATTTTATAATCTATAAGGTTAATAGAAAGTTAGGGTATAATAATTATAAATATACCCCTACTATTCTTTAAGTAAGTATTCTTTTTATTATATAGCCTATAATCTTTAGGTTCTTATAGATCCCTCTATATTATTATAAAGTAGTTACTAACTAGTTAAGAGAGTTCTTAATAAAGTCTATTATAAGTCTATCTTTTAATCTCTTTAATATAGTAAGTATTCTACTAAGTAAGTAACTTAATAACTACCTTTAAGAGGCTTCTTAATAGATTCCTAGTAGAGCTCTATAATAAGTCTATTCCTTCTACTTTTTAAATTAGGAAGTAATACTTTATTAAGTAATTATTAATCTTCTATATATCTAGTCTAAGCCTTACTTAATTAAGTTAATATAGTATATCTTTAAAGATTTTAATTTAATTTATATTAAAATATTTAAATTTTACCTTTATATCCCTTTTAACTTAATTCTATTCTTTATACTTAGTAAATTACTTTATATTAAACTAGACTTTACTTTTAATATAATTAATTAAGTAAGTAACTTTATCTTTATTAATTTAATACTTAATATCTATATATAGGTTATACTTATTAAGGAATTCTATAATACTAGTTCTATTAAACTTCTAATTAAACTTTAATAATAAGGTAATTACTTCTTTTAAGGCTTTTAAGAATATAAATATAATATAATTATCTAATTCTTTATTTATTAAGTAATAAATAGGGCTCTAGGTATTTAGTAAGTTAAGTAGATTTCTTTAGGAAGGGGAAGTAGAGCTCTATTTTCTTAATCTTTTCTTCTTACTTTATACTCTCTTCTCTCCTAGTTTTTCTTTCCTTCTACTATTATCTAGGGGAATTTAATTAAATCTCTCCTTTCCTCCTTAATCTAGTCCTAGGTTATATCTTTAGTTAGGTTCTCTATTTAGGCTATAGCTATATCTTTAGCTATATTCCTTACTAGATCCTATATTATATATTTAATAAAATCTATAAATAAGTCTTATAATAATTATATAAGGGTTAGATATATTTAACTTATCTTTATTAAAATTAGAACTAATAATAGGTCCTAGGTCCTAATAAGTACTAGAGTTATTTCTATCTTACTTATAGTTCTAGCTAGATTATTAAGTCTTTATAGACCCTTCCTCCTTAATTAAAGCTATAATTAGTAGGATATTTAATTTATTTATAAATATATTACTAGTATAGATTAGTAAGTAATAGTAAAATAGTTTTAGGCCTCCTTATCTTTCTTCTAGTTTACTAGTACTAGAGTCTTATAAAGTTAATAATATAAGCTTAAATATTAACTTATTATATTAGCTTAAGAGCTCTTTAACTTAATTAATTAATATACTTTAGAGATAGACTAATATAAGATCTAGTAATTACTATTTCTTATCTTTCTTTTCTTAGCTATAGTAAAATTAATATTATTTTAATACCCTAGTTATATAATTATATATTACCTTACTAGTTTAATAAAAGTAAGCTATAGCTCCTCTTTACTCTAATAATAAGAAGATTATATTTCTTATTACCTAGTTTTTATTATTAGTTAATAATTATTCTTATTATAAACTCTCTATTTATCTCTTCTATATAATTATACTAAAAGTACTTATTCTCTATTATTAGCTTAATTACTTAATCTAGTTAAATATAAGTTATAATAAAGTCCTTTAGCTAGAGATAGTAATAATCCCTTTAGTCTCTCTTTCTCTTACTTAATTATATAAGGATTATTCCTTTCTTTCTATTTCTATTAGTAGTTCTTTCTAAGGTATCTTATACCCTTAATAAGTTAATTAAATAGTCTATAACTATCTAGGTAATTATTCCTATATTCTTAATATATTAATTTATCCCTACTATAACCTTTATTTAAAATAGAGGGAATATATATATATAACCTAACTACTAGGCAGGCCTAATAGAATATTATACTTATAGAATTATAAGAGTTATAGACTTATAAATTATAATAAGGGGATTATTAATAGTTCTAATTAATATAATAATATATATTTTTATTTAATTAAATAGGTTATTATAATAATATACTTAATAAAGAGATATTAAATAGTTAATTTTAAGAAATAATAATAATAATAAAGAAGAGTATACTATTCTAGCTATTATGGTATTACTACTTATATTAATAATTAGGAATCCACGTGACTAAGACCACTATCTCTAAGAGTGAGTCTTATTCTCTATCTCACTACTTAAGAGTTTCTAGACCTAGTTCTTTAAGCTCCTTAGGCTTATTCTTAAATAAATATTTAAAAAAAGAAGATCTATAATATCTAGTAGATTTCTACTAGTATATTAATATATACTATAATATCTTTATAACCTAATAGTTTCCTATATATTCTAATAGTTATATAAAAGTAAAGTAGAGTATTACTATATATATTACTACTTATATATACTTTAATAAAAGTAATTATAAATAAAAATACTATATAATCTAAACTCTTAATTACTAGTATTCCTATTTCCTTATAGCCCTTATTATAATTATTATTACTATTAAAGTATATATTATTACTATAATTATTCTCTTTATTATTATTTATATTATTATTATTACTTTTATTAAAGTAGCTACTATCTTCTATTTAATTAGTACTTTAAGACTTAGTAATATTAAGTATCTTATCTTTTACTTTTTATATTATATTACTTATAAGAGACTATTACTTATTTATAAAATATATAGCTAGTCTAGTAAATATCTCTTTATAACCTAACTAATATATCTAGAAGTAAAAGTATAGATACTATTAATTAATAATATTATACTTATAAATAGATAACTTTATATTAAATTAACTAAATAGTAAACTTATAGAAGAATTTACTATAATACTTTATAACTTCTATAATATTTCTTTTAATATATAGCTAATATACTAGTAATATTAGTTAACTTTCTATATAAAGCTCTTACTTAACTTTATAAATAGTTTCTTTTTTTTTACTATAATATAATCTTCCTCTAATATTTATTATTATCTACTTCTTTTTAATATCTTTTTTACTTATCCTACTTTATTATCTAGCTAATTAATTACCTTTATAATTATAATTAACTTATAGTTCTTAAAGTAGCTTACTTACTTTATATCTTTAACTTAAGCTAAGTCTTAGTTAATACTCTCCTTATAATTACCTCTCTTAAATTACTTTATATCCTCTTCTTCTATCTTTACTTAGCTATCTTTTAGTATAATCTCTAACTAGCTTTATCTTAGTTTAGCTATAGTACCTTTATTATTTATTATACTCTTATTATTTTTATTATTATATTATTATATTTCTTACTTTTTATTATTTATTTCCTTAATTATCTAGTACTTTATATATTAGCTTACTTTCTAAGTTTAAAGATATATATAATTAAAGTAGGCTACTTAGTTATTATAACTTACTTATCTTTAATATATTATTATATTACTATAAGCTATAGTTAAGTAATAGTACTAGCTATAGCTAAACTTATAATATATCTCTAGCTCTACTACTAGTTAGCTTTTATTATTTAAGATAGTAGTATTATCTAGGTTATATAGTAATAGCTTATTATAGTAATTATAGATATTTTAAATTATATCTCCTTTAAGCTTATATATATAATAAAAATAAGATTTTATTATTAAGTCTACCTATACTAAGTACTTATATAGTTTATAAATAAATAACTAGAACTTTAAATTCTATACTATAATATTATATAACTATATTTTTCTAGTTACTTTATTATTATAACTTCTTAGAATTTAGATTATAAGTTATATATTATTTATAAAATTAAGTTATACTTTTATATATTATATTTTACTCTTAAATAGTTCTATAGTAATTTAAACTTATTAATTATAGTATATAACCCTTAACTTAGATTAAACTTAAGTAGGTCTAGTTTAATCCTAGTACTAATTAAAAACTACTATATAATATTAAAGATTTAAATATTAATATATAGACTAGGCTTACTAAATCCCCTGCTATTTATATTATTTAACCTCTACTGAATAATGCCTAGGGTAATAAATAGATAATTTACTAGATAATAGTAATAGTATAAGTCTTTCTACTATTTTAATTATTAGCTATTTATTATATTTATTATTAGTTATCTCTTAAAATAAAGACTAGCTAATATTATACTCTTCTCTATACTAAAAATAATTACTTTTATATATAGCTAATAAGAATACTCTTTAATTAGTATAGAGATATAAGCTTTCCTAGTAATAATAGTAATATTAAAGATATATATATTATAATAAAATAAGAGTAAGTATAGTAATATAGTAGTTTTCCTTTAAAATAATAATAAGATTAATATTATAGAGTGGAGGATATATACCTTCTTAATTTTTAGACTTCCTAGAGCTCTATAGAGTAAGAAACTACTAATTATTAGCTACCTATAGTTTTAATTATTAGCTGCCCTATAGTTTGCTAGTGTATTTACCTTTAACATATATTTTTAATTATTATTTAGTAGATAATATTTAAACTAATATTAGAGTAACATATTATATTCTCTCTTATAGCTTATAAGAGCTATAATATATAATAATATCTAGTTTTTATTTACTATTTTATTATATCTACTAAACTATAGCCTAGGTAGAATAGGTTTAAGTAAAGGCGCTATAGTAAAAATAAACTCTTCTTCTTTTATATAGATTCCCTTATATCTTAAGTACCCCTAATTCTAGATTAATAAATTAGAAAAGAAAGCTTCTACTTTATAGATCTAGAATAATAAATAATATATAATAGAAGAGAAATAAGGATATATAAGTCTATATAAAGAGATAGTATTATATAATCTAATAGTAAAGGGCTATTAGAGGAAATTACTTAGTAGAGTATTTAAACTAATAAGTAAATATATAAAATAGTATATATACTTATTAGTATAATATAAGTAAGTCTATTTAGTAGGTCTAATTAGTAGTAATAAAGATATATAGAAATTAGTTATCTTATTTATATAGAGTATATAGAGGATTTTCTTATTTATATAGGTAAATAGGGGGATGATTGGCTATAATAGGGGGACGCAGATAAGTGGCCAATAGGGGGCGGGGCGTTTGAACTAACGGGCAAGCGCATGAAACAGTGTAGGGCTTGTGGGCTACCAAGCTCATCGAAAGCACATGATCAAAATGACATGTGGGCTCTGCTGGATCAAGTTGAGTGCCAAGGAACTTGCAAGGCTAGCCACGACCCGAGAGGGGCCTCTCCGCTGTCTCCCGACCCATCGCTCTTTTGCACGACCCGTTTCATTGTGTTGTGAGAAGTCGTTTTGCCTACCTATCGTGTCAATCTCCGCGTTTGGTGACAGTTTGCTTCCTGGGTGTGAGCTCGATAGCAATATGGGGGAAAGGTGGCGCGGATTTTAATTCCTTATTTCTTCTACACGGCATTGTGTGTTTTGAATGAATGAATGAATGAACGATACCCCACGCCATAGCGCCTCAGACCTTGAATTCCGCTCCTTTGCATTGTCGGTTGTAAACACCTCGGCTCTGCCTTCCTTGCCGATGGCCCGTTCACTTACTGGCTTAATTTTTCAATTTTTAATTTTTTTTTGGTAAATGTGTCCATGAACCACGAGTCAGCAACAGCCCCTTCCCCATTTGCAGTAGGATGTGGGGGTTTGCGAGATACGCAACCATGTAATTAATTACTAGTTGCATCTCTCAGCGACTCTACTCCGTACAATACCACCCACCTCTTCTTTCGTTGTCTTCAAGTCAGGCTGTGGAAGGTGCCCTGCGTCAAAGCCCGACGCTCGTGTTTCTACAAACACGGCCGCTTCGTGACGCCTTACGGCCTAGCCTCGCCTGTATGACCAGTGTGTGGGGGACGCCGCCATTGCCGTTATGCCTCACAAATATTGGCAGGCAGCTCCACTCTGCTTTTCAGCGCTGAATTGTGTCGCCGTTGATTGGCCAGCTACAGCCTAAGCTTTGAAAGTGGACAAGCGAGTACCTACACTTCAGGGGCGCGCCTTCTACGCCTCGAGCTCCAAGCGACCTCCTATCGGGGGACGTGTGGAGTCTACTGGGGCCAACCATCTTTGGGGGATTGCCCGGTACAACGGTTTTCAGACCCAGAGGACCTTAAATGTCACTCAGTGCCTGCCTGTGCTGGGGAAGGTATCTATCTACCTGCCTGTTGTAGTACCTTCGCTGTAGCTTGAAGGATGCGCTTGTATCTCTCCTCCTCCTCGTTCCTTTGTCTTGATTCTGGAGAGGTAATGCATCGCCGGAGCAAGGGTAACAGAGGAGCCAGAGACACGCTGCTGCTTGAGCTCGTGGCAGACTACCGACATTCCCAATGACTCAGATGCTTTATCGCGGGACCTCTTTTTTTTTTTTTTTTTTCGTTCATATCTAGGTATTGAAGACTGTCAAGGGTTTCCGGTGTGACGGTGTCGGTGCAAGTTGAATGGACTTCAGTTTTGTGTTGCAGGTAACTAAGTTGACTGCCCCCGCTTTCGGCCCCCCCCAGCCTTTAGCCACCATCACGATAATTACACATCGAGAGAAAAAGCTGCTTTAATAACCACAACAACATCATGAGGTAATTTAATTACTATCCCTAGGAAGCCAATTGCCGCCGGATTAAAATCTCATCAATATTATCTATTGAAGCTGCCTGGATAACGGGATCCTCGATCCCAGTGGCCTGCATTTATAATCGAGTCTCGATGACCTATTCTATCTGAATAAAGTGTTTATTTAAGTCCTCCTTGACCTTCTATTTCTTTTTAGCCTTCTAAGTTGCTACTTGAAGCTCTAGAGATTTAATTTTTAGCTGTGCAGCCGCGTATTGTGTGTTTATAGCGGGGATATGCACACAGGGTAGCTAGGTAGGAGGCAATGCAGTCTCTATATTTATAATAAGACTAAAGCTTGCCTCTTTTGCGTTACACTGCCAAAGAAGCCTCAATATATAGAAGACTCCTTTATCACGTGACCTAACTGACTGCCTACCCTAGACCTCTAGTCCTCTATTTTCCCTCGTTACAGTGTTGTTGAGGTCCAGTCCCTTGCTAATCTTCTGGAATAATGCCCCGCCGCGTACGGTTATTATGACTTACTGTTTTCTATAGATTTTCTAGTTGCCCGGATCGACGAGGTGTTGAAAATTGAATCTCTGGTGTATTCTCTATTGATGAAGCCCTTCCTTTTTATTTCTAGGTGTATTAGGACTTTCCCTGGTGGTTAAAGGAGGAGCCGGCTTATGAGCGGTTTCGCGATATTAATTAGCCAAAGACCTGATCCTTGCTACCTAGCCCTTATATTCCTATTTGAAAGACTAGTTGCCCTTGCCTTTATATAGCAATAGATAAATTTAATCTTTCCAATTGGCGTTTCATTATAAGATATCGCTAAGTTGCTGATCTGCTAGTAATATGCCTGCTTGACTAGTGAGAAGACTAAGATATTAAGAGGCTAAAGGACATGAGAGCTATATACTAGAAGGAATAGTAAATAAATATTATTCTAATAGTATTTATATATAAAATTATTAGTTATATAACTTCCGTGGCTATTAATAATAAGGAGCTGTGGTTCCTTAGTTACTGGCTTTATTAATAGTGAGATAGAGAGAACATACACATAACCCAACCACCAGGCAGGCCCAACAGAATATAGTACTTCGTAGGAACTCAAGAGTCATAGACTTGTTAGTCGCGATAAGGGGACTATTGATAGTTCCGATTAATGTGATGATGTGTGTTTTTATTTAATTAAATAGGTTATCGCAATAACACGCTCAATAAAGAGATATTAAATAGTTAATTTTAAGAAATAATAGTAATAATAAAGAAGAGTATGCTGTTCTAGCTATGGTGGTATCACCACTTATATTAACGCCCGGGAATCCACGTGACTAAGACCGCTATCTCTAAGAGCAAGTCTCATCCTCTATCTCAATAGGATAAAAATATCCTTAAGCTATAGTATTATAATCTTATTATCAGTTCAGGCCTTTATTAGAGTAAGTGAAGTGCTAATTTATAAGTAAAGATATTTCTTAAGGAAACTACTGCTATTATATTAACTTTCCTTTAAAAATAACTAGTAGTTTAAGTACTAAGCTAGTTACTAAGATATATTTAATAATTATAGTCTAATAATATAATCTAGGCTTCCTTATAAAAGTTAGCTTTATTAAAGAGCTTCTAAGTATAAGGCTATTACTTCTAAGGCCCTCTATTATCCCTATCTTATCTATATTCTATTAGTTCGTCTTCTTAATAGCCTTGATAGCTAGAATTACTAGAAGAGTAAAGAAAGCCTTAACTATTTTAATTATAGCTCTATTTAGACGCTTGGAATCAAGTATCTTGCCTCTAGTAGTTATAACTATTAAACTATAGGCACCTAGTGTAGTAGTTGCAGCTACTATAGCTTAATGCGATATAGTGAGTCTAGCTCGCTATAGCCTAGTGCTATTAGTAATATAGCCCACTGTGATAAAAAGCTTACTAAAGATTACTAATGCTACTAAAGCTTATAAATTAAGAAATAAAGTAAGGAAAGAAGGTTTATAAAAAGAGATCTATTTCCCTGGGATAGTTTTTTAGATAATAACTTCAATATACTATCTTTTCTATCCTATACTTTTACTAGAATAAACAAGACCCTTGTTATTCCCTGGTATTCTAATACCTTGTATTTTATTTCTCTTAATAAGGACTTTTACCTTTATAAGGTTTTTATTCCTTTATAAGAGAAATTTCCCTCACTACAACCCATCAGCTATATACAGCATATATTCCCTACCTTACAAAGTATATCTATCCTAGACTCCCTAGTCTATGCTAGACCTATATATTCTAATAATGACTTCTGGATTCCTTCGTAAAAAGCCCTCTATCCAGCGTTTTCCGAAGGGTCTAACATCTCCTCCAGCAGCAGCGATGTGGGTAGCAAATTCCTTAAGTTGCCGATATATTAGTAGCAAGCCTAGGGCAGCCTAGGTCAAAATCTAATCTCGAAGGTGAGCCTCTTGTTTATTTAATAACTACTATTCATGCTCTTTTATAATAGATATTAGTACTATGCCTTTTATCCAGTATTGAAGGGTTAATTGAGGGATTCTATATTTAATTATAGTAAGTTATGTAGATTTACTAGGTTTAACTATATTAATAGTATTTTAAATAGCTTCCTCTATATATTTAGGTATTCTTATTCTTATAATATAATTCTCTTAAAAATTAGATAGGAATTGCGCGAGAAAACACGACTTGAAAATAATACTATTGGTGTTGATGAGGATGAAAATGGTGGCCGAAGGCTGGGGGGCGCCGAAAGCGGGGGCAGTCAACTTAACTCATGGGCCTGTCACGGCTCGGGCTCGTCGGTAGACAGGGAACACGATACGGGTCAGCGTCAGGCCTCCACGGTTTATTGCTACTATAGGCACTTCCTATCCAGGTCTGGCTCTATTTATAAGACGTAGCTTGAAGAGCTACGTTCACAGGTTCAGGGGTCTTCTGTAGCTTTTCTATACCGCGCGTTCCACGCGCGGTCACGTGGCCTCTAGGGTAGGCGGGCGGCCTACCTTCTCCTCAATTGTCCTACCAATCAATCCCTTTTATTAGTTACCCTTGTGGTCTGTTACAGCCGCGCTTTGACAGGGCCTCGACACGTCAGACTCCGTCTCGGGTTCAACGTTAGGTCCGTTCAACTCTGTAGAGCTCTGACCTCCACTTTTCAGCATCCCCCCCTTCTAGCTCTTGATGTCTGCTCATGTGGGTGGGTATCTGACACTATCTTGCTAACCTATAGCCACCGCAATATCGCCACAACCTGCTAGTCACAGCCACCTCATTTCTATCCCTCCTGATACCCACCACAATTATGTCACTCGTACGTTGTGTATTCATCACTTCACTGGGTACTCCGTAGCTTCCCCTCAATACCAGCAGCCACCGGCATGGCCCCATATCCCCAGAGTCTTCCCAAACAGGTGCACACTTATCCAAGAATCTGGGGATGGGCCTCGTGCTAAGTGGAGAACTCTTAGCTTCAATACCTAGGGGGTTTGTTAAAATTTCCTGATTGAGACAAACAAGAAGTCGTCGTTACTCACAGCTGTATCCCACGTTTTCCCACTTGGGCAAATATGCAGGATATTGGAACCTAGCACCGACGTGTTGGTACCGCATCCCCTGGCTCAGTGCTGTTCCTTGAATGCGGAGGCGCCAGAGTTGGGAAATTGAACCATTCTATCGGAAAGCTAGAGGTGGATAGCTGTTGTTTGTGTATTATTGCCAAGGCTAACTGTGTGTCATTGTTTATGCTGTTATTGATACTGTCCTCAAGATATCCATCACGGCCATCCATCATCCCTCAAGTGATATATAAACTCATCACGGCACTTCCAATCTTCCAATATCACCTTCACCATCAACCCCATCATTTCCACCCAGTGTAGACAAGATGCCCTCCTCTCTTTATCTCCTCCTTAGTGCCCTTGGCGCCGTCTATGCCTCGCCGGCAGCGAACAACTACCCTACGCATGCCTCAGGCATCAAATGGGGTGCTTGCGCAACTCCGTACAACTCGACGTTGCCGATTACCTGCGGTGGTCTGGCAGTTCCCCTGGACTATGCTTCGGGCTCCAAACAAACCCTCAACCTTCAAATGGTGAGGATTGCAGCCACCAAGAAACCCAGCAAGGGAAGCATTTTGATCAACTTTGGTGGTCCGGGCTCCTCAGGGCGCCAAGACTTTGCTGTCTTGGGCCCGTTGCTCTCAGAGTAGGCAATCAATCTTCTCAAGGCAGATTCCGGCGAAGCATCATTCTGATAATACTTAGGATATCGGGAGGACACTATGACATGATTAACTTTGTTCCTCGGTAAGAGCCCTCCGTCAGTCACCCAAATTAGGGGCTTGCTCATTGGTTTATCATGCAGTGGCACTGGTGAGACGCTTGCCTTCAAGTGTTATCCAGATTCCTTGACACAGACTATTGATGGGGGCTACTATCCCATCGTCGCTGGAACGTCCTCTGATGTGGCCAATGGCGAAAACTGGGGCAACTCCCAAATGTTTGCCGCTCAGTGCCAGAGCCAGAACCAGACTTCTGCCGAACTTGTCGGAACCTCCTACGTGGCACGAGATATGATGGAAATCGTCAATGCCTTGAACGAGGATGGCTTCTTGCGATACTGGGGTGAGTGTTACATCGCATTGACGATATCTACGCTTCAAAAGCTGACCTGGACCTTTCTTATCAGGCTTTTCTTATGGCACCTTACTTGGAGCCACCGTGGCTGCCATGTTCCCCAAGAAGATGGACAAGCTCATTCTGGATGGAGTTGTCAACCCTTACGAGTACTGGCAAGGGCGGTGAGTAACCCATGACTCTGCTCTCCGCGAAACCTGGCTGACTTTCGTCCCTGATTAGCGAAGTACAAATGTATGAAGACACTGATTTGGTCTTCTTTGATGGTTTCGTCACTGGCTGCATCAAGAATCCAAAGCAATGCCCACTGGGACGCGGATTGAATGCTGCTGCCCTGGAGAGCAAGCTTTACAGCTTCCTCAATAATCTCAAGTACAATCCTATTGTCATACCCGGCAACAGTGTCCTCGACTACACCACTCTCAAATCGATCCTAGTCAGCTCATTCTACGATCCTACCACTTGGCCAAAGATTGCCCAGGTCTTTCATGATCTCATGAATGGGAACACTGCCAGCTGGATCGCCTATATCACAGCCCTCGCCAGCGGTGGAGAGGAGAGTGATGGTGAATCTCTCTATGCTATCCGTTGCAGCGACTACAAGGCAAGATTCAGCAACCTCAAGAATGTTGTTCCTATCCTCAATGCACGCCGCCAGAAGAGTAAGATTGGAGGTGATGTCTCTGATGGACCTGCCATGAGATGCTATAACTGGCCCTGGAAGGCCAAGGAGCGCTACACTGGTGATTTCAACGTCAAGACCAAGAACCCCGTGCTGGTTATTGGAAACACCTACGATCCTGTTACTCCTTATGATTCCGCACGCGTACTCAGCACAGCGCTGCAGGGAAGCACCCTCTTACGCCACAACGGCTTTGGTGTAAGCTGACCCGATTCTTTTTGATGTGATGTATGTATACTGATCATTTTCTATAGCACACTTCTTTCCGCCAAGCGTCTCTATGCACATTCCAGGTTGCGAGGAACTACTTTGACCAGGGCAAGCTTCCCAAGAAGGGCAGTGTTTGCCAGCCTGATGCGAAGTTGTACTCTGGTGAGAACGACTGGGATAACCTTGCGAAGCAAATAAAATAAAGGGAGATTGCGGAAAGAATGGGCATGAAGGACGACAAATGCCTGTTTTGGTGGATATACTAAGGGTTAGAGGTTCCTAACTTTGTGTGATATCTTGTTCTTTTTGTCGATACATATTCTTCTAAATACATGCTTTTCACGTATTTACTTCAATGCGACTGATGATATTCGCAAATCGTGACAGCATCAGTGTCCCTGATGCCTGACTGCGCCACTTGGCTTGCACCAGGTCCATGGTCTCGGGATCTCCAGCAGTCTGTCTTGCAACTGACATGCCACAAGTCGCACTGTACGCCTTCAAGCGGACAAATGAATCATGCAGTGACATATGTGGCGATAAAAATAGGACTTCGAAGCCCAAGGCGACCATGAAGGACTTCTTGCTCATTGGATGGTGTAGGACCACCGCCCGGATAGCTGAACTCCAGTATGGGCAACTTTACTCTGGTATACTATTTACGGAGTAAATATTAAGGTACTATAAACAATTAGGTACTTAAACTCACCATTTTCTGTAATCATAGTCCTGAGTTCACGTTAAAAGCACGACGCAAAGGTGGCGGTCTTAATGATGCTAGTGCGTGGCGCTCACTAAGGAAGATCCAGTTAGAATTATCAGCCCAGTCATTCATTGCTCAGGAGGAGGTCAAGCTCTTCAGCCGGTTGTAGTGTAAGACACTAGTCCATACATTCATTCACTGGTCATTCGTGAGTCGGGGCTTCCTTTCTTCCTTTCTATTCGGAGTCAGGCGGCTACCGGCGGGCCCAGGCCGCGATTCATTTAGTAGCCACAAACGATGGCTCTATCGGGCAGTAGAACTGATAAATTTTGCGAGCAGCGACAAGAACGAAAGCTCCTTCTGACAAAAAAAGACCAATCTGTAAAGTACCTGGCGACCTCAGTGGATCTTATCATAGAAGAATGACAATCATGTGTTTGGCAACCCAGGCGAGACGCCAGCATCACTGAGCGAATATCTTATGATTATATTTTATAATATCCTGTTATTAGATAATACCTCTTGCACTGGAGAGAGCTACAATACACAACAACGCACTCTTAAATAGCTAGTTCACTATATCCTAAGTCATGCTGAGGTAGGATCTTACAAAATAATACAATTCTCATCCTCTAATGTAGCCAAATATCTATATACAGCCTTCGCCCATACTATTACGCAGTAATAGGAAGGGCTTGTGCTCAAAGGCTATAATAATCTGTACTTCACCCTTAATATAGAGAGAGCCTCCATTAAACTTAAGAAAGACTATATCCCCAGCCTTAGCAATTCTACTAACTTCGTTATCCTTGCTAGCTGCCATAATGCAATAGATATAAGTAAATGTAAGATTAGCAAGGTTTTATGGACATTATTTTACATTAGGTCCTTGGAAAATAAGAACAATGTCTATTATATTAGAACTAAACTAAGATTCTGTATTATTAATATAATTAATAGATATAGTATCTTAAAGCAAGATTTAATATATCTCTACTATAGCTATATAACTAGTTGCCTTATTCTAAATTCTAAAATTTTTATATTAATATATTATTTTATAGTTTATTTAGATTTAGAAAGAATAGTTATTACTAAAGTTAGAGTTAGCTTAGTATTTAACTACCTCTACTTACTTAAGCTATTTATTTATCTTATAGTTTAAGTTATACTTATACTAGAAGGCTACTAAGTTAAGTTTCTATATACCTAGGTAAAGTTAGTAACTAATCTCTAGAGGTAGATATATAGATAAATAAAATACCCTTACTTTTATTTAATAGTTTAGGAAGTATATAATAGAGCCTACTAGTTTTTACCTGTGTAGGTGCTACTAGACTAATACTCCTTCCTATAGTAGCCTTCTTATTATCTATTATAGGCAGGACTATCTTAAATAAGGTAATAAACTCCCCCCTAGGATGTCCTGGATATCCTGGGGCACCTGCCCAACCTGCAGCACCTGGGGCACCTGCCTGACCTGCAGTACCTGGGGCATCTGCACACCTAGGGCACCTGCGTTGCCTCTTGGCCCTAGAGGTCCTAATAGCCCTTAAGTACCCTGTGGACCTCGCTTGCCTTCTTAACTACACTAGCTAGGGAAATAATAGTATATAAGAAGAACTATTATAATAGTAAGAATAAAAAGGGTTATAGATATCCCTAGAAGTATCTTAGTAGTTGCTAAAATAGGTAATTATAATTATAGATAAGGTCCTAGCTTATTAGCTTAAGTAATAAGAATATATATTAATACTATCTTAATTAGTAAAGTTAGGGATATTAGAAGGTATATATCTAAGGCATAGACTAGGGAGTCTAGGGTAGACACCTTCTGCAAGGCAGGGAATATGTGCTGTAACTAGCTCGCAGGCTAGGTAAGGGAAATCCCTCTTATAAAGGAATAAATAACCTTATAAAGGTAAAAATCCTTATAAAGAGAGATAAAATACAAGATATAAAGATATCAGGGAACTACAGGGGACTAATCTTATTCTAGTAATAGGTATAGGATAGAAAAGTGAGTATATTGAAGTTCTTCTAAAAACTATCCTAAGGGAAATAGGGCTCTATTTATACTTATCTAACCCTTATTACAGTGAGCTATGCCCGCTGGAAGCTTCGGGTTATAGTGGATATCTTGTGCTAACATATTTGCCACAGTGGGTATTACAGGGGTCAGTGCCCGCTGGAAGCTTCTGATTACAGCAGTCAAACTACTATACTGGGTGCCTAAGGTTTAACAATAAGAACTTAAGAGTTATAGACTTATAAGTTATAATAAAGGGACTATTAATAGTTCTAATTAATATAATAATATATTTAATAAAGAGATATTAAACAATTAATTTTAAGAAATAATAATAATAATAAAGAAGAGTATATTATTCTAGCTATAGTAATATTACTACTTATATTAATACCTAGGAATTCATGTAACTAAGACCGCTATCTCTAAGAGAAAGTCTCATTCTCTATCTTATTACTTAAGTAGTTTATAGTCTTATAATTAGGAAGAATATTTATATTTTCTATTAATAATATTATATTTCTCTACTTAGTAAATTTTCTTCTTTCTAATTACTTTATATATATATTACTATTATATTTTTTATATTTTATTATATTCTTATTAAGAGTAATAAATAGATAATTTACTAGGTAATAATACTAATACTAAAGATATATATATTATAATAAAATAGGAGTAAGTTCTCGCGTTGAGGCTGCGAGAGATGGAGGGGAATTGTAGTAATTAATTATAGTCATCAGTTAATTGATCAAATGCTCTGTATTATCCCTATGATGATCCTGATGATGCCTCTTCTAAGATTCCTGCCTAACAGTAACCCTCTTCCCCTCATTTTATCTCTCGTACGCTCATTCGTTGTGGTGGCTGCATAACGTGATGCCCTAGGGCCTGCTGCCGTTGGGCCAATCCAATGGCGTTGCCTACGAGCCAATCTAACACACCCCCCTAGTGATAGTCGTGATGATGACTCTCGCTAGCACACTTCCTACGAGTTGGCGAGCTCTTACGAAGTAAGTGGCCTAACGGCTGCTAAGCTCTCACAAGGTCAACCTCTCTGCGGCTTTTGCAGCCCTCACAGATATCTGTGGCTTTTGCAGCACTCACAGATCCCTACGGCTTTTGCAGCACTCGTAGAGTTGGTTGCCTAGCGGCTTCTAAGCCCTCATTAGGTCCTTGATCCTCGTGGCTTTGAAGGCATCGCGAGGCTGTTTTCTTCATCCTTAGCATCGGTTTGGGCAGCGGCTTTTGCAGCCCTCACTACTCCGTTCTTCCTCGATGCCCTCAGACGGCCGCCTCTTGCCCCGAGCTTCAACTCTAGGTCCTGTGGTATTATAGGGTCAAGACGTTCTTTCAATTCGTCTTGCAGCTCTTCCATCCGGGCTTCTAGTTGAATCCGACTTCGGATATCTTCTATTCCTAGCTTCCGGATGAATGCTATGTGTTGTAACCTCGGGAGAGCTTTTGTCATCCCGTCAGCTACTATATCTGCAGTTGCAACCCACCTTACAGTAATCCTTCCTTGCTGAACTGCCTGACGGAGCCAATGCTGATATATATCTACATGACGAAGCTGGGTGGTTAACTTCGCGGCTTCCTCGCTCAGTAGTCGGATTGTCTGCTTGTTATCACATTCTAGTTTTAAAGGATCTTCAATTTGAACCTCTAGGGTCTGCAACAGCCTGCTGACGAATATTACTTCCTTGGCTGCCTCTGATAAGGCAACAAGCTCGGCTTCCGTGCTCGAAGTCGTCACAAGCGTTTGTTTTGTTGCTCGCCATGCGATAGCTCCTCCGTATAGTCTCATGACGTAACCTTGAGAGCTTTTGCGATCTAGTGAATTATCTCCAAAGGAAGCATCACTTGCACAGTCAAATGCTTCAATTATCCCTGCCGGCTGATTCAGGGCGGCACCCCCGAGCCGTAAGGCATAAGATCTTGTTTGATATATATCTAATCACTCGATCAATTGCCTGATGATGTAGATCGCTTGGATTAGTGTTGTGCCGGGCTAGCCGGGCTACTGCGAATGAGATGTCCGGTCTAGTTGAGATGGCTGCGAATAACGCAGATCCGACCTTCTGCAGATATAGATGGATTGATTTCTCTGTGGCCTGTGTAACTGAGGGCAACAGCTCGGCCTGTGTCATAGGCGTTGGCGTTGGGCTCATTAGCTCAATTCCTAATCGATGTGCAATTTTATCAATATATGCATCTTGTGTGAGCCAGATTATCCTCTGGGCCCTTGATCGTAGGATATGAATCCCTAGGAACCATCGGGGTGCCCCCAGGTCCGTTATCTCATATCGGCCCTTGAGACCGTTGATTACAGCGGCGGCAGCGGTTTCTTCATTCTTTGGATAGGCAATAATGATATCATCAACAAAGAAGAAGGCAATAACCCGGCCCTTAGTCATAATGCAGGGCTCTTGCGGGATAATCTTACAGCCTAGGTCTGTGAGGCTCTTTGTCAAATCTCGCTGCCATAGCAAGGGCGACCTTCTCAGGCCATATAACGCCTTCCGTAGCCGTAGGACCCGGCCGTACTTCTCAAATCCAGGTGGCATCCTCATATATACTATCTCATCGAGATCACAATGTACAAATGCGTTGACTGCGTCAAGCTGATGAAGTTCAAGGTCATTTTCAGCGGCTAGGGCCATCAGGGCCCGGAACGATGTGCTTGCGAGTGTAGTTGCCCTAGTTGGCAGCATCCCTTTTTCTTGTTGGTTGCCGCAGACAACAAGGCGTGCCTTGCAACGGACTAGTTGCCCGTGCTTATCAGTCTTGTAGGTAAATACCCACATGCTCATTAGAACTCGTTGCCCTCGAGCTCGTGACCAAGGGACTTCAGCAAATGAGTTCATCGCTGCATGCGACTCTAGATGATCTTTCTGAGCCTGGATAAACTCATCCCTGTACGGGTGACTGTTGAGGTCTTTCCTCGTCTTCGGGACAGGCGGGAGATTCCGTTTATTAGGTCGGAATTTAATCCCTGCGATGAAGGCTCCGTGGAGCGGGCGTTCTTACTTGTATTGGGTGAAATTCGTGGAATCTATATTCATTCGGACTAGGGTCTTCGGCCTGTGCCGATTTCTCTTGAGATAGTTGACCCTGACGGATTGGGAGGTTAATAATGAATGAGGCTGCCTTTCCGTCTTCAAAGTCAGCTTCTGGGCATGACTCCGGTGGTGTAGGCAGCCCAGTCTCTCCCTCAGAGACTGACTCATTTTCACTGATCGCATTAACGACTATCTCATCTTCGATGACCTCTTCGTCTGTCTGATTCATTTGATCAAGTCCTTCTTCTTCTTCTATAGCTTCTTTATTATCGAGAGATGCCTCTACAGTCTCCCTTTCTTTCTGGTATACCGATCTCTTGGATCAGCTCATTGATAGTCTGTACAAGCTCCTTGCCCGGCAGCTTGTTATCAAAGAAGCTGTCCTCATTGAAAACAACGTCTCTTGTTGAGATAACCTTCCTTATATGAGGAAGCCAGATCCGGAAGATGTTGGTTGACTGATATCCGACGAGATAACCTATGTGTGCCCGCGGATCTAGCTTTTTCTTTCGTTGGAGCTTCAGTTGAGCCGTGGCTGTCATTGCGTAGGCCTTGCAGCCGTATGCCTTCAGATGTGTGATATCAGGAGTAATGCCTCGTGCGCGTAGGATAGGACTTTTCCAGTCATTTCTCTCCAACGGCGTACGGTTCCGTAGATAACACGCTGCCTGTACAACCTCTTTCCAAAGGTCATGAGGCAGGCCTGCCGCAATTCGCATTGTACGGGCTGTCTTCATTACAAGCCCACCAGACCCTCTCTGCGGCCCCCATTTTGAGCTTGTGTATTTGGCGCTGAAGGCATCATTTCTATGCCTCGAGCTTTAGTAGAGGAATAACTTCCTTCCTAAACAGCTCGCCGTCTGATCGGATGATCTTGATCCGGCCGTTGAACTGGGTTTTTATCCACGAGATATAATCCTTGAGGATCTGACAATTCTCTCGAGATGTCCCGTGGCTCCGTAGGAAATAGGGGAAAACGAGGCTTGAAAAATGCGTCTGTGATGAACATCACACGACTGTAGCCCTCATAGTCTTCTGTAAGATCGGTCCAGTCTATCCAGATCTCTTCGAACGGCTTATCAGGCCGTAATAACCTTCCTTCGTGAGACTTGGCGACGCATCTTGCCTATACCACAGTCATCACATTCCCACTGTTGTTGGTCCTCGGAGCTTGGCTCCTAGGCACTTCCTGCCTAAGACCTCTATTGTCTTCTGGCTCGGATGGCCAAGCCTGCGGTGCCACAAGGTGCCGTGGCCTTAGACTCAAGTCGTGGATCTAGGGTAGGTCGCCTCCTTCGTAAGGCAGATTGGGCTACTGCCTCCATCGCAAGCCTGACTTTCTTGTCTGTTGGTTCATTGTATTGCAAGACCCACTGCTTGTGGTGCCTCTCAATAACACACACCGGCCTGCCTGACTTGTGTTCAAGCTGCGTTGGGCGTTACCCGTGTGTTCCAACGAAGATCTAGCTCGTCATACAACCGGCTGAAGGATATGACGTTGACAGCAAAGGAAGGGCAAAACGCTGCCTCCTTGATTCGCAATATGCCTCTTGATCCGTCTGGCTGTTTGATCAAAAGGTCAACTCGGCCGTAACCTTCTACAGGGATCTCTGAGTCCCCGGCTATGAGGAAGTCGGAATTTTCCTTCCTCATCGTCTTGAATACAGCGGCATTATTGAAGATATGAAGAGGTAGCCCCTGAGTCAAGGATTGTTGATGAATGTAAGGGGTATTGGACTAGTGCCTAGTCTTCCGTCGAGGCGTAGGGAAACGCTGCTCCTGCGAGGTTTTACTTGACCTGCGATTGTCCCCTTTGCCCGTACAATAACTAGATCCTCCTCTAGTCATTCTAACGGATGAGATGGTGATTTTTCTAGCTTTATACCACGTAGCTCCGGGTTAGCCTTGAGAGATTCGGAAAACAGCCCTCTCTCTTTCTGGGATTTACGATAAACCCATCAGGCCGTAGATGCTTATTGGCAGTCCAGCATCTACTAATTGTGTGCCCGGGGATATGACATCCCTCGCAGCTTATTGCCTGTCTCTTAGGACCTCTCTTGCGGTCTGGAGAGCCCTGCCTCTTTCTCTTCTTCTTTGATTGTGACTTCTCTGCTGGCTCCTGGCCCTCATCCTGTTGGGGCTGCCCTCGATCGTTCGAGCTGTCTTTATCATCTCGATCGACGGGGAAGCCGGCGCCCTTTCTAACACGGGATTGTTGGGTCGGTAGGATAGTATCTGCCCAGCTTCGAAGCCGTGTAGCCACTGCAGCAATAGACCAATGCTGTAGAGGGTCGAGGAAGTCTATCTCCGCTGCTTCAGGGAGCGCTGCCACAATCGGCTGTATTCCTTCGATCGTGACGTTATTTCTCAGTTCTCTGAGCCGCTGGATAGTTGTTGCTGTGGCTTCTGCTTGAATAGTAATGTCAGCCGCAATTCTCTCTCCAGCTTCCCTACAGTTATCTGCAAAGTGGTTATTATGCTGGGTCATCAGCTTCGCAATGTCAAATAGCCAGCGGCCTGTTGTGGCTTCAATAAGGCGTTGCCGTGCCCCCTTGATCAGGAAGTTCTCCCATTTCCACAGCCAGTCCTGGAAGGCCTGCTTTGTGGTGATATCAAAGGTCTTGAGAATATCAGTATATTCCGCCACGAGCCGCTCCACTGCGCGAGGTGTGTCAACGTTAACAGCAGCAGCTAGCTGATCTATCCATTGGATGAGGCTATCTTCCTGTTGAAGATAGCGGCCGAAGCGCTCGGTCTAGGCTGCTCGCGATGACCTCCTTCGCCTTCGTCAGGTGGTCTTTCTGTTTCTCGTACTGCTTGAGGTCATCCTTCCAGGCGTCTCTTGCATACTGGTATGCCCTGGATTGGGCTGATGATGTGTTGTTATTAGGGTCTGGCACTGGAGGCCTAATAGGCTTTTCCTGTAAGACCCCGACCGGGCTCCTGGCCTGACTTGCAGCCCAGATATCATCATCAATTTTGCTGGCGATGTAGAACTGCCATTCAGCCAGTTCTCGCTGCCTATTAGGATAACTTCCCTTAGTCGTTGAGGGAGACATTTCTTAGTGCTGATACTCAGCTGTAGTAGCAATATCACAGTTCCCAGCGTAAGCCGGGCTCATAACTCTCGCGTTGAGGCTGCGAGAGATGGAGGGGAATTGTAGTAATTAATTATAGTCATCAGTTAATTGATCAAATGCTCTGTATTATCCCTATGATGATCCTGATGATGCCTCTTCTAAGATTCCTGCCTAACAGTAACCCTCTTCCCCTCATTTTATCTCTCGTACGCTCATTCGTTGTGGTGGCTGCATAACGTGATGCCCTAGGGCCTGCTGCCGTTGGGCCAATCCAATGGCGTTGCCTACGAGCCAATCTAACAACACCATACCATGTCTTAGTCTAATGTGCATTTGAGGCTGAGTCCTCCGACAATAGGAGCTTGAACTTTTGACGTACATCATGAACGCGTCATATAAAACATTGATATCATTTAGTGTATCACGCAGGTGGAACAAGGTTCTGGAATACTCGTTAACAGAATTCGTAATTTTGCAATACCAAAATGCCAGAAACTACCTATCCCCGCGGGCATATGCGACGATTTCTCCTCCCTCTAGATGCTCTTTAGTTATATTAGTTGCTTACTTTATTGAACTTCAGATGTCAGCCTGACCTTTACAGTCTTCCTAGAATATCCAATCCATTATTACTTAACGTAGCTCATCTCTGGAATGCTGACTAAAGTCTGGACTTTGCTTTTTGAACTCCCCTGGGTTACGATCATCCAGAGTCTCTGTACGTCACCTCCACTCTCCGGTGTGGGGCTGCCCAGATATCCAGCCGCCCCCCAAGAGCTCTCGTTCCTTTTGTCTTATGTGCGCGGGTCTCGCTTGGCCCACCCTACTTAGTGGCATATCCCAGTGGTGTGGTGTGTATAGCCCCCAGATTTGACATCGCTCGCCTCGAGTTTTGTTGTGCCTCCATAGCGCCATGAGATCAACCGTTTCCCTTCCCGCTGCGGCTCGAAGACTTTTGAGTCTAGGCCAATTAGTTTACTAGCATAGCTCGCAGGCTTAGAGCCACGGCTACAATGCCACCGAATGTAGGGATGACTTGTTTGGACCCAGTGTTTGGTCTCAAGGCTGCAGTGGAGATTTGACTTTACTCGTCTGGCTTCTTTGCCTTGGCCGATACGTGATTGGCCGTGCTAACCGCTTCATGACGCGTAGTTGCATTTGAGGAGAGACCATTTTGACAATCTTGCACTCGGCCCAGTCGAAGTACATGTCAAAGCTGGTGAGACCCGTCCAATGAACAGTCACCATATTGGTTTACGGCTCTTACTCTGCTAACTGATGCAATATAGATCGTACGAATCTTGTTTGCAATTTTCTCCAAGTTACTTTGCTGGCGCTAGTCGTCTCCCCCGAGAAGTTCACGCCATCGCCGCTGCAGTAGTCAACGTCCCGTCTACTTACTGCATCGTTTTTGACCATCCGACCCTAATCAGTTTAAATACAGTAGAGACTACAAAGGGTGTAATGTAATTAGGACTTATTCAAGAGAGGTTGGGACAACAGTTTTACAAAGTATTTACAGAGGAATGCTTCAGTGTAGGAAAGCATTTCTTATCTATTTAAGTCCTATTTTATTCGCCACCTTTGATCGATGAGAGTACTTCAACCCACTGGTTATCATTTAGATGGTACAGCGGTATTGAGGGACTGTAGATTCCAGCCGAACTCCAAGACCGAATGCACTGAGCTATAGCCACTATCCCTCCTCAATCGGTTCCTCAGCGGGCCCGTCATCCTTCTTGCACTGCTACATGTCCGCTCACTTCTCTGCAGACGATGATGGGATACTAAGCATATCAATCGCCAACATGGATAGGCGCGGGTAGCGGCCTGCGTTAATCTTCCACCAGTCAATCGGCGGGCACCTATAGTGGTGACTATTCACAACATCCTCTGCACAGTATCGCGCGTACTCATCGTCGACCGCCGAGCCTACAGGCATTTAATTTTTCTTGTGATTGCCATTCCGTAGACTTGTCGCCGCAGAAGAAAAGCCTCGAAATAGAGCTCAGCCAGCTACACTTCTTGCCAGCCTACGCTCGATGTAGTCCATCGAAGAGACCTCACGTGCTGCAAGAACTTCGCAAGTCTACGTCGCGGTCCTTGTATCGCTCCCAGATCTGGAGGAGCTTGCGCTCGTAGTCCAGTCTCCAGCTTTTAGCTTTTCGGGACGGAACTCGGGACCACAGCAGATCAAGAAGACGCCACTTCTTAGCAGGATTGAAGGCAACAGCGCCCACATACGCAGCGCCTGTAAGAAGGTCTTAATACTTGTGAAGCTTTTTCCAACCAAGCTTAATGAATACCTTCAGCAGCTTTCGGGTTGTGCTGTCTAGTCCGTCAAAAATGGCAGTCTCGACGTCTCTCTGCTCTTATGTCACCGGATCCTCGATTTCTTCGTACACTGTCCCCTCGATTGCACTTTCCAACTGGTCCAGCAGAATCTCAATAACGGGGAAGCACTCGTCAAAGCTACCGCAGGTGGACCTAGTACCAGGGATACCGCTGCCCTGAAGTTGTTTTGTGGCAACCTCGAAGGGCCTGAGCAGCTTGACCAGAATCTCAACAATCTTCCAATCGTACGCACTCAGCCGATAATTATGCCAGAACTGCTAGTTTTGTCTTCTCACTGCCACCTTCACTCTCCCAAGCGATTGTGGACGTCGTTGAAAAAAGTATTGATTGCTGGACGAAGGAGAAGGGCTCTTTCCATCATGCGCTTGTCAGAATCCCACTAGTAGCGTTGTGAATAATATTACCCAGTGGAGCGTCGATGACTTTCCGAATTCCTTGCGTTGAGACTAAAGGAATTGCTCGTAGAGCTGGGGACTGGGCTCGTAGCTGCACCCAGCGCTCCTAAAGTCCAAACAGTCAGTCTGAAAGCCTCAAACTGCCTATACAGTCCGTCTGACTTGGCCGCACCTAAACTAGCAGTCTGGTCGACTTGCCCAAACTGAACCAACAGTCCATCCAGCTTTGGCCAGACCGCACTGGCGGTCTCCTCGGGACGTGCAGACTGAACTATCAGTCCGTCCGACACCAGCAGACTGCACTACACCAGGAACTGCCGTGTGGACTGATAGTCTAAGCGTTACACATGACCTTTTTCTGCCTCCATGTTTCTCAGGTACACGAAGTTAGATAGGGGCACAATTATGATACAAGCACACGGATAAGCCCCACCATGCATCAACCTAAAAATAACAAAAAAAAAAGTAAAACAACAAAAAAACAAATAAAAAACATGAAAATAAACAATGAAATAAGTAGAAAAGAAATCAAAGAATCCTACCACTCAAAACAAAAATAACATAAAACTCAGGAAAATAACAAAATATAACATAGGGACCAGGATCAACAATAACCCCAAATCACAATACAAACCGATACTTTGCTTCTCTCCATTCCTTTCTCCCCTTCAAGAAGGGTCGACGGTCGGTTTCCTCCTTATTAAAATCCGACATACAATAAATACAATATACAACTCAACAAAACACAAAGAAAACTAACAAAACGGGAAGTTCAGAAAGATAAAATGAAATAAAAACAAAAAAACAAAAAACAAACAACCAAACAGAGCTGAACCGCAAGAAGGTGTCAACGAGAAAAACAAAACGACACTAAGTTGAGTAACCCCACAACCTCACACGACAGCCCACAAAAACCCCGAGATACCCTAACACACCAATCCAACACACCCCTCTCACCCCCGAGAACCCCCCGCCTATTCCTGTCACCACCCCCCCGCCGCCCCCCCTCCCCCCGGCCTGTGACCTGTGCAAAATTTCTTTGAACAAAGAGAGTCTGGAGATAAGTGATTTATGTACATCATTAACTCGAGCCATCTACACGACATTGTAGAGTGAGATGTGGAGACTATTGCCAGAACATCAACCGTCACAGCAGATATCTTGAAATGATATAGCTAACATAATGGGTCTTGGTGATCTCTATGTACTCAAATATACCCCTCACTATTCCCGGTGGTTAAGAGTGCCCATCCAACCCGTTCCTAGCTCAATACCAGCCATCTGTGCAAATAGCTGCACGGGCCCCTTCCTTCCCTAGATCCTAAGCAACAGAGGTTGTTCCCGGTACCACTGAGTTGACATAGCAATGCTAAATTGTATTCATTAGACAATTGGATGTCTCACGAAGAAGAATGCTTACTGCTGAAGGAACTATCAGAGCACTGCTGTCCCAGGATCGCAAACATTCCACGAGATTCAATGTTTCGATGTTCATAGATCCTCGTTGGTCGGTTACTGTTAGCTTGGATTTGGAGAAAAGTCGCTCTGTCCCCGTAGACATAGGTGCAATCGATAGAATGTCTATGGCCATCAAGGATAAGTTGGGAAATCGTCGCCGCTGGGCCGGCTCTAGCCACCACTTCAACGGCTGTGGTACCATCATAACAGGCTCGCGGCAGTACACTTCGTACTCATCATCATCCATGCTAAGAATCGTGGCTTGTTGTTCTTTCATCCACAATTTGTACCCATTTTGTCGTCTTTTGGATGGTTCCTGTGCCGAATCCGGTCGAAAGACCGGGCAGGAGGTGGTTGACTTGTAAGTCTCCCTCCATAGCTGCCCCACACGGGCCTTAGCTCTCTCGATCCACTCCTGCCTGTCCTCCCAAGTTTTCTCCATGTACGCCCACTTGAGAGAAGGATTTAAGACTGTTGCAGCTGAATAGACGGGGGAATCTTCTGTCAATTCATAGTAGTCTGCGAGTTTGGCCCAAGCCGTCTCCATCATCGTAGCAAGGTGGGGAAGGGTCGTGGCCGCTTTGGCAGCCTCGATGTGATGCAGGAGATAATCCATGGTAGGCAGGACCTCAGATATGGAGTCTCCCGTGCCTTCGTTAGCCACTGTAGCGTCGTGAAATGGCTCAAGGAATTCGTGGATCTCGGTCAAGGTTACCCAGTCGGAGGAAGTTAGGACATCCCCCTGCAGAGCGGGCTCTTGCGCGCAAAATATAGTGATGGCTTGGCGGATTTTGGGCCTGAGCGCCCACTCGACCATCTTGTACCACGAATTCCAGCGAGTGTCGTTATCACGCCGTAGCCTGAGACCATCGCTGAGAGCGGTAAAAGTTTGCAGCCGCTGCGGGGTCCATGTGATGTAGACTACAATGTTGTGAAGTTTGCCTATCGCGCCTCGCTTTCTCCACTGCTCAACCTCCTCGTCAGAAGGCCCATGATAGGGGTCGGTCGTCCGTGGCCGCTTTCCTATCAGAAACTCCATTACCGCAAGAGTAATTATGTGGCCGAAACAGCGAAGGCGGTGGGAAAGAGGGTCGTAGTAGACGTTGAACTCATTTTCCAAGTCGTTCGAGATCTTGTCAATCATAGTATTCATATTACTAGCATTGTCCATCATGAAGTATCCAACTTTTGATGCAATTCCATATTCGCGTATGAACTCCATAATGGCCTCTGCCATGTTCTCACCGCTGTGCTGTCCTTCCAACTCTTTTATCCTCACAACAAGAGACTGGAGGCCATGATCTTCTGTAACAAACTGAACTGTGAATCCTATTACGCCCAAACAATTCGGTGATGTCCAATTATCGGGAGCAATATGGATCGATGAAAGGGCATTTTGCAGAGCTCGCTTTACTAGCTCCTTCTTGTTGTCATATCCCCATTGTAAATCATTTTTAACCGTATCACCAGACCTCGGGAGGAGGTCATCGGCCGCGGGACACATATATCGAACAAGGTCTCGAAAGGCAGGATGCTCAACATGAGCGAAGGAGAGACTACAGGCGACTGTGTAGCGGCAGTACAACTCGCGCAGAGTGGCTTGGTCAAGTGCATCTGCTGCACCTGTTGTGGCTTTTCGTTTCTTGGAGGAAGGTAGAGTTTCCCGGGCGAGGAAGGAAGCGATGTCCCCAAGACGATTTTGCGTCACTTCCTGCCTGGATTCTTGTCTCCCAGAGATTTTAATCCTGTGCTTCTTGAGCAGATGATGAATGATGGTGGACGATCCGCCGGAACAGTTGTATTTCTTCTCTATCTTCTTGCTGAAGCACGGCTGGCAATACCACCATTTTGTTCCGTTAGACTCGACCCAGGCTGCTGGCAGGCTCTTGCCTTCTTCTATTCGACAATATTCCCAAATTGGGGATGTCCTTTTGCGGGTGGTGCTGGGGGTCGATGGAGATGATGGTGTCAGCAGACAGGTGGCCGCCGTTATGCCAGAGCCATCCAGGTGGCTAGCGCTGTCAATAGCGCTAGCAGTGTCGGAGGAATCTACGACAGAAGACATGATCCAGGAGACGGCAAGTAAACGGCGAAAGCGGCGATAAATACGGAGTAAGCGCGCACGTTGGGGGGAAGTCCATCAACTTCATGGCACGGTAAACAATCTTATTTTATATAGTACAAAACGTTCCTGGTTGGCGTTTGCGATGCCTGAGGGTGGACGAGTGCCAATCATTGCTATCAATACCTGGACATAGTTTTCGTGGTCATCTGGACCACGCGAGACCAGCGGCGCGCAGTCGACTAACAACTTCCAGTCATTGAATCCTCTCTTAACCATAGTCCAACCTAGCTGTGATCTGGCTTTCCTCCAATCTTCGGCAACCAATTGATTGCTTCATCTGGACTCCAAGGTGAAACCGCCATGTGGCGTACACGACTTGGACCCCCCACTCGACTTTCCTAGTTTGGCTCTTGTTCTTTCTTTCTTGGCCAATGGCTGGCCCGCCGAAGGCCATTTTCACACAAAAAAAGACTGGTTGGCCCCACATGGGGGACAGCCAACTTGGCTCCCAGAAAGATGTCATTTAGCTCGTCATCGCTTGCACATGTAAGAGCAAGCGTGTGCGGTTTAAGTTGGGTCTTGGGCTACTCTGTCACTACAATGAATGGCTGCCACAGTCAAAGAATTTCTTGGGAGAAAACCGGCCTCCAGCAGGACTTAGTTTAGATAGGATGTGATCTCTCAGGATTCTTTGTGACGAACCGTCAACTGTAACGCCAATGAGGGTAGAAATGTTAGGCTAATAACTGCATTTCTAATAATTATAATGCTGATAGTAGCTATCATGTAGGATCTATCGTGTCAGGACTTTAATAAACTTACTGTTACGAACCTACGTAATAACAAGCCACGAGATCACGTGATCTCGCAGATAGTCACTGTGGCTGGGGAGGAGTGATCATGGCAATCACTTAATGATCACTCCGATCACAGCCAGCAACGATCATGTTGCTCACGACATGATCGTGGTGATCAACTAGTATATAGGCATACCCAATTTCACCTCTATAGCATAGATACTTAGCTAGCTATCAACACAGTCATTATCCAGACTACCAGGTTACGATCTACGATCTATTATCTACGTGACATATGCACAATAAGACTACGCCCTAAGCATTCTGCTACTTGAACCCACGGTTGTACCAACCCCTAGTTCACTTAGGAAGCCCGACCGTCACACTTACATGAGGGAGGACCTACTACCCTACACTCAATGGGGAAAAAATTCGATCGTCGCCTAAATTACTACCGTGAGGTAGGTATCTCTTAATATTGCCGATTAGTATCAGATGGTATCCTCTTGTGTCTCACGTAGTAAATGATCCTTTTCGAAATCAGGTAGCTAGTATATTTGATATGGCACAGTTACGTTATCGTTGAATAGAGAAAAGAGTAAAATTGTTGGGTGAAGAGTTCTGGGGGGGCATTGCCACTTAGATGGTCTCAGGGAAGGTACTTTCAGCACCATAGGAAGCTGACCTGGCTAACTGTACCCACAAACACATCTTAGCGCAGTTCTGGGGGTTTCTATTTACGCGTCCCACGCGCGTAGGACGCGTTGGGTCGCGAAGCCGTAGAGGTGGCGTCTTCCAGTATACCATACGAGGGGAAGACGCCACCTGGAGTAGCTAGGGTCTTGGATGGACTGATGGTGAGACTATTAGTCTGTGACCCTCAGACTGGACTACCAGTTAGTCTTGCCGAACTCAGACCGGACTGACAGTTTGGTGCAAGAGATGCAGACTGAACTGTGAAATTTGTCAGTGCAGTCCGATGGCCACAAACTGGACCGCCAGTCAAATTCAGGAAATGCAAACCGAACTAATAGTCCAAAGACTATTAGTCTGGACTGCAGTTTGCACTAATAGTCCTCTAAATGGTCTGGACTATTAGGAGCGCTGCTGGTGGGAAGTATCCTGTTGAAGACTCGACAGTGAGAGAGGTTGTATTGCATATGGAACGACTTAGAAATGCCTCTATTGAAGACCAGCAGCCCCGGCCCTCAGCCTCTTCAATCTCGGACATAGCGACAACGCCAAGAATTGGGCAGGTGAGGCAGGATTTCCCGCCATCTATCACCACAAGACAACGCCAGCCTCCTGCTTCACTGTCTCCCAGTTCTCGCGAAGTAGGTCCAGGTAAGTCTCCTAGCCCACGAAAGTGATAACAGCATTGCTAAATGACTATAAGCTCGTCTAGGAATATCTCACACGGTGGGCCAACAGGGTGGTGACAGAGTGGGTCATGACTCTACAGCCAGCTTTGGAAATCGCCGAAGTGCTCGACTGCAAGCACAGCGCACGGCAGAAACCCTGCAAATCTCCACATCGATATCACAACCTGATCCTCTACAAAGAGACGCAAGCGATCCCACAGTTGTGGCAGTACGTCGAAGCTCAAGAATAAGGGAACGCAGGGCAGCAGACTTACATCCGAGAGAACACTTCGGGGCGCATCCAAAGTCCATTTCGTATTGACAAGTTACCCAGGGAAAGGCACCAGAAAGCTGCTACGAAAGTGCAGAGAGCAGCTAGCAAGAAGACGGTGCAGAAAAAACCGTCAAACATCGAAGACACCACATCTCTAGATTCTCCAGCTTTATCCATCAACAATACTTCGGGTGTTCTTCGCAGTCCAGAAGCCCGCCACAGAGCCAAATCTATGAAGCCACCTACGACTGGGTCCCTTTGCAACCCAGGAAAATGGAATAAGAGGCAACAATGAACAGCATGTCCCTGAAATTGCCCACGGCGTCTACTGGCTAAGACATCGTCTCCGGCGGTGCTATATCATGCAATTGCTACGCGCTATCGATAATGCACGCCTCATTGCGGCACGTTACATGCTCTTGCTCTTCAAATACAAATGTTCTGACATCGCCTCATTCACTCGCAGACAAGATATGAGCCAACTCAGTGCCAAACTCCTCCTGCCACTGTTTGCATTTTTCTTCCACTTTTACGCCTTGCGAGCTCTTGGAATTGTCAACTGACGTCGAGTTCCAAAGCGTGGACATGTAGCTCTGATAGAGAGCGTGGTACTTTTCATTTTCCCGATTCTTGCTGAGTTCCCATTTGTGAACGAGCCTCTCGGAGTCCATGCCGCATAATTTGCAGAGTCTGGCGAGGGTGTCATTTTGAGCTATGATATCATCTGCTTCAATGACGATTGGTAAGCATGAAGCTTCCGCTCTTGTAATTTCACTGTCAGCTGTGGTAGCCGAAGTATTCTCCACAAACCGCTACAGCTCCCGTGAGTATCGAAATGTCGTCTAGCACGAGAACTGCTTGTCAAAGACATCTATAGCCCCACCTTTCAGCGATGGGCTTTTCTGGTATCGTGCATTCGATTTCCGCACTGGGACAATGTTGAATCATTAAGTCTTCTCACCGCTATCCTCTAAAATTACCGTCTTAAAGACTTAAATGTTGCCCATGTCTCCTGTTCTGATTTTAATTTAATGAAAATGCTCTTACTACTACAAACATCACCGAGAAGCTTCGATCTCTAACCACATAACCCCAAATGAAAAATGATGTCTATTCATGCTAAATTCATACTCTGTGCATGCTGATGAGAAGAAATGGTTTTGAGTTACTATATACACTCAGTAGTTCACTATGTAGGACTTAAAAGTAATTTCTTATATTGTTGATATAGTTAAATGTGTGGGATGTGGGGTCATCTGACTTATACCTACTCTATAACATCAAGCTGCAGTAAAATTAGTGGAACTAACGCGAAATTAGGCACATAACCCTTTGTATTATTACTTGAATCCTAGCTTATTTGCTTCCAACGCCTCATTATATGATGAAATTTCTTTCTGTTCCCAGTCCAAGGTCCAGCGGTAGATAGGGGGACTCTACGCAACCTGCCAAGACGTTCAAATATTTCGTCCTGTAGTGATTAGAGGCTGAATGAAAAGCAGTTTAAAGTTTAGTGACGATATCAGAGATCCTCACGAGCCTCACAGACTGCCGAGCAATAACCTGACCAACAGTCTAGCCCGCCGGAAGCCATTAACTCCAAAAGACTTACGCTATGGTATCTCCCACTAGTTGGTTATTACCGCGGATAACGAATCAGTTCTTTCGTCAGTTCCCTAATGATTTCTAGGAAGAATGGCTGCTAAGCCTCCAGATTGAAGCCGACTTCACTGACACAAGAGGTTATATTGCATTTCTTATCATATTTAGTCCTATTAGCTGACTCGATGTACTACAAGCCAGAGCCGTAGCGATGGACTCAGCCGAGACACACTCAAGTTCAGATGACGTGGATACTAGAGAACTCTGTGGTATGGGATCGGGCACCATTTTGTGACCCTGGCTGCTTCCTTCTTACTCTGATTCGCCTATCCTAGCCGTACGAAACTGAGAATCATCTGGGGTCCATATGAAAGGGGCTGAAGTGGTACAATGTCTCGCCCAGCATAGCGAGCCAATGGCATACTCAATAGCAAAGGGCCCTAAAACAGAAGCCTCTTGAAATCCATTCTTCCAGTCTTCTCCCCATAGCCAGATCGTAAGCTCTGAAGACTACATAAAGATCATCGCCGCCATACCACATCAAATGCTATATCTTCATACATTCAAATCATACTTCATCTTTAATACACCATATTCTACAGTCAATATATACAATTAACATGGCTGAATCTAGAAATAGACAGGTCTGCAACATATCAGATGAGATGGACATATTTATTCAGTATGAAAAGTCACACTACTGGACAGGTATTCCTTCAATCATTTTCCTACATGTAATGTACATCCCCATGTTACTCGGTACCATGCTAGGCGTCGCCCTAGTGTTTGGTGCTATATTTGTAAGTACCACTATTGATATACCTGCAAATATGTTTATATTCACCGCCACTTTATCAAAGCTAACTTCTCCTAGATCTTCTACGAAATGTGGAAAATGTTATCTTGGATAGCCAAGTGCTGTCATAGTTCGACACAGTTTAGATCACCATTTATGTTATTGAGGCAGCCTTGTAGAGCTTTAGCATTCAGTTACTTAGAAATGAGCCTATGGTTTCTTTGTCGCCGAATGGAAGACAGTCGCCTCCTGAAACACTCGATACACCACAGCTATAGTTGCTTTCTCTACACTTAATATTCTCTTTAATGGTTCTCAGGCCCTGGAGCTATGGGGTACCTGCATTGTTTGCCGGCTAAGAGATAAGAAGAGATCAGCTGAAAGGCTACACAACACATTGTTGCTCTGTGCCTTGATATCTGTGCCCACGGTTATCGTTTTTACGTGCCGCAACTGGCTCTGGTTGAATGATATCTGTCAGCCTTCTCATAATTCCCACCACGCTCTACTATATTTAGGGGCGTTGTTTAGCACGATGTGTCACCTGTTTATAATTTTGGATATGGTGGTTTTTTGTTGTTGGCGTTTGGGGATCTTCAGCCAGCAAATGGTACTGGGTACGATGAGAAAATTCCATAGCCACCGCACTATGGAATGATTGGTATATTATGAGAAACAAACATGGGTGAGCTAGAGGCAGGAGTGGACTAAGCAAGCTTATAATTTTCAGTACCTGTCTTGGATATTTTCAGATAGAAATTAGTTATTGTATTTAAATATGTATAATAATTTCTGAATTTAATAGTGCTGTTTTTAGTTTTACTGTAAAGGTGGCTCGTGACGGCCCTAAATGAGAGGCAATAGTTGTCCACATCCATTGGGGCGTTTTCTACAATCGCTCTCGGTGGAAGGCGAGATACGTATGAGGCACTCCGGACACCTGACTAGCATAGTACTGGTCGTGTTGGCAAGAAGTCTAGAAGCGTCAACCAGAGCATAGCCAGTGTAACTGGCAGAGTGGCAGAGTCGAACTCTTGGTACATTAAAGTACATTAACTAATGACTATGCAGTGGATATTTTTTTTTTCTTTGTTTTTGCCATCTCCCACCGGGATCGTAGCAACTCATCATCAATATGGCTAGAGTCAGCAGCTCCTCAGTTGAGTCGAAAAGAAGGGATAGAAAACGTGAAAATGTGTCCAGGAGCTTACACAATATTATGAAAAGGTTAGATAAAATGCATTCTAAGTACGATATCGACGTCTATTTTTGTGCTCGGCACGGTAGATTTTTTCAGCATTCGTCCTCTTCATCATTCCGGCCAACGCCAACTGATATTGTAGGTCAGACAAGTTCCCCTGCATGACTGGTAAATATTAATCTTAGTACAGGAGAACAGCTACAGAGCTGTACAGAAAAGCCCTCGGAGTTTCATGCAAAAGTCAAATACACAAATTCAACTCTCACCGTCAAGCCTTTCGGCCAATGTCTCGGCTGAGAAGGCTTCTAGAGACACCTGTGAAGGCGACACTAGTTCATGCAGTCTACTTCAGCCCTCGGGTACATAGATACTATCATTGTATACACCTTATTAAGCTCAATCCTAGATATAAAAGCGGCAACTGTGTTGGTGATGTAATATCACCCACCCTGGCGTGCCTGGGGTTAGAAAGTCATATGTTAAACTACCCTAGTTAAGCCTAGCGTGCATAGATTACCTCAATCCTCAAGCAAAGAGCGGGTATCAATAGTCAGGACAATCAAGAAGGACAATCAAGAAGGACAATCAAGAAGGACAATCAAGAAGGACAATTACAGTGCTGCGGTTCAACAAGTATCTTAGCTTATTAGGCTCACCTCCCTACATACTAAGTACTAATACCAATCTCTACACTCCCCGCCGCACAAGCATCCACTGCTTAGGTTCAAAACTTCATCTGTCTCTAATACTACACATTGGCGAAAGTATGCCGCCCTCCTCCGTAATTCGCCACACATTGTCCGTGCTACACTTGATTGTGCAGCTTGCAGTCGGCTATGAGTTTGAGTCTGGGCGACTCCACTTCCAGATGCCATTGCTCTAGTTGCATCTGCGTATACACTCTCTCTGTCAGTATGATCAAGGACTTGTCTCCCATCCGTAGTTAATAGAGGTAGGCCCTCAAATCGTGACCTCAACGAGTCTCTAATTTCCCCTAAAACGTTGCTGTCGTGCTTCGCGATTCGCTTTTTGAAACACAATCGTGCAAGTAAAGGAATTGCCTGGCATGTCACATTACGACAAGCGCACAGCATACCACCAGTCCGTTCGAAAGTGGCGCAAGCACTTCCAGCAACCAGTCCGACTTCAATAATGCCTCTTGTATCTCGCATCACTAAAGTCTCCAATGCGTCACAAACAATATCCAGGCAAGCTGCAACGCCCTCATATCCAGTATGCACAGCTATTGCATAGTAGCAATTGTCCACACATCCTCTGCGAGTATCACTGCACAAATCTCCAGCGTCATGTCCAAGCGCTGATGCGATATAAACCCAACGTGAAATGGTCTCCTGCCAGTCCACTTTGATTCCCAGCGTGTAATGCATCACCACATTCCAGTTACTGGAGTATACCCATGCACGTAAATCTAAGCCTCTTACAAGGCCCAATGTTGGCATACATCCAGCGTGCCAGTCTAGGATGCCTGGATAACTGTAGGAGAGCCTGTACAACTCAATTGTGTAGTGTCCTAGACTCGCATACCGCGCCACTTCGCCCGCAAATGCAGAAAAATCAGTGTCTCGCACAAGCCCATGATCATCTGCTGCCATGAAAGTTCCTAGTAGTGCTAGCTCTAGACCCTCTGTTAGAGTACTGATGTGGTTGTTCATGAAAAAGTAATGAAGGAGGACTGTTTCTAACGCGCCGCGTGCGCCTTTAATGGTTTCGCGACTATGGTGGCCGCTTCTTTGGGCTATCTGCCGCTTTCCATGCCGGGCAAGCCATATGGCATCTGTGATGATCTGGTGTGTTGCTCCAGACCATGGTGCTAGTTCAAGTATTGGGTCGCATTCCTCGATGGCACCCTCAACCACTTCAATCGAGCCCGATAGCATACCAATATCAACCTCGGATGCAATTGTCATGGTCTGGGCCGAACTTTCGAACTTTTGATTGTCGCAAGAGCACCAGTGTGTCATCGGCCCAGCATCATCTTCGATTGGCTGAGAGTATTTGTATTTATCCGAGGCATATTCATCTGCGCCATTTTCGGACAGTTCATTTGTACTCATGCTTAGGCCCCAAGCTGCCCAGCCGTATCTGAAGGCGTATGATTTGAGCACACTACACGCCTTTAGCCTATAAGATGCCATCTCACATCCAGACAGACGTTTCACTTCTTCGAAACGAATAACATTTGCTTTTCCATCTAGCCATCTCAGGACCAGAGAGCAGCTGCTATGCGCAAGTTCTTGTTGCAAATGTCGGAGAAATCCGTTCGAAGCCACGACAGGTTGGCCTAATTTACAACCATGACACACAAATGCCCCTCTGAAGCATATGCCCATTTTACACATTTGGCAAATATGTATCTGGGCGTCAACACATCCTATTGACTCTTTACCGCCGTTTGCGAAGTAGGTGGGGCTTCTTTCTTGGTGTGTCATTGTTTTATTATACTTATAGTACTGGTATTGTTTCAAGATTGTTGATGTATTGTTGTTCGTTGTATGCAACATCGGTTTTTCCCAAAGGGAATAGGCAACTATAGAAGTAAAAGACACTTTTGCTTGTTGGAAAATAAACCAGTTGCTGGGTGGGTTTATATAAAAGAATTGGGTTTAAGTAAAGGGTTAGAAATACTAAGTATTTCAGTTATAGAGTTAGGTATTAGCCTAGATCTTGATTTTCATGATTGTTTTTTTCATGTCATATTGAAAAATATAATAGTACTTATATGTCTTATACTTTGTCTATGTATGATTTTAGATTTCTAGCTTATTGAGCTAGGGAGAACTTCACTTATCTCTAAATCTAGAGTAATAGTAGTAGAGCTCGCCTTAGAAGTTATTTTACCGCAAAATTTTAGCTACTAGCATATTTTAAATATTTTACTATATAGATATTATAAACTTTATTAGGAAAACTATTATTATTAAGAAAATAACAAGTATAATTAATATAGTGTATTTAGGATTGTGTTGACTATAGTTATTATTTACAATTTATTATGTAAAAAATAAAACTATTAGTATAATATATGTTAAACAATAGGCACCCAGCGTAGTGGTTATAGCTGTGACCACTGTAGCTGCCACGCAGTTCAGTGGGTCTAACCCACTGAAACTAGCACCTAAGCCCACTGTGGCCTAGCGCCTAAGACTACTATGACTTAAGCGCTATAGTAAGCCTAACTCACTGAGACCTAGTGCTGTAGTAGCCTGACTCACTGTAGAAAAAATAGCCATTTCAAAGAGCTAGATACTTAGAATTAGATATTGGTATTCCTGTTTTACTATATTGTCTTACTATACCATGTCTTGCTGTCCCGTGTCTTACTATACCATGTCTTGCTGTCCCGTGTCTTACTATACCATGTCTTGCTGTCCCGTGTCTTACTATACCATGTCTTGCTGTCCCGTGTCTTACTATACCATGTCTTGCTGTGCCATGTCTTACTATGCTAGGGTGTAGCGGCTGAGGATTCCTAACTGGTTAACTAACGTATCTTGAATTTATAATAGCAGAAAGCTTACAGCGCTCACTGCTTATAGTGTAGGGAATAGCATATAGGTGATGGATTATAGATTATAAACTGTTGATTAATCCGATGATTATATTAAGATATTACTATATTTATATTAAAGAGAGGAAACTGTATATACTGAAGTTAAATTACTATACCTCTTACGTTTATTAGGTTACTTAATCCTTTATAAGAGGGATTTCCCTTACTTAACCTGGGGCTAGTTACAGCGCACATTCCCTGCCTTGCAGAAGGTGTCTACCCTAGACTGCCTAGTCTATGCCTCAGACCTAAACCTTCAACCTTCCTCTTACATTACACTTTCTTGGCATGGAAATGTTAAGAAAGTGGCAGTAATTACACGTATTTTCTTAACAACTGCACGCAACCCACCAAATTTTTGCGCTTTGCGCAGCCAACGGCGGCGGCGATGGCATCGGCCTCGACCAGCCCGCCCGGCACCCCAGATCAATTTGATCTGGGAGTCTACACACCCGCACATCTTCCCATCGGGGCACGCAGAGCCCTCCTCCGAAACAGCCCAGCCGTAGTAAACCGACCAATCGGGACTTCAACCGCACCATGGGCACCAGCTCAGACGCCGTCATCTCCGCTCCAGAGAGTCTCAAATGCTGCAGCCACGGAAGGGGCTCAGCTTGCCAGCACGCCAGCCTCTGATACCGCACCGTCTGGAGGCAACCAACTTTTCCCTATTGCTGCACTTGCTGACAAGCTCGCCCGCGAACACATAGACACCTACAACGCTAAACTTGCTGCATTCCAAGTCTTCTCCACTGCGCTACAAAGAGCAGCGGGACAGTTCACCTCCGGGCTGGCTGCCGACTTTGCAACACATTTCTGCACTTCCTTCTTGGAATACTGGTCACACGCTCTCGCTGACTCCAAGTCAGCTCCGGTTCCATTGTATAGCAGCGTTGCTGCTGGCCGCTCATCAGACAGCGCCCCTCCACCCACCAGGACAAACACAGCACCACAACAACAGTCGACAACCCCTCGTCGCCAGGGACAACCAACACATGCGGCCCCCACCCCGAGACGACTTCCGGATCTTCGTTCGGCTCGAGGCCGGCGCCCCGGCGAGGAACCACATCGCCTACGCCATTCAGAAACACATTATTGACAAGACTGGTTTAGCTCCCAGTAAAATCGCCAACATACTGCCAGTCAAGACCGGATGGGCTATCCGGACAGTGGACGTAGAAACCCGCGACCTTCTGGTAGAACGACAAACAGAATGGGCCGCAGACTTAGGCGCCTCTGCTGTAGAAATTAGCCAAAAATGGTATTCGTACGCAGTATCAGAGTGCCCTCGAACCCTACGTGACCTACAGGGCCACGAAGTAGACTATAATGATGCCGTGAAACACGAGATTATATCCCAAACTGGCCTCACTCCCATTAGCATACAACCCTCCCGACATGACACAGGCGATCAGCCTACTAGAACGCTAATCATACGCTTTCTCGAACCAACTAAGCGACCTTGGACCCTGTTCGGCAGCAGCCGCCTCGCTAGGATCATCGAAAAGACATCCCCTCCTCACCAATGTCATACATGCTGGGACTTCCACGCACGACGCAACTGCGGCCGCCTCGCTCGCTGCAAGCAATGCGGAGCGACCGACCACGCAGAAAACGAATGCCATTCTGCAATACAATGCACCAATTGCCTCGGACCACACACGGCCGACTTCCCTAGGTGCCCTGCACGGCCCAAAAGGGACCACGGGGTGCTGCGCCGCTTAACCAAAGAACAGAAGAGAATCATCCGCCAAATGGGAGCCGAAGCCTACAAAGAAAGAAACCCGGAGCAAGCTCCACAAGACAACCACCCACAGCGTAGTCACACACTAGCACCGCAAACTCCCGAAATAATACAAGAACAACAGCAGCAGCAGCAGCAGCAGCAGACAGGACCACTGAACCGACAGAGCCCAGAAGTCGAAGCTCTCCCAAGCACCAACGCTTCTAGCCCAGCTAACTCCTACATCATGGTGGCAGGAGATGAGCCAGACCAACCAAGCAAAACACCTCCCGCCTCCCCAAAGAAGCGGCGCCGACGAGCCACGGTCGCATCTCCATGACCAGACACCGACGATGGAGGAAACCCGACATGAAAGAGCTACGCATCTTGCAAGCAAATGTTGGCAAAATCTCGCCGGCCCACGACTGCGCCCTCGCCCTCGCTGATGCCGAGCGATATGACATTGTCCTCTTACAAGAGCCTTGGACAGACGCCAAGGACTCCCGGTGCCTAACAAAGACACACCCAGCCTATGATACCTTCTCACCTGTTGATAGCTGGGATAGCACACTAACACGGCCTAGGGTCATGACATACGTGCGCCGCCACCCACATCTACTGGCGGACCAGAAGCGACCCGCCCCGACGCGCGACATCCTATGGCTTACAATCAACAACACCACCATCGTCAACTTCTACCGACAACCATGCTACGATGAAGCTCTTGACATTCTACTAAACTGGCCTACACCAGATAGATGTCTCGTGGCAGGCGACTTCAATGCCAAACATTACACCTGGCAAACAGGACAATCAACCGGACGCGGTAGAGATATTGCAGCATGGGCAGTCGAGAATGGTCTAAGTCTCCTGAATACTATTGATATCCCGACAAATCCTCATGGTAACACCATCGACCTCGCATTTACAAACATTCCGCTAGCAAGCGCTGTCGTTGAAGACCACCTCGCCACCAGCTCAGACCACTTCACACTCAGCCTCACTCTCCCAGGCCTAAATCTTGCACCCAGCGAGCCAAGGAAGTTTCGGCTCATAACAGAGGATGAAATCCAGCGATTCGTAGAGCTCGTGAGTATACAAGCCACAGGTCTACCACTCAGCACCGCTACTCCTGAAGAACTAGACACACTAGCCACAGCTCTCGTCGAGATCCTGCAATCATCAGCCAGGGCCGCAGGCCAGTCAGTTCGCAAAGGGGCGCGCAGCACACCCTGGTGGACTGAGGAATGTGCACTTGCAGCGGCTGAGTACCGCTCCATGAGAAGGATATACCCACAGGGCTTTACTAAGGAGATACAACTAGCCAGACGCGCCTTCCAACGGGTAGTACGCTATGCGAAGAAACAATACTGGCGAAATCTCATCAATAGCTTCACTAGTAGTAATTCCGTCTTTGCAGCTGTCCGATGGATGAAAACACCGGGCGCCTTCCAGCCACCGCCACTGCAGGTCGACGATGTGGTGTACGAATCACAACTGGATAAGGCCAACGCTCTCCGACGAGCAACTCTCGAACGGCGCACGAGCGACGATGACATCCCTGACCCCTGGATTCCGATCACCCCGAAAAGAACTATCCCCTTCTCTAAGAAAATCTCATTAGAGGAGGCTCGAGTCTCGACCATCTGCACAAGTAACACATCACCTGGAGCAGATGATATTACAGTGCAGTTACTCCAAGCTACTTGGCACGTCATCGGACCGCATGTACGCCGACTATATGAAGGATGCCTTTCAATAGGATATCACCCGAAAGCCTTCAAAGAAGCAGAAGTGGTCATGATCCCAAAACCAGGACGCAGGGACTTATCCACACCGCGTGCCTGGCGCCCGATCTCCCTTCTCTCATGCCTTGGCAAAGGCCTCGAGCGACTAATCGCACGCCGCTTGGCTTGGGCTTCAGTTCACTTCGGAGTCCTCCACCCACAGCAGGCAGGAGCGCTGCCCAAGAGGTCAGCGGTCGACCTCGTCGCCGCACTCGTACATGACATCGAAGAGGCATTCGCCCGTGGCGAAGTGGCAACTCTAGTCACGATGGACATACAGGGAGCATTTGACACAGTCCTGCGCAACCGGCTAGTCCTACGACTCCGTGAACAGGGCTGGCCACCACACCTTGCTCGATGGGTCGAGTCCTTCATGAGCGACCGATCAGCTCGCGTTAGATATCAAGACATCACCACACCGACTGCACCGCTCAGCTGTGGACTTGCCCAGGGATCTCCTAACTCGCCTATTCTATTCCTATTATATACCGAACCCATCTACCGTCTAGGCAACCTGAAAGGAAGATTTGGTTACGCTGACGACACAGCAATTCTCTGCACCGGTCCCACACTAGAAGGAACTGCAGCAGCAGCAACCAAATACATCGCGGAAATGATTGAATGGGGCAATGCCAACGGCATATCCTTCGACCCTAAAAAGACAGAGGTCATGCATCTATGCAGATCAAGATCCCGCCACGAACAGGCCCCACCCGTGTACCACGGCGAGATTGAGAAACACGCAAGAAGCGGCAATGAGATGGCTCGGGGTCTGGCTAGATCGCAGGCTATCCTTTAAAACTCACGTGGAGAAATGGACGGCCAAGGCGCAAGCCGTCGCCTACCACCTAAAGGGGCTCACCAATACGAAACACGGCCCGCTTCCATACGCCGTACAAAGAGCCGTCAGAGCATGCGTTGAACCGACTCTTCTCTATGGAGCAGAAATATGGTACCCAGGACCATCTATCCCACGATGGACCCGACCAGATCAAGAAATACCAACCAGGTTACAACACCTCACCAACAAGATGGCTAAGGCACTTAAGCAGTCAATGAGGGCGATCTTGCCCGTATGGAAAACAACGCCTATCCCGGCCTTGCATCGGGAAAGCGGAATACCACCGATACCACAGCTGCTAGAGGCAGCCCGAATCCGTTTCTCTGCTCGCCTAAAGTCCCTCGACGAAAGACACCCACTTGTCACAAGGACGAACACACAACCAACTCACACGATACACAAGGCAGTTAAAAGGAAATACCAAAAACAACCAGTGATTTTCCCAACTCGGCTGAGACGGACTAATCAGCTGCTCGCGTGTTGCCCGCGACCGACCCTCATTGAACGCCGCTTCCCAGAAACCGGCCCCGGCTCACTGCAATCTGCGCCGAAGGATAAATCGGCCAGAGAGTTCCGTCGGTGGCTAGAACTTACCTCCCGGCACACCTTGATAGTCTACTCAGACGGCTCACTCATGGAGGGAGCTGCTGGGTATGGCTTCGTCGTTCATCAAAACAATCAGTCAGTCTGCAGCGGCTCTGGACGACTTGGCCCGGCCGAAGTCTTCGATGCCGAGGCAGTAGGAGCCCTAGAGGGATTAAAAGCTGCTCTTAAACAACCCCAAGCAATAACACAAAAGATCATTGTCTGCCTTGATAACCTCGCGACTGCAACCTGCCTGCGGGGTATGCCCTCGGAATCATCCCAGGAAGCATTCCTACAATTCCAATCTCTTGCAGCATCACACGGCAATGTAGAGGTGCGCTGGATTCCTGGTCATTGCAACATACCAGGCAACGAACAAGCCGATGCTCTCGCTAAAGCAGGCAGCAAGCTGCCAGAGCCTCCGAGTGCTCCGAGTGCCCTCCCGACACTAGCCTACTTGCGAAGAATTGCAAGGCAACAGCTAAGGGATGCCTTTGACGGCTGGTGGACCACTGCCGCCCCGGAAGCATATAAACCACTGAACCTAAAAGCAACAATTAGCTGCCCACCAGAGCTCCAGCTCTCGCGGCAAATCCTCCACCATCTGCTGGCGGCACGATCACACCACGGAGATTTCGCGGAGTACCACGAAAGATTCAACCACGCAGACGCACAAATAATGTGTTCATGCGGACGACGCAAAGCACCAGATCATATCTTCTATTGCCGAAGGCTGCCGCCATGCTGTCGGGTGAGGCTGACACCCTCACCGACTGCAGCGGTCAACCGAACAATAGGCAAGGACTTTGACAAGTACGTTGAGGCCGCAAAGGTCTTCTTTGAGAAGATCTGCCCTCGTTACTAAAATCGCACAATCGTGCAACCCCCCTTTCTTTCATTCTGTCATCTTTTCTCTTCATTCTGGACTCGGCTAGACGAAGGGTGTCACCAGCACCCTTCGCTCAGCCGGGACCACTCTGGGCCGCCTCTGCAGCCTACGACGAGGGTCTCTAACAGTCCCCAATACAAAGACTGGCCATCGCTGCGACGGAATCGCGGCACCCCCAGAACCCGCTGACGGGTGAAGGGCGCAAACGAGAGCTGTAGCCAATGTCATGCTGGATGGTGGTTTGTTTATAACGCGTGGAGAAGATAGAGACGGGCTAAATTCATTCGGATGACTAATCAAGTCCCACTTTATTCTGTACATAGCCAGTAGATATAACCAGTAGCTCAGCACGTCCCAGTGCCCCCCGTAGGGACGTTAGCGGCCTTTAGGCCGCTGGACGAAAAATATACTACTACTACTACTACTACTACAGACCTAAACCTTCTAATAATAAGCTATAAGTAAATTACCATAACTTCTTATTATTAGATAGCTATAGCTACATCTAGATATAGCTTTTCTTAATATCCTAGTAAGATGCTAGTATATTTAGTAGAAACAAAGTTATCATTAAAGCTTAGATAATTGCGGCTGAGAGAGAGAACCTAGTCGCTTGGCTGTATACTGTGTTGGTTGAGATGTTGCGAATTAACGTAGTTATGGCATCTAGCATGCCCCATATAGCTCCCATGAGCGCTCTTGTAACACTGCAGAATACCACTAGCTGAAACCTGCATAAGCACAGGGCATTTATTGGCATGAAAACGTCACGAGCAATGTTATATATATATGTGTGTGTGTTATATATTATATTGATAGGGCTGTTAAATTACCCTCAGCTGGGGTGAGACTTGGTTCATGTCTCAGGCCATGAGGGTGTGACCTACTGCAACTCATAAAGTCTAGACTCATCTACTATCTGCGACTCGTCACGAGGAACATAGTATCTCAAACTCAAAACCAATAAATCATGTAATAATAATGACATTTTCTCGGCATGTCACTCTTAATGCACTGAAATTAGGTTAATAGGCCAGTTCTGTAGGGATATAGTATGGTTGCATGCTGAATAGACTAGACAGGCTAGGGAATGAAAATTTACGCTGAGCTCCTAACTCAAACTAGTCTAGAGAGAACTAAAATATGTCTGTAGTAGATGATATAGCATATTTGGCTTTTCTCAACTTTCTATTATTTCTAAGTTACTGGCTCATCAAGCAAAAGATCGCTTTCTCTTCAACACATAGTAACGAGAATCACAGGCTGGCCCAGATACCAGACAGCGGCTTTATCAGGTTCGAAAACATGAGGTCAGTTCTCAAATCTACGTACAGCGATGCAAATGGACATGAAATATTCGTGGCAGGATCATCGGATGATCTTGGCCTTATACATATGGACGCCAAGGCCACGAGGAAAATGAATTTGACCATCGGAACTTCAGGCCTAAGCAATAATGAGCAACTAAATAGCACGATAGTAGAGAACACGGGCCATTTCATTCTGAAAAGCACGGATAGTGCCACAATAACAAATCTCATGGATGCTAACGCCCACTACACAAGCAAACGATCAACGCTCAACGACCAGGTATGCTCTATGCATAGAATAACTTTCATCTTACAGCTAATTCGACTAGATAGTTGAAGGTCCATCTAAATATATTCATGCTCTTCCAGCAAAGGGAATTCGAAATGCTATTATCGACGCTCTCAATATCTGGTTGCAGGTCCCAGTTGAGCAGGCAAACTTGATCAAAAGAATCATTGATCTTTTGCATGAATCCTCTCTGCTATTGGACGATATACAAGATGGATCAGTCTTGCGGCGAGGACTGCCTGCCACTCATACCATTTTTGGCCATGCACAGACTCTAAACTCGGCTAGCTACAGCATAATCAAGGCTATTGATGCAGCCTTGGAGCTCGGTGCGGAATATGCTCGAGAGCTTATTGGTATTATTACTTTTATATTTACTGTACTTTGCTGCCTATAGTAATTATTATTAGGTCATCTGAAAATATTATACGTCGGCCAGAGCTATGATCTCTACTGGACAACGAATCTGGATTGTCCGTCTGAAGAGGACTACCTGCAGGCATTAGACGGCAGTTTGTTAATTCCCTTCCCGACACCCTATTCCTCATCTTGTTTACCTAATGCGGCTGTAGAGACAGGTGGACTCTTCAAACTGCTTCTTGGACTTCTGGAAGTAGCTTCCAAGTCAGCTGGTAGATCGGAAGCGCCAGATTTACAACGTGTGATGACTCTATTAGGCCGACACTTCGCCATTAGAGATGACTACCAGAATCTTGTATCAGACGTGGTAAGTCCCTAAAAATCTGAGAGTCTAGACTCGGAGCTATTCTATCGCTAGTGCTATAGATCACTAATGTAACCAACAGTACACTGAGCAAAAGGGATACTGTGAAGACCTAGATGAGGGGAAGTATACAATGCCGATTATACATGCATTGCGGTCTCTTACCGGGGAATCTTTGCTACTCTTGAGAAACATCATTTCTCAGAGGCATGTTAACCGTCGCTCATCAGCAGATCATAAGCGCCTCATTCTGCAACTTCTCCAAGAATCTGGTAGTCTCGACTATACGCGTCAGGTATTACAGGCAATACAGGCTGAGATCGAGAAAGAAGTTAAAGAAATTGAGAGAATAACTACTACCCACAATCATGATTTAAGTTCTATTCTGGACGGAATATTTGTTTAAGATTGGAATGGAGCTTCTCGCGTTGAGCCCGCAAGAGATGTAAGGGAATTGTAATAGGTAGATGTTCTAACGTACTTGTATAACGAATATCACACGCTCCCCATTGCGTACCTTTGTAAATCGGCGAAGAGAAGAATAATGATACTGAATTATTGAAGTTTAATTCGAACTCTATTCTTCAGAAGATATTGTTTTAATCTGACAAGTTCACACATTATGCCCAGTTCTATCACAGATACTACAGCGTCGTACAAGCATTTACGACGCGCATGGAAAGCAAGGCTCTTTATTGACTATGTTGGCAGTAGAAAATGGGAAGGATGAGTTCTCAGTAGAAGTGAAATTGTAGTAGCGGTTTTAGTGCGTGCGGATTAGTATCTGTAGTGCTTAAAATGTATACACTTGCTGATATGCCGTAAATTCGAAATGGTTGTCGGGGTTTCCTTACTTAGTTTAATAACAAGGCGGAAGCTATTAATGGACTTGTGCCTCAGAGAGATCAGTTGTACCCCAGATTTACTGATGAAGCACCGCTGTACCAAAGCCAGACAACCTAAGGCTTTTAGCCAGTGACTTAAAACTGTCAATGTGGAGGTAACATATACATAGAAAGTTCTGGTCTACAATCAATTTTCAACCATTGGCTCCCATATATGATACCAACCATTTCCGAACGGCCCTGTGTTGTTAGAAGAGGAAGTGAGGGGAGGCCATTGGTTCCTCTGTCGACAACTGAACACAAGGTCCGCAGCCCACATAGCGACGTCGCAAAGAAGTCCACTTACAACCGAAATCCCCTCCGGTCAGGCACATAAAGCTGTAAAGTCACCAATGGCCCACGGGGTGCAAGATCGGTATGATCGAGGTGGACGAAGGCCTGGGCAGGATTCGCTAGGCAGCACGCTAATCCAGACGGACATGGGTACCGTGGCACACTGCGAGACGTTCGTCTAACGGCTAGGTAAGCGCTCCTCCCTGTGCGCACGCCTAATTGAGCAGAATGCAACATCTACTTGTGGACGAAATTACTCTTGGGCAAATCGACATGTGGACAAACGAGGATTATTCAGAAGACATACCATAGTTGACCAAGGAATCAGCATCTGCATACCCCTCGCTGTCATGGCACGCCCCTTCGAAACGCTCAAACTGGTAGCCATGATATGAAAGCGAGAGCAGCAGAAACACTGTAAGCTGTTTTTTTTTTTTCCGGCATCATACTTTCCATTTGGTGTCTTACTCGGCCCTAGTTAGCTCTTAGCGACACGTAGGCTGTCACCCGACCTTTCAAGTGAACACAACACTAAGGAGAAAGCTCGCAAGAGTGGACCAACCTATTAGGGAAACGAAAGAGGTTGGCGAGAAGGCGCGGGTGTTTGCTGCAGCGATTTACTAGGACCTAATGCACTCGTGCTGCCCTGTCGCGCTCCATCTTTCAGAGGGCGAGTCTGTTCTAGGCATAAACAGCTTGATCGATCTTGGTGCTGACTCTGTTCGTATGTTAATGTGGATTGCATACGGAGATGAGGCATAGATTGCCGATGCATTGTTAGGCCGCAACTCAGCGAGGATCATGGCTGAGGACACCTCGAGGTGGCGCCTCGCGCGTCACTAAAAGGCGGCGGCAGCCACACCAAGACAAAACACTCGTCTGTTACCGCAGCGTTCGGTACAGCGTCCGGCAAAGCGCATGTCACGCTACGCGACGCGGTAACCACAATCGCAGCCTTCACAGGCCGCGAGTGTAGCCTCATATATATACCGATTCAAGAGCCGGCGAGTAGCCGTCGAATGGTGGGCGTAAATCCGATCCTGGCAGCAGGCTTCCGACCCCAAGCTCTGTTGTGGAGCCGGCTACTTCAGCAAATGCAACCCCGGTGTCTTGCTGCTAGACTGTGCTTACAAGACAAACAAGCACAAGATGCCACTTCTTGATATGGTTGGCGTTGATGCTTGTGAGCGCTCTTTCTGTATTGCATTCGCATTTCTATCTGGAGAGTCAGAAGAGGACTAATCATGGGCTTTACAACAACTCAGATCCCTGTATCAGCGCGACCTTCCTTCTATTGTCTTGACAGACCGATGCCTAGCCGCGATCAATACTGCTGCAACATGGTTTCCTTCATCTAAAGGACTACTTTGCACTTAGCACGTTAATAAGGCTGTGCTACAACATTGCCGGCCGGAATTCCTAGCCGACGGGGGCCAGGGAGACAAAATATGGAATGAATTCTACACATTCTGGCACTCAGTTGTAGCCTCGCCAACTGAGACGATTTTCAAGAGCGTCTGGCTTACTTTGAGAATAAATATGCGGAGAAATTTACAGATATAGTTGGATATATCAGGACAACTTGGCTTGATCCATTCGAAGAGAGGATCATCAGAGCATGGGTCGATAACCACTTACACTTTGGCAATATGGCTATCTCCAGGCAGGTGGCTTACGGCATGACAGAAGATGGAGAGACTAATACATCTCCTAGGGCCGAAGATATCCATTCATTAATAAAAGCACATATCAACATATCTACCTTGGATCTGTTTGATGCTTGGCAAGCCATGAGATCTGCTGTCACTAACCAGCTAAAGAGCTGAAGTATGTGCGTGCTTCTCAGCAGGTACAGTATCAGTGCCGCTGGATGTCTCCAGAGTATTGTTCTAGGCAATACGAGGCTGGGTGTCGCACAGGGCTCTGCGCAAAGTACTGGAACAATGGCAATTGCTCTCAAAGCCACTTAAAGCTGCCTGTACCAGTACGTTCACATCCTCATACGGACTACCGTGTGTACAAACCCTGAAAAGGCTGAAGGAAGAAGGGCGATCCCTTTTGCTAGAGCATTTTCATCGCCATTGGCACTTGAGGCGAGATATATCTCAACCACGACCAATGCTGGAACCCAGAACAGTCCTAAGTCAGCTGAACCAGAGACGCAGCCAGCAGACAACGAGCACAAAGCGAGAGCCTAGCGCGTTTGAAGCAATTGAGGCAGCAACACGGCCAAAGGCACAGCCTAAATGCAGCAGATGCCACACATTGGATCATACAATGACTTCGAGAGCGTGCCCTATGCGATATGCAGAGCTCTTTCAGTCGCTAGGATCCACCACAGAAGTAGCGACAGAAACAGCAAAATTAATGGCAGCAGCAGTGGTACCGGCAGCCACAGAGATAATGTCAGTTCAGTCAAGCATAGGTCAGGTAGAGGCGGGCCTCACAGCAGCAGCAGTTCAGGCACTAGGAGGCGATTCAGAAATAGACCAGATAGTGGTATATCAAGAACTGATAGAACACGCGGCGGCAAACCAGATGTCGATAGTTCAAGAAGTTGCAGACTGTATAGAAGTCAACCCTAGAGTAGCAGTAACAACTCAGACAGCAGTGGAGAAGATGGCAGTGCCAGGACTCAGATACGACCACCCACAGGCTATCTATCAGAGATACGTTGAAGCGAGAAAAGCTTGGTACGATGCCCAGCCCCGTGGCAGTATCAAGACTAACCAACAGTATCGGCGGGCAATGAATTTGCCCCAACTTATCTTGAGAGGTCGAAAGTTGATGATGCCAGCAGGCTGGTTGACGCCAGCTCATAGTTGTGACATATTCCATACAACTAGTGCTGAACTAGCTTATGAACGGGTCCCTTGAGTTCGAAATCGCACCCAGCAAAGTCGGACGAATCCATCGATCCTTTACAATGGAGCCCAGAATAGCAATGGAGAAGACAGCCATTGACTGAAGCGATAAACCACCATATGCCAACGAATGACATGGTTGGGATGCCTCCGGACACGGATTTGTTCTTGCGAATTCCGTATCTGTTTGTTTCCGTTGCCTCCAGCTAGGCTCCAGCAACGCTAAACTTGGCGCTTGCGCCCTGCTCTTGAGCGGCCAGCAGCCAGCCAGTAGTGGCAACAGGTGCTGCCACCAAACGGGCCTATCTTCTTCCGGTTCATGTGTTAGAACGGTGTGTGGTGACATCAGCTGGCAATGTAGCCCCTTTCAAAAGTGAGGCGGGCCAGTTTAACGCGACACAAATCGCGTCAGTGCCGCGACTTTGGGACTCGTCAATGCCCCTAACCCGAATATGATTCTCGCTACCCCGGTAATCCGTACAAAACAGCGCGAGTAGGAAGTATCTGAAACGTTTGCAAGACACTCATATTTTGTACCAGCCCGCCGCGTCGGACGTGTTGTTCGCTCGAATTCTTTCTTGCAGCAGACCTAGGCGTCCGGCGACATCTTGCGCGGGGAGCGAGATTTGGTGCGCTTAATGGGAGGTCTGAAGTCGAGGGATAGTTCGTCCGCAGACGTCTCGGACTCGGAGGAAGGGTTTATGTTAAAACTATGGTTTCTGATCGTTTCTTGGCTGGTGGCAATTGTTTCGCCAGCAGACTCGTCGCTTGCAGAGCTCAATCCTACATAATCTCCTTGGTGAGTCTCTGTAGCTCTGATCCCTACTCTCTCGTTCGCCTGCGTGATGGCCTCGTCTCTTTGTTGCTTTGCCCAGTCCCTGCCATTCCGGTATGCAGCTGCTCCTTGTCGAAACGTATCAGCGTCACTGGTAAGACTCCAAGATTTTAATTGGGTCATTACAAAACCAGCCCCATCTTTGGCAGCAGTTGGTTGTATCGGGTGACTCGCGTACATTTTGAGATGCCCGTCTTGGTATGTGCAACCAAGCGTATAAGCTCGGTTGTCGAAGGGAGCAGTGGAGTTGTTGAAAGCAAGAAGACTGTTTAAGCCCCTTGATCCCAGAGCCAAATCGTAGGATAGCTGGCGTTTGGCCACTGCGCTCGATCCATCGGGTCCCTTCACTTCAACGAAAAAGTTTGGCACAATGGGCAGATCTTCTTGAGTTGATGGTGTAATATGACAACCTAGTTCCTTACGTATTCGTCGGTCGAGCTGTTCGGGACGCGCGCCATAATACAAATCAGGATTGCCTGATACCAGGGTACCATCCGTCAGATGGTCAAGGTTGGTAAACGGAATCTGCCCGCCAACACATTTCCTGTCCGCAACATCTCCTTCAATGAGTGGAACAACAGTATTCGTGACTTCTCTCTCTTTCGATGCCTGTGCATCAATTCGTTCGAATTTTCGAAACTCATCCGTTGAGAAGTTAGACGGCGAAAGAGAAGCCCGAGGCTGAGCTAGTGCTCGACGAATCTCGTCAATGTTCTCTGGCTCTGGCGGCAACCGGCCATCTGGATACGCGTAGCCGTGGGGTAAGATATTATGGTCTATCAGATGTTGCTGGAAAGCACGATCATACGGCCCTGTGCTCGTCGTGCTCGTCGTATTGGAGGCGGCGTTACTCTTGGCAGGCGATTGTGGATCCTTCTTCTTCGGTAACTGTGAGCCTCTCTTTCGTCGCCCGAGACTCGACTGGCTAGAACTCATACTGTCTTCGGCCGTCATAGAGATCCGGTACTGCTGGCTATCAGTACAGGACACGATCATCCATTGGTCTTCACATACCCCTCTCAGATCGCTCAGGTTCGGGCCACCGTGCATCGCCGAACGCTTAAGTGAATGACGTCGCAACCCCTCACGTAGGTGTCGTTGTATACTCAAATCGGGCGAGATCTTGGCGTTCCTGTCACTCAATTCTCGCAGAGCGTTACGCGTGAGGGGGATCGTCGATAGATGGTCCCAGAACCTTGGTGGAGGGACTGAGGGATGGTGTAGCTTCTGCTTTTTCGAAGAACGGTGATGTGGCACTTCCTCTGCCGCTACACTTGAGGGAGCTCGATGCTTGCGCGTACCAGAAGTAGTCGATTGATTGCTAGAGTCTTGTAGCATAATCATGCTTGAAGGCATGTCATGGTCGATCTGTGGGTGCGGGAAACTGCGTTATATGGCTTATGACCACGGTAGATGCGAGAGAATGAAATGGCTACGTGCAGCAGTGGAGAGGGTGCGACTGCTGACTACTGATTGGTTAGTTCAACAGACGGCTATGTCCAATCATACGCTGGTACTACGTCCTCCTCAGGATGCCCCCGCATAGTTTATGTGAGGGGGCCGTGCACGCGTTCGATCGTGTTTTCCCACTGGAGAGCTGTGAGCCAATAAACCTATGCACCATCTCAGGCTTCCAGACATTCAGCACTTCAGCTCCGTTATGCATTCACGGTTAACTCTTCACGTTGGTGTCGTGGTTGGTTACAAGCGTCTAACGGAGCCACTTCCTTGGCGGCAAGGTTTGCTATATTCCGTCATTGGTGGGAACCGTGCCAGGATTAGAATTGAAAGTTTGACCCGGATGAATGACGTTCCGCTCTGCTCTGTAATTTCGCCCCGCCCCGCCCCGAGTTATGCAATATGATGCAGTCGAGGAACTCTCGAAAACGCACACCGCATGCTTACGACTGTTACCACCCTTACCACCTTCACCATCTTCACCATCTTCATCATCTTCATCATCTTCACCATTTCATTGCATTCTGATGTTTGCAAGGCAACTCGCTACAGCGGGTGAAGTGCACAATAAGCTTGTCAACCAGCCAGACATACCCGCAAAGTATCGAAGAATAATAGAGAAAACGCTCTCTGTAGTTTTCAAGAAGGACTCTGAACCTAGCAATCAGCGCTCGGGGGCTGCCAGAAACACTGCGAAGTCAAGACACAGGACCGCACACTCCAACTATCAAATCATTCTCAAACAACAACCTCATAGCCTCCTTCCATTCCTCTTGGCCATTCCTCCAAGGAGATGTAGCGAGGCTAAGTTAGATGTCTTCGAGTTCATGAAACGATATGCAAGACCATATCCTCCCATCTTCAGCAACACCGCTCGTGAGGAACTGGTAAGAGTTGCAGAACGCAATGGCTTTAAAGAGGATGAAGAGTTCGGTCGCTGGATAACAGTGCTCGAAGGTTCGTATTGTCCAGTCGGATATGTCAGGCCAAATGCTGACAGCCAAGTCAGCACCGAATTTAGGGAGTTCAATGCTCGACTTCCACCTGCTGAATTTGGAACCATTACATGAGATCATCGGTAGCAAGATCTTTAAAGACGTCTTACGTTCGCCAGAGCGAATACTCGAAGAGCAGCAGCCGAACTTTAAGCTTTCAACCCAATGTGCTGCCGTATACGTTACTGAGGGTGCCTTCGAAGATATAACGCTAGAGCTCTATGTTGACCTCCAACGCGGTCTCGCTACAGATCTGTTTCCAAAAGCTACTGGAAATTTGAACGAAATCGATACAGTGTTCGTTGCCTCAATTACTGTCGTGGAGTCTAGATTTCCGCCTTTACTCCTCAAATATCTAAAAGAAAGCCAGCTGTGGGAGTGGGAGAGGAAGGGCAATATTCCGAATGTAACTGGCTGTGTAACCCTACGATCAAACAATCTTCTTCATGGCAAGCTTTGCCTCCGTCTAGCGTACACAGCCCACGTATTGATGATGAGGTTATTTTCAACATAGACACAACTTCATTCGCTCTGTTTCTCTGTGCCCTTCTTCGATTCATTTAATATCCTCTTCGCGTCATCATCTAAGATGTGTTTGCCATTGAAGACCCTAGCTCCTATCCCATCGGGGAGATCCATAGTGAATTTGCCGTATGTCTTCCATATTGTTCGACCGTTATTAGCTTGTCCGTGAAACGTGGCGGTTTCGCAAAAAAAGTGATACGTTCGATCTCCGCTGTCAATGGGTATATAGTCAATGCTTTTTGACTGAAGACTAGAGAAGATACTTTCCGCTATCTCGAGGCTTCGGCGACGGACTATCTGCAATTATTAGCGCTTTTGTGCGCGTCAAAGAGATGAGCAATATGGGCATACCAAATCACTATCTGAGATATTCAATGACATGTCGTCAACTACCAAGATATCTCCCACGCCTATCGAATAAGTGATGGATTTCGAGAAAAATGTGATTCAAGTGAGCAATTACCCTCCCCTCGTTTGGGCACATGAATTATCACGTGGAAAGTTAAGGCAGCCATCGTTTGGGCACATGCATTATCACGTGGAAAACTAAGATTACGTAACATCCGTTTACCACCCTTACCATTCTTACCATCCCCTTACCTCATACACCTTTACCACTCTTACCATTCTAACCATCCCTTACCCTGCTAACTTACCACTCTTGCCACTCTTACCGTTCCCCACCCCACTTACCCTTACCACTCTTACCATCATTACCAGTGGCCAGGGTCGGTTCGAGTTGCGATTGTTTTGGTCAGAGACATACATAAGATAATGTTTTTCCAATTCGTTGTTTATATAATGTACTTTTATAAAGGCCTCTCCATGGTTTTTCTTATCCTGTACGGCACTTGATGCCAAGTTGCCATCTTTCCGAGATAACCTGGTCCTTGTTGCTAATAGCGTCACCTCCGTGATGGGAGAGAGCTGCTGCCTCCTGTGCTAAACAGGATATCCACAATAGCCGATATGACGACCTTTCCGACGACATTGGAGTCTCTGCCTGACGACTGGGACCCTCTGGAGTTCGACTGGGATAAACCAGACGAATCCATGCTTGCAACTGAACCTGCACCACTCGAGTCCGTGCCATATCCAACACCAGATGAAAATTCCTACATCGATCCAAAACTCACCTTGGACACACCAAACAACCATACCAGTACCATTCACGTCTCACAAACTTTACCCTCGCCAGCCACTGATCAAATAGCCCCTAACGCATCTTACCGTCAACGAAAACATAGAAAAACAGCTGCTGCTCCATATCCCTCCAAAACCAACGGGTTCAACTCAGGCAGACGTGCAAGCATTAGGCGTGCTCTGATTGACGGCGATGCAACGGTCGAGCTGCAGAAACTACGCGCAGGTCGACAGAATCGCCCACGCCAACCGCCGAGGAGGGAACATTCACAATTTCCAGGTGGTATTACTGGTAACAATACTACCAGTCCCCAATCACCATCGACTATCATCGCTATGGATACCAGCGGCTCAACCGAAGACACTGGCGGCATGGAATGGAGGAACGAATGTCGACTTGTCCTCGAGGAAATAGATTTCCAATGTCTTGCGCCTGGCTCACTGCTTACTGATAATTTGATTAATGCGGTTCTGAGCCTATTAAGTGCGCTTGCTACTGGCTCTATTATAAGTGTGGACTCTCGCATTGATTACCTTGACCCAAATATGGTCCAACAAGTTCTCCTAACCAGTGGCACAATCCTTTTTCCAATATATATCTCCTCTTCGGGACCCTCCCTTGGCCATTGGCTCCTAGCTGTGCTAGATTCGAATGGCGTTCACATCGAATTGTCTAAGAATGACAGTCACACAGAGATCGCAAAAGCGAAGATCGTCGAACTTTTCCCACCCTCCACCTGGGGGAATATTAACGCAACTGAATGCGTCTGGCAAGAAATCGATAGTATGGATTCCGGTGTGGCAGTGCTCGTGAAGGCCTTCTGCACAGCTCTAGTAGTCGAGTTACCCCAAACCCTAGATGCTAAACTATGGCGCGATGTCTTGGATCTGTTGTTAAGAGTGGCTTCAGACCAACCTTATCACCTCGCTTGGGTGGATGCGCTGGGTGGGGATACCGTCCCTCCCGAAACCGAACGCCCCGGCCCTATGAGTCTCACGGCTGCCTGGCAGTTCTACCATAGCCAATTAGTGCGCCTTGAAGAACAGGCGGCTACATTGATTCGACAAGGGCGCCCTATTCACGTGGTCTTGGAAGGTCTGTCCAAGCTGGCCATCTTGAGGGAGGAGCAAGCAAAGAAGCTCGAATTAGAAAGAAATAATATTGTTGAGTGTCTTGTTGACCTGGACAAGTGGCAAGAAACATTTAAGGGGGGCTCATTAACAGGGGAAGAGGTCTTGGGCCATTCACAGTATCATCTCAAGGAATCGTTAAAAAAGGCAAACATGTATATTGCTCGGCGGAGGAGAATGGACACAGCTGTGAGTAAAAGTGCGAAACTAGTAGGTGAAGCTATCAAGGAACTAGATGGGTTTCATACACGACCTACAGACTTGGAGGGATAGGACTTTGAACTAGTAAAGCATGAAATATAGTTTAAGCAGCGTACGTCTGTCGACAGCACGACATCTTATTTGCGGAAGGTTATGATGAATTTATATATAACTATCCCGAGACAAGCGAAATTTAGACAATTGCTCTTACTAAGTGGGATTTAGATCAATCTGTAATTAACTAGGAAAGCTTCACTGCAGAGCGCCAGCTTCTCTTGGTGATAGCGAAGGACGAAGATGAAAGACCGGCGATATGAGATCCCTTGAGAGATACTCAGGTTGAGAAGTGGGCTAGAGAGAGCAGGGGGGGATGAAATAGAATTTCAAGGCTGTGAGCCGGCTGTTTTCTTTAATGAATCCACTTACAGCAAAGCGACTGTCCAGTACTGTCTAGTAACAAACTTTATTAGAGCTCCTAGCACAGCTGGGTCTTCTATGATAAACAATAAATTGTAACAAGTATTGTCAGTAAGGAAGGCTCGTTTCATATTGCAGTGTAGAATACAGAAGATGTTTCCTCAAAGTCTGAGTTATAATTATATCACATTTCCTAATTACACTAAGTCCTGTCGCATCGGCTCTCCATACGGGCAATAGTCTCAGTGGGATCAGCTACTACGGCCTGAATTCCAGTGTTGGTTCCGATATTGCATTCTATAACCCACAATTATATAAAGGGTTTGGTAGCTTATCAGGCCCCCACTGGGACCCGTCGAAGATCGTTGATGCACTAACCTCCCCAGCTAACGGCTTCGGATACGTCCTGTTTGACAAGTTACACCAGTCCATTGCATCACTCCATGAAAAGTACGGCAAGATTGATGGGGTCATGGGATGGGAATATTTCAATAGTGAACCGTATGGTCAGAAGGAAAGAACTGACGTTACTATTGGATCACTTTGGAATTCACGAGGAGGGTCTTGTTATCCTTTTTTTTTTTGGTTGTATGGCAATATACAGCATACTTCACTATGTAAATGCACGTCCCTGTCCACCTCTCCTCAGTGGAGCTATCGGCTTTGCTACGCCCGCTAGCTTACGCCGACTTCGGCTACGTTGCCTTTTGATCGAGGTCGTTTATGATTCGTGATAGAAGAGCTGGCGGCCTTGCTAGGCTTCGCCTGCGATCTTGGGCGCAGTCCTCGTCGTGGAGCCATGGGCGCAATAGGGACGGCCGGGCCATTTTGTCGCGCTGCAATCCGTGCGCTGCGGCGCAGCCCTTCCGGCGTTGTCAGGGAGCCGCCAATGAATTGGTGTGCAGATAGCTGCTGCAAGGCCGTTCTAGGCGGAGGCTTAGCTGGCATGTTGTTGGTTGTAGGCGAGCTGAGCTCGCCACCGGTGGCCTTGTGTTTCTTGCAGCTCCACCCCACTTCATCAAACATTACTCTTCTCTTCCGGCTGCTGCTTGGGTTTGTGCCAGGCCCGCCGTCCGTCGCCCCAGGTAATATCTCGGCCTCTATCAATGGGATTTGCTCCAGCGCCCATTTCAGAAGGACCGCTTGCTGTGCTGCATCTCTTTCCGCGTCATTATAGTTAAAAGTACTTCGAACAAATTTCGCAACGTGATCGCCCCGTTGTTTGACAGACTCTCGTTTTGACTTAACAGCTCTTAATTTATCCTCAACATCTTTCAACATTCGTATATTGAAGCGATCTGGGCTCTTCTGGGTTAACTTGCGCACACTTAGTGCCTCTGCTTCTGCTGCTTTCATAGCCTCCCAAGCACGGTCGTCTTCCTATTGTTGCTGCGCGGTGCATTCGTTAGTGCGTATGAACTCGGGGGTCTCGGGGGCCTTGATGAAGCCCAAGGTGCACAGTTCCTTCCACTTCTCATCGTGACCAGGCTTCAGGCGCTCGATGGACACCATATGCCGATCGAGCCACCAGTACTCGAAGCTCAGGTATTTGATCCATGTCGTCAGCTTGTCCTGCTGCTTAGGGTCTGTATCCAGTTTGAAGGGTCGTGTAAAACCATGCAGTACCAGGCGGCGCTTTATCGCGCTCTCGTAGTCGGAAAACTCTTTGCAGTCTTTCTCCTTGCGCCACTGTCGGTCTTGGCGTTCCTTTTGCAGGTGCTCCCCCCAACGTGGTCGCAGGCATTCTGGATTGGCCTCGATCTCATCTAGTAGTTCAACTTTCCCAGCCCTCCTAGAATAGCGCTTCATTCGCTCAACATAGCTTAGAAAGCCGTTATCATCATCCTCAAAACCACGGTTATCGACCTGCCACTTGCGGAAATCCTTCCACCTCTCTAACTGTCTCTGGAATACCTTCCAGCACAGATCGTCCACGTTAGGATAAATTTGATGTGGTTTTAGTATCTCGCGATGTTCGTTTGGGCACTCGGTGACTTGCTCTAGGGAGGTTATTGGGTATAGTGGGCGTCCGCTGTCGTTTATGAAGTCTTCGTATGCTAGTTCGCTAGCCGCAGGAGCACGGCCCTCCAGTCCAATCACTGTATCTCTATCAACAGAACTTTGAAGACGTCTGCTGCAGGCGAATTTTGACCATTCTGCATAAATATGGTTGAGACTAGCAATGAGCTCGTCATCGAGGCGAAAGTAAAGGATGTTCTTAAAACTGCCCAGCTGGAGAAAATCGATTACGCCAGGAAGGTCAATGAGCTTGTCCAGAGTTTCGGCAATAGCGGGTCGACAGTTGATCGATTGAAAGACCTCCTGCATTGGACTCAACCCACCTCCTTCTGCTTCTTATGTCCATATACGCATGTGTTGTACAGACAACTCTCTCCACGTCGTTGTACAGGCAACTCTCTCCACGTCGTTGTACAGGCAACTCTCTCCACGTCGTTGTACAGGCAACTCTCTCCACGTCGTTGTACAGGCAACTCTCTCCACGTCGTTGTACAGGCAACTCTCTCCACGTCCAACCCTATGGCATCTGCTGCGCCTCGTCATTACCCACAGCGCATCAAACTGTTTTTCTGACAACCTCGACTTGTACTGGTGATTTCGTTTACAGCCCCTATCTCTGCTCCGCTCCAACGTGCAAGTGCCTCGCAGATACAAGTACGGACAAAGATCCATCCTCTTGACCCAGCCCATCGTGGCCTCATCCGTTGCAACCGCCCTATCTACCCGTTGGCCCATATTGTCCAATAACACCGGCCCTAGTCGCTCCGGTCGTCCCATGTCCGCCACATGCACCGCTCGCAATGTCATCTGTCGTGCTCCTCCTTTCGGCACAATCTGATTCAGATCGGCATGCTTCCCTTGCGTGCCACGGTCAGCTATAAACAAATTCGCGAACGATTCTGTGCGAAATTGCAACTCTTGTACGGCGATGGGCAATGCTGACCGACCCTTCAACAGCGTCACCCGCTCGCGGCTTCTCTTGTCCGCTGAGTACTGCCCCAAGAACGGCACGTAGCCCGTATCATAGCCACAGCCCAGCACAATATGCACGCACTGACTGTTTCTCATGAAAAGGCGCATGTTCTCTATATCATCTCTCATCGTCAGTACCCTGGCTCCTCATCAGTCCAGTCGACGCCGACGTTGCACTTACCCCGGATCTTGTGATCCGCTCGCTCTTTGCCAGACCCAACGTCGCAGAAGTCAAACATGACCTGCCCGCAGTTGAAGCTCGATATGAACTCTCTGAGTTGACTAGCCTCGCGAATAATATTCCATCTCACCAACGTCGCTGCTAGTCCGCCTACGTTCGCCCATGCTTTGACAACTACCTCCACTTCACCTTTGGCCTCGCCTAGTTCCGATAGATGCTGACGCACGTCATTCAGCAAATCCTTAGCCGCCTCCTTTCCGCCCGTCTCCCTGCTCATATATCTCTCGTGAAACTGCGCCATCGTTAGTGCCACCCCATGATCCGTCTCTCTCGTCTGAACCCACAATATAGCCATCCTCATCGGCATCTAGCAGCACTACGGCAAATGGCTGCTTGTCCTGCAACCACATTAGCCACCTGTCCACAACAATCCTATCCTGCTCCTGCCCATCGTGTTCCATTTCATACCTGGACCCTGATCTCCTGCTGTAGCTGCCGCCGTATGTCCCGCTCACTTTGCAAGTCCAGTTCCGCTTGGGTAAGACGGTCGCGTATCTTCTCGAACTCATCTGCCGTGTCCTGTAACGACCCGTCAATATTGCATTACCTCCCCACCAGCCGTCATTCCTACCTCAAATACAGCACTGAGAGCCTGTAGCTCGCCTAGCTTGGCGCGAAAGCCGCTCGCGCTGCATGCCATGACGGAACCAAATTGGTGCTGCAATGCCAAGTTGCGGGTTAATCAAGGCCAGGAATGAGGCCCTCTCACGTGCTAACCCTAAGATACGTACCTTGGGGTGGTGCAAGGGCTGAGCCACTGTGGCCGTGTAAGTAGGCTAGGAGCAACAGAAGCGGCAATAAACTCTTCACGATCCTAGATAGATGAGAGCGCAGAGCGCTCCCATCGCTCCAGCAAGTATATAGGCAGCCTCAGTTTCCTCTATAGCATAGAGACTTAGTTAGCTATTAATATGTTCATTATCCAGACTACTAGTGTACGATCCACAATCCATCCACAATCAGACTTACGTAACACACTGCTACATGAATACGGTTAATACCTAAGTCCATCTACTAGGAAACCTGACAGTCGCCTAAAGTATAACGGACCATCAACCGTAACGCCAACAGTACAAAGATTAGGCTAATAATCACATTTCTAGTAATTATCAAGATGATATCAGCTATAATATAGGATCAATCGTACCAGACCATAACACCTAGAGTTACGAACCATGAGAGAGGTAGTCACGTGAGTACTAGACAAGCCACGATAGGGCAGCCACTGTGGCTAGGACAGGACATTAGGAGCGCCCAGGAGCGGAGGCTACACTCAAACGCGCATTGTAGCCACCCGTGGGCAAGTGTTGTATGCTCACGCCCTTCATTCCTTTGGAGCATGACCTGTCGGAGGACGAGGGACTATGTCGAATACCTTCTCCGGAATCTTCGTGGAATATACCCCATGGCCTACCAGTAACTTCGTAATCACCTCACGGTCCATCCCTTGCCGCATAACATCTCTCTCTGCTGCTAACCCGTTCACTCTTCGACGGTCCGTGGATCCCTTTCTTTTCTGACAGCACCTGGGTACCGCCAGGATCTTCTTGCCAATGTAGTCTGCCGGGTCAATCGCGAAAGGCAGGTACTCGTTAGCGTACTCCCCCTTGTCTGCTTCAATCTCGAAGATATTTATCTGCAGAACCTCTGGAAAGTACTCATCAGGAGGAACGTTATTATCAAATGTGACGCCGTAGTAGTCAATCTCACTGAATGGCACTGCTGTAAGCGAATCTTAGGGCTTATGCAAACCAGGAGTGCACATACTTCTTGTGATGGATCCAGCCCAAATACTCATCTCGGACGACTAGATGACTTTCGACATCAGGCAAAGCGTCATGTCCGTATATGGCCCGGTAGGTCAGCTCTGCGAGCTGGGGACCAGACGGCTGCGGGAAAATCGGCTTGCAGACATCTACATGCCATGGTACATTTGGTAGCAATTTCTGGATAGAAACCAGCGGACCCTCGATCTGGATTCTCAATGGCTTATCCACTGGCGGCGGATGATGGTGATGAGTGGGGGTTCTGAGGCATTTCGGGATATGAAGCGAATGAGTCATTGCTGTTGATGGGAGATCTCACTTGGCTTCAGGCGCAGGAATTGGGAGGGAAGGATAATTCCCAACAGTGGATGTGGAGAAGTAAGAATTCTGAGCAGCCAACGATGAAGTGGGGTGTCGCAAGTAGCAAATCCACTGGCCAATCAATTGCCATCTATCCAGCCCCTTGCCATACAAGTTTCGGCTTTGGGCCTGCCATTGCCTATCGATTTCCTTTACCACTCTTCGTAACAAGGTTTTATTTTTGACAGCCAATCCCACGAGTTCATTTGACGCTGGCGCCACTGCTTCGTTTTATTATGCGCGCGCTTGCTTCTATTAAGGAATACTCAGATTTTGCAATAGAGCCAGCCCTTCGAAGATGACATTGACGAGGAAAAATCTTCAGTCGGCGAAAGGCTTAAAAGCCGTCGTCTGCTGGCCTCTGTCACCTATCATTTGCCTCCGCAAAAAACTCTCTTATCTCTGCTGGCATCCGATACCATCCTGATCACCTTTCCACGAGCTCGATCTGATCCAGACAACTTTCTCCTATCATAGTTTCAATACCGTCGTAAGTACGGCAGACATACCATACAGAATTAGCTTCTCAATTTTGCTTATCATTTTTAACCAAGATTCAGATCATGTGTGTGGTGTACACCGACTACTTCAGCTGCGGTCACAGGGTTCGGGACACAAGGACTGTACCTTGCCCAACCCCCAACACTTGCGTCAAGTCCTATCTAAACGGCGTAACGCTTGGCCGTCACTGTGGAGAAACGAGATGCACCACGCCCCCATCGTCGGACTAGGAAGCTCGCTTTGAGGGTCGTCTCTAACCAGTATGGAAATGCCGCCCTATTCTCTGCACACCGGCAGATGCTTGGTGGCAAATGCGGTGGAGAGAAGGTCGAACGTTGTCTCCACCTTTTAGCCGATATCCAGATTATGGGCTCTTCCTCAAAGGATCAGAGAGAACTTAGCAATATTACCGTGCTTTTGTTTGTGCGGCCCTTGGCGCGCTTGCCAGAAGAACGAGAGAGTGTGTGATCCAATGGACGCTTGGTGGAAACGGGAGAGTCAGGTGAAGCAGGTCTATGAACCTTATCAGAAGGCTCTGATAGCAGGAGTAAGGCGCATTATGAGAGAGCCTTGTCAGTTAGCGAGAGAGCCGGGACCGTTGCATGGAGCCTAGGAGATCACCATATATGGCGCAGCACGCTGTGCGCACCGGACTCGGGGCCTAGCTCAGTCCCGTCATATAATTGTCGCTGTCTAGCGGGTCCGTTAGCCAAGGGTCATATATCACGATGGACTCCCTGTCAATAGCTTCAATTCAACCTGTGTTATCTGCCTGTCTGATAACCTCGTAGTCTTCTCGGAGTTGCCGCTTGCTGCGCCTCGTACAGACAGGGGTGACTTGTTTCATTACGAGGCAATACAATGTATATATCATTATAATCGTCTGGCGCCTGCTGGTCCTGTCTAGTTGCTCCCGTGCCAGGGCCTTGATGAACTAATTACTCTACGCTGGATAAAAAGAAAAGTTGGGGACGACAATGAAGCAGCATATACTGGACGGCCAAGAAGAAAAAGTAAATTTTTATAATGACAGATACGTACGCCAAACCGAACCGAGTCCTGTCCGCCATGGACCAGCATGGCGCTCTATCAATGTGCATATTTGCCCGTGTGGTATACTAAGGGCAAGCTACTTCGAGCCTGCCATTTTCTCTGCGTCTACCAAGTGCCACTCTCGTGGACGCCAAGCTCTATGATTTTTCTCGGGAAGGCCTTAGGGAGATGCCGTGCACCCGCGCAACATGGGCTCGGAAGTGGTCAAGGTGATCGAACTTCTCTCCCTCCTGCTTGCATTTTGGGTGATCGCAAACTATACAACCACACTGCTCCATGACCTTCATCGCATGCAGGTGCTCGCGGTCAAAATGGTCGTTCATTACGGCCGGTCGACAGTACGAGAAGGTTCGTTCCGCCACGGATATGGCTTCATCCCCAATGCACCGTGGACACTGTGTCTTGCCCATAAGGAGAGGAAACTGGTCGGCCTCTGGTGACTCCTCCTTTACGTAGACATCCACTTGAGGCACGCAGCAGACGCGCTTCCGTTTGACCGTTTCCCGTTTGCCGTTGAGAGCTACCATGAGCTCTGCAGCCTCTATGCGCAACTTACAGAAGTCATCGAAGGCTAGGTCACTTGGCTGTTGGCAGAGTAATTCAGCAAGCCGCGCACGTTCTAGAATGTGCAGGTTGATAACTGGCGCCGTATACTCAGCCTCTTCCTCATCTTCACTATCCCTGGCGAGCTGCCGCTCAATGTCCCACGTGGGGCGATTGTAGAAATAGTGTTCCCGAAATTGTCGTTGCAGCGCTTTCTCACGCTGTGCCCGTTTGGTGCGGATAGTCTTTGTGAGCTCTCGTATGTCGTCTTCATGTTCGGTGCCTCGATATCGATAGCGGCCACCTTTGAGCTTGTCTCTGCGAGCCTCAAGCTCCATGATCTCAGGATCAGGCGGCAGATCTCGCCGCACATCGTCGGGCACCATGTCGCGTCTTGCTTGTGGGTCACGCGTCAGGCTCATATGCGTGAACAGGTCGAGTAAACCGTCCTCAGTCGGCTCGTCGGCAACGACCCTCTCCAGATGAAACTCGACCCTTTCGTTGATATATGCACCGTTGAAGGTTGCCCATTTCGGGTCGTGCCGCATCATCTGGTCGCGAACAGCATCAGAAGCATTCCCTACGCATCTTTACATTAATACGTCATCAACGCACGGCAGGAGGTTGAGACACACCGTTTGCGACGTTGGCGGCTCCTCGGCGAAATGCCTTTGGCCCAAACGCCCTCTCGAATCCCGCGTCGAGGGTCTGTCGCTCCATGTCGTCGTTCAGCTTGTGGTAAGGCAGAGGCTTCTCCAAAGCCCCCGCGGCACCATCGTATCCGCGGAACACAGGGCGCTTCAACCACTCTGACTTCCATCGCAACGGTGTGCAAAGCCTCCCTCCACGATTTCGCACCCGGAAAACAGTTGACGCAGTCGTTAAGCCAGCGGCATCAAAGGCCTGGTCGCTGATGGCAAGGCTGACGATGACTGTGATAATGCAAAACATGAGTCTCTTCGTGCCAGTGAAGAAGAAGATAGTCCTACTTGCATGTCAGTGCCCTACTAATGGGGTTAAGGAAGGGCTGGGCTACGGACGGCTTAGGCTTCCGATCAACTCCCTTGTGGTGGATGAACTTGACAGACATGGTTAGGACGTCGATGCCTGTGTCTGGGTGGCGCACCACAGATAAGTGAATGTCTTCATAGCAAAGTGCTTTCGGTCGGCCGCGACCGGTGGTCTCTTGGCAGAGTATGCGCTCAAGCAGACGACTCTCTTCATCGAGGTGCTTATCGGTATCGTCTGAGTCCTCGTCTGAGTCCTCGACCCCAACTGCCTTCGGGCCATAGAGGTCCTCCCATGTACCATCTTTCGGCCTCCTCTTCTCGTTGTCCACAAGCTCCGCCGGCCGAGCCCCGGTGAAGGCGAGGAGGAGATAGCAGCCCGATAGGTTGGTTCGATGTCGCTCGGAGGGAAATATTCCTTCATCATACGCAATGTTGAAGGTCTGCAGGGTCAAGAGGTCGTTGGTGCCGAGGACTGGCTTCCCATCAATGTTCGGGGGCCGCAGGCTCCATCTTTGAACCAGAACGCCGTCGTGCCACTGCCGGGGTTATTATTGTTAGCAGATCCGCAGATAGAGGACGTGAACTTGACGGCACCTTTTGAACCTCCTTGTTGTCGTTCCTGTCGAAATACTTGCCCGTCACACTGCTGTACAACTGCTTGTACTGACGCCAGTATTCCCAGGACGTCCCTTCAGACGTGATCTTCCATCTCTCGCAGAGGTGGTCGAGGAAATCCATTGCCATCGGCCGATCGAGCCTTTGTATCACCTCCATCCAGTCTCCAGCATCGGTCGCGGTGCAGTATCTTGACACTAGTTAGTATTTGAGGCATTTTCCATCGGCGGCGGGGTCAATACATTTTCCATTTCCTCAAAATACGGGCGATGTTAATCTTTGTGGCGTCAGCGTGATCCGGCCTGAGAAAACGCAAGTCCTTCAGCTGCTCGCGGAGTGCGGCTCGTTGTTTCGCGTCAAGAGGATTCGGCTTCTTGATTGCCCGCCTCTCGCTCTCCTTTTGAGTGAACTTTCGAAGAAAGTCAGCGTGAGCACCGGGCTTATCTCTTCGTTGAGAGCCGACAAGTGATGCCATGTTGGTCCCGATTGATGGGTACGGCGAAGGTCGGCAGAGGGTACGTCGCTGGAAGTTGGGTGAAGCTAGCGAGGAAGGGCTAGGCTAGTCCAAGGAATCGAGTAGGTCGCGGGGGGCGGTTAGCTTTTAGAGCCTGCCCTTGGGGTGCACAGCCATCCATTTTGGTGGGTGTCGGAAAACAGACTCCCGTTTTCTATTTCTCAAGATGGATGACGAGAGAAGTGAGCAAGCGGTGGTAGCTCAGTGCGCGTGAAAGCGCGCGCCTCATCTTTCGGGTCAGGGGTGCCTGGCACGTAGCGGCGGCCACATATCAGCGTCCCTGGCTAGGTATAGTGTACCTCTGCGCAGTACATTGCCCCTCGCTGTCACGACCACCCAAAGCGGCGGCACCTACCACCCGATTCGGTGGCCAGGACAGCGCTTTCTATCATTAATCTGTATTTTATCTCTCTTTATAAGGATTTTTTACCTATATAAGGTTATTTATTCCTTTATAAGAGGGATTTCCCTTACCCAACCTGTAAGCTAGTTACAGCGCATATTCCCTGCCTTGCGGAAGGTGTCTACCCTAGACTCGCTAGTCTATGCCTCAGACCTATACCTTCTAATAGGTTATAAGCCCGGGAGCTATCTAGCTTACAGGGGGTTACCTTCTATAATTATAGAAGGTTAGGCCACAGTTGCCTACTACTAGTTATAGTGCTACACGAGAGCACTAAGCTAGCTACAGTTACCTTGCTAGGCCACTAAGTTGCCTAGCACAACCACTGTAACCCCTAGGCCACAGTTGCCTATCGTTGGTTATAGTGCTACACGAGGGCACTAGCCAACTACAGTTACCTTGCTAGGCCACTAAGCTGCCTAGCACAACCACTGTAACCCCTAGGCCACAGTTGCCTATCGTTGGTTATAGTGCTACACGAGAGCACTAGCTAACTACAGTTACCTTGCTAGGCCACTAAGCTGCCTAGCATAACCACTGTAACAACTTAGGTTATAGGTGCCTATAGGTGCCTACCTACGAATTCATCTACCTACCCTGAAACCTCAAACTTCAGACTAGGCTATAGGGCTCAATTAAGCCCTACCTTAGAGATAACTATACCTCTAGGAAGCGCCAACTTCGCGCTATTAAATATATACCCTATAGGCTTATATAAGCCCTATAAAACGAGGAAAAATGGAATATAATCAACATATCCCATTTGAGCCCCAACAGGGGCCTCCAACTATCGAACAGCTCCACGAGGAAGCTAGGGCTCAACATCAGAAATTAGGCGATCTCACTACTAAGCTTAGTACCTTTAAAGGCACTATAAATACAACTTTATCTTCTATAGAAGAAAAGTTAAATAAGCTATTTAGTAAGCTTAGAGAAGCTCCAGTACCCCAACAAGCCCCTATAGAGGCTCCACCAGCTGCCTTTACAGCTATAAACCGAGCAGTCTCTACAGAACCTCAACAACCTAAAGAAACCCCTATAATTACATTAAATAACACTATTATAAAGGATCTAAATAAGAGAGCCTATTCTTTCCCTATTACAGCAAGATTACAAGGGCCTGATAACTTCAATCAGTAGAAGCAGGCACTAGAAATCCAGCTCCAGGTACTAGAAATACCACTATTCCTAGATAACCCTTCTATAGCTAGCAGCCTTACAGATGCCAATCAGGCTCTATTACTAATGCTACTAAGGGATAGCTATTCAGAAGGCCCACAAGCTACTATAACCTGGCAAAAAACCCCTGAAGATACCTATAATTTACTTATAAGGCAGTACTCACAGAGCTCTAAACTCCAAAGAGCTCACCTTTATAGCCAATTTCATAAGCTATCTTTTAAGGGGTTTACAGGGGATTTATAGAGCTTTAATACCCACTATAATAACCTTCTAGCTAAGCTATCTATAGCTAAGGTTAAAATAGAGCCTATTAATCAGGCTAATCAGTACCTAGAGGCTCTAAAAGGGGTCTTCCCTTACTGGGCTAAGCGCCAACGGAATAATATAAGGCTTAATAAAGCCCTAGAAGGCTCTATAAGCCCTCTAAACCTTCAATTCCTTATAGCGGACCTAGTGGAAGAACAACGAGATAAATCATCTACTATAGCTAAAGCTACAGCACATCAATTATCTAATCAAGGCTCTAAAAAGAAGCCTAAAAAACCCTCTAAGGACCCTAATAAGGACCCTAATAAGGACTCTAATAAGAGCTCTAAAAAGAGTAAAAAAAGTACTAAAAAAGGCGCCAAAAAGGATGAAAAAACCCCTATAAACCCATCTAAGGTTGAAAAGGAAGCTTCTTTCCTTATAGGCTCATATAGCCTAAATACAGGGGATTTATCTCCTATAGACCTCTATAAGTCAGATGATTCAGAAGGCCTAGAGCCCACTAATAGCCCTAGCTATAGTGAATCCACAAGGCCAGATTATGCCTTTAGTAGCTCAACTATTCGAGATGCCTTATTATATAATACAGGATCAACCTGTCATATAATAAATAACAGGGCTAAATTTACCTCTTATAAGCCTTATAAAGGCCAACAAGGGGGCCCTATAATAACAGGTGGCGGGCCTATTTACCCTAGAGGAACTGGAACTACTGAATTTACTATATTAATTCAACAGAACCCACCAACCTATAGAACCTTAGTTCTAAAAGATGCCCTATATATACCTACCCTAGATACAAATCTAATTAGTAGTATTAGGCACTATAAGGCAGGCGGTGCCTTAATTCATCAGCAGCTGACCTTAGTGGATCAAAGCTGCTGTGGCCTCTTTAACTTCGCTAAATACAGCTTCTTCTTACAGCAACAGGGGCTGCCTACACCACTATTACAAGGCACACACAGCCACTATAGCTTCCCTCTAGAGAACCAGTTACAGGGCTCTTATAGCAGTCTTCAGCAGCTACAGCGGCCTTATAGCCACTATAGCTTCCCAATAGAGGTCCAATTACCCACTAAAGCCCCTAGCTGGGCCGCTGAGGCAGAAGAGATCGAGCTACCCAATGACCCAATTAGCTCTAGGCAATCAACACCTATAGAGGTCATTGAACCTTCTATAATTACAGAAGGAATAGCTGCCCCAACAAAGGAATTAGTAGCTTCTTCAGAGGAACTAGTAGTCCCTATAGGGGCCGCTACAGCAGACCAAGCTAACCTCACGGATCTAGCTACCCTAGACCCTATCCCTATAGGCCCAGCCAAGACCTTACAGAAGGCTCTAACTACTAAAAAACCCAATAGCTATGAAAAGCTACTAGAATTAGCAGGGGTTTGGCATATCCGGCTAGGCCATATAGGGCTAAAACTACTAAAAAAGACTACTAAAATAGTGGTTGGGCTACCTAATTTTTCATCTATAAAAGATCAGGATTTTCAGTGCCTAGCTTGTACTAGAGCTAACCTTCTAAGGAGGCCTAATAAGGCCCCTATATCTAATCCCCCTAGGGCATTAGATATTATAGAGGGGGATACACTAAAAATTAAGCCTATACCCTATAATAAGCGCTCTATTTACCTTATCTTAGTAGATAGAAAGACTAGATTTAGATAGGTCTTTCTCCTTCCTAATAAAGAAGGTCCTACTTTAAAACAAGCCATTAAAGGCTTCTTTAAAAGCCTAAAAAATACCTATAATAAGTATCCAGGTCGCCTACACTTCAATGGAGGCACTAAAATTACAAGATATAAGAATATCAGGGAACAACAGGGGACTAATCTTATTCTAATAAAAGATATAGGATAGAAAAGTGAGTGTATTGAAGTTGTTCTATAAAACTATCCTAAGGGAAATAGGGCTCTATTTATACCTATCTGACCCTTATTACAGCGGGTTATACCCGCTGGAAGCTTCGGGTTATAGTGGATATCTTATGCTGACATATTTGCCACAGTGGGTTATATAGGTTATATGACCACTATAGGATTCTTGCCACAGTGGAGCTTACAGGGGTCAGTGCCCGCTGGAAGCTTCTAATCACAGCAGTCAAACCACTATGCTGGGTGCCTAAGGTTTAACAATAGTAATCTTCTCGCGTTAAGGCTATGAGAGATAGAGGGGAATTTGTAGTAGTTAATTATAGTCATTAGTTAATTAATCAAATGCTCTATATTATCCCTATAATAATCCTAATAATGCCTATTTAAAGATTCCTACCTAATAGTAACCCTCTTCCTCTCATTTTATCTCTTATATACTCATTTATTATAGTAGCTATATAATATAATGCCCTAGGTCCTACTACTATTAGGCTAATCTAACGGTATTACCTATAAGCTAATTTAATACACTCCCCTAGTAATAGTTATAATAATGACTCTCGCTAGTATACTTCCTATAAGTTGGCGAGCTCTTATAAAGTAAGTGGCCTAACAGCTGCTAAGCTCTTATAAGGTCAACCTCTCTATAGCTTTTATATATTTCTATTTAATTAAATAGGTTATTATAATAATATACTTAGTAAAGAGATATTAAATACTTAATTTTAAGAAATAGATATAATAACTTCTCTATATTAAGTTATTTTATTAGAATTATAAATTATATATAAAATAGTTCTTTAATATTTCCCTTAACTCTTCTTTCTATAACATTTTATTTATTATATTACTTTTTCTATATACTCTTAATATACCTTATTAATTCTTAAGCCTACTTAATAATATAATTACTATAATTTTAATTAATAATTTTAAGGGGAATTAAGTTTTAAGTATATTATAAATATAACTCTATAATTATAATATAATTCTCTTTTTAATAATATATATATTCTATATTTTATAAGTAGATTTTCCTAAAATATTAACTCTAATTATACTAGTGCTATTTTTAAATTTAGTATAATTCCCTAAAAGTATTAACTTAACTTTTAATTATATAGGTAATAGGTGATAGAGTTTCTTATATCATCGCTGCATTATATGCAGCTACTGCAAAGTAAGGCATTCGCAATTTTATTATTACCACCGCAGTTTAGGGGCCACTAGCCAATGATTGCACTAATCGAGGGACTTAGCTTTTCGAAGACCGCCTTATATTATCAGGCTTTCAGCCATCTCCAAGCTCTCGATATTTATATTCCATCGGAAGACGCCAAGCATCTAATCAACTTCAAAGGACTGGAGGATTTCCTTTACTCTCTGCTAACCTCCCCATTCTTTATAAGTTACCCTTTAGTGGACTAGCTTACTTGCATGTGTATGTAGCGTATTACTGTTGTGCCCTCCTTGAATGAAGCTTGAATATATCATGCGTAATAATAATTACGATGAAAGATAAACGCCTCAATTCACACTAACAACGTAGCACCATATCTACAATACCTGCAGTGTTATTCCACTTTATATAGCAATAGCGCCAACACCTAACACCTCCAAAGAGGCCGCAAATGTATATCCTAATCTTTGCTGCGCTATCTCCGCGCAAATGATTTGCATGTTTGATGCACTACGGCAACAAAAATTCCAAGGTGGTAGCATCGCGCTCGTAATCAGGGCTTTGGACCCGAGGTTGATGAATGCGATTCAAACTCTCGAGTGGTTCTGTCCCAGGCGCAGCTCAGTGTTCCACTGCTTGATATGGCCGAGGGCCATGACGAGGCCTGCGATTGTGTCGGGCTCTCAGGGCCTGGAATGAGCCATTGCGACGGCTAACGTAGTCATCCGCACCATCATGCAGCCATATATACTATAATAACAGATTTAGCGATGTGCCCTCAAGATGCAACGTAATGCGTTCAAATCCTGGCATCATACATAATACCCAACTCAGTCACCCAATGTAAGAATGTGCATCACGACAGCGCTATCAAAAGAAGACGAAGCAATTATAGTTGATGGATTGTATCAATAGTGAACCAATATTAATCCGAAAATGGACAATGATCCGTCCTAATAGCAGCTGAAATGCAGCTCTCCAAGAGAAAAAAAGCAAAGCAGCATAGGACTTGCACACATCCCGGAACCTAAGACAATGTTTTACTTGTATCAGCATGCAGCAACCCGAATCAACTCTCCCACAGCTTTGGTTACTACGTGTGTTGATCACAGCTCTAACACCGGCTCGGGCGGCCTGGCGTATTTCAGCCGCTCCAATAATGTCTGCATTGGTTCCGATGCTACGTAGATTCATCACATCGCTACTTCTCAGACAGTTACTGCAGATACTACCCAAGGAATAGAAATCCAAGGATAAGCCACGGGGTCGATAATATGCCGGGACAGACTTGGTGCCATTATGCCATCAATTTTATATCCCATAGCCAAGCCTCGCGTTTCCATATATTTTCATCGATCCTTTCTATCACTATTTAAAGTTCAGAAATTATCCCTTGCTATAATCTACTCTCTAATCCCTATAGCATATTTCTATAGTATATCTCATCTCGGGCTCAACTTTCTCACTTTAGTATTTTCCCAAATTAAATAAAAAATTCCCAATTTAATACATACAGACACCATGAGCACTACTTGGAAATCACAGGTGCTTGGCATCGCGGCAGATTTTAAGAAGGCTACTGAAACGGGAGATTTCTTGAACTTTATAGAGAAAGCAAAAACTCCCAAATTCACTCAGGACGAACTTAAGAAGCTTGCCAACGAATTTCCTGAAATCAAAACAGTTCTGGAAGATACAGCCAGTTACTTCCAAGGTATTACCGACGAGTATCAGTCCATTACCGATGATCTGGAGAGTGGCCATGCGGACAAGCCTACAGCCATCGAGAGAGTAAGAGCACAAGGCGAAAAGCTCAAAGCAGAGTCTATTGCCAATATAGATGCGTCTACTGACAGAGTTTTGGCCCTGATTGAAGGCCTTCCCGAGGAGCAGCAACAGAGTGCCGCTGACTTCTGGGAGGCCGAGTTTTACGGGTTCGCGGTATTCTGGTCTGAAATTTTGATACAATTTGAAAGAATCTTTGAATATGCTGTGGAATGGCTTAGCCAGGTTTGGGAACAGGTCAGGGCGTCCTGGAACTTGGTCAAAGGTGTCTGGACTCAAATTTGGACCTCAATCGAAGGTCTCAATTAGAACATATGGAAGGGAAACAAATGATATTGGACCAGAGGGGGTACATATGGCTAGGCTTTGGTTTAAGTATAGCTATACTAGGTGGAGATACGTAGTACTAGCGCTACCCTCAACTCAAATCACTTTAAGTACACTGCTAAAGAAACTAAAACAACTACCCTGGAAAATTATATCAAACAGAGAAATATTAAAATCGTGATTTGCTTTGACATTTGATACGTTTGAGATAGCAATACTCACTAAAATACCTGAATGTAATGGACCATCAACCGTGATACCAACAGGGCAAAAGATTAGGCTAATAATCACATTTCTAGCAATTATCATGATGGTACCAGCTGTTATATAGGATCAACCGTACCAGACCGTAATAACTGAATGTGATGGTTGGGTCTTCCTAGATGAACTAAGGTTGATATAACCGAGGGTTCATGTAGTAGAATACTTAGTGCGCAGGTTATTATGCAAATATTATGTAGATAATGGATTATAAGATTGTGACCTGGTAGTCTGGATACAAACTATATGTTGATAGCTGGCTGAGTATTTATACTGGGAAGAGGAATTTGTAGTGTCTATATATATGGTGATCACTTGTGATCGGTCTTCTGCTTGATCACTTTGTTACTGCAATGAACGACCCGTTACATCCATTCTTATCACATGATACACGGGGTTCGCATGTATCGGCCTGTGGTAGGCATTTGAACCCCTTGAACTTTCCCATACACAGTTTGCTGCAACAACGAAGCCATCCAATGTATTCTTGGAGACTTGTGTTTGGCTTGTCCAGGCAGCGAGACATGTGTGGCTGGCGCTTCTACGTGTGCTGGGGGTTCACCACCCTCGACACTGACGACAGGTTACCCAGCAAGAACTGTATCAACGGTATCAAATACAATTCAGACATCGCGGTCACCAATAGCAACCATCACCAAGTCATTTGAAACGTCAAAGGCACCCGCAACATCCACATCAAGTTTGCCCCTTAGGCTAGCCATTTTACAACATAATGGCAACTTTGACTATAAAGGATGCTTTATTGATGACAATACCGCTTCCCGCGCTTTAATTGTCAGTAATAATACCGGGACTAGTATGACAGGTATGACGGTTGAAAAGTGCATAGCACCAGCCAAGAAACAAGGCCTACGCTCTGCCGGAGTGGAGTTCGGCAAGCAGTGCTTTTTAGGAAATTCGCTCCATACCGATAAAAAGGTGCCTGATAATGACTGCAATAATTTGTGCGCTGGTGACTCTACAGAATTTTGTGGTGCGGATAAAAGACTACAAGTCTACGAAGATGCAGCGTGGAGTGACCCGACATTGGATGAGCTCACAGATGTCTTACTTACTACAGTACACCAACTCGTTGTTTGAGTTACGCACACTAACTGGACAATACCAAGATCTAATAAAACAATGGGAAGATGAGCAGAACGCTACTAGAATGAAGCGGTGTTCACCGACGAAGCGAGACTATATTATGCAGCTGCGCAACGGATTGTCCGATATCAAAAAACGATTTCCTGTAGAGCTACAGTAATTAGGTAGGGCTGCAGCCTTTGCCTTATTTTTCTTTCCCTCGCGTCCTAATTTCAGAGCAGAAAACACAACGCAAGTGGGAGAGGCGGTATATTCCTGAGCAGCTAGCACTGATGTTTTACGGCCGGGCCCTTTGTTGATCCACCCACGCAATCGACTTCACATGACGCTTTTGGCATCCCCTTGGATCATTTGAGAGGGGTGCAAGACGCAGTCGAGGATGATCTGCGGACAATTCCCAGGACAGATTCCAGGACGCCACTTCTCAGTACATTCAGAGATTTGGCAGTCGCAGGCGCTGCAGTAAGCTTATAGAAAACTCCAGACACCCATGGGGAAGTAAGTGGCTAGCTAACTACTGATCTGGTAGAATACTGCCATTGGCAAAATTGGTGCTACTACTATTGCAGCGATAGCAGCTGGCCACGGGTGTTGTAAGTATTTATCAATCAAATTGATGGTGTCCCATAACTAATAAGCTAATTTTATCTTGTCGCAGTCGCCCTCTTAGCTATTGTATTTCTTCATCTGCATCCTGATGTTACGAACCAACGTCACCCTCGACGTAAGTCACGTGTTTCGGGAAAACTACGGGTTAATTCAGACGGAAGTAAGAAGTGATCAGTGACCATCGTACTGATCACTACCGATCGTTGCTCATAAGTGATCAGTGAGAGCATCACTGAGCACAGTCAAGGGACATGTATATAAGCACCCCCAATTTCACCTCTATAGCATAGATACTTAGTTAGCTATCAACACAGTCATTACCCAGACTACTAGATTACGATCTACGATCCATCATCTACGTGACATTTGCACAATAAGACTACGCCCTAAGCACTCTGCTACTTGAACCCTCGGTTGCACCAACCCTAGTTCACTTAGGAAGCCCGACCGTCACACCTGAGGGCGGAAATCCACCCAACCCTACACCGTCTCATTCCTCTGCTACCATCTCTATTACCACCACCACCAGCTCCGCTGCTGCCTCGGGAACGCCTTACTTTATCGTCGCAGCAGATGGGGTTTCGCAAGACCAATTCCAGGCATTTACTGATAAACTTAACACTGCTCCTGAAGATACACTCATAAATAGCGGTTTTGGTATGGCACGACTGGTGACCTTGGATCAGGAGGAATTACATGTCCTGCGGCAAGACCCTATGATGTTCTCCGCGGCGTTAAATGAATTCCCAGACCTACGGGACCAGCCTTCCATAAATGAGAGGCTGCACCCTGAAGCGTCACTAAATCAGGATGTAATAAAGGAAAAGCGGACGCTGCCTGCCAAGGGAAGTGCCACCGCAGGAAGTACAGTTCTCGGAACCAACTTGATGGGCCGTGACGGAACCCATGGCGTCGAAATCGGATGCTAATGGCCATTATCTCAGAAATGGTTTAGAGAGGATGCTACTGATGGGGTTGACTTTGTTTTTGAATATAATCCGGGACAAGGCACATTCATTTACGTCGTCGATGACGGCGTACACTTAGACCACCATGAATTTGCGGGTATTCAAAAAGAGAGGATCAACCTAATTGCTATGAAGTTGACGAAATTCACAGCACAGCAGTCGCTGGACTAACGGCAGGGTGGAACTTAGGCGTCGCAACGTCTGCGACACTTATTGATGTTTCATCTGATCGAGATGAAGCTGGTACGATGATTGCTATAGACATGATGTATGAGGACATTGTGAGCAAGAACCACCATGGAAAAGCCGTCGTCAACTTATCCTTCATCATCCCTTTTACTAACCACATCACCCTAGCTTATTGAGTAGTGGAGGCTATGCGAAAATTTATCAACATTGGTGCTGTTTCAGGTGGGAATAATGGCGAGATAGTTGGACCTAATGGTCTATATATTCAGGACATTCCTGCATTATACTCGTGGGTGATTGACGGCCTTATTGCTGTCGGGTCAGTGGATGAAAACGGGAAGAGAGACGACTTTAAAGCAAAATGCAATACTGCAAACTCAGTATCGACATGTCTGTGAGCATACGCTCAGGGTTCTAATATTATGGTACCGGATGCTAAAACCGGCGCTCATGTCATTCGCTCGGGCACGTCACTGTCAACCCCGATCATCTCCGGCTTGGTCTCATATCTCTTAGCCCATCCCCATACCGATATTCAACACCGTATCTACGCTGGGGGAGATGGTGAAGTTGCCAAAAAACACTGCAAACATCATCGATTAGTGGAGTTGGTCGCGCAGCCCAAACGGCGGTGTCGATTTGCCTAATGGTGCTTGGAATGGTGTCATTGCCGATTCAAATAATTTAAACGTACCTCCGGCTACACCGGGAATTCCTGGTACCAATCCATAGTTGCACAGTGAAGAAATGTTCATTTATTTAAACACCTTCAATTCACTCTCACCTGTTGTTCTACTAAATAGATTGCTCTTAGTTAACAACATAATGTCTTCCGTAAGAGGAGAACCAGGGTTAGACTAGATTGACAGGGTTGGACATGTGGTGTGATGGCAGATTGGCATAACAGTGGCATCAGTATTGACGAACAGATACAATTTATTTCTAGCCGAAGCGTAGTGAAATCACTTTTCCAACCCTGCACGTATAACCAGATAAATCTAAGAACACATGTGCTATTAAGTTATTCCCTATCATGAAGTTCAAGTGATAAAGTGTGGAAGGCTGAGCGTTGATAGAAGGGGCCTTAGGATTGCCTATTTAATATAAAGAAGTAAGATAAGTTTTCTCCTTAGTCGCTAAGGTGCTCTTACTGTTGAGGAGCTTATCTCTAGCAAAATCTTTTATACTAGGTACATACAAGATACACGGCTTAAATAGCTAAATGATCAAATTTGACATCAGCTTTCAGCTGCCTTACCCAGGACTTGGCATTCTCATATCCAATGTTCCTCGCCTTGTAGATCCTCTCCACCGCCAAAGCTCCAATATGACCTAGTGGTTGCGACATGTAAAGATACTATGGCATTTTTTGAATCGCGGCAATCTCGCGCGAGTTGGTTGAGAAGGCTGGCTGTTCAAGCATGTCTACCCGGCGCAATGGTATACCCGTAGTTATGACTATATTTTCTGAGCCATAGTGTCTGTCGTGCTTGCGTTTGGCAAAGCAATCCATAAACCACTCTGTAAATAATGGTCAGCCTGAAAGATGAATGTTTGCTTTCTGGGAGGTGGGGACGCCGCTGTTAATGAGACGTCAAAGGCAAGCACTAGTTCGGCACCAAGATTAAAAGCAGTTATGATTGGGACGTTTCAATAGAGGCATCTATCGATCAGCACATCAACTTCACCTTGAATTGCGTATGGAGGTATGATGGTGATAGCCCCGTACTGGCGCGGGCCCACACTGGTATGGCTTGCGGTAAAGCGTCAGTGCTTGAGCCTTTTGCTCATATTATGGTATTGTAGTAGTATGCCAGTCAAGTTGATCAAATACTTTGCGTTCTACTTGAAATCGATATATTGTTATTAAATTCTTTCCTGACCGTAATTTTCCTGCCTGCTACATCTTTCGGGTTCTTCTTGCAAGGGCTAATTTCTTTATGAGCCAATCTAACATACAATCACAAGACATGAGTTTAATGCCGTTGTCATCGAGTCAGTTCAACGACATCCAGATCCAATTTATTCACTGACAAATTCGCAATATATGGCCGCAATAGTGAAGTTAGTCCAAAGTTGTAGTTGTGTAGTGATGAAGAAGCGTTTCGACTTATTAAAAGAAGAGTATTTCCAACCTCATTATTAAAAAAATATATACATAACTCTACACACGAATTGCTAAAATACATGACTGACCATGTATGCCCCCTATCGCTCATCGAACGTTGTCATGTGTATCGTCTGCAGCGGATCCATATCCTCCGTGTGAGTGTACTCAGAGGAGACATTTTTATACTGACGTGAAGGATATGGACGACCTTGAGCCTCTGTATCTCCCAGTGACGGGAAGAACTGCCGGTAGCTATACCAGCTATACAGCAACCCAAGAGCTGAGCTAGTCATTACGTCGCTAACATGATGTCGGTTGTCTGTTACGCGTGAAACAGCGATGAGTAGGCCACAGTATTGCGGCAAGAAGACCAATAAACTCTTAAATACCACCCCTCTTTGGTCAAAGAGTTGCAGCTTACCAGCCAGGTATTGAGAGAGAAACCCCAAGCCGGCAAATCCAACTTGGTTCAGTTTAACAAATAGATATATAGTTATGGGGAGAGACAACGTACCACAACAATGGCCGCTCGGCCAGCTTCTAAATCCATCTAGAATTAAATGTTTGTCTGCTTGCTGACAAATGGTAGCATTCACTAGAGTGAAAGCAAGCGACAATGATTCATCAATCTTGGGCTGACATCGTGAGATCAAATCTGGTCTAGGTTTTCCAAGCAAACCCCGGACTGTGAAGGTGGTCCATATTGCCAGAACGCAAGATTTCAACATGCCTAGAAGCGCAGAATGGAACTCCCAGAGTCGCTCTTTGGTTGTAAAACTTCTTTTCTTGTCTTTTTTATCGAATTTAAGAAAAGAAACCCCATCGAGAAATATTCTGTCGACTAGAAATGACCATACAGCCATAATGATGATTGGCAGCAGGATCGTGAGAACTGCAGCAAGCTGCGCCGAGATGACCTCCTTATCAACAAAAGGACGCTGCAGGGTTTGATCCAAAAGTGAGAAAGACTGCTGGAACGTGTGGAAATTGAGAATGGCCGTAGGAAAGGCTATGAGAAGCAAAATATAGTCAACGGCATATCTGACAATATAGTAAGTACCGCATCACCACCACCGAGAAGAGCACAGAGAGACGACTCACGATAGCATGTTCTTCATTTTCTTCAACCTAAGTTTGATTTCTCTGAAACTAGTCATTGAATTGATGGGTTGCATAGACTTGGAACTGAAAAGTTTTAGAACACCTGGAAGTCTTGAAGCTGTCAGTTGAAGATTACGTATTTAAGGCTGATACTGCATATTGCCACCGAAGTCGTCAAATATCATTAGTCATAATATGCAGTCAGCGCTTTAAACATTAGCGCTGACTGGCGCAACCCTGTCTGGATTACTATGACTGGTATGAGATGAGATAGGATGTTGGCTGCTATTTACAACAGTTTTCTCCTTGAACATTGCTAATGAGTCTCTAATTGACCTTGACTTCTTATTTATACACAGCTTGATTGGCGTCGGGTTCAGTTACTTCATGTAAATATATTAGGATATTACAGATTTTACTATATTAAAGGGCTACCTAGTACAATAGTGACAGCTGTTCATATTAATTTCTTCAAAAGTAGAACTTCACTTTCATAGTACCTGTAATAAATACCGGTACCAGATACCATGTCAAGTTCTTGTGACCATCCTATCTAGGTCCTCCACTGTAACTGTTCAAGTACGTATATTAACATTTGAGTAGTCGACTTCTATAGGTATCTAAAGCTAAACATAAAGTAAGGAATAAACGAGAGAGTGGAGAGCTCCTCAGCTTGATATTACTAATCTTGTTTGTACTAGCAAGAGGGTGAGAGTATAGACCGAGCTAACCACGGGCTCAGCCCAATACATCCACATACAAAGGCAGTCTGAGGTTACCGGAGACCTCTAAATTTCCAGTTTAATTCAAAGAAATTCAGCTTACTCACGTAACCCAGATTGAGTATAGAAATGATTCCACACCTTCTCAGCCCCGTCCAAGAGTCACCATAAGTATCTGTTGTGGTTCTCAGATATTTTTATCCTTTGTAAGCCTACGCCTGTTCATAATAAGGACTAACATCTCCCTAGGAAGGCATCAAATGCGCCATTAGCTCCCAAAATAGCTCGCCATGTACACCCATCTCTACTTGCACCGTGCGAGTTCAAAACTGACTTATAATCACTTGTATAGAGTAGGTGCAATTTATCCTCGAAAATCCCTTTGGAGAGCAGTATGATCATACCAACCTCAAGGATGAAATTCTTCCGTGACTGCAGCATTGATCTCATTGACCTTAAATGGGTGGCAACAAATTACGTGCTTACGGATGTCTTAAGGATAGTGTTCGGTATCAAGCATTAACCCTAAAATAACATGACGCAAAAAAATCGGGGGTGGCTACATCCATTTCTAGGCCCGGCCTCGTGAGTTTCAGTTCGCTGGAGAGCCAAGTATCCTTCATTCGTTGTCATCGTTTTCATGCGTGGTAGTCCCGACGAGCAGACGTGAATTCCTCACAACGTCGTTGTCTTTGGCTCCTCACCTTGTCCTAATCTCCTTTATAGCAGGCTGTCTAATTGAGCTCGCCTTGGATTCTAGCATGCTTGCATGGTTGGCCAACAGTATTGCAATTTCGTGGTATAATTTGACGACTCGGTATTCGCGCTTACTGGCAAACTGATAAATCCCTCATCAATCAAGGACAAGGAAGGAATGGAGTGGCAGTAACGGGGTTTGTAGTTGTTGGACCTGGTGGGATACTAGCTCTTTGGCTCTGAAGTGGGTGAAGTATCACGCGTCTCGCTTCGGCGCCGTTTTCTGCTTTGGCTGGCTTGTCATCTCCACCTTGACGCCATCACACCGGCTATATTCGCCTTCATCTTTACCCTACTGAATGCACGCAACTGCTTGATCTTGCAACTGCGAAGGAAAGATGTTTCACTAGCCTATCTCTTTTGCCCAATGAAAGACTGGCGGTACACCTTGATTCCAATGCCTGTGCTCTAACTCACAGAAGTTGCTCTTACGATTACGAATAGATCGGGCTGATGGAGGAAGCAATGAGCCAAAGCAAGAAATCTAGGTCACAAAATTTGCACGTGATAATTTAGGTTATTTGTATAACTGGAATTCAAACTAAGACTGATTTCTGTAGACGTGATGTCATTCATACTATGCTGTCAGTGTTCAACCTCGAGCACAACGTTCAGACTACCCAATGCAAAACTTGCCTTTATTTTGCCCTCCACGAGTTGGTCTAGATATCACGCGCTGGTGGAGAAGCTGTCAATCATGCTTAAACATGGACTGTCTTGCAGGTTGGATTTTTAAGCATTTTATCTAGCCCTGTGAAGCAGATGTACACTGAATGGAGTATGACTCGACGGTGATATTCTCACTATATTTAGATGGGAAATACTTTACGGTTGGCGGAAAATTCAGGAATTGAAAAGGATAGTCGGAGCACTGGTTAGCTGGACAGAATCCAGTGCGCAATCAGAGCATTACATGGAAGACGCCGTAGTACTAGTAGTGTTATGTCCTTTAGCGCGAAGCATGTTGCTGTAAGCTTACCGTTACAAAATTTGCAATGAACAGGATTAGTACTCGACATGGGGTGTAGACTAGACGGAGGATTTTACTTTGCAATGTCCTAGTCTTGGCAGTGCTAGTGCTAGAAACCCAGACACCAAATGTCTTTCAGCACAGATATTTGGCCCAGGAAGTGATGTTTCTGACTCCTTCCTAACACCCCATAGAGAACAGACAGGAAACGTCGCATGTTTATTTGGCAGTTTAATTGCTAATCCTAGTTGATCGGTCTATATGCACAAGGAACCTGTGTTCCCATGGAGAACAGGACAGAGACTAGTGTTAGTACACGCTGCCCTAATCCAAGCACATGTGACCCGGCTGGAGCACAATCCCTGAAACAAATAAATACCTTTCTAATGGCAGCATTGCTGTTATATATTACAGGTAGCGCGTGCTCGTGGTGACTTCATGAGGGCTCATTTTCTAAATCATCTTGTACAAGGAGTGTATCAGTACCAATGGAGTCATATATAAAGAGCACGCTTACACGTTTTACTTCCAATTGCACATGTAATCAAAGTAGAATACTTAAGATGCCGAAGTATATCCAAACGTGCATAAATACCCACTCCAGTGGAGGTATCCTAACTATCATCCTCAGTCTATGCAGTGCAGCGTTTCACTTATCGGTTAATTCATGCTGTAAGTCTTCCGAAGTTTTTTCCATGATTTTCCGCCCGGTTCCCCAGATAGACTGGGTGGGCATAGTAATCATCTATGAAGTAGTGGGGCTGTCGACTGGGATCAGGATGTTAGCATCATCGGCACAAGAGACGTCACTTTATAGCCGGAAAGTAAATAAGCGCCAGTCAGCGCTAAGAAGCGCCCTTATGCTATAGTATGGAACTAGTTATACTTCGTACACTATTGGCTATTTTTATGTAGGAGCATGTCAACACTCCTAACCCGTGATGTAGTCGCGGTACCAGTGAAGCCTACGTCTCACCCATGAATGTGACCTTTGAACTATGTTGGAAGCTCAAGTGGCGACAGTTTAGGATGTCATGAACAGATTAAGACTTCTCCGTCAGCTAGTCTACCACGGCAGCTTTGTCCCATCAATATTGAGAAACGCGCCATTATCCTCCTTCTTAAGTTGATTCAGGACCTTGATGACATCTTCAGCACTCTTTGCGGGTGTCAGATGTTCAACATGAGGCGCATTCGTGTTAATCCAATCTAGAGCCTGGCCCCCCAATTCCGTACTTCCAACATATCCTGAATGTAGTTCAGCAACCACGTCTCAAATACTCACTAATTCAGAAGCATCTCACAAACTTACCGGGATGAATGAGGGCAGTCGTGATGCCTTCGTGCTGGAGAACCCCAGACCACTTACGAATAGCCCTAATTGGTATTAGTAAATATTCACAAAACAGGCACGAGCTTCTTACATGTTTAGTGCTGCCCGGGACACGGAGTAAGCGATTGAGATTGGAAGCCCTTGGCCTATTTCGATTGAGCCGAAAAGTGACGTGAGGACAAGTATCTTCTTGGATTGACTTTTCCGAATAAGAGGCAGGAAACTTTGAATGACCTGAATGTGTCCCTTCAATGTGAACTCTATCTCATCAAACGTGACTTTAAAGTCGCTGTTCTGTTATTAGCCGTCAATTTTCCTGATGGTGACGTTCATCTCAAGAATCTCAAGAACCTACAGGTTATCCCAAGTCGCGTGTGGAGAGTAGCTAACACCTGCATTGCTGATGAGATGGTCCAGTCCATTAGGTAGAAGCCTTGCTATCTCCTTAGCAGCAGTGTCAATGCTATCATCGCTAGCAACATCTAGCTGGACAATGTGGAAACGGCCGTCGTTGTGCTTTCCTTTAAGGGCTTGTAGGTATTTTGCACTGGCAGTGTCTCTTGCTGTCGCGATTACGATGTTATTGTGACCCCTGAGCTATTACACTATTAGCCAAGATCTTGAGCAACTATGAGTGAGGCACTAACCAGCTCAGCAGTGAAAGCAAGCCCGAGACCACGGCTGGCACCAGTGATAAGGTAGGATGGCATTTTCAGGGTTGAATTTTATATTTAATATAGTTCAGGTAATAATCAAGTCCTGGTAGTAGTTGGATATTATAATTTTTTACCTCAAGGAACTGCGATTATATATATACCGTGTGATTGCTGTTACTTCGTCGTGGCATGATTTCTACTTCGTCCCAGTTACAACGTGTATAGTGTCTGGGATACTGAGGCAAATTGCCGCAGATGTCCGCAGATGTCCGCAAATTGCCGCAGAAAAAAAGGTAAGATGGCCTCAAGGGCCTTAGTCGCTGAGGCGGGGCCATCTGAAGCTTTCTTATGGCAAAATTCCCGACCCGTTCTCGACGTTAGTGCTGTGGATGTCACTAGAACTGTCAATTTGGGGGGAGGAGCTAACGAACCCTTCATCAGTCTGGATGTTGCCTTGGAGAATAGTTCCTCAATAGGCATCAGCCAGCGCTAGGAAGCGCTATAGCCATTGGACTCTATACCCACCTGACCAAGTTATATCCTATGTGAAAAGTACACCAGGAGCAAGTTAATAGGGACTGATACTGTACTATATGTGCTCAATGCACGCCATAAATTTTGGTGGAACAGCAAGGACGAAAAGGGGCAAGGTTGGCTGACTGAAGATCATTTGATTTCAAATCTTATCTTTTTAATTGGAATGTCATTTGATTTGGAATCCCATCTTTAAATCAGGGGTGAACTACTACTAAACTAGATGTGAATTATAGCTGATTGGTGGTATTTGTTTCCCATGCCCATGTCTCTTTCAGCTGTAAGATCAATTCACCGAGTTGCATGACTAATTAGATGGGAATGGGGTTCTTGGGATTATAGAGCAACCGGGAGAGTACCAGTGGGTATAATTAACGGTTTACACTACAGAGAGGTTTGACTCGGCGGCGAGATTCTGCCTATATTTAGATGAAAAGTACTCTACGAATGGCGGGAAAACTCGGGAAGTGGAAAAGATAGTGAGAGCTAGAATTAGTAGAAATATTCCTTTACCGTAAAGCTTAATTACTTGCTTTTTTCTCGACCTCACGGCTCCCAACTCTTTTGACTATTTCGCTAGAAATTGTGGCTCGGTTACCTGCTCACGACTGTGCAGTCAATGAAACCATCAGTGTAATCTGGCGGCGATGGTCATCATAACTTCCCTTACAGCTCGCCCACATTCTCTGCGCAGGAAATACCACTGGGCTCATGATCCGGGCTACCATCCTGTAACTTCTCCACCTCAGCATTTTCATCAAGCTCACTGATGGCGGAGTTGTCTTTGACCACACTGAAACAGTACAGTTAACCCATCAGCATTATCAGTCAGCTAGTTCAAACTGCGTCTGCTGAGATTGCCACTGGTGGAATTAGTCGCACGATGGCAGCGCATCGAGTGAACCCACACTGTGGTGGGCGGCTCAGGAACAGCAAATTCATAGCTGTCACAGCTGTTGGTGTGCTGTGTGTTTGCGAAGGAGGTAGGTAGGCTATATTTGACGAACCGGTCAGCGTGTCGAGGTATTTATGAGAATCTATCGACTCCTGCGGGATACTTAATTAGGCTTGATACATTATGAAGCAGGGAATAACAGGTAAGATGATAAATGAATATAATTATACTACTATAGTTCAATATATCTTAACCCTATACCTAATCTGTAAATACTCTACTATAGCTCCACGATATGCTTAGATAGTGAGGTAAATAATATTACGCATTAAGTCATGATGTTTGAACTATTATACGCCTCAATAGTGGCTGTCGCGATGACGAAGGGCCACATTTTTTGGTTGACTTCAAATTTTACAGGTACCGAGCGATACAAGCTTGACCCCCTGCAGGCACCTGCAATATCCAACTCTTCTCTAGTTCCTCTGAAACGGGTTTGTATGATATCCTAGAGCCTATCAGGTGGACAGTCGATAAAGAAGTTCGAAGGAGGTGAGAAACCTTCGACAAGTTCTGGGATGTGGTCAAGGAGCTGGTCACACAGCTCAGCCCGAGTCGTGCGGATTGATCCGATGGTCCCTTGCTTAAGGAGTCCAAGGTCAAATAGCGTACTAGCTCGGCGCTCCACCCAGTTCAAGGCATATATTGTCCCAAGTTTATCAAACACGTGGCGGGCTTGAGCGTCTGGTTCCGATGCAATTGCCTTCTCGAGCAAATTTAGCACTATATGATCAGCTTTGGCTGTGCTCGCATCGAACATTAGTGCAAGATGGGGGTTCAAAGCGTCATATTGTTCATCACTTGATGCCTCGACAGCTGAGATTGTTGTTCTGACGCGATGATGCAGCTCGGCTTCGGCATGTTGGGCTAGCTCACGGCAGGTTTGCAGCGTCGTTGGAAACGAGTCGGGTGCCATTGTTGGCCGATGTGGCTTCGCTGTGCCGTTCGTTAGGGTCCCAGCCTCAAGCATAATCAATTCGTTATCCCCACCCGCCGTTACGTACGAATGCGCAATGCCAAGGTAGACACCGAAAAGAGTGGTGCCGACGGCGGCGTTGGCTCCGCAGTGCTTTTTACAGCGATCAATCGTCTGCTCTGCAAGATTGCTGGCAACGGCCTTAAGTAGTGCTAACTCTTGATCAACGGAGACCCAGGGAACCCATTGCTGGCTGGCACATTGCTTGCTGGCATCGTCTCTATCGTCTTCAAAACGGTGTCCTTTGGCGTGATTGGCAAGGGCGGTAAGTGTGAACGCGGTAGCATAAGCACTGAATATTGCATCACATTGGTTACGCCGTTTTATGAGTGGCTGGTCGCATGCGAGAAGCTTTGCGCTGAAATGGTTTGCAGAGTATCGCAAGGCGACGGTGGCTGCTGCTCTGGTAATGGCTGCTGACAGAGAGATAGCAGCCAGCCACGATAGGGTTCCGACGCTCATCGTGCGGGCCAATCGCCCTGTCGACCCAATCGGGTCCTCAAAACCACCATTTGGCGTTATACGCGCCCCATCGTTCATCCACATGTCGAACGGAACATGAAGGTGGTTGAAAGATACAGCTCCATAGTCGAGGACTAGCGCTGATGACGACACAAGTGGCGTGACTTGGACTCCAGGAGTTACCGTCCCAGCGGCATCCCGAATAGGGACGACGAAGACGAATACACCACGCTCCTCGTTGGAGACGACAAGCTGCGCGAATACGGTGGCCAGTTTGCCAACGTACGGATTACTAGTGATGGACGGACACTTTATTGCCTCACGGTCGGGAGTGTGTAGCACGAACCCGCCCGATGGAGGATCATAAGTCGCCGTTGTCCGTGGGTGGAGGTGACTATTACTTCGGCCGGACTCAGTGATTAGTGGACAACCAATCGCCGTCGTCGTCTCGAGCTGGGTGACCAAACTTTTCACTCGCTCAGGGTCGCCAAATCGAGCGATTGGAGCAAGAGTGAGGACGTAATGCAACAGCATCAGGTGGAATAGCCGCGGCTCGACAATTGCAGCTCGCTCAAGAACTGCGCACAGCATCCAAGGTTTCGCCATTAGATCGGTTCCTGGAGGCAGTGCCTCGTTGACACGACGGAGCCTTTCATAAATCAGTGTATTGCTGTCAAGTGAATGCATTTCGTCGTTGTCGTTCTGCCAAGATGCAGGAATAGCCTCGGCAACGGTGCTAATAAAGTCAACATCCACCGCACCACGCGCAAACCGCGCCAGTCTGTCTGCTATTTTCGATGATATCAACATTATTTTGCTATCTTTCGTATTGCAATAGTTATTGAGCATGGATTGATGCAAGGAATTAGAATGGCTGCATCAGAATGATGGGCAGCTAAATAAAGCGGCGTCACATAATCAGGGCTGGGCCGTCTCCAATAGCCAGGCGTAGGATCTGAACCAAATTTACTACTAATAGAGCACTAAATTCATGCTATATGATCGTGCAGTGAAATTGGTACATTAGAAAGATGTCGTCTTTCAGTAATGGGCATGTCTAGTACATTTCCAGGTATGTCCATCAGCCGAGTTAATAATGCAGCCATTATCATAATACAGCTATTATTATACTACAGTTCTTTAATAATATAGCCATTATTATAATAGAATCATTTTATTATATAGCTGTTTCATAATATAACCATTATTATAACATAACTATTTTATATTATTTTAACATAACCCCAGTTACTCCAGTCTTGATTACACGACAGAATTACGAAGCTCCACTTTAACCAATCAAGAAGAAATTTTGGCATTTTTATATTAGAATCCACCGCTATTGAGAGAGTAATCATATTTATTTTGTGCAACATCAAGATTTATTAATGCATTATGCACTATTTTCCATCACATTTGGTACGTTCAAAATTGATAGAGACTTATCACATATGCCTGATATATTTATGAAGCATTGTGAACTACGTGTGGATTAAATATTCTCTATGACTGACAAGTGAATAAAAACGCGAGAATATACCAAATCTACGGCTTATATATTCCCTCTTATTCAGATCAACTTCTACTTAGTAATTGTTCATCTTGCGTAGTAATGCTGATCTTTCACCCGCTCACGTTGCATCTCTGCCTTTGCTTTATCATCGCGATCGCATCGGTTTGCCTTTTCGGTTTTCTTAGAAACAGCAAGCGGAATCATCGGCCACTAGGTCCAAAGGGTCTCCCATTGGTCGGAAACCTATATGATTTGCCCAAATCGGGTGAACTTGAAGCGCATCACTGGCTTAAACATAGAGAGCAATATGGTTTGTGTACTTCCGTTATGCTGATGACTCTTATGGAAGGACTTGCTAACCCTTTTTACCTTTTGTTTTTTAAAGGTCCGATAAGCTCCCTGACAGTAATGGGGCAGACGCTTATAATTCTCAATGATGCCCAACTTGCAGTCGAGATGTTGGACAAGCGCTCCATTAACTATTCTTCCCGGCCGCAGCAAGTTTTTGCTGGCGAAATGTATGTATGTTATTACGTACATCAATTGCTAATAATTAACAAGTTCATCTAGGGTAGGCTGGAAGAATAGCCTTGGACTTTTGCCATATAATAATCGCTTTCGTAATTATCGCAAGATCATAGGCCGTGAAATTGGTTCAAAATCATCAGCAGCAAATTACGATAAACTACAGGAAGCTGAGGCCTGTCACTTCCTACTGCGTGTACTGGATAAGCCAGAAGGCCTCATAGACCATATTAAAAAGTGAGTTTGGGTTTTATTTTAGCTTTTACATGTGATTTTACTTACTTTATAACCTTGCAGACAGGCTGGATCGCTAATTTTAAGAATCGTCTACGGATACATTGCACAACCAGATGGAAATGACCCCCTTGTTGATTTAGTTAGTAAAAATATGGATGGCTTTTCACGTGCCGTTGTTCCAGGGGCATTCATTGTAGACATTCTACCATGGTGTAAGTGTTGTTACATTAAAAAAAACCCTCAATTACCTCTTTTAAGGAAAAAAAAACTAACTAGTCTAAGTAAGATTCTTACCATAATGGTTTCCAGGAATGGGGTTCAAAAACCTGGCAAGAACATGGCACACTCTGTTAGCCGAGATGACCAAGCGGCCTTACGAATTTGTTAAGTATCAAATAGCCCAGGGTGCTGATAACACATCATTACTTGCACGACTGATACAGGCAGGGGAGAAAAACTCGGAAGAGATGTTGGCAAACCGCTGGTCAGCTACGTCGCTCTATTCGGGGGGTTCTGATACGGTAAAGCTCCTTCTTTCTGGCGTAAAGTTCGTCTAAAATAACTCTAGCCATTAATATCACACAGACAGTTTCCTCCATGCAATGCTTCTTCCTAGCCATGAGCCTGTTTCCAGATATCCAGCACAAGGCTCAAGACGAAATCGATCGTGAAGTGGGCCAGGATAGACTACCCACGATGTCGGATCGTGAAAGGCTGCCGTACATCGAAGCAGTAGTGCAGGAGACACTACGTTGGCATCCAGTGGCACCGATGGGTCTTCCGCATGTAAGTGAAGAGGATGACTATTTTAGCGGATATTTCATCCCAAGGGGTTCTGTTGTTTTAGCAAATATCTGGTTCGTACAGACCAAGGCTTGTATTCAATCTCCTTTCCTTTGCCTGCGCTGTCTGTCTAACTGCGCCCCGTGATCAAACAGGCAATATACGCACGATCCAAACGTTTACAATGATCCAATGGCTTTCAAGCCAGAGAGATTCCTCTACCACGATGATCAGGAGCCAGAGATTGATCCACGCAATTTTGTATTTGGCTTCGGACGCCGCATATGTCCTGGGAGGCTACTGGCTGAAAATGCATTGTATATTAATATTGTGCAGACCTTGGCTGTTTTCACAATTAGCAAGGGAGCTACGGATATGAAAAACGCGACGATGTCTCATTTCACGCCGGGGATTATTAGTCGGCCAAAACACTTTGAATGTTCCGTGAAACTGCGATCTCCTCGCCATGAGACCCTTATCCGGTCAGCTGAACAGATTTATCCTTGGGAAGACGGCCATGGCAGTGCACTAGAGAGAGAGTCTCGTCACTGACTAAATTAAGCCACAACCGGCCACATTTTACACCAAAACACTACGTTTTGGGTATAGGTAGCTGATATCTAGTTGACTGCTCATATCATAAATACTCACCTTTTTCTTTATAGTAGAAAGCGAAATCAGCGTCCCTAAACTTTTTGGATAATTATCTTAGGAGGAGTAGTTTTGGTGTAGAAGCCCCTAACGCGTGGCACTGAACATGTACGTCAATGTACCTCTCTTAAAAAAATAACACGCAAAGAACGTATCCTATTTGTCCACATAGGTAGTTGGACATATTGATGACGAATATAACAATTGGTTATTCCAAAACCATCTTTGTAACGCTCTAAATTGCATCGTATATGTGAACAAAGTTTACATTCAACATCCATGCTGGAAATCGGTAAGTCCGCCGGGCCGCTGCACGCCAGTTTATCAGGACACACTCTACTGTCTTGCAAATAACTAAACGCTGGCTTAACTACCATATACTTGAAACTAAACCTCGAAAGATCGTCCAGGGATGCTATCAGCTCACAAGAAGCGATATATAATCCGCATGACAAAAAAAAAAGACCGTGCAATCCCATATGACGCGCTTTGCAAGTGATAACTTCAGGCAGTTACCCGGGTTTCTAATAGGTCATGACCCTTCTCGAGAGCGAACATGGTGGTGGCAGGTTGGATAATGACGGATAGCAGGTCACAACCCCACAAGATCATATGGGTCTGCGAGTGATGATTCCTCCGCAACTAGTTGAAGACTACAGGTTATTTATTCATCACTTCAACAACTGGAGGTATTGTCCAACATCTAACAGGCAGCACAGGGTCGTAGTTTACACCATCTCTCCGTTTCCTATGTCCCTGTTTTTTGATAATGCCTACTTACTTTAACAGGTACCTTCACAATGTGCTGGCCCCGTTACCAGAAGTGGAAGTAGAGAATTAAATCTACTCAATATGCTTTGCGTTGATATAATGAACCCCATCTTAGTATTTCGCGAAATTATAGTAGGATTCCTTGAAATTTGGTATAATATTAAGACTACTAATAATAATAGAGGGGAGAGCCTACAAAAAAAATAAAGAGGTGAAGTTCATTAGTTGTTATATAATACATTTAGCTAGATAGTTAAATTTAACCTTACTCTATATGTATAATTATTAAATAATAAGTATCTAATGTAATAGTTATACTCTTCGCTTAATTAGCTAAGTATAAATATAAAATTTACTTTAATTAAATAAAAGAGATAATAAACTACAAGTTAATAACTTTAAAAAAATTATTATTACTAAAGTAATATTATATATATATATATAAGCTATATAGAATAACTACTACTATTACTATTTCTATTCCTTTTTAGATTATAACTATAATATTATTACTTTATTAATCTCTCTAGCTAGCTATAACCTTAGCTTATGAGCTATATTAAGAATGCATTTACATTGATAACACCATATAGGAGCCAGGAGGCATATTATATAAACTAATATAGAATTTGAGGAGATAGTAAAGGCAGCGGCTAAGTGATACTATAGATATACAAGAGAAATGGCTGAGCACTTCCTTTTCTAGTACACACACTCAGAATAATAGTAAAAAGAGTGACGCCGATGCACAAATAAGTGAAGCTATGATCTATCAACATATCTACGAGGAAACTCGCCATTGGACGGACCGAATTGGAAAAACCAACATTCCACTAGGTGTAATAAATTATTATTATTATTATTGAACTGTCTCATATGAGGAATCAAGCACTCAGTAATAAGTGCACACACCTCTGGCACCCGCACGTCATGAGATCATTGCCTAATGATTACGAAAAGCAACGTGCGAGGCGCACCAATGTAACACCTGTGGACCTAATGTAAATCATCCTGCGCTAAATGTATACTTCTTTGCTCAATCTACCATGTCAATTTCACCGGCAGCCACGGCCTTCTGGGCGCTAAGTCTCTAGACGTCGCTACAATTACGTATAAGACATGAGCGGAGAATTGAGAACGCACAAACGTATCATGAATCACCGCATGCCTTTATTCGTCTTTCTCCTCTTCCAGCATATCGTCATCAACAAAACTTTTACAATACAGAACGCATATCGTACGTGGCAACATGGCAGTCGACTCTCCCACTCTAGATGCCCTCGTTATAGGCGCAGGCTTCGCAGGCGTCTACCTGCTAAAGCGCCTCCGAGACCGAGGCTTCAATGTTAAAACAGTCGACGTCGCCTCCGACTATGGCGGCACGTGGTACTGGAACCGATACCCGGGTGCCCGCGTTGATAGTAACATACCTGTCTACGAGTTCTCCGATCCTTTACTCTGGAAGGATTGGACATGGAAGCAACGCTTCCCTGGAGATGAAGAAATTCGCAGCTACTTTTCCTATGTTGCAGAGAAATGGGACCTTCGAAAGGACACCGAGTTCGATACCTTTATCTCTTCAGCCAAATGGAACGAGAGCAGTGCTACTTGGAACGTATCAAGTAATGATGGCAAGAAATACAATACTAGATATCTCCTTTTGTGTACAGGGTTCTCAGCCAAACGCTACACACCGGATTGGAAGGGCATTGAGACCTTCGGCGGCACATGGCTTCACACTGCTTCCTGGCCAAAGCAGGAACCCGACTTGCTTGGAAAGAAAGTCGCGATAATTGGCACTGGGGCAACTGCTGTGCAGGTCACGACGGAGGTTTGCAAGCTCGCTAGCGAACTGGTCATCTTCCAACGCACACCCTCGCTGGCAATCCCCATGGGACAGGTCAACTATGAGAATGGCGAGCAAGCATTTTCAAAGGATGAATACCCGGCCTTTTACAACGATCGCAAGGAAATGTATGGTGGCGTCGCCTTCACATTCATGAACCGCGGGGCGTTTGAAGACGATGCCGAGACTAGACTCGCTACCTATGAGAAACTGTGGAATCTAGGGACGCTAGAGTACTGGCTGGCAACGTACAAGGACATAATGATAAACCCAGACGCTAACAAGGAGGTATATGACTTTTGGAAGTCAAAAGTGCGCGCTAGAATCAACAATGCTGCTCTTCGCGAGATCCTGGCGCCAGAGGAGCAGCCGTATTACTTTGGCTGCAAGCGTGTGCCCCTGGAAAATGGCTACTACGAGGCCTTTAACCGGCCGGAAGTCTCCCTCGTAGATGTGAACAGCACGCCCATTGTCGAAATTTCCAAGAACGGCATCATCACTTCAGAAAAAGAGTGGCAATTTGACTACGTGATATGCGCGACCGGGTTCGACTGCTTCACTGGAGGTCTCGCGCAGATTGACATCCAGGGCACCGCAGGCGACAGGCTATCGGAAAGTTGGAATGATGGCGGCATGAAGACATATCTCGGTATAACTATCTCGGGATTCCCTAATATGTTCTTCACGTACGGGCCACAAGCTCCGACGCCATTGTCCAACGGACCGACGTGCATTGAGTACCAGAGCGACTTCATCGTGCAAGTCTTGAGCAATATGCAAGACAAAGGCCTCCATCGCATCGAAGCAAATGCGTGCGCGCAGAAGAAATGGGTTGATGAAATGGATGCTATCGCTGCGGCGACTTTGTTTCCGCGAACAAAGTCGGTAAGTTAGGAAACCTATGTGTGATTTGCTTTATTTGCTAACTCACAGGCGTTCGCTCATGCAGTGGTATTTCGGGGACAATGTTGCCGGCAAGAGAAGGGAATGCTTCGTCTTCCTTGGCGGGATCCCGGCATACTATAAGAGATTGCAAAACTGTGTGGGGGAGGGATTATCTGGGTTTAAGATGTCATGAGAGTGGGATGCGAGGGCAGAGACTGGCGATCTATCGGGTTGCTTGCATTTGCAAAGCCTGAGAAAATGAAAAGGCGCTAGTGCAACAAGGCAGGGTTCTTTTAATGAAAGGGTAGAATTCATTTGCAAAAATGACCGAAAATCGCCTAGAAAAGGAGAATATTGATGGTGGTAACATGATCAATCCATGGGGTCTTTCATCCAAGTTTCCAACTCTCCATTCATGATATGCCAGCGGTGCGGTTTTGCGTGTATCAGAGCAGAAGTTGCGGGGCATTTAGAGAATATAGACCTGTTGCGCTTTGTGTGATAGAGTCAAGAGGAGAGTGAAAGATAAGAAAAGAAGATATATTCACAAAGAAGTGGACTAGGTAGAGTTTCTAAATGCCGACTTGCTTGATACACATGGTTGGGTATCAAGCCCGCTTGTTGGGGGTCTAACCGTGAGGTCAGTGGTAGCAGGGTTCACTACCACCATGCGCCGGCGGGACTATGTAGTACTATGAGTGGGGATAGGGAAGTTGAGGTTGAAGAAATTATTATGGGGCTTAAGGGTTACATTTTTACTCGCCCAAAGCGCTCCACTGACTGGTCGGTGTAAATCTCGATTCAAGGTTCTTAATTCCTGTATTATACTGTTTCAAACATCCCTGCAGAATGTCGGCACACGACAGAGAGGATGATCAAATAAGAATAAAGCAGGTCAGAATCCCGTTGGCACGCTGTGCTACAGGTCAGTATTCTTCGACATGTCACAGCAACCCAGTTATCACCAGCTGTATGAGATATGTTATTTTGTAGCTTGCAAGCGGAAAGACTACCATAACAGACATATGGCCTGTCCTTCTGTGCAGTCCACGCTATCAAAAATCTATAGAGATGAAAATAAAAAAAATCAACCAATGCCAGCTAGCCACTGACACTTAAAAGCCGTGACTCCTTTGCAGTTATGCTCGCGAGCTCATTAATGCTGCTCGCGCCCCTCAGCACCATCAAAGGTAGGTTCGATTGCAAGTATACCCCTATCCAGTTGCGAAGCTCTACTGCCACCAGAGAGTCGACGCCATAGCTTTGTATTGGCTGAGCTGCATTGAATGACTCTATTGGCACTGCAGTGAGCTTGCTGAGTTGTTTTAGTATAGCGCGCAGTACGATGGCAATAGCTTCATCGTGGTGCATTGCGCCATGCAGAAGAGCCACCTCACTCATCGTGTTTTCCTTTGAGACAGAAGAGCCGGCAATGTTTTGACGCTGTAGGAATGCAAATCGCCTTGCAGACAAGTTAGAATTGTCCACGTTGTTAGGCAACAAGCCAACGGCGCAAACGCTATCCGCAGGATTGCCAGAAGGTGGATGCATGATAGCATAGTTAAGCATGGCGAGTAAATCCAAGACACTAATCGCGCCCAAACCATGTTGTTGAAGTGCTGCAGCCGCGACGGGATTTTCACTGACGAATCCTACCTCCTGAATTGAGCCAGCGTTGATGGAGAAGGATGGCATTCCGGCGGCTACACGGCGTCGAACCAGTGCATCTTGGAAACTACAGCCCGCGGCATAATTAGACAGTCCACCGCTGCCGTGAAGTGCAACGGCTGATGAAATGACAAAGAAGAAGTCCATATCAGATCCAAAGGCGCGGTCCAAGTTCAGCGTTCCATCCACCTTGGGCGCCAAAGAGCCGATCCAGTCGGAAGCCTTCATGGCTTCAAAAGGCGCATCCTGTCGCATTTATTCGTCAACTTTGTAGATTATTATCATTCAACATGTAACAACATACCTTGGCCACCGTGGCGCATTGTATCACGCCCCGAATAGCAGGGAAACCCGCTTTCGCAGCTACTTGTGCTAAGCCAGATACTTCATCTTCCAACGCAATGTTGCATTTGTGGGCAATGATTTTGACGCCTCTATCATGCATCTCGTTGAGGAATACCTGACTCTGCTCATCACATCCACCGGATCGTGATAGGCAAAGAATGTGCTTCGCACCACGCTCCACCATCCACTGTATAATAGCCCGCCCAAGGCCACCAAGCCCTCCAGCAATGGTGTAAGTGGCATCATGTCTAAAATTTGCTTGTTCAGGAAGTTTTGGGACAGCCTGCAGTTTGTTAGCGGTCAGCAAGGAACTTGACCTGAAACACAAGAGGGCGTGGACTTCTGAGAATCAGGAACTGGGCTTACCTTGACCTTCTGGTCCTCTGCGACTTGAAGTACAATCTTGCCTGTGTGCTTACCAGCTTGAATCTTCCGGAAAGCATCCTCAATATCAGAAATAGGCATTACAGATAGTGTGACACTCTTAATCGCGCCATTATCAGTAAGATCCATCACATCATGCAACAATCGTCTCGCTAGCGGCTTTTGCTTGTCCATGATCAATGCCATGTCAACGTAGGAAAAGGAAATATTGTCCAGGAGGAAACTCATTGGCATCTTCGCGTCATCCATGAGATCTTTGCGACCAATCTCGACAAATCGCCCAAAGGGGGCAACGATGTTGCACGAGTGACGGAACATCTCACCACTGAGCGAGTTCAAGACGACATCAACGCCGCGACCTCCAGTGAGCGCCTTGATACCACTAAAGAACGAGGTTGTTCGGCTGGAAAATATATGCTCACGAGGAATCTTGTACTCGTCATGCAGCAGGTCATGTTTAGCATCGCTACCCGCTGTCACATAGATAGTGGCACCGATGTGCTGTGCGAGCATTATAGCAGCTTGACCTACAGCTCCTGCACCTGAATGAATGAGAATACTGTCTCCTTTTAACAGTCGCCCCATATCAACAAGCGCATAATAGACAGTTGTCCAAACAACGGGGATTGCAGCCGCTTCTTCCCAGGACATGGCATCAGGTATCGCTTGACAACAGTCACCATGGACAATGGGATAGTTTGTGTACGAACGAGAATAGAGGGCGCAAACGCGGTCCCCTACTTTATACCTGTCTCGCATGTTGGAGCCAACATCTACGACGACACCACTGCAGTCGTTGCGCATTTCTGTGAGTCCCTCAAGTTGTCCTGCAGCAATAAGGACATCTTTAAAGTTGATGCTTGCTGCTCTGAGCTCTATCTTGACGTCGTTCGGAGACACACGAGATGTCTCTGCTTCGTCGTACTTCCAGCGAAGGCTTCCGATGAGTCCGAGTGTTCCAAGTTCAGCAATTAACGTATCATCTGAATTGACAAAGTCCACCGTATCAATCTCCGCACGATTTCTATCCCAGTGGATGTAATCTGTCGCCTTGTTGTTATGAACAAGGCGCGAGACAAAGAGCTGTCCATCTTTCTCGGCAAACTCGTCTTCTAACTCGATTTTACTCTGTGGACTCGTACTATTCGGCATAGTCTTCAACAGCTGTGGAAGTACCGTAATAAGCCGCTCTGCCAGCATTGTGGCCTGCACATCAAGATCCAATGTGACAATATGTATATCTGGACGCTCTTTTCGCACGCATCGAGCAAATCCAAGCCAAATCCCATGACTAGATTCGTCCAAACCCTTGGTTGGGGTACATTCGATCAGGATAACCGCTTGAGCTTTCAGAACCCAACTCTTGAAACTTTGCCAAGTGGCCTCATCAGGCTTATTACAAATAAACTTGGCAACATCGGGCATTATGATGGATATATTTCCGCCAGGTGAAGTTGTAGACACATCGTGGACTGAGAGCCCAGAATCGGCAAACTGTTTCTTCAAGAGGTTGATGCGTGTATCCTGAAGGCCAGATGTGTATTCCTCCAGTCTTTTCGAAATAACGTGGATTGGCGGCCGCCGACCACCTGGTGCCACATCTACAGGTGCACGGCTTACGAATACTCCAAGAGTACCACCGTTCTGTTCCGGATAGTCTTCAAACAATAGCTCCGGTTCTGGAAATCCACAGAGTTGGAGCTTAGAAGTCCATTGGGACCTAGTAAGCAGCGGAGACAAGCGACGACCTTCATCATATCCAGCCCACCAACCCTCAAAAACACCGAATATCAGGTTGTAATATAGTGCATCCGGATCCAAAAGTTCCATAAGCATAAACCTGCCTCCAGGCTTCAGGAGCTTTCGCATGTTGAGAACGACGGTAGAGATAGATTTAGTAGCATGTATGACATTGCTGGCAATAATGAGATCGTAACTGGACTCCTCAAAGCCCTGCTCAATTGGGTCTCGCTCAACATCCAATACACTGAATTCAACGGCATCTCCAAGATCTCCAAGGACATCTTTAGCTCGACTAAAGAAGCCAGGTGAAATATCAGTGAAGTCATACCTAGAGGCATAACGATTTCCTCGACCATTCAGTGCCTCCAAAATGGGCATGGTTGCAGAGGCTGTCCCAGCACCAACTTCGAGGATCTTCAACTTAGCACACTGTTGACCTAGCGCATGGCAGTATTCTGCCATTTGAGATATACATCGAGAAGCACGCTCTGTGTTGTATAGTCTTCCGAGAAGGTTGTCTGGAGTGAGTAAAGTTAGAGGGTCAAGATCATTGGTAAGGATCCTCTGTAACTCTGGCCCTAACCGAAGGACACCCTGTACTAACGAATCTTCCAACATTTTCTTTGGAATGCTTGGCAATTGTGATATTTCTGGCGTGAGTTTTATCTTTTCCTGCATCCATTCAAGGAAATGACGACGATGAGCAACTGAAACTACATCGGGGGAAACCTCTTTGAGAGTCTTTTGAACGAAATGAAGCGAAAGAGTATCGAGAATCTGGTTCAAACTTGTAGCGCTTCCAGGGGGTACATTGACCTTGCAAGTTTGATCACGATGCTCCGCCGTCCACGCGTCCACAAATGTGACCCAGTTCTGGCTGTGGGATATATTCTTGATATACTCACTCAGGCCGGTGTCTCCTGGCAAAGTTTTGGTTCGCACACCATGAGCCTCTATGACCACAGGACAATTTGATGTGGATGAATCTTGCACATATACATCAAACCCAGACCCGTCCCTGCCAATGGTAGATGTGCTGACTAGGTCGCTGGATTGCATGAGTCGGTTCAAGATGGCAAGCTCTTCGATAAAGAAGGGAACAAATGATGAAGTAGCGCCTCCTTCCAAAATTTTGACCGCACAAAGTCCATGGAATAAACATGAATCCAACAGGCTTGTGTGAATCACATCACCAACTCCTCCATGATCAACGTCCTTCAAAATTCCCCGAGCAGTTGTAACAGCCATAGTCTTGCCAGTGCGAATTGTTAAGGTATTATTAAATGGGTCTTTCCAATCTATCCCTAACTGACGACTGAGGTGGTAGAACTTTTGAGGGTTATGTTTGTGAGTGCACTTCTCGCTAATATCAGCCAGTCTCTTGCCGTCATCGAATGGAGCATCATTCGATTCTGCGTCACCAATTACATGCACTAGTCCCCGGCAATGTTCCATCCACGTGTCGCCAGATGTAACAGTGAATATTCTGAATTCATTCCAGACTTTAGATGACTCGCGCGCCGTCCGCGCTTCCGGACGTAGTGAGAGGACAATCTCGACATCTGGACCATCCTTGGAAAACACAAGAGCCTGATTGATGCTGATGTTGCGGAATTTCACACTTTTAGTTTTCCAATCAAGGTTGAGTGATAGCATGTGTTGTTTGGCTGCTTGCTCTGCCATTACAATAAACCCGGCTCCTGGAAATACAACATCGCCTTGGATTAAATGTCTGAGCAGCCAAGGCGACTCCTTAGGGCTCAAGAAATGGCGCCATGTCGGCTCCATTCGATTATTATGCAACACGACAGAGCCCAAGAGTTCGTGTGGCAAATGCTGTCTTTGTCTGTAATTGCGGGATACTCGAGTCTCGTGCCAGTACGTCACCTCATGATCAAATGGATAGGGTGGGAGATTAATCAGAGGAATTGGGTGTTCAGTCTTTGTAAATCCGTGTATCCGATTCAGACTCACATTAGAGCCTTTGACCTTAAGTGTTGCCAAGAATTTGAGTATAGAGATCCGAGAGTCTTCTCCTCTACCTAGTGTGTTTGTGTAGGCAATATCATTTATGCCTCTAACTTTTATCTGCTTCAAAGTTTGTTGCACTGGCCCTCGGAGTTGTGAGTGGGGGCCAACTTCAACAATGAGATCGAGATGTTCTCCTTCGTATGTTTCCTTAGACATGACCTCTAGTCCCTGGCAGAAAAGTACTGGATTGAGTAGGTTTGTCACCCAGTAGCTAGAATTGGCCATTGTACTCTTCTCCGCCTCTTCACCTGTAACACTGCTGAAGATGCGAGTGGTTTTGCCATTTGTCCTATGGTCTTGTCTCGACGTGAATGTCCTGTCAAGTGCAGCTTGATAATCCTTGGATACAAGTTCCATCTGATACGAGTGATAAGCAGCTCCATTTGTTGATAACTTTCGATTGAAACAGCTCTCCTTGTCCATGATGGCTTGGAGTTGCCCGATTGCCTCAGTGTCACCAGATACAGTGACACTTGCAGGGCTGTTGTAGCAGGCAATCCTCATGCGGCCCTTTATATTCGTAATATCATTGATTCGCTTATTAACAGTGGCTGGATCAGCACCTACGGCGAGCATAGCACCAGGATTGGCGGAGTTTTTGATCGCATCAGCAACAAGCTTGCCGCGGAAGTACGATGCAGACAATGCATCTTCAAATGAGAGGGCTCCAGCAGCAAATGCGGCTGCAATCTCCCCACTAGAGTGACCTAGGACTGCACATACTGTGATGCCAAGGTCATTAAGCAATTCAACAAGAGAGACTTGAATCGCGGTGCAAGCAGGCTGAGATATAGAAGGCTCATTAATGCACGATTGCTCGGTGGGCTTACGGAGCTCCTCCAGCAAGTCCCATGAACTTCCCAGAGTCTTCAAATATCGGCCAGATCGCTCCATGGACTGAGCAAACAGTTTCTGAGTTTCCAGAAGCTTCAGGCCCATCTCTGCGTACTGTGCTCCCTGGCCACTAAATATTAGTGCAATGCGTGGCTGCCTTTGGGTCACTTGACGAGGAATTGAGGCACTTGAAGCCTCGCTGAGTTGGTACATAAGCTCATCCAAGTTGGAAGCAACTAGGGCTAGTCGATGAGCGTGAATAGTCTGGTTGTTGAGAGTGTATGCAAGCCGAGATAATATTGTGTCAGTGTTGTTTGAAGCTCGATGCTCCTTCACAATGTATTTTGCCAACCGGGTGCATATACTCTGACATGACTTCTCACTAGCTGCACTAACGAAAAATATGCGGTGATAATTTTGAGATGATTCGTTTATGCGCGTATCGTATGAAGATATAGGTGGTGCTGCGTCTATCACAACATGACAATTTGTTCCACCGTATCCGAAGCTAGAATAAATACCGTAAGTAACACGAAGTCTATTGCCATTGTAATATTTTGCCCTGTTACTTACTTATTTACGGATACCCTACGGAGTGGCACTTTTTCGAGTTTCACAGGAATCTGTTTTCATAATGTTAGTCCTGGTTATCCACTTGATTCAACTGTAACTAACTCGGAGCTGCCGCTCTTGAAGATGCAGATCAGGATTGGCCGTTTTAAAGTTGGCCTGCGGTGGAATCATGCCCTTTTCAAGCATGAGGACAACTTTGATTATTGCAGCAAGGCCGGATGTCGCTTCTGTGTGTCCAATATTCCCTTTCACAGATCCTATAGGTAGAGGAAGGCCATGCGTCATTTGTTTTGTGAAAGTGGCAGCGATGGCGGAAGCTTCCTTTGGATCGCCAACTTTTGTTCCTGTGCCATGGGCCTCGACGTAGTCAGCAAATAGTTCCAGATTCGCTTCTTCATACGCCTTCAGAATTGCGCGTTGCTGTGCTTCTTCGTTAGGTACAGTGATTCCTTGCGTTCTGCCATCCTGGTTTAACACTGAGTTCCGAATGACTGCTCGAATATAGTTGCCATCTCGTTTGGCTATGGATAACGGTTTGAGTATCAGGCCCGCAATACCTTCGCCTCTACCGTACCCATTGGCACGAGCATCAAATGAGAAAGATCGTCCATCTGGTGAAAACATATTCATTTTGCTCTGGTATACGAATCGTTGAGGATCGAGGAGAAGATTTGTGCTACCGACAAAGCACATCGATGTCTCTCCTCTACGTAAGCTGCATACTGCTTGGTGCAATGCTACCATGCTCGATGAACATCCCGTATCTACAGTTAAGCTCGGCCCATGTAGATTAAATTGGTTCGAGACGCGGTTGGATAGGATAGCTGGACCAGTACCAGTGGTTAGGTAGAGAGGAGGGGAGGCGGTATCCCGCGTTTGGATCTCGTGATAGTCATAACTCCACTGTCCTATAAACACACCCGTATCAGAACCCCAGAGTGACTCTGTGCTAATTCCTGCATTCTGAAAAGACTCGTAAGCAATCTCGAGTAGGAGTCGTTGCTGGGGATCCATGGCCTTGAGATGCACATGTTAGTAGTGATGACCTATTTGCAGAGTAAATATTCATAGCTAACCTTGGCCTCTAGAGGGCTAATCCCGAAGAAACTGGCATCAAACGCAGCGACGTCTTCTTTCAGGAAATGCCCACCGCATGCATTTGTCTTTTATAATGGTTACTAAGTTTTCACATATATGTTAAGAGGTGACTTACAGTATCAGCCTTATTTTGAGATGGGTCTTGGAAAGCCCGCATGTTAAAACGCTTGCCAGGGTCTGGTACCCAGGCTGATCGACCAGACGCAAGCATTTCCCAAAAGCTAGAAGGGTCCTGTGCGCTTCCTGGCAGTCGGCAGCTCATGCCGATAATTGCAATGGGCTCCATTGGCGGAATGATATTAACCTTTGGCTCATCATCATCCTCAAAGCTTGTGCACAATGAGGTAACTGAGCCATTCTCACTGCTATCTAGAGTCTTCATTTTGTGAACTGCAGAAAGCTTTGAGACGTCCAGTGCTGTATATCTGTAAAGTTTTGGACATAAGTGGGATTCTGATGTTGCAGCGGAAGCAATACCGAGATAGCTGATATGATCTAGATTTAATGAGAGTAAATAATAATGGCACAAAGGCGATTAGATATAGTTTACTGAAGCTATCACCATTCAATCAGCTTCCGATGATACATCCATGATCGCCCCTAATCATATACCCGCCTTGCTGGAAAAGGCGTATAACATTATTCATCTAGATTGAACTATAATGATAAATTGTTTATTATATCCTACTTGCTCAAATAATTACTGCAATAAGACTCATACTTGTCTGTCTCCATGAATAAACAGAATCATGCATGATAGAATGTAATATTATGATTCAATGTGGATCCTCCTAGTTTAATAAATAACACACACACTGTCTTATACTTGTCTCCCAATAAAACACTTACAAATTTATCATTTACATTAAAACGTAGTGCCATATATATTATATCCTCTAGTTTAATAAATGCTACCCACACATGAATTTGAACACGGCACGGGTAAGACCCGGAACAGGATATGCTCGAATAGAGAGAGTATAAGTGTGAATGATTATGAATAATGAGATATGGGCAATGATATTAACGCTGCCTATATCTTTGCGTGTTGTGAACTTAATATGTTATATATCCTCATAAAGAAACTCAATATAGGTTCTGTAGAGAGTTAGCACACTGACAGCCCTGTTTTACCATTCCAGCCCAGATTATCTCAACCCCAGCGCCCCACTTGCTTGGTAGGTCGAAAGAATGCTCCTCTATATGCATACTCTAACGGTCTAGTAGTTTCTTCTCAGTTCGCCATGGATACGAAATCTATCAGGCCTATGATTCCCTTTGGGGAGGAAGTTATTCAGCTCTCCGCTCTGGATCAACAAGCATCGCGACGATATGTCGATAACTTGCTAGTATTTGGACTGGAAGGAAAAGAAAAAGTCAAGGATGTAGTCCAGCAACTCGAACATTCTTTGAGAATCACTCTGTGTGAAGTTCCTGACTTTGCGGCTACATTGGTTCCTGTGCTAGATTCCGAAAAGAAAGAGTTGGAACTATGGATTGGGCCTATGTCTGGTGTTCAACTGAGGATACTGGATCATGATGATACCGCAGAAGTCAATGGAAGAAGCCCACTTGCAGGCCGAAGCTTCTTGAAGTTGGACGAAGAAAGGTTTCCCTTTGGAGCAGAATGCAGCGACTTCCTTTTTTACCCTCGTGCAGGCTTGGAAGTCGAATCTTCACAGGAACTTCCAGCGGTACTCATACAAATCAATTTAGTCCAAGGAGGGCTATTCATTGGTGTTTCCTTTCATCACACCCTCTGCGATGGCCACAGTATGGATTTCTTTCTGAACTTATGGGCAAAAAATACACTTAATTCCACCATTAAGACAGTCACAAATGGTCGGGTCATGCCTCTTTATGACCCTCAAGGTAGATGGCAACTAAGTCATGGTTCTCTCAATGTGGCCATTACGCAACTACCAGAATACTACATAAACCCCTCTAGAAGGGATCCTCAGCGACGGACAACACATCTATTAGATCATGAAGAAGCTGTTAACCTTGTTCCAAGCACCTGGTACATGAGTAAGATAGCTTTGAGTTCCCTACGAAATGCACTTTGTGATGCTGGCATCAAGCAAACCGCTACCCACTTCACAAACAGCGAGGCAGTTTCGGCGCTCATTTGGAAACATTTAAGCCTAGCTCGATCATTGGATAAGCTTCCAGGAGCTAATACATCGTTATTTGCCACTCGGATTGATTTCAGGCCTCGGTCAAAGCCAATTATTCAGAATTCCTACATTGGCAACATCAATGAGCCTCACGCAAGGGCTCGCATGCCACTGAGTGAAGTGTGTGCTCCCTCGACACCCCAGTCATTAGCCATACTCGCAAATTTAATCAGTGAAGCAGTCATAAACTTAGACGACAAAATGATGCGTGACTTTATCGGCCTGGTGCAGGCAGCACCAGCCGTCACAGATGTGATACTGGACGCTGATACTTTTCCTGGCCCAGACATGATTGTTACCGATACTTCTAGTCTACAAACACTCCACCAGAACTGGGGTCAGGAACTCGGCCAGCCGCTTGCGATACGTACGGGATTTCGTGAAAAGGGGGTTGTGATATTATCCCCGCAGGATATAAGTGGAGGATTTGAGGCGCAGCTGAACTGTACTGGCCTTGCTCTAGAAAACCTAAAAGCCGACAAGTTGTTTACGAAATACGCTACATTCAGGTGCTAATGATTTCGCAACATAACGACATAAAAAATGAGCTAGAAAGGTATACCGCCATGCTGAGAGCTTATACTAATATAAGTCTATGTGTACTAACTAGAATATATGAGCCTCAGTTGACATTTTTATTGCATATTATCCCAAGTGATAATTGAAAATGCAGTCATGTGTGAATTAAAATCACAATATGGTGTTATTAGCTGTTGAGTGGTTACTTTATATCCACAACATACCGCCAAGTGACAAAACGTGGAATAAGTATTGCGACTAAGCGAACTAATAAGAAGGATAATGCACGAATACATGCGTAGGTAACTGGACTCCATCAGCGTCGTAACGCTTAGCTATAGTGTCAGTGACACCGTCCGCCTCTTTTGGTTCGAAGTCAAGAGACAGAGTTGCTAAGTTGAATATCTCCTCACCATAAGTCTTTTTGACCCAGTGTGCAGCCATGTCCATGCCCCGGGAAGCACCAGCTGCAGTCCAAATATTACCGTCCACAACCCATTTTGCATCCATAGTCCAGTTTACCTTTGGATAATGCTGCTTAACCCATGCAAGCTCAACGTGATTGACAGTAGCCCTCTTTCCGTCAAGCACTCCAGCACTAGCAGCAACGTATGCGCCAGTGCAGTTGGCCCACAGCAATTTTCCCTTGGCAACATGGCGTCTGATAAAATCGGCGTATCTAGGATCGACCTGATATAAATGGGGGGCCGGTCCACCTAATAAAAGACAGTCTAGTTCTGGGCAGTCCTCGACCGTTGTGGTAGGTGTAGCAACGAAGCCACCTGTGAGTGATACTGGGTCCAATGTGAGCCCAATATGATGGTAGACAAATTCAGGGACCTGGGAAGCTAATTCTTTGCTAAAAGTCGGGCTGTATGTTTGACAAATGCCAAAACATTCTTGACCGGCGCTACTGAGAACGTCGAGTGGGCCAACAACATCTACAGTTTGGTATGGGTAACATAGTGAGCCGATGTGGAACGGAGTCATTTCAAAGAAAATGCCAAAATGGTGTTTTGTAGAAGAATGGAATAGTTTGAAAGCTACAGAGGAGGTTTCTCACTTGCAGGCCAATAGCGAGGGGTTTTATGTGCGTAGACGTTTCTCTTTCCGATGTATCTCGGATATACAGAGTAATTACCTGTTGAAACCAAGTACGAACGACCTGGAAAAAAGTGGGACTAGTGGAAACTTGAACGTAACATTGAGAACTTATCCGTCTCTCGGGCCGTATGACTTGTGCGACTCAGAATTAGAGATGTAATATCGTTCTATAAATCGGCCACTTGCGGCATAATCGCATCATCTAGCGACTTGTAAATCCGCCCAGGTGCGGAAAGTCATTCCTTTGTGTGAGATGCTGATCTGCTGCAGCCATTACGTTCTCAACAGCAGACTTGAATGATGGTTGGCACTGTTGCCGACAACTTCAGCAGAAGGGTTTTACTTCAGGCTAATATTAATAGCCTCGACGACAGGGTGGCGTTAGGCAACGATAATTTCGAGGAGATGACAGACTATTTGCTCAAGATAGAGATACTTTCCGGCTTGCTCATCAATTATTCCAATACACGAACCGGTCTTCAAGGTAAGCCTTGTTATTATTAGTTATATTCTCATGTATGGTAGTTCAATGGCTCTATCACGACAGCAGCACAGCTGAGCGTTCTAGTGAGTCTTGAAGTTGGCCTAGATGTGTTGAATGGCAAGTTTAAAAAGACAGTGGCCCTCGTTAATGAGCCTGCTGTTTATATATCTGCGACTATTTCCGCCAATGAGGGCCACAAGCGCAAGGGAGTTGAGATCCGCACGGGAGTTAGTAATAGTATCTACGTTGCTGCCTTGGATAATTGGAACTGTGTGATTCGAAGTGGCGTCCTTTATGATAAAGGGCTTGGTTGTTTGACGTGGGTTGCTATCTAGCCTCCGAACAACTCTCTGACCCTCAAGCTGATATACTTCTCGCTATAGAACAAAGGGATTCGACACGTCGGCAGTTGAGGATACCGAGTCTGCTTTCGAGAAAAAAATAGTCTTTGAACAAGTGGTTGCCACGGTTGGCAACAACACTAAAGAGCCCAATATTAACAACGTAGCCGCCTCTCTCAGCCCCTCGCACCAAAGGACGGGCTTCCGCAGGACGGGGCCGGGACGTCTATCCTCGTTTCCGGTGCCGACGGGGGTGTCTACTTGGTGCCCACAACAGAGACCTACGATGTCAGTGCACCATGGGGAACAATTAATATTAACACTCCAACAGTAAATGTAGACGTATTTGGCCGCATCTTGTCATTTCATGAAGCAACAGAATCTGACCCCTTGGGCCAGATTCCTGTGGGAGTAGCAGACGTGAAAGTCTCACCGCCCGAGAGGGTGCCGGAAAAGGATCGCGTGGCGTAAGTTGAGCTAATTGTCTACCTTGACGAGGATACATGCTAATTAACATATCTCATCTATACAGAGGACTCACCACGCTTGAGGCTTCAGGAGTGAAGTATAATATTTACGGCATCGCCCTGCCAACGTCTGAAAATTTTGTTGAGAATCACTACCATCCCATCAGAATTTACTATCCTACTGTTTGCCCCACTGTAAATTGTCTGCGTATGTACGCCATGTCTCAAACGATAAACAAAATGGGTAGGGCTGCAGGAACTTCTTTTCAGAGTGACAGACTTCAGAGAGAATTTAAGAAGCGTGGTATCGAATTGAAGACATGTCGAACCATTCAGCTAGTATCGTCAATCGTTGATAATTAGGGTGCGAGGATAGTGTTTTTTGTCGTACCAAAAAAAAGGGGAATTCTTGGTTGAATTAGGACGCGAAATGTTGTGATGCTAAACTCGATGAATCCTATGTATTATGTGCTACGACAGTAATAGCAATGGAAAAAAAGTTTCTGATGTCTATAATTATTGCATACGAACTTTAACTTTGAACCCCTTTGATAAATACGTTGTCGTCATATTAATACTCGCCTGGCCGTCATTGGCTCGATCAAAATTGTCCTGACGAACAATAGCGAGCGAGTCCTTGGCTTAGACTTGTTCTTGTGAAAACTACACATTGCACCTCACATTAGTATGTAAGGAAAACTCGCTAGTAATTACCACAGCTGTCCTAGTTGCCATAATAAATAGTTTTGGCAAAGAAAAAAAGTCAAAAGTACTAAAACTATCATAATACTATATTGCGCTGCGTCCAATGTAAGAGAATAATGAAAAATATATAAAGTTTTTATTGTAAAGTGCAGACCATTGCCCGAGATGCCTCGCTTAGCCGACCTGCCGACCAAAATTCTCACCCCAATCGTCAAATACGTTCACATAATGGAGGGTGCGTTTGACTCTGTGTCCTCGCTAGAGACCGTTTACTGACTGACAAGGTCTTACGAGATCTCGTCAGTCAACAACCTCTCAAAGACTTGCAAAAGACTGCACCAGATTGCGCAACTTGTGCTCTACCACTTTGTAGTAAAAGTTGCGGGCCGGTGCAATTTTCCTGAACGCTTGAGGGAAGTCCACACTTGGCAGCACATGTGGGGAAGCTGCGTGTAGACAGGCTCTTTACAAGGACCGAGGATCAGGATGAGCCAGCCGAGTATGGGGTTTGGGATGCATTGGAAGAGGAACTGGCTCTGTTCAAGAATTTGCTGAGACAATACATCGTTGTCAATTCTGAACTAGCTCCATGCCAAATACGAATACATGGCAAAAACGAGCGAGATGTGCAGCCCATATTAGGTGTCCTGGAAACTATCCTGTGTCCCACTGCGAGGGCCATTGGCTGTGCGCAAGACCTCAAGCAATAGACGATAGTCCTACATCCACCCATTTTGAGTAATTTAACAGAGATATTCATCCATTCCAGTAATGGGGCAAGTTGGGCGGTGAACAGCTCGATGCAATGGCTGTTCCAGGCGGCGCCAGATCTGCGTACACTTCGTGGCCACATGATTCACGCCATCATGCCGGTAATCCCAGTTCCTAGCCAAGCGCAGCTTAAGCTGGAATTTTGGAGATTCGACAGCGACACCTTTGATTCACTCTTTGTGCAATTCCTAAATCTAGATGCTTTCTTTTATACCGCTGGTAGTAAAAACGTTACTAACATGCTTTACCCATGGATGTGGGGCGCGTATGAGCCTCAGGATAGGGCTACTAGGCCTGTTCCAGGCGGTTCCGTCCAAAGTACTCCAATATACAACGTAGACGAGTGGTTATTATCCTACAGAGCCAGAGGAGGGCCGGGACAGGCTTGAAATGTACATAGACAAAAAACACCCATAAGAGCTACTCGTAGAGGTGTAACTGTAATCATGCAAACAGGGAAACTGTCCGTTACGGGACAGCTTGTTATCTGGGAGCAGAATTTGGCGCACATTTGTATGTATAGTTGAACGCTGCATAGTTACCACAAGGGCGACTGGGTGAGACATGGATGAATGAATCAATCTATCAGACAAGTGCCCCTAGACAGATAAGTGTTCCTTCTATGTATTTTTCAAGCCTCTCCTGGCCCCCCCTACTTCTATACAATAGTCATCACTCTTCTGTACTTGGATGGGCGTATCGTGAATAGTCGACATTGGTGAAGTGGATCAACATCCAATTAAGCGTGTGGGCCCTCAGCCAATCAACCGCTAGTTGGACATGGCTGCGTTATTTAAGGCTTCCAGTTCAGTTCAGACTTCATCCATTTACATTCCAATAAACAACTAACTCATCTGTGCGTTTCCCATCAGATTGGTAGGGGAAACACACGCATTCCGTTTCTAGATGTGAATGTTGCGTGTGGCGTCGAACCGCTATCGATGCCTAAAACCAACCACCCAACCTTGGGTGAAGACAAAGGCAACGAGCATAGACTTGAAAATGCAGAGTAGTAGGACATATGCACGTATAGCAGAGCCCCTGGAAGTCTCTAGACTCACTACGCAAGTAGATTTCAAGCCGGTGATGAGTTCTCAAGCAATAGAGGGGCAATGCTCACCCGGCAACGTTGCAAAGGAAGTCCCAGAGCTGCTCTTTATTACGACTACGAATCCTGAGCAAGATAAGGATTTCCGGACACGGAAGATTGTTCGGTCACATGTAGCTCGTCAATATCACGTTATCAGGCAGCGGGCATGGAAAGATGAGGGAGACCTCCAGGGTAAGAATGGACCCCAATCCGCGCCCTCAAACACAACCTCGGGCGAATTCACTAGCACCAATCTCTCAGAACCTCTCCAGTCAGAACGATACGTTTTCATGAATCTTGACTTATGGATATAGGAGGTGATTCTGGAAATGATCCATCTAAGGCCAACACAGCATTAGAAGCACAGGAACAACGTCAACAGATGTTTCGACAGCCAACACAACGCTTAAGCGCCGCGGTGGGCTCTGGAGGGGCTGATCCATTTTCTAGTTGTTCATTGCATGTCACGCCTCGAATGAATACTCTAATAGATCATTGTAAGAACCGATGTCCTTAAAATTTCATTCTCACATGCTTCAATTATCGCCATCGAAGTTACACAACATGGGAGTCTAAACCATGTCACTGGCTTACTTGCGCTCAACAGTCTTGAACGTGGTCGGACCCCAAATGAGCTCGTTTCTCACTAGGTCAAGCCACCCCACAGATACAATAAAAACCATCTATGTCCCATTTAGTATCTCAGACCCTTGTGTTTTCCACGGTCTGTTACTACTATCCGCCCGAAGCTTTGCCAAAATATCGGGCGATACAAGCTATCATGTTACTGCTTTGACGAATAAAGCGGAATGCATCCGTTTGGTGAATAAAGCCTTGGGAAATCCCAAGAAAGCGACAAGTGATGCCACCATCGCAGCTGTTTTGATGCTAGCAGTTGAAGAGGTAAGTTTTGATTTCAATGGCATACATCTTCGACATGATTTTTGAGTGGACGGTCTTATATACTTTCAAGTTTTTGTTAGGGAACCTCGAGGTGTTCAAAGCACACTTGCACGGTCTCCAGTCTATCGTATCCATCAGAGGTGGCTTCTACAAGTTGGGCCTGTGTGGAATTCTGGAACAACTAGCATTGAGGCATGTGCTATTCTAGAATATCGATATTTTATACGGAGTTGCTGATGATATACGTCTTCAGCTGTGATCGTGCCTGTGAGATATACATGGGTTCGCGGCCACTGCTCACCTTCCCCGAGAGCCTTCCAGAAATACCTGCCGTATCTTCATCACCACCGGGCTTCCGCAAAATCCTCCAGTCATCTCACATCAGCGTCCAAATAGCGGCATTCATTATTGATGCGAATACCACGTCGCTGATCAAGAGTTTTTGCGGATTCGATGTGACCACTGAAGCTGAGCTACACTTTTCAGACAGTCGATGCAACTCTATTTCTCAGCACATTGATCAGATATCGTCCGCGTACATGATTGCAAATGAAGCTATGGAAGTAGTTTCTCCTTTACTAGTCGAACAATGCGTCAGTTATGGACTTTTGGCGTATCGTATGGTGATGCTTCGGTCCATCCAGCCTGAAACTTGTCTCTCTTTGGATATCGGCAAGCGGCTGAAGACTGCCTTGATGCGAACGGAACTCTTGGTACATTGGCAGGGCCACTTCGACTTGTTGCTCTGGATAGCTTTTATGGGCGCTTGCACAACAACTAACGGTCCGCTACGAGACTGGTATACGTTTCTACTAAGAAGAGTTAGCGATAAACTAGGCAAGAAGTCGTGGAACGACATCAAAATGATTTTGAAAACTTTCCTATGGGTCGGACGCTGCCAAAGTCAAGGAAATATCCTGTGGTCAGAGGTGGAAACCTTGTCCGCCGGCTCCCTGTGGCTGAAATTTTAAGTTTAGCTTGAGAATAAAAATTCTTGTTACGGATCGCCATGCTTCACCCAGCATAGCCGGACTCCGGTGAAAGCTCAGTTGTGGTAATAAGCCCAGGAAAAGTGCTCGGCAAGATTCAGAGGACGCCACAAATCACGCAGATTAATAGTTTGACAGTTACTATGAGCATAAACAGGCTGCACAACATCTTGGTGAGATAAGAAGTCGCAAACTCTGACTTGATCTAATGACTTCTGCAACCTCAGAAAACACCGGCAAATAAGCCACCTTTACCCAAACAATACAACCCAGGGTTACTTGAGTTAGGATATCTTCAACATGGCGTGTACCACAGATCAGATATCGACGAATCAACTAAAGATCTAATTGGTGTAGCTATACGGCAACTCCGGGTCAAGTTTCGCACTGAAAAGCGTCTTCTTGAACTGAATGGACATCTTATACTAGCTGATATGGAGACCACTAGTGTTTTAAATGTTCTGAATGCCAAAAACAAAAAAGTCCGTTACGTCAAATTCCAATGTGCGCCTCGACCCATTTCAGAGCGAAATCAGCAACCTCCTCCCACCCCTCCTGATTCACGATGCCATGGCTCCTCCCCTCAAAAATCTTCATATCAACTAACGCCGGGCCTTTGTAATGCTTCAGTTCTGCCTTTACAACCTCCTGCGGTACAACGTTGTCCTTGGTACCCCCAATTAGCAATAGAGGCGCCCTATCCTCTTTCGCAAAGTTCACATGTCCATCCGACTTGACATTAGTCGTTGAAGTGAACGCGCCTCCTAAGCCCTGCCACAAAATGTGCCCGGCTGAGGGGATTGAATACTTGTTCCACAGATCCTTAGACTCCGCCTCGCTCAGGTGATTCCCAAACGCGTAGTGGAACTGGCTCTCGGTGATGGGTACTGCGGCCTTGTAGGTCGATGGGTGACCCAAAACCCCAAAGCCGGCTTTAATAGTCGACGGCTTCAGCGCAATGACACCAGAGGGCTGGCCGGGACAAATGCCTACGCCCGCAACTCCAAGGCCGCGCGAGAGCAGGATCTGCGTGAACAGGCCGCCGAAGGAGTGACCCATGATGATGGGCGGCGTAGGGAGGGCGATGATGATGGAGGCGTAGTGGTCGACAATCTGGCGAATAGTAAGACCGGCTAGTGCACTGGGGTCAAGGCGGATGTTTTGGGGTGTGCGAGAGTCGATGCCAGGCCAGCCTGGCGCGATGACGGTATAACCAGCAGCGTTGAAGTGGGTGATCCAGTCGTCCCAGCAGCAAGGAGTCATCCAAAGGCCATGGATTAGAACGATGTTTGGTCTTGAAGCCATAATTGACTCAGTATTGCGAAGTGTTGTGAAGTAAACGCTTGCAAGTGTCTTGTAGGAAATGCACCTCTCTATTCAGAAAGATTAGCAAGATGGCATGATGAACAAGCAGAGGGAGGAAATTAATATATACAACATTAGGTAGAAGCTAATCCAGAGGCGGGGGGGATGCAAAAATATTTTGAATTTACAAATTCAGCACATGAGAGGAAATCCAGCGCGTTTTATATTGATGCGGATCGAAGCTCATGGCCACACTCGGGGTTCAGGGACATAGCTACTCATGCAGATTGAACAATCCAGAGCGTGACGAATACTGTATTGGGATACTGCTTGGTTATGTTTGTTCTATGAGGTTGCCTTCACAAATTATGCCCCGCAAATCTACCTAGTGAAGATCGCCAGCCTATTGAGCTAAACCAAAGTTAGAAAATGCTAGGATACGAATCCAGGAAGTGCTAGGATACCCTGCACTCTGGGTGGGGTTAGTGCTTACGCGGCGCCCAAGAGAGGACGGGATTGCATCTAATTACTCCGTACCAGTGTGCGTATCAAGTCTCCGCTTTGCTCTTGTCCAACGTGTTCGGGTTGCATATCAAAGAACAATTCATCTTGAGAACTGACTTTGCCAAAAACAGCCAACAATTCTGAATAATCTTTACGTGGCCAAATAATTTGGACGGACATCTTTTATAGCCTGTGATGACTTGCAATACATTCAGCTTGGCTGTTCTCTAATGCAGCCACCTCTCTTCTTTCTGAGCTTCGTAGATGGCCTGGTGTACTCGCTCTACCCCTTCCAGAGTTCGTCCGTGTCGTCTCTTGAGCAATATGAGCTTCAATTCGATTATCTTCCGCGTTTTCCCAATCTAGGTAGGCCATCATCTGCTTAATTTTGAAGTAAACCCTCACAACTTATCATTCCTTTCGAATTGTGCACATGCACTTAAATAAAATAAGGATGAAATGCTGGAATTGTAACTGGCTTTGCTAACAGTAAACTAAGAGGCTTCGCAGCCAGGATTTGCCCTAGAAAAAGGCGCACTCGTGCATAGCCAATCCTCATAAGCATCGCCGCCTAGAAGAATTGCTTCAAGTGGATCCAACCACAGAGCTGCTTCTTCTACGGTTTGGGTCGCAGTCGACTTGTCTTCATCCCCGCACGCTTGGCCGGGTCTCTGACTTCCCTCTATCTGAACACTGCTGAGAGTGTTGGACTGTGCTTCGGTGGCGATGATTTTCACCCACTTTTCGATGCACGCTTTCCTCTCCCGAAGTTTCCACGCTACCAAGTCTAAGAAGCCATTGGCCCATTCGAGACAATGAGCTGCGGCCATTTCGATTCTTGCCTGTTCAAATCGAGACGCAAGGCGCTCCAGAAGGTCTAGCATCAGGTCATCCGAGCTGTTGCTGGCATTGGTGCACATGAAAGATGAAGCATTGTTAGAGTCCGTCTCAGGCGAGTAGGAGTCTCCCAGCCTATGGCGAGTCAACAGAATGAGCCTAGATCGACGAAGAAGGATCGTGGTAGCATTCGTGAGCTGCAAGTATCCTGACATTGGCATGTAGAAGAAATGGCAAATTGGTATTGTCAGCCAGCCCTCGAACCAATTCCTCAGTGCAGTATGCGCCGCATCCTTTTGGCTTTTTGAGGTCGTACGAAAGTAGTCCGGCGTGTGTTTCAAGGCAGCAATTGCCTCATCATTTCGGAAGTTGTCTATATCCACGAGCTGCGGTTCTAAAAGCTGTAACAGTGAAAAGTTGTAGTGACTGCATACCAAGTCTGCCACACATGTTAACTTGGCAGGCCTTTGAAAGGTAGAACGCCTACTTACAGCGGTTGCTTTTAAGTTCACCCTCAAAATTCCGTAGCTCTTTCAAGTCAGATAAGAGGTTGTCGAGGTTGGCGGTCCAGATATTTGAAGAAGGTCGAACATCGACTGACTGGTCGCTCTGGTGGAGTTGAGCTATCATCTCATTCACGCGCTGTGTACGAACAAGCTGTACAACGACGTCGTCTGTCTCATACTCGGGTCCATTTTGCAAGTCGTGGAGGAATCGCTCCATGTGCCGAGTAAAATGCCTGTTTGGGGCGTTCACTTTGTTGAATGCCACCGCAGAGCTGTCAGGGTTGTATCAGTTTCTGAGTGATAGTCAAACAATCTGCAGACGTATATAGCCACGAACCTAGAATTTATGTACCAGACAGCAAGAATGGCCCGCTTCTCATCATTTGACATTGCTTTGGGCTCCTCTGGGTCAAGCCCGAGAATGCGCATATTTCTTGAAGGTGGCCTAGCTCGTGGTCTATCTAGCCTCATGTCTGCAATCATGCTGGAAGCTAGGTGCGCGAGATTATTGAAGTGTCCATGGGCAAAGCAGAAGTAATGATAAAAGCCGAGGAAAACAATAATGCCCTGCAGGAGATCCAGAGACCTATCTGGGCCCATGAATACTGCTTCGGATATGTGCCGCATCATCAATCTGCTTTGATCCCACATGGATCGACGATTACGTAGCGAGGCCGCCATCCGGATCGCCTTTGCGAGGAACGGTCGGTTATTTTGCAGCTCGACGGCGGTAACACCATCCGGAATAATGACAAACGGAAACTGGGGACTCAGCCTTGTACGATATATCGAGAGAAGAACTTCGTCGGATTCCATGGCTTCCAGGTGACTCTTGCCATCTATCTCCCACAAACAGGTACAAGTCGGATTAGGGAATGGATGAAACCCCGGTAATGAAGTAAGAGCACTGAAAGCTCCAGCGACTACGGCCTTGGCTTGTGCAGTGTATACATTTGCCTCTGGCTCTGCTGCATGATTGCGCTCGTCCTCGTTCGTTGTCACACTGGCATGAACAGTTCGTGATGGGGGAGTATGGTTCTCAGTGGTACTGCCGAAATGACCATCCTGGTGACCTAGCTGTGGAATTGCAAAGTCTGGCAGAGTCCTGCACATAAATCACATAAACGCATGCTCCAGCTAGATGACGTTATTGGCTACTAACGATGCATTTTGGCGAAGTCTTTTCTTCCTAGGCTTGCGAGCCTGCTCTGTGCAGGATACGTCGAGGCTCTGACACCTGCACGCTCGGTTGTATCAGCGAGGTTGTTGCGTGCTCCGAGCACAAGAGGGTCATTAAGAGGTCTGCGTAAAAAGTGTGGAAGAGGAGTGCAAGGAGACCTCACCTGGTGCATTTTGCGCCATTCTCCTCCTGGGAGCGGATACATCTCGTCTTTGCCTTCGCGCAAGGGTCACAAGCAGAACCCCATCCAGCAGACCACTTCATATTGCATGAAGAGTATACCAAGCGCCCCGGAGGAAAACCAAATTTCCGCAAGGTTGGCGGAGAAATGATGGGTGACGGTCGGAAAGAGACAGTCGGAATTTTCGGTCATTGACAAATACGGAAGATGACGTGGAAATGGAGATTACGGCGCACGCTGGTGGCTGAGTCGCACATTTCGTAAGCCCCTCCGAAATTTCCTCGGAATGGGCCCGGAAGTTTGATGGACCCACCCAGATCTTTAATACATAACAGGAGGAGGTCGTATGAACCTCCAATATGTCTAATAAATTGACATGTAAACAGAAATGGTATTAATTGTTTTCTCTGCTGTATACATTATAAGTCATTAATTTTCTGTATAGTACAGCACTATTATCCCCTTTGCACTGATATTTATTTCGCCCAGATCTTCTACATTTAGGGAGCTAAAAGTCCAGTTACGTCTGCCGAGTCAAGCAACCATCTTCAACATGCCATCCACGAAAATCATCTACGTGATAGCTGCACTGAGCATGGTTATGTGTGTTTTTGGCCACACAGGCGATGAAATGGCAGCTCATCAAGAACCGTCAGACGACCCGGAAACACCTGACACATATCCGGCAACGTACTTTACTTTGCAAACACATCGATTTGCAATTCAGGTTCATATATGTTCCATGATTCTTTCTTGGGCCATAATACTGCCGACTGGTAACAATCTTGGCTTGAACGTGACTTTACGGATCTGCAGCTGACAGGTGGCTTGTAGCGACAATGCTATCACTTGCTAGGTCTCGCTATACACATGCCGCTCGTCTCGTGTTCATGGCAGCGAACATCATCGGATTAATTTCCGGAGCCTGGTACAAAAACAAAACCCCAGACCTATACTCAGGAAGTGTTCACTATGCTGTAGGATGGATTGCCACTGGCATCGCTGCTACGCAGATTAGCTATCTTATAATTGGTCCCGTAACCAAGCTATTCAACAGATTTACGGGACGATTCAATACGAAGAACAGCAGATATATGCTGTATCCGATGCAATCAAGCCTCCAAAGCCTACAAGGTCATGATGATTCGTCGGAACTGTACCGACAAGGATCTTTGGACGCCAGAGATATGAATGTCTACATGGAGGACCACAACGCATCCTCAGATCCCCGTTTGCACCGCGAAGAATCGCGAGACCCAGGATGCACAAGTGACTCTGATACCTTTGTTGGGGATTCAGACTCGATCCGAGTACTACAGCAGAATCCAAACGCCGCGATTGCGCAACTATTCTCCGAGTCATCCTTCTCACGGACTCGGAAGACCATTCTCCTCATATACGATGTTTTGGACAGCACAATATTGATCGTGGCATTCATTGCTATCTGTACCGGTATTGTAACTTTCTGGGGACTCTTTGTAAGTCTTTTTACGCGTGACATAATAATTTGCATCGGAAGTCATTGACCAATGTCTCACAGAAGGAAAAGGCCATTTTTAATGGCATCGCCCATTGGATCAAGGGTGGTGTGTTCTTCTGGCTGGGCATCTTCAACCTCGGTCGCTGGTGCGGCTGCTTTGCGCAACTGGGATGGGTAGGCGCACTTTATGACTTGAGCTTCCGAAGTGAGAGTTTTGAACGGCTAATATGTCATATGACACTTTTCAGGCATGGAATATTCGGCCTTCTACTCCAACCCGGCGTTCCTGGCTATCTGCAGAGTTCATTGAAAGCTCATTGATCTTCTTTTACGGCTCTACCAATATCTTCTTGGAACATTTAGCAGGTTGGGGTAATGCGTGGACGGCACGCGATTTGGAGCACCTCTCGATTACGATCTTGTTTATCGGCGGCGGCCTGGTGAGTTCAATTTCAGAGGTTGAATGGACGATCCAAAGTTTGCTTTTACTAATAATGACTGTTCAGTGTGGCATGCTGGTCGAATTTAGAAGAGTGAAAGGTCCTATCAGTCAAAAATTGAGGCAAAGCATACCCTCCATGCCTAGCTGGTCCGACGACATGAGCGGTGAGCACAGTCAACATGAATTAAGTGGCGTTTCCATGAATCCGATGCCCGCCCTGGTAATCATCCTCATGGGACGCACCATGGCATCCCATGAGCAAGCTTCAATGATATCGACCATGGTTCATAAACAATGGGGAAACCTTTTGGGTGCCTCTTCGGCCGCCCGTTTACTGACCTACATGATGATGTATCTGAAGCCCCCAAGTTCTGTCTTGCCGTCCTGCCCACCTACCGAGCTACTCTCTTCGTTTGGTATGATTGCCGGTGGAATCATTTTCATGGCAAGCGTACGATCTACCAATAAGTCTTCTTCCAACAAGAGGAATATCCGCTAATAGATGATTTAGTCAAGCGATACTATTGATGGGATGATACACTATGATATTAATCCTATGGCTCTTTATACTGTCACAATGGGATTTACAGGGGTTCTCATGGCTTGGACTATAGCCTTGCTCTCGCTCAAAGGTTGGGCATCAAGGTGAGAGGTTTTGTAAAACCTTCTTGCTCTCGGTCTGCTTGATGTAATTTTCAGACTTAAAGATAAAGCATACTACTTATATTAATAATATTATTTATGATATAAGTCGGATGCAGAGAGTCTTCTTGCTATCCCCAAGTCCCAGATACGGGAGAAACATAGGCGGTATAGCAACGCGCCGATAAGCCTCTAAAACCACAAATATTCCATCTATTTCCCGACCTCGTTTATACATGACAAGATGCCTGCCTGGTCAATTCCGTCACCCTAAACGGTAGAAAAGCAAGTGTCTCTACAGCCCTCTCCAAATTTCATTTCGCTCGTAATCAAGGCTATTTGGAATTTCGCTTGATCGCTCTCCCTCCACATATCGACCACCTTGAGGTTTTCGACCCTCTTCTTAACCCATATTTCAACATGAGAACTCTTTTGAGGATTGTTCAACGAGACTGTGCGTACCTTCTCTACGAGGTCGCCGATGATGTCCTGAAGTCTAGCCATGTCAAAGGGTCTGGCTTTGGGTTTCGGGAGGATTATAGGTGCTTCAAAATATTGGATGCCTTAACAAGTGGCCTAGAAATCTTCGCATCTCTTACAGTCCGTCGTCGTAGTCAAACACCAACAGATTCTCAAACGTCCATGCTTCCAAGTTATCGTTGCCAATGTGTTTGATGAACTAGTCAAAGGAATAGCCGTTAAAACAATCCGGTTGACGGTAGCATCAAATTCAGCAGTTGACTTCAACATTTTGTGGTTACCTTGACATTATGAATACAATTTCCAGTCAAGTTACAGTTGATGAGAGACTCATAACCGATACCGGTTCTCCAACTTTCTAATTTGGGGTAAGCCATTCTCGTAATCTTATAGGCATACTACCAGGACATGGATTCCCACGACAAAGCCTCTATCAGAGCCGCGCGGGCATGGAAACATAAAATCATCAATTTTAGCCGCATATTGCTTATGTGCTCCATATTTCGTAGTATCAAGCATCAATAGTCCGTTGGAACGCAGTGCAGAGACAGAGAGGAGAGGAGAAGACCCATGCCAGATACCAGACAATGATGAGCAACTCAAACTAACGGCTTTATTGGTCTTATCAGCAGAAGCGAATGCTATAATTCGGAAGTCTCGGCATCTACGAAAAACTAGAGTTAACCAAAATCGGTAAGACGCCAAATCTTTGCAGGTATACATTGCCGTGTTAAACATCAGCATGCCAATGGAACCTTGCACAAGATATATCCTCAGCCGCAGTATCTGAAAGACCATGGCTACAAGCTTCAAAGTCGTGAATCTGGTTCGTCTTCTTACTAGCTGAGTTTCATCAAGTATACAGGCCATGCTCCCATGAGAGCAAATAACTCCTACCCTGTATTTCGAGATGTCACCAATCCCATCTTTGCGGGTGGAGCAAAGGGAGACAGTATGTGCGATGATACAGAAGCTATTAGTGGTAAGTCGCTTGCTGTCTTACTTCCTCTTGCCTCTAGAGGTATGCGTTATTTTGGAAGACTTGCTGCTGATAATATTTTATCTGCCATATCTTATGGTGGAGACTGCGGCGAAGATATTTTTTCCTGTCAAATGTGCCCTTATTTGCTTTCCAAGGGGAAAATACCTGATTTCCACACTGATTATGCCATGTACTACTCACAGCTTGTGGGAGATGCAAGTTATGAGTTGTCGAAGCTGAAATTTCGATAGCTAATACAGTTTGGCATAGGTTACAACGTCACCGACCATTTAAAACTGGCTAGAATTTTATTGGACTCGGTAGGTTCAATGGACTTGGCTATTGTTAAAAAAAATGGACAGGAATGATAATGAAATCTAGGTGTAATTCAAAGTGATGTTTACATTCCCGGCGATAATAGTAACGAATGGTATGTCAAGGTAAGACGCTCAAATTTACATGAAGAACTTCTGTACTCTTATTGTATACTTAGTTCTGAAACGTTAACTGAACAAATGTTTCAGGGTTAGGGTTAACATAATGCGAAAGCAATCCAACTTCTACCATCAGGTCCGCAACTTCACAATTGTCATTTCTGAGACCGTCACCAACAAAGCAACTGCTTTCCACTAGCAGGTTGCCCAGGACCCTCCAATGATAAATATACACATCATCGCCAACAATTCATCTCGTACGACCCAGGCGGATTGTTTACAGAGAATGAAAGCGGCGGCTGGATATTCAACATCTTCATGAGTGGTGGAAAGTATGGCATATGTAAGTGACAGCTTGAAATATCTTGCAAAAGATCTACAGACTGACATTTTTGGTGTGCTAGATGATGGCAACCAGAAGTACCCTGTACGCGACTTCGAGATAAATGGACAGATGGACAGCAGCACCTGTCTTATTTAGGAGTGGGGCTGGCTTGACATGGTCTTTTCTTTTCTTGATCAACCCTGAAGCGGATAGCGCGTCAGCTACGCCAACAGGTTCGATCTACGTTATGGACTTTTCTTCCACCACTGGAAGAGTGGCATCAAGACGGGTTTGGTGAAGGAAGAGGCTTTGGACACTACCCTTATAACGCTTGATAACATCGTTATTGGAAACGACATGGGCACTTTGATGTCGTTCAACGAAGGGCTGTGCTCGACGTTCCAGCTGGTGATATTGACCACACCGTAGTTGGCAATGGTCAAAATTGGGGGTCAGTCCTTTTGCTAATATAGGCAACGTTTACTTTAGATCCAGACGAAGACGGAGTTAACCCTGCGAACAGTGTCGACGTTCATCCCCCGTCACATAGTCTCCTCAATGACTTCGCCACTATGTGGCACTGTAAGCCTTACTTTGCCAAGAATCGACCATATTACTAAGACTCCACACTCGACAATGTTATCAGCGTCAAAGATTATGGCGCTATAGGTGACGGGGTCAGAGACGATACTATTAAGACGGTCTTGGCAATGGCATCATCACTTCAACAATCACCATACCCCCCAATCCACTTATTACTAGAGAGGTGTGGTCCCAGCTAGCAGCTGGCGACTCGTACTTCGAAGATATGTCCATCCCTAAGCCTATGGTTAAGGTCGGTAATCAGGTAAAAGTGGCACTGTTGAGATCCCCGATATGATTCTTTTACATGTATGGGGCAACTTTCTGGTCTCATAATGATGGAATGGAATATCGTTGCCAAAGATGAAGGCTCAGTGGAAATTTTCGACTCTCAATTTCGCGTGGGAGGAGCTTGCGGATCTAGAAAGTAAAGCATCAACTGTGTAACAGTTTGTTAAATATAGGGGCACTAACCGATATGTTACAAAGAGCTGGGCTTGTTTGATTGCCCCAAAGTGACATTAATTCCTTCTGGTTGCATAGCGGCGTGCATGCTGTATATTACACTAGAAGCCAATGGATATTTTGAAAATGTGTGGGCTTAAGTGGCTGGTCACGATATTGCCGACCTTCAGAACACTATGGTTACGGTAGCTTCGGCCAGAGGTACCTTGGTTTAGTCAGCTGACGGCTCAACGTGGCTGTATGGCATAGCATCTGAGCGCAGCATGCTATACTAGTACAACTTCTACAATATATCCAACCTGTTTGCGGTAATAATCCAGGCCCAGTCGCCGTACTTCCAGTACAACAATGCCACGCTATCTCCGGGCACGTTCAAGAAGACTCGGGGCCTCTTCAACAATGATCCTGACTTCTCCGAAGCCTGCGACGGTATAGCACTGCAGTGCCACTTTCCTAGTCAATAATGGCTAAATCAGTCAAGAATACCACGATTGCCGGCACAGGTCTATACTTGTGGTTTGACGCCTACGACCAGTTCGTCTGTGTGGATGCTCAGAACTGTCAGCAACGGCTCTTCAACGACCAGGGAGATAACAGAGAGTTCTGGGTGTTCCCGGATGATCTTTTCAAGATCCTTTTGACTTGACAAGAACTTTTCCTGACATGGACACGCTGGCCGCTGCATCGGGTTCATATGATTCGGAGTGTGCTCCATACTAAGCCCTCGATGTGCTGTCGGACACACTCGATCATGACCTGGATGCCTATGGCGATGCCAATAACGGTTATGATTCTGTGTTCGGTGATTATGAGGACTACTTAAAGCAAATGGTTGGGGTTCATCAAGGAGTTCATGGCAGACTTGACTCCCCATAATGAAACGGGCGGTAGAGCAAACAAGTACTTTGACTGTACAGTCAAGAGTGATTTGCCGTTAGAGACTCAATAATGCCCTTGGCATTAGTCTCAGGTCATGTCGTACGACTACTACACCATCGCGTATAAACTTAGGGGCTCCAAAGGTTTCTATGACGACCTGAAGTTCAGCTATCGCATCAATGATACTTGGGTTACTTTTTAAGATAACGACTTTACTAGCAGTGCGTGTATTGGAGGCGGTGGGCCCGGTCATAGTCCGGGCATAGACTCAACCGGACAGCTGGAGAAACGATGCGGGCTGACGGGCAGGAAGGAATTTAGTTTCCCAATGGGTAAATCTGACTTTACTATACCCAATCCAAAGGACACTATTGTAAAGTCCATGCCAAAACTGCAGGACCTGAATATCCAGATTTCCGCCAGACAGGCTGACCTGGCCTTGGGGAGCTTTAACGGAAGTATATCAGATGTTGTTCCAAGCATGAGTTTGCCCGCTTTCATGATGAACTATTGTATTGCTTCCATGGAAAGTTCCAAGGCAAAAGGAAGGAAGTGGTAGCCGAAAAAAGAAGAGATCGCATAGTGGAGATCCTCCGTATTGTCTTCATGTTCATCCCCTTCCTTGACGACCTAGCTCCAGAGCTGTTGTTGGCTGATGGGTTGATGGATGCCGCGGCTTTCCTCTGCAACACTGTGCTGACGGTTAAGGGCATCGTGGACGAGCCGCTCTCTGCCCTGATGGCGCTTTTAGGCATCTTGAGCAATGGCGCTAGTGCGAGGACGGCGGATGATTATGCTCCATGGCCAAGGCAAGGCGTAAAATTGACGGAGATGAGTTGACTAAGATGGGAACAATAATAAAGGGGCTAGATGACAAGTTTCGATCGGTTGTGGGTAAGAAGTGCCTGGTTTAAGTTGTATAGATTTCAAGAATATGATTAAATTGTAATATGATATCGTTATCTCACGCGACTAAAAAGTATTTCTTCCCGTTGACTATGAAAGGTTTTGGCTGACATGGTGTGAATGAGAAAGATTAAAACTTATAATAGTTTATTTTCTAATTTTAATTTGATTATAATTAGCTTGATTATTAAATTCAAATATTATAGGTAATATAATTTAGCGCGGGATAAACTAGGGAGATAAAAGTTTCCTCCCATAATAAAACATCTCCCTATGCCCATGTCCAGCTAGCCTAGCTGCGCCATTTGAACATTCCAGCCCAACGGTGTCCGTCGACATTCTTCCAGCACACGCTGGAGCGTAGGTCCGGGCCCCATTTCTGTGTAGAATGAGCACAGTTATAGTTACCATCGCTATCGCAAGTCCAAAAGTTGACATCAGCGTAAGACTTCCAAAAACTAATAAAACCATAGCTAACACCATTGTCCCATATCCCAAGGCAAGCGCCGTTGTCAAGTTGGTGCCAACAGAAGTAAAGGCCAGAATTGCAATCGAAGCTGTCCCGATACATGCATATAGTACCGTACTGCGTGTCATCGCGCTTAGATAGACCATGATCGATGGGGGTCGCCGAATACTCCACAGTTCCATTTACGACTTGGTAATGCGACCAGTCAATATCTTTAATTTCGCCAGCCTGAACTCTCTTGAGCTCCCTTTCAAACTCGCTGTTCTCGACAATGCGTCCACCTAGAGCAGAAGGTGCAGTCTCACGACGCGCCAAAGTTTCTTTGTGCTGAAGATACAGCTCTGCATCTTTATATGCAGGTAAAACAGTTGCAGTAGCGACGCAAAGCATCTCCATGATGAAGAGAATGGAAACTTTCATTTTCGCTAGTATAATTAGTTAACCTACTTAGCAATATCAGTCTTTAATACTTACCAATATTGATCTATTGACTTGGAGAATATTTAGTTGCGGTGTCTGTTGATTCGCGGTATCTGTTGATTTGCTTGCAGATTAATGCCTGATGCTTAGGGAGTTGCTCTTCTTTATATACAGCTTCAGAATGAAAGATATATAACACAGGATTCATTAATACTTTAAAATAAAAAGAGGCGTAGAGACATACTGTCCTCAGGTATGTAGTAGCATCGCTTAAATTGCTCCTCAAGAGCTGACAGCCTGCTAATAATAAGTTGGTTCACTCAAAGCAAACTTCAATCCATGGCTTCGCCACAATTTGTCTTACGTCACATGTGAATTGTAAGCTGACGATGGGGGATAGGCGGGGCTAAATGAAGCGGTTAGCCTTGGCATCGCTCGCTTAGAGTTTGAGAAGATACGCGACTCTGAGAATCTAGCTCCAGTGTACTTAAAAGGCACGACTCTCTCTTCGACTAGAAAAAAAATTGTATAATTTTAGTTGAATTTTATCTTGTGACATGGTAAGCTTACTATCGGCTGATAGAGATCTAAGTACAGAGTGAACTTTTATACCGATTTAAGGGATTCTCAATGCTATTAATTTCAAGCTTACGGATGATGACAATCAGCGCAGTTTAAGAACTATTCTTGGGGGGCACACCTACTTCCCATTCACTAAAAATATTACATCTTTGTAAGATTCCATGATATATTATACTGGTTAGTTCCTAGCAAAAGTATGAGTGTCTAGGACTACTATCGGAGTTTCAATTTCTACTCCAAGGCTTGTTAGTGGAACTGTTGAACACCGCAGTGATTGCTGGAAAATTCCAAGTGGCGTATTGAGTCAGTAATTTGTCTACCCTCGCCTGAATCTGAGAGAAGTACTGTAAATTATGACTTCCCCGCGTCTCTGGATCATACTGGCAGTGTTTTAACACATTATTCAGGTGGATATCCCTGCCAATTGATTAGTTTAGGTCGAGGCGCTCTAGGGGTGCGTAATGTAATGGCCCTCAGTAAAGGAGCATATACTATAGGTGATTAAAGGGGAAGCCTCAGTGTCAGAGATACATACCCGCCCAACTTATTTATCTAGGCCTTTGTCTACAATCAAAGACTTAAATTTTTTGGATTCCTTGATCAGATCGTTTTCGTACATTATTTGAACCTCCATGAGGCGCCTGGGAGCAGTTTCGCGACGTAACAATATAAGAATTCGGTCGCCGGTCTGGGCAATCCTTTTGCAATACGCTTCGAATTATGCGGATGCCTCAAACTTTTAAGATGCTGACGTTGTGATTTACAAAGAGTAATCTAACTTAGCGATGCAGGATCCTGGAGTTCCTGTTGTTTAAAGTGTCAAGCAGTCTCCCAACTTCTTTCAGAAGGTTCTTTACCTTCTTGTGGGCAAAGGCTGATGAAACAGTGAATGCCTCACTAGGATTATCAAAATCAGTTTTGGTCAACTTCCTATAATATATCTATACGTGTCATGTAATTATGCGACATTACAATAACCTTAATGAAGTATGGAATCACTGTGCATGACAGCAGATACCCCTCGCATCTGTGCAAGCTCGATGTCGTTTTGTAGAACGAGCAATGCTATCTGTCCCTATAGAGAAACTTTATCACAATAAGGAGTGACTGAATTTAATTGTATGCAATAGCCTCAATAAAATGCCTGAGTTTTTGGTTGTCTATGAAAAGTTGATGCACCTGTTCGACCAGATTGTCAAGGCAATTATCATCGCTGTGCATCAGTGCAAGTGAACTTTCTAACATGCGGAAGGTTTTATAATGAGGCACTCCATGAATTCCATATACTTCCTATGACTCAAACGACTATAGCATATGGTGAAGAACGTCTAATGCCCATATCCATCAAGGACAAAGGCTGCTGCCTGATCGACAAGAGCGGACAGGCAGGTATCACCATGAAAATATGCGTCGAAGTCCTCGAAGGTTTCATTGGCGAGTTTATTTAAATGCAAGCGAACTAAGAAACCATGCTATAGAGGGACGTGGGAAATTTCCCATGACACGTTGTGTGTTGCAAATATGATGAGTGAATGTTTGCAAACAAACTTGTCTTCACCAAGCCACGCAAAGCAAGGAACAGTTCACCATGCCCTCATTAGTACGTACATTGGGAAAATGAGAATGAACTAACGCGAGATATTGTTTAAAGTAAAGATTTTAGGCAATCTTTGAGAAGGCACCATCTTGATTGCCTGGCTGTTCTCTTCCATGAGATCCAGCCCCCAAATCAGTTAGGCTCCTAACATCAGCCCAGTATATTAACTAGCCACATAATTCTGAGTGCTGGCGGCGTATCAATGAGCGCCGCGAGCGACAAAGCCTAAGCAAGTGTGGGTCTTGAAGTCGGGGTAGGGTCACACCGGAACGAGGAGATTGTTGGCGCTCAAGCTGCATCAGGCTCGGCCTTCTTGCCTGGTTGTCGCTCAATCTGCCGCCATGTCGACCTCAACATAGTTGGAAATATCTCATTTGGTCACATTAACGAAATCCATTCCTCGCATTTTATCGGGATTCTGATGAAGTGCAAAACATCAGGCTGAGGGTGTACTAGTCCGACTCTACGACTGTAGTTTCAGCAAACAGCATAGCCGATTTGACGATCTTCTCTGATTCTCTATCCCAGGCATAGCTATATTGATAGCATTAGTGGTAACATTTCCTCCGGGTTCGTTAGGTACAGTACCTGGAAATTTATGCTATCTATTAACTATTGCAATATTGAAGGCCCATAATACCCCTGTATAAAGTCATCAAAAGCTAGAATGCAACATATTTAATAGACGCTGTAACATAATTTTCATGCGAAAATCAAACTTCAGACTGATTTCTTAGAAACCAAATTGATAGTGGTGAGGTGGAAAGTCAACGATGACCTTGGTTTGTAATTTCGCGATGTGTAGATATGAACAGCTTAGGTCATCTGATAATTAGTCTGCCTGAGTCAGGTCCACAATCAACCAGGGTCTGAAGGGAGACTTCATGCAATGCATATGCCTTCGGGCTACCCCAGACTCACTAGCGACACGAAAATAAGCTCAACATCAAACTCTTCTATCCAATTAATGGCATCCGCCAAAATATGATGTAACTGCCAATCGCGGCAGGTATATTAGCGTCTAGGCAATGACCCATCTCACATCTAATTGTGAAGTGTATAAATTCGTGTCTCCATCGGCCCCTGGACTACCGATTTTTATTTCAGCATAGCTCTTGGATACATTTTTGTACTTTAGAGAAGAAGGCAAGGATGATGAAATCCGTCACGTACAGTATTTCAAGTGTGTCGCATAATATTTTGGGAGCATACTGCGTGGATAAAGAGAGCAGAACTGACTTTCGATTGCTCTGTGCTTCTGGGGACTATTTTGGATGGAGTAAGCAAGGGGCTGATGTGACGTTATTTTTGGGCTGATCAGGCTGGCCGTGGGCTGTGGTGGCGGTGCTTGCTCATGCTTACGTGTCGAAATTACCATTCCAAAAGGAGACGTCTTTGTTCTCTCATTAAAACTAAACCAACCAGGAAGTAAATAATACAAGAACCTAGTTAATCGGGGGAATAGCTGCCTAGAGGGCGCTTCAGCAAGCGGCAGGCACCCAAGAGCACGTTGCCTTCATTTAGTGTGAGTCATGTACGTCGAATGCTTACATAGGGCTTGGCATAACTTGTATGAGAGAAGAAAATCAGTTTGCAAAGAAATAATAGCATTGAAACCATCTGCCATGACCCCGCTCTGTCGCTGTAAGTCCGCCTGTTAATAATATGAAGCGGAAAGAAAAACAATGCAACCAGAGAAGGGCAATAGCAACAGTAGTCCCCAGGCAAAATCTATCAATAGAAGAGCCATGCGAGTCAAATGTAATCTTACGCCTACGAGGTAGTGTCGCCTCTGCAATAGCTCAATAACATAAGCCTGTCTGGCGCCAGAAGCTGAAGACGGGACTGACATTCAGTATAATGGAACATTCCTCCTACCCATGATTATGCTCATAATTAATCGATGATCCCGGAGTGGATCAATTTGTTTTATATTGAGGAATAAATTTAAGTACACGCTAACTAAGTGTTAATTCAGCAATTGGCCCTATTGAAAATGTGAGACGTAACTACAACTTAACGAACAGACTAATCTAACATATTAAATCAGAATTTGCGCATGTAAACTTCATGCATTGAAAACCCTTTTCTTTTATCCACAACAAAAACCCCCATTAAAAACCCGAACCAAATCGCAGGACTAAAATAAGATCACAGGCATCCGTGTAGCGACGCGGGGGGCAGTGAGGACGTACATGGGTCTTTCAGCTACAATTATCCCTGCTCGGTCGATTAAGTAATAATTAACCTCGATCACAGAGCCTTGCCTAGCCCAAATCTGCATCCTGAAGGAAAGACTAACTAAGCTCGGGTAGCTTGCCCGATGAAGCGATGACAGGGTCGCTTATGACACGCACGATGTTTGTTCCAGCAACAAACGGAAGAAGAGTGCAATACTTTTAGTTTTGTTCCTTTACTCACGCATCAGAGTTGTCGCAACTTACCAACGTCAATGTCTAGCCTGAGGAAAATCAAGGGTTTAAAATTGGACAGTAACCTATAGAGTTAAAGCATCAAATAGAGTCGTATATACTATTTATAGATAAACAGAAAAATTGAGGGGAACACCTCCTATGGGCTAGGGATTGAAGCGTAAATAACCTAAATCTCGTCAACGTCGGTCTTCGACTCGGCGACAAGCTCGCCGCCCCACGGCCGGGCTTTCGGAACACTTTCTACTTTCGGTAGACCGTGTTCGTTCCCACAGGCTGCGACGGTACAGCCCCGGAGCGATTAAGCCCCGCAGGAATGGTAAGCAGTCGGAGTGATGGAGCGATGGCAAACCCCGAACAGCTTCATCGTCGAGATATGCTTGAGGCTCTGCTTGACCTTGAGCCCATTTTGAGTGATCCTCGCCCTACCCCGCATAGTCTAGGTTAATCCCATACGAGAAGGCATCATAGTCGCCAGTCTCCGGTAGGTGTTTTGGTCCGCTTCTTTTGGCAAGCTGAGCGAGCCTTTTTCACATGACGCGCCATAGCATCAGTATCAGCATTCCTATATAAGGCATCGAGACTTCCCCCTTCAAGTCGCTGGAACATCAGGGCAACAACATCAACTAGCACTGCAACTCATCCTGCAAGGTTATCTATCATCTTAACTCAACTCAATCACTACATCTCCAGTTCTTTACTACACATCTCAAAATGCAGCCCTCAACACTCTTCATCTTTGCCGTCAGCTACCTTGGCTTCGCCTCCGCTGCTTCCATCTCAAGCCCCAACGACAGTTTACACGCCACCGTGAAGCGAGGATGCTTCGAAAGCGGAGCAAACTGGGGCAGCTCTCAAAACGCAGCTTTGGAAGCAGCCCGGAAAGCCTGCAATGGTCCCCTAAAGGGAAAATATAACAAGCGCGAAACCCGCGTCAGATGCTACAACCTCGCCGCCAACAAGCATGTAAAGCTCACCGTTGGCCTCTCTGGCTCCAATGCTCCATCGACAAAAACAATTGGTAGTGCTGAGTGCCTCAACGGCCTTACTAAAGAGATTATCAATTGTGGCAAGGGAGGTGATACTACCTACGGTAGCTGGCGATACAGGTAACTACGGTTTCTTTTTGGCATTGCTCCTACATCAATACAACTTTCCATTGATGCCGTAACTGACCGGTTTTAGGGCTGATCCTAACGAGGGTAAGTGCTAATGTCACCAAGTGTCATGAGTCCTGGATGCTTTTTGAGCATAGCCACGTACGGAGCTTCCATGACAAAAAAAAAGTACTGCCCACCAACGTCTATCAGAACGAAGCATTCGCACCGTTTAGAGGAAGTCGGGTGTGGGTGGAGTATTTTGGATGACTTCAAGGTTCTCACAAGCTATAATCTTTATAACCTATCGCTTAGAATGGACTTAGGCCTCTTTATTTAAACATTTTAAACACTCATTGTGATTTCAGGGCACCTATAAATTACCTGAACTGGGATAAGATACAAAATCATTCTAATTAACGGACTCTGCAGCCTGCCACACTCGACTTTGATGGTAAATAGCACATAGCGGTTTAGGTATTATTCAAAACGTCTTCTCCCAAGTGACGCCAGGAAAATGGAATTCCCGTCTTAGTTCACCACCATGATTTCTTAGGCAAATCAGTCATACCGGGTACAACCTGCATCTAAAGACTCCAGGGTGAATCACTCTACCTTCATGAAAGCCTCTTATTACGAATTAAATAATAAGCGTTTTGGTATGAGAAATTCTATGTATGAGCTGACTGTGATCTCGTCAATGGCCCTACTGGAGCTCGCTCTGCGTCCAAGTCTACAGTTCAGGGTAATTAGACCCGCCGCACACATAAATCTCTGCCACCTACGCGGCGCTTGATGCTGCAAAACTTGGCCGGTTGGTTTTTTTGAATGTAGGATATCGTTTCTGCATGCTAGCTGGTACTTCTCATGTGGACTGTGCATATTGCATCCGGCCAAGCTCCGAGGTACGTTGGCTGCTCTCACTGAATTTTAGGTACCCTCCTGATGTATACTACTTACAACATTGAATTGCTCAGCCTGATTCAAGTTATCAAGTCATCTCATACAAGCAAGTGGCATCTTCATTCCATAGTGGCTAGTTAGTTACTTTACGCTACATAGGGTATTTGTTTTCAGTCACCCATGCCATAATGGAATAATCAACCGTACGGATAGTTAACGTGGCCCGGAATGCGAGCCGGATGCCATCGGACTTCACGGGGTTGATTCATCGGAGAGTTGGCAAACGTTATTTCTAAGTCAATAAATACTGTTTAAAATTCACAACTGGGACAATAACGGTGAAGAGTTTTGTAAACCCTATAATATATAATACTTTGAGTAATATCATCAATATACAGCTAAGATGGGCCTACACTGAACCCAGAATGGTTGCAGCAGAAGTGTGAAATGAGCATGTGTTGAGATTGATGAGTGAACAGGGTATTTCATAGTCCAATTCAGGACAGCGTTGCAGTTTGGTAGCCAAGTACATATTACTAACCTAGGCTCCAGTCTATATCGCCACAACATTCCCATCTAAGTATATGTTGCGAGCCTACCTACATCACATTCTAAACTTTGTAAATAGCTAGTAAAATATGTTAAGTCTTCTCAAGTGCAGCCATTTAATAGTAAGCCCCGCAGTGGTCACGAGTCCTGTTCTGATAATTGTTCCAGTCTTAGCAAAGACGTAAATTTTCACAATATATGATTTAGGTCACCCCTCCTGCTTTGACACTTCCAGTTTTCTTATTCTTTGTTTTCTTGTTTTCTTGTTGAATATTTCTCATTTTGAGCTCCGCAAAGATTTTCTAACTAGTTTTACCTAAGATTTCAAATTATAGCCGGAAGTTCTGCTCATACGGGTCTGCGATTTTGGCATTTTATGAGCCTGTTGCAATGGAGTAGGCGCATTTAATAAGAAGATATCACTTGATAACCCTTTAATCATTTGTCTTGAACAAGAATTTATACTTGTTTATGCTCAGAATGCAGCTATGAAGTCAACTTGGATACCGGTACCGCCACCCTGTAAACACTCTCTCACTAGTTGTCTATAATAAAGCTCTCTGCTCTTGCCGTTTTCTTGTCTGTGGTAGCAGCTCTGTCACGCGAGCACTAGATTCTCTGGAACTCCGCCTCATATGTAACCAGGAAGAAGACTGACTTAGCTCCTGCATCCCAGGCACCTACAGACTCACCAGCTTGTGCATCTTTACCACGCTTAGGCACATGAACACTCCTTCTTGGTCACACTCTAGCGATAAGCAATGCACTATCTACAGCGACACCGATTGCAAGAACGGGCCCTTTAAAACAACCTCACATCGGAATGGGGATAATAATCGATTTGGATTAGATTTCTGCTACTTCGATTACCCTCATGGTGTTGGCTCCAATCAGTGCAAGGAATTTGAAGATAATCGTTTAAGATGACCTGGCTGAGATAGCAGACCATGGCAGAGGCATCTGGACGCAATACCTCGACGGAGCTATACTGTTGTGTTGGAAGCTTCCAGCGGAGTAAATAGGTCATTGAAAACTAAAGGCTTCATTAAAGAGTCGGCTATCTATGGCACGAGAGACGATGTTATCTTCTAGACAAAATAGAAAAGTATATTGTATATATAACAAATGCTCAGCTAGTAGACCTAGCTCTGGAACTCAAGACACAAGCATTTAATTGAACTATTTCCGTGGCGGGAAGAGCCACTCACGTCACGCCTTGTCCGCGAGCTAACCTCAACTAGCTAACCTCAACCATCATGCCTACCTACGTGGACGGTTTTGTAGGGGAACACTTCAAATTCCGCCTTTCGTTTCAATTTTTTTCACCCAGCAGATTGCCCACATGATTTTATTTACAATATTGGAACTCTCTGCCACCTTATGCCATTGGCCGGCGCAAATAGTTTAGCGTCTCGCGGCTTCCAACCGTTTTGGTCATTATACTGCAACTCATCGTATTTTGTAATAGTCACGGATCCGTCAGGTGATTGTGTCTACTGCAAAAGTGGTCTGAAGTTATGTATGAGGGTCTAAATACCACAGGGTAGCCAGGGTTATGAATGAGTTTGGAAACATAATAAGGAACGACTCTGCCAACTTTGGCATTCCCTGCTCAACGTGGAGAGGAATGTATCTGAGACAACATCGCGCTCATCCACACTACCAAACAATAGAAACCGCATTCCTCATCCAATATCTCCCAATTTCTAGCATTTGTTTTTTTTTTTTAAAAAAAAAAAAAAAAAAAAAAAAAAAAAAACAAAAAAGACAATGGTCCAACTAAAGCATAAATAGAAGACTACATCTTGATAATCTCAACCAAAACCCCATTCACTTAGCAATTCGCCTTACACTATGATTTACCAGTGACACAGTACTATTGAAACCTCTGACGAAGTAGAAAGTTGATATTGTTCTACCGCCACCATGGCAACAGTGACAACAATGACAGAAAAGACCTTAGCACATGCCAAGGAGATGCAGATGGACATGCCGCAACGCGAGATGAGGCTTCTCTCACTGGGCCTACCGCGCACCGGCTCGGCCTCCATCGCAGCAGCTCTCGTAATTCTAGGTTTTGAAAATGTCTATCATACTATGCAACACTTTAACGAAGCAAAGGACTGGGAGGTCCTCGACCGCGCATCTGATGCAACCTTCCCCACGCTATCGACATACACGGGAAAACCCTTTACCAAGGAGCAATGGGAGGAAGTGTTCGGGCCTTACGATGCCGTGACAGATGTAGCATCGGGATATGGCCCTCACATTGCCCGCGCATACCCAGACGCAAAAGTACTGCTCGTTGTCAGAGATTTTGACAAATGGTGGGGCAGTTTTGATGAGGGGCTGCTCAAGGGATTTTTCAGCCCGTTGGCCACGTTCTTGATCCACGTCATACAGCCCTTGACTGGGCAATCAACTATAGCAACAATAAGAAAGTCCACCTTGGGGTTCTTTGAGGCGAAGAATGTCGCGGAGATACGGCAGAACGCACGTATGGCATACGATAAGCACCATCGCGAGCTCAAGGAGACTGTGGCTCCGGACCAGCTGCTCATCTACAAGTTGGGCGATGGCTGGGAGCCAATTTGTAAGTTCCTCGGAAAGCCGGTTCCAGACCAAGAATTCCCGTGGGTAAACGAGGCCCAAGCTCTAAAGGAGGAGGGTCTGAAGTATGTCATCTCTGAATTCCGAACAGCCTTCTCGGTGGTTTTAACCAAGGCATGGAAGCCCACGCTTGTCTTGGGAGGCATTATTCTTGTTATTGTATTTCCGGTTCTGTATCTTTGTTAGGATCTGGATATACTCGCGAGCGGGAAGGAAGCACTGGCTCGTTTCGTGTGGCAAAGGAATTGGTGTTCGAGTGTGTTCACAACCATACAGCCACACGATCTACTATCTATTGCTACCCGTGAAGAACAATCTTTCTCTGACCACTGATCGTTGCCACTCTCTCACATGTTGAACAAACACAACTTCGGTGTTGGTATAGACAAGTGGGTTTGAACTTCATATTGTTCAATGCTCAGAGATCACGTAACTATATGATACGTCTCGGAAAATGCTGCCATAGTACGGTCCCGATGTTCAATAATAGAACAGCTATGCTCCAGTTACACTTCCGCAGATGAGATATCGGTTTTCAAGTTTATAGAAACACAGGAGTGTTCGGCTGACGCGAGCTGGTCTGCAAAAGAGTACGTAGGGCCGGACTGTAGGTACGCATAGCTCTCCCCACGATCTACTGTTCATGCATCTACATATCACAAGATTGTTAAAATTGAATTCAGTATATGGATTGACTTGAACTTGGTGTTTCCCCACAAGAAGGATAACTAGGGTCAATTCTGAGCCTGTGACACTGTCCTATACCATTCGCTGTGTGATATGAGCTTCACACCCACCTGGACCACTATGTTCCTACAATTTTGGTGAAATTACTGCAGCCTTGCAGCAGCTGTCGCTTGTAGACTGGACTTCAGAGTTGGATGGCACATCGATTGCTGGATTTCCAGTAAAAAAGTCGGACGGTGTAATGTGAACCTGCAGCATTTCCACTGGCCTAGTAAGAGTTTAGTTGTTAGCCTCCTCATATAATTAGTCCTGGGATTGATGAGTTAGTAGCTCTCACATAACTGGCCAGTCTTCTACTCTGGGGTTGTGAGTCAATCCAAAGACGCTCCACAAGACAATATCTTCGTTCTGAATATTATCGTTTCGTGCAGCAGCGTCCGCGACGCCGCCGACTTCGTGTCGACTTTGCAAGGTATACCGCCCACCCGCATACAACTCATCATCCTTATACTTGGTAGCCCAGAGGTGGTGTTTGGCAAATAGGGCACGATTTGCTTGAATGCTGTTTGGAGCAGCTAGCAGAAGTTGAGTCGGTGGAGTTGCAATCTTGTAACCCACTGGCTTGCCGCTCACGGGGTTGAGTTTCGACAGGTTTTGGACCTTGAACACCCTATTAGCGAACGGGTTGAGGTCTAGTCCTGCCGATTGCTCAATAATGGTCGATTGAACTTCGTAGAGATTGCCATTCGGGTTTGTAGTTGGATCCACCGCCACAGGCACGCTGTCCTCCTGGACTAGGGTGTTGTTTTGCCCATCAATAGACGGGTCAATACGGAGGCAGAATATATGTTGGTGATTCTGTGCCAAGGCTCCTGGGCTGACAACGTTGCCCCAGGGTGCGGTCTTGCCCTCGTCTATATTAACTACCGATACGATTCCGGTGGCCCTAGCCTCCATCACAATACCGGCAGCTTGGTCAAGCTTGAATGCAAAGATGTACTCATAGTTTGCGAGTGTGATGATGAACTGAATAACAAGCTCCCGGCGTCGTGTCACGACAGCGCGGCCAGTTCGCCAGTTGGTATGCTTCCAATTGATGCCGTTGTCCTGCTCATGTAGACAGATGACGTTTTTGGAGAGTGCGGTAGAGCCGTCGGGGTTGGTAAGAAGACCATCAAAATACTATATAGGACTTTTCTTTTAGCAAGGCAGATGTATATATACATGCCATAAAATTATATATATCAACTTACCTTTATTACGCCGAGGCAGTCGCAACCAAGAGTGAGATTGTTTACACAGTGACCGAGACCACCATCACCAAAGTCAAATGCCTGCTTGCGGTGGAATGGTGCCCTAGGATCGGCATAAGGGACAGTCTGATGATGTTATAATCGTGCATAAGTTTAATTTGGAAAGGGGAGAAAGGCACTCACCATTTCGCTAATACTCAATCGGTAAAGCACTTCACGACCATCATAGCGAATGTCGTGCAGCACAGCCCCCTCACGAGGATTAAATGTCACGCGGAAGCGCCATTTTTGCCACTCAATAAGGTTAGAATCAGAAACAGTGAAACTTGGGCCGTCTGGTTGCAGCACTGCAAGCGGCTTCACGTCCTTTCGAGTGCCGCCTGGGAGCAGCTCAGGCACGTACTCGGCTGAGCAGCAGTGATCCAAGGCCCCAACCTTATGCGAGATGCCACTCAAGCTATCGCCTTTCCCCCCGGTTGCAGGCTCATCAATGCGAATCACTTCATTCTTCCTCGCATCCACGATGGGGATGTAAGGCAACGGGTATGCGTAAAAGTTTGAGTCCGGATTGCCACTTCTAGTGTCTCGTCCAAAACACAGAGCCTGGAAGAATCGAGTTTGGCCATCAGCCTTATCTGGGCCACCATATGGCCATGGCTCCACAACGAGTTCAAATCCATCGGGTAGTTGAACGGACTTGAGTTTCTCTTTGAAAATTGGCGAGTTCTCAACACACTTCACGACCCTCTCAAATTCGAATCTACGGTAGGGACCTAAGTCAGCTTACGCTTTTCATTGTGTGTTGGCAGGCATATATAACACCTTTGGTATGCACTTACATGGAGAGACTAGCATGATGCCCTTGCCCGACAACTGTGTGATGAACTCTTTCAGAGGTGGTGACATTTATGACAGACTCATGGTGCTGTGAGGCTTCTGAGCCACCAATAACGTCATATTTGACTTGGGCCAATCGTGCCGGTCGCGGTGTAGTAGCATTCACCTTGCCGGCATGCTCAAGCTCTAAAAAGCGCAGTGCGTCTTTCTTCTCTGGTTCTAGCAAATATATTACACGAAAGTCAATGACCGTGCCGGCATGTATCTTGAGAACGACATCTCGTGCGATGTTGCATTCGTCGATTGAGAGCTCTGACAGCGGATGAGGAATAGAAGACATTATCATGGACAGATCCGTAACCTCGCGTTGCAGATGTGCAGTTGTGGTTTGGAAGTGTTTGGTAAAGAGTAAAAGATGAGCGGCCTGGCAACGTCGATAAGATGTAGCGTGTCTTCGACACAATTGGTGCCGAAATTTTACCTCTTGGCGTCAACGGGCTCCGCGGCTCTCACGCAGCCAAGTCCGAGTGCGGAAGCGGGGGAGGGGACGGGAGACAGCTCACCAGCCACAACTTATCAACTAGGTGGGCTCATCCAATTAAAAGTGCGCATGCTCCAAGTAAAACTCCAACTCAAAGTCCCGGGTGATCTGGATCGTCACTGGCTGTCTCGCTTCGCTGCCGAAAAAGCGAATCAGGCTCTCAGATGCAATTTATATAATGGACGAAGCTATGCTACTACCACGTCTATGAGCAGAACTTGAGTGAACGGCTTGTCAGAATGACTTGTACGCTATCACATAAATCTATGCCGGGACTGGCTCGGAGAATGTCAGCCTAACTCTGGGTAAGAGTCTCCAACTGTGCGTGTGAATTCCATCATAAAATGCATACCGACTCAATTCAATCCCAGCTCTTATGCGCGTCGGCCACTTTTCTTCAAATGACGCCGACGAACGGAGCTGTCATGGGAAAAAAAAAACGCGGCTGCACAGTAGCACCACAGATAACGTGCGTGAAATCACAGAGATACGATCGAAAATCCACAACAAAAGACAAAGGGGTCTGGCCAGCACGCCACCCTCCAAAGGATTAGACACCTTATTGTTACGGTTCTTCTTAAAGACTCTGCGGATCTCCCGCCTGCCTTTCTAGCCTGTGTGTGCTTCGTACACTTTATCTGCGCTACTCAAGTAAAATAATACTGCAGCAGCCTGCACTATGAGCTGCCTGCCAATTGACCGTTCACCGGAGAAAAAAATGTGCCGTATCATACGAGACTGATCCTCTAGTGTTTCTATTATAGCTGCTACTAATGGAATTAATAAATAGCCTGATTTTCCGCCTTGTTTAGCATCACGGCTGGTCGTCTGTCATACTCGGTAAACTTCCCCTTTGATTACTCTATAGGCTTTGTAATTCATAGCTATAGCTGGAGATGAAGCGAACTATGGTTCCTGCGTTACTATCATTACAGGTATGGCATTGACAGATTATAAAAACTTTGGTGGCTCTATTACTGTGTCCATAGAAATACCATCTTAACTCTTTGCGGGAGAAATGAGCTGTTAATGCTATTTAAAGTTGATGAGTTGGTACTAATTTTTTTGGCTTTTCTAACTGCTAACGCAGGATGAAGGGCTCAGTTATGCAGCCTATTCAACTGGAAATGGCCAATCATCCCATGTCTTCGTGAAGTCAAACCTCGGCCTTGGCGGTAGCTCTTTTGCTTAGCCACATCCGAAAACGAAGGAGTCTTTCCGACTGGTAGTTCTTATAACTGTGACCGAAAATTAAAAGTCACAACGAGCTGCTACTAACTCTCGACCCTCACACCATTCAGGCCATCAAGTAGCTGTGAAAACCGTCCGAAACATTTCCTAGGTTACTAATATGCTTTCACAGTTGGACGAAATCGTCTTTTGCATGTGTAGCAGCTTTGTAGTTTTGGAGGCATGCAGAGGTTACCTTGGCCGATATTTCTACGACAGCAATGTCCATTGCGGCCATCTAAGACCATTTATGATAGGCTAAGACGAGGGATGTTACCAGGTGCAATACGAATAAACAGACCCGACTGTGGTGGAATTGAGACACTGACTAAGGTCACGTTTGCAATGCTGGTGGCTCCATGACCAGCCTCACAGGCTTGGGATCAAAAAAGCTGCCAGTCACAACTGTTACAGACAAGAAAAGCAGAATTAAGTGATGATTAAAGAAACATGGGCCTATATCTTCGGTAACCGCCAACAAGTAATCTTAGCGACAAGCCGGCATGACATTCCGACTCCAGGAAGAGGCGACGAGCGAGACATGTAATTAGCTGAAGTGCTAGGTGGACAGCAACCATAGACCTGATACAGTGGCTCTATAGCCAATGCTGGCCATTGTTAATGCCACAGCGAATAGGTTTGCTCGCAGCCTGGAGTCACTCGTAATCCTCTAATGACTGCTGATTCCGTTTCAAACGGGCGCCACCCCGATCCAATGGGAAGGTAAGTGTTGAATCTAGAGGCATCTATATTACTGGGATGCTTCGAAAAGTGGAGAGGAGTGAGGACTGATCAAGTATAGTAGTGTACGTTTCCACGAGGGACTGCGGGCGACGGGCATTAACTCCGAGGATGCTGGCGTGGAGAAGACCTTGCGCCTAGTCTGTTCATTCGCTGGTCGCGATTGAGCTGTGGAACTGGATAGGGAATATTTTTTCGGCTGCGATGCCTGCATTTCGGCTCGTGGGTTAGGTGACGGTGTGGTGTGGCCAAATTCATATAGTAACTCGCTCAGGTTGGGATAGAGGGACGCAAAGAGGAGGGGAGGTATACAAGAACTAAGCATTGCTCCAATGTAGCCCACATTTGCACTTCATGGGTTGAACACTAGGCTTGTTTTAAGGGTATGTCAGTGAAAAGGATTATTGTCTAAACCAGGATTACATTCTGTATTACGTATAGATCCTGTCGGCAATAGCATAGTTTGAAATCGTTTTCAACACATAATGTATGAGCAGAGACTAAAAACCCCATTTAGACACGTCCTATGATAGATCGATACAAGGTGCGGTATCTGGATGCAACACCAAAACGCGCCGAGGCACAAAACTCTGCAGATACCTGTTGTACCTACTCCGTACATTGGTGATTTATCCCCTTCCACACTAACCAGAAGCATCTGATTAGCTCAACGCCCTTGTCAAGCTGCATATTCATTAACACACTCTTGCATGGTTCTGCCCCAACAATACTACTTCGTATGGCTGCCTGGATACCCATGCGGTTCACCTTCCAGCTGGGACCAATTACGGGTTGTACGGAGCACAACACTCCGTCATCAATAATGTGCCTGTGGGTCGTAGGATTCACTAAAAAGATAAGTGATCAAATATGAAAGACAATTCGACGATTCCAGTTTAGCCCCCAAGCGGGGGAGAATATCCATGGAGTATCCGTAATAAGGACCACAAAGGGGTCCTCATCACAACACAACCATGATCGTAAACCTTTGATATTTTTCTTAATTACGGTCGATGGCTCATTTCTTATAAAGTTGCCACCGAAATGTGTTTTTTTTCTTAAGATATAATATTTGATAACAGGACAACACATTAGACAGCTCCTATAGGTTCCTCCAGAATTTACGAAACTGTCTCGCACAATAATGGCCCGCAAGCGATGGACGAATTGTGGCGGCGCTGTTGGTCTTATTTTCCTTGCGTTCGGAGTGGCATTCCATTCGCAATTTGCTCTGGGAAAGGAAGTCCCCTATCAGAGTTTGAACCCGAGATTTTATGAAGGCCGCGATTACTATGGCCGTGACCCGGTAGTCGACTTGGACTATGCTAGTTATCGTGGCACTTACCTCGAGAATGGAGTCAGTGAATTTCTAGGAATGCGTTTTGCCCGTCCTCCTGTCGGTGATTTGAGATGGCGAGCGCCAGTCAAGCCCAAAGCGGAAGAGACCATCCAGAGTGCCAAAAATGTAAGTCTTGATCTTGTCACTTCTCCTTGATCTTCATCTCTCGGGTCTCTAATTCACATATTCGATTCCCCAGTTTGGGTCCTACTGTCTAGGCATCTCGGAGACTCCCAGTAACAAAATAGGCGAGGACTGCCTGTATGTCAACGTCTGGGCCCCAACCAACGCGACGGCCGAGACGAATCTCCCTGTCATGGTGTTTTTTCAAGGTGGCGGTAAGTTATAGAATTTGATGTTTAATACCGGCCATCATCCTAAGAGGAGTCTATAGGATACACCGGAAACTCAAACGCCCATTGGAATGGTTCGCGGTTGGTGGATACATCTCATGGTAACATCGTATTTGTGAGTTTCAACTACCGAGTTGGTCTCTGGGGTTTTCTAGCCGGCGAAGAGGTCCGCAGCAATGGGGACCTTAACGTCGGCCTTCTCGATCAACGGATGCTCCTAGAGTGGGTTCAAGAACATATTTCCCAGGTAAATTATCTCCCCTATCACATCTGATGAATTCGTGTAAAAATACCAACCGTTATAGTTCGGAGGCGACCCCCACCACGTTATTGTCCATGGTATCTCTGCTGGTGCCGGCTCCGTTGCCATACACCTGACGGCATACGGAGGGCGAGATGATGGACTATTTATTGGAGGCATATTAGAGTCTACCTTCGTTCCTGCTCACTTCTCGGTCTCCGAACTCGAGTATCAGTTCGAGCAGACCTTAGAGTACGTCGGGTGCCAAAATGCCAGTGATCATATGGCTTGCCTTCGAGGGACGAGTATGGAGAAGCTCCAAAAAGGTCACGTCCCAAGACCATTTCCTGGCCGCAGCAGTAATGCGCTTTTCCCCTGGACGCCGTGCGTCGATGGTCACTTATTAGAGGACCTCCCATCTGTTTTAATTCAGAATAATAGAATGCTCAAGGTCCCACTTCTAATTGGCACCTGTCCCAACGGTATGCGCTCTTATACCGTAACATTTGCTCGAGTTACTTGCTGACCACAACCAACGTTAGAGGGCTCCATCTTCGCGCCTAATGCCTCGACCTCAGACGAGGTTATATCCTTTTTCCGAGACAACCACCCCCAACTCACATATTCACAGGGCGAGGAAATCATAGACCACTACCCTCTTGAACCTCCACTCCCAAAACATAAGTCGTGGTTCCCTTCCGCCTCCTCTGCCTATGGCGAGTTAACCTTCGTCTGTCCCACAAACAACATTCTTCACGCCTTCAATCATGACTACTTCTCTTCAACGCCTACGTGGTCCTATCGCTATAACTTTGAGGACAAGGATTTAAATGCTCAGGGTCTTGGTGTCTTTCATGCCAACGAGGCACCCGCAGTATTCGGCCCTGATATGGTTGACAACGCTGCTCCAGATAGTTTCTGGACGTATAATGCAGTTGCTATACCACTCGTGATGAATTACTGGCTAAGCTTCGTGAGGGTACTCAACCCTAATGTATATAGGGCAAAGGATGCACCCAAGTGGGAGTCCTGGGAGAAAGACCAAGGCAGAATCATTTTACAACGTAACGGATCAAGGATGGAGAACATTGGACGGGATGAACAGGACCGATGTCAGTTTTGGCAAAGCATCGGCACTATAATGGATCGATAATTGGGGTTCATTTGTATACCTCCTTTCGACCGTTCAGTTCCCATTGTCTATTATATCTGATGAGTATATAAAAGGCAGCAGCACAATACAACAAGCCTTGTGGCTTTGGACTTAAACCTGTAGCTGGAATAAGTTAAACATAAAGAGTAGAACTGCGTTCTTCTACATATTAGTCGTGGGGTATTAAAAACAGCTACTGCTATTAGCTCATGCTTATATTCAGTTTCGTGATCATTCCCCATGTGAAGGCAAAGTAGTTATGACAAGCGGATTACTCCAGACGAAGATAATAGGGATATACAACAACCTCGAAAGCAAGGACTAAACAGTAACATAAGAAAGGTACTCTAATACTCTTCCCCAACGAGGCCACTGCCGCAAACTAGAAGCTCAAGGCGATAACCTCAAAGCTAGATAGGACTCGCATATACCAACTAATATAAACGGGAAGATGCTATGGAAAAGCTTTTATTAGGTGAGTTTTGTTGTGGAATTTCGGTATTTCCGGGATTTCGGGAATAGACAGTTGGTGAAGGATGAAGTAAAGTAACTAATTAATCCGAACACAGATCCAATAACACTCCAATCCGCCAGCCATTAAGCTAGGTTCACAATTACGAAAGCGTGCGTATCACCAACATGGCAGGCAATTGACACTATTCCACGCATTAGACACTACCAAAGTTGGATCATATATGAGATAAAGTCAGAGTATTTAGATCTCAGTCCTGTCGCGCAGGGTCCAAGGTGATCTTGTTATTGGTGATGATATCAATCTCATCCAGGACTTCAGGTGTCAACTTATCAATTACCTCCAAGGCGCCAACGGTATCCTCAAGCTGCTCTGGCCGGCTAGCTCCTGTAATAACAGCGCTGACATTTGGGTTCTTCAGGCACCATGCTACGGCAAGTTGGCTCTGCGTAATACCCAACCGGTCCGAAATATTCTTCAGTTTCTTCACTTTGGCAATTTCGTCGCTCCAGCTATCTGTTTGCATTTCTTTCCTCATGTGGTCAGCCCACCGATCCTTGCTGGCGTCAAAACGTGAGCCCACTGGAGCCTTCCCCTCCGTGTCGTTATACTTTCCTGACAACATGCCATGCTTGATGGGGCTGTAGGTGGTTAAACCGAGACCCGTGCGCTTGTACAGGCGCTGGAACTCTCTCTCGACCTTTCCACGTGCAAGGATATTGTACTGTGGCTGCTCAACAACTGGGGGGATCATCCTGAGATCTCGAGCAATGCCGACCTGGGGTTGGTCAGCCATGCTGTAAGCACCATGTCAAGTTTGGGTACTCACTGCTTCCGCAATTTCATCGGCACCCCATTCCGAGGTTCCCCAGTACATGGCCATGCCCTGGTTAATGACATAATTGAAGGCGCGCACAGTCTCTTCCATGGGGGTCAATCTGTCAGGGCGATGCGCATAGACAATGTCGACATACCTCAGACCGAGGCGTTCTAGGGACGATTCGAGACCCTCAATGATGTGTTTGCGCGAGAGGCCATGATTATTAACTAGGACATCGCCATTGACTGCGCCCCAGTTTATTTCTATGAAGGGGATCAGTCACCCTATGAGGTGTGTTATAAGAGGTATCTCAGTTACTCACTTGTTGAGATGACTAGATCGCTGCGCTTCCACCCAAAGTGTTTAATGGCCCTTCCCATCGCAATTTCAGATTTTCCCGCGGTGTAATTTTCTGCCGTATCGAAGAACGTAATACCGAGGTCATATGCCTTCTTCATGCACGCAAAGGTCTTGTCGTCGTCGGCATAGCCCCCGTATGTCAGCCAACCTCCCAGGCCAATGGCAGAGACATGCAGGCCAGAACAGCCGAGACGGCGGTATTGCATACCCGTTTTGCGAGGTTCAGGCCAGGCCATTACTGCGGATGTGAAACGGAATAGCAGTGATGTTCAATACCGGCTGGTAAACTTTGGAAAATGTTGAGAGGAACTTGAGTAGCATCCTGAGAGTGGCACGCATTAAATACCTGTTGTGACAACCCCCATCCAGTCTTCCCCGAATGACTCTTCGCCGATGCGGGATTTTGCCGAGTTGATCAACTCAGTCCGATGGTTCCCCACGATCTCTTGGTGGCTAAACCCGCCAATTCACCTCCACAATTTTGCGTCTTTTATTTGACTGTCGTATGGAGTTGATTAATTTAGCTTCGAGGCCGCTTACGCTTCTACTTTTTGCTTTCCAATAATCACTGGCTGTATGGATATCGTATACCTAGTTGTCCCTTGTCTCTTTTACTTTATGCAGTAGTCGATCTAACACTTGCGACTGTGGAGGCTGTTATGGGATATCTCTGCTGTTGGAAACTGTTAATATTAAGCCACTGGCGTCTGCATTGAGTGCATTGTTATGATAATCTTGGGTGGAAACTGTTTTCGAGGTAAACGATCAAGCTGGCTAGTTTCACGAGATGATATGGTGGAAATAGCTTACTATTTACAATTACTATACCTTTATAATGGAAATGATTTTAAAAATAAACATCAGTTACTACATTTCAATCTCTAGATATCAGGTCTATTTATCATTATTAATTCTTTCAAGCTCTAAAAAATAGTCTGCTACACTGATAATTGTCCCCTCTTAGGTCTTGAGCTTGAACCCGAAGGTTCGCTCAGTATTGGCGCTATCAACTGGAAGGCGTGTGGCTACGTGTAGCTGACGCTAATGGAAGCAAGCCTCATCCACCTCTTTGTCGTAGCGCCTCCGGACAATATCCAAAGCAGTCTAGATCAGTAGTCTCCCCCGTTGTGGTGGTGAAGTATGAGTTGCGCGGAGTGGCAGGATCGAGTGCCTTTATATGATATAATCTGACATCATTAAGGTGAATGACGATTAAGACAACTAGCTCTAATTCAGGATGACCAAGGAGCTGACCAAATGCAATTCTATTAGAACCTTTTATGATCCGTGACGGGCTCATAATTGTATCATCTCGGCCAACGACAAAGCCTCGTCCGAAACTGGCGACATTGAACAACAGGCTCTGCACCTTTATGAAGTCTTTTGTCGCTTGTAAAGTGTTAACCTTACTAGCCATGTATGCTTCAAGGATGCCATGTTGAAACGGCCCATAAAATGGCGATGTGCGATACTTGTCTGTGTGAAAGTAAAATCAGCATATGTTCTTGAGAATTCGAGAAAGGAATCAGCAGTAAATGCCATGTCTAACAATTTTAAAGAGTGCCATCTTCCTCTTGTCTTAGCAAGGCTCTTGTTGGGACAATGGATACGATGGATGCCGTCATGACAATCCTCAGAACACTGGAAGATTTCATAGGGCTTTCTAGCATTCTCCAGTTGCTATCAGACGCTGGTAAAATGATTTGCCGTTCAAAACCATCCAGTTGTGGTACGACAGATGAAGAAGCGAGGTGAGTCATATAGGTAACTCCAGTCACGGCGGCAGCACAAGCATGAGGCAGGTGATGTCCCAAATGACAACATCTTGCATTTGACCTATGAACAGTTTTACCGGAGTAAGTTGTCGGAGGTACCCGAAGTTTCCGGCCTTTCGCATATCATTACGTGTTCAACATTCTGCTTTCAGGGCATCTACAAATTTTAAGAGTGGCAAATTCTGAACGAATTGGATGGATGACAATTTTCAACACTCTCTTACCATACTTACCTATGTTAATAGCGCTCATAACGTGTTCACAAGTCTATATTAAGTATGTCCGTACGTCTGTGGGTGTCACAACATTGAAGTTGAATCATAATGAGTGTAGATACAGATACAGTTTTATCCATGAGATCTTAGCTAACCAAGGCAGCTTCCACTCGTAGACTCCACAGTGTACTATATTAGAATCCTAAATTATTGATACGCGGTCCTTGTGTATTTAGAAATACAATGTCGTTTAAATATGTAATATAGGAGGCTATTGTGGGCTTGTTCGTCAGGGCATTTCAAACGCCACTATGCAACTATTTCACAAACTCAGCTTCCTCATACTTTTGGTGGAACACTGCATATTTAGTATGTAACTGCTCCCATTAGATATACATAGCAGAGATTATGACCCTCGTCCTTTAAGTACTCCTCCTGGAGCTTTCATATTATTGTCCCACTTGATTGCTCCAAGGAATGGCTCCTCGGCAGGAACCTTTTCGAGGATCGGTGTTATTCTCATACCCTTTGGAGCAATATAATTCCAAAGAAAATATTCCCACGGCCGCAGGGGTGCAATGTATCGAGCCATTACATAATGGAAAGTGTTTGCCCACGTTTGTGAACGAGTTAAGAAAGCCGACACGAAGGCATCAGCCTTGACGGGTTCATACCGTTGGTCTTGGTAAGCCTGAAAGACCTCCGCCAGCTCCGAAGACTTTGGAATATGCCCAGGAGCCGCAGCCGTCATACGGCGCAACCCGTTTATCAACACAACGATGTCTTGTACCCCATTGTTGAAGCCCAGTCCAGCATGCGGGGTGAATTTGTGGCATGAATCGCCTGCCAGAACGATCCGGCCCCAGCTCCAATGCTTGGCAAGTCCTTCTTCCAAGTTGGCCATGCTAGAAGAAGTTCTCCTAGAGAGCACGTCTTTAACCTTGAGGGTCTTGGTTATGGGATAGTCCATAAATTGCTCCGCAAATATCTCCATATCTTCAACAGTATAAGTGGTACGCTCCATTGTTGGCTGTGCCAGTCTCTCACATAGAAATACCCAAGCACGGTCATTGCCAGTAATGTAAAAGATAGAGCGGTTTTTACTTTCCGTATCAATGAAAAAGCCTGGTTCGGAGGTTCGCGGGATGCTGAAGAACATACATTTATACTTCGATATGTATGGTAGTTCGGAGTCCCATTCTGCAATGAAGTTCGATTTCAGTGCCAACTGCCTCATCAAGTGACGAGTCCTACTATGAACGCCATCTGCTCCCAGTACTATTGATCCCTCGTAGATATTCCCATCAGTGCAGGTTACTTTAACACCCTTGTCATCAGTAACAATGTCTGTCACCTTCTTTCCAGTCATGACTTTGCTTTTTTCATCTTGAAGAGAGTCGTAGAGCATCTTTATGAGCTCCGCACGATGGAATGCGTGCAAAGAGGTGCCATGACTTTCACGACCAATTAGCAACACAAATAGAACAGCCTGTGTCGTCAAGCCATGGGTGCGATATCTTACTTCTTTTTCATGTAATAAAATAAGCTGCTATCAAACAAGTGGCCGTTCAAAGTAAATGTTTGCCTGTTTTCTAGCGCATGACTAATTGAAAGCAGCTGGCCAAGCAAGCCTAGTTGGTGGAAAACTCGCAACGTAGCGGGCGTAAGGGCCAGGCCTGCGCCGACATCGATCATGATATTTTCCCTCAGCTCAAGCACGATAAAGTCAATGCCAGCTAAGCGCAAGGCGTGGGCAGCCGTCAATCCGACGGGCCCACCGCCAACTATGATAACTTTGAAGTTGCTTGTCACCATTATCGTCAAAGAGATTATAAGGTCAATATGAATAGTTTTAAAATGCGGATAGAGCCGCGATAAATACTTGCTTTATGTTGCTGCCTATATTGAGTGGCGCCGGCATCGAGCAGACCCAATATGAGCTGAACTTCCCTTAAACGAATTCCCACTCTAGGAATATATCCCCACTCGAGGCAAGGCGAGTCACGGGGGAAAACGGCGGTGGCTTAGAGAAACACCAAGAGTGTCAGTGCGACAAGTTTCCACTTGCATCCTGCCATCGGTCTCGTGTTGCATAGCCTCTTTGCGTAGAGATTTGATTGGGTTTGGCCCCGGCCTCGTCAGCGGCTACACTACCGTTCTTTCTATCTGGATGCTGCAGACATCGGTTGTTTAGCCAAATCACCTCAAGGCGACCAACAACTGTGTACGCTTAATTATTAACAATCTGTAGCACAGCGCCAACGGCATATGTCACCCTGGCGGGTCCCCATTGACAATATCACCAGCACGCTATGACGGGCTTAGAAGAATTGCTTCAGCAACCTGATCATGCAACCTAATCATGAAGTGTTTTAAGATTGATTGTGGAGAAGTCAAGCGACAACTTTGAGCGGATGGTTGTGTTAAGCCGACGGATAAGCCGTTTTGGGGAAATTACAGTTGATTGTGACGGCCTGGTAAGTCACAGTATAACCATCTTTAAAAAAACTAAAGCCCTCAGCAGAGATGCCGTGGAAAAATAAGCCCTGTAGTTATATATCTAAGACTTCGTCACCACCATGACCGGGACCACACATTAATGATCTGGCGTCAGGGGGATTTGATTCCTGTGCTACTGAATATCTCAGCAAAAGTATTTGAGAATTCGTAGTTTTTCTCGTTATACAAGAAACTTAAGGTTGTATTTAGAACTGTGATGGTGATGGAAACGTTAAAGGGAGAATGACTTTCGTCAAGGGGTATGATGTCAGTACCCGAAAAGCCCGCGCGTCACAGCTTCAGGCCCGGATGCTCGCTGGAATTGAATGGCTTATTGGCTTGGTCACCTTGCTGCCTAATCTACAATTAAGCACATGACGCAAGCCACGCAGTCTGAAGGGTGTAGCTATTTGCTAGAGTAGAGGCTGAAGTTCCCTAACGACACTGGTGCTCATCCGTAAACCTAAGCATTAACCCAGAAAGCTCTAAGACATAAAAATCTTATATATATTCATCATGCAAAATGTCTCATGCGACTTTGTTATTTTTGTGGTGTACTATCGACGACTGATTGATAGCGCACCATCAGCTTGTGACACAGCAAGAACGGCTGAGAACATATGTTCACGAAAGTCCTATAATCAATCAATTCTTGGGTTAGCTTAGTGTTGGCTTAATTAATTCTTTCCCTATCGGCGGTCACTCTATGTTGCTGGCGGCATGTTAATTTAAGCCCGGGGAAGAGCTGCTGGCAGCGGCACTCTCTCATGACAAGGATCCGAAATGCAATGCAACGGTCTCCTGAGTATATTAACGACCAGCTGGGCGGCTACTGCAGCTATCTTTCCGATAAATCAGGAATGGAAGCAGAGATGAAAGTGAGGTGAAATGGCGTTTTTCAGTAAGCAGCTCGCGTGACCCTGGTCCTTGCCCTTGGTTGGCTGGTGGTGAGTGTATGCCGCGGCCTCGTCGGGTTCATCTTGTTTACCTCCCTTCCACCTAACAAATGTGTATAGCAACTTGCAAATCTTAACTATATTACTGTTTTAAACATGTCTACTATATGGTGTAGACATAGTTTTCCTATTTATATACGAACCCAGCACTGCACTGTAGTTCCGCAATCAGCCAAAATACGGTCTCGAGTATTGATTACTATCACGTCCTACTTGCTTCCTGACCATTCAAAAATGTGTCTTTATTTGCTACTCCTATACTTAAAAAGGGCTATAAATATTGTGTTCTCTTTTGTATCCTCTTCAGATAGCGTCAAAAGGTAGTACAATGGAAGCATGAGCAAACTTAAACAGCGGTAGCAAAACCGATACGGGCGTTAGTGGTGTCGTATACAGAATAGTAGTTCTCCAAGAATTTCTGACCAATGATGGTGTTGACGCCGGAGCTTCCACCGCTAGCGATCCAGGAGTAGTATTTGCCAGAAGGCAAGCCGTAAAAGCTGTACTGGGCAGTGGGGATCAAGTACTGAGATGGAGTCAGTGTGAAAGTGGTTGAGCCAAACTTGATGCCAAAGTTGCCGGTTGGTTTGGAAGTGAAGGAGGCAAGGCCAGAGCTACTGTCGGTCTTGCCGCCAGCAGCAGATAGAAACTTGTTGTACACGCTGGTCGGGACATAGATCAAAGTAGTTCCGGTGTCGACAATACCAGATCCAGAAGATGCAAGGGAAGTCGAGCCGTAGGTGAAGCCGGCGATAGAAATACCCCAGTACGGAGCAACAGCGCCGGACTTGGCGGTAGGAAAGTATGTGATGGATCCAGAGTATTTGGAGCTATCGGTGCCACCAAGGGTGAGTTCACCGTTAGTGTCATCAGAGTCGCTGCCAGACTCCGGTCTGAAGGAAACACCGAGCACCTCAGTAGATATAAATCCCTGCTTATAGAGGTTGTCGAGGAAGGTAGGGACTGTATCGGCATTGGAGACGGTGCCTTCAGTGAGATCAACTGGGCCAAAGCCTATGATACCGTCAACGCCGTCGAAACCCGACGACGAGGTGGCAGCACCAAAGGACTGAGATTTAACGGTGAGGCCGCCGAAGCTGACCGTGTCCGTGTACTCGTTGCCGGAGAACTGCCCGGACCCGTAGCTGACCGAGACAGTGCCCCCGGTAGCCTTTCCAGTCGAACCGGGTGAATACGGGTTCTGGGCACCGGTCCAAGTGTTTGAAGCTGGATGAATTTCACGTCAGCAATCTGGCCGAACGGCTTTGAAAATAGTTTGCTTACATCCAGTGTCAACAATGAGCTCATAGGTCTTGCCACCAATCGAGACAGGAGCAACGTAGGTCACATCCTCGTTCGTCACGGGACCGGAGCTAACATCCTTATTTACAGAGATGTGCACACCGTTGTACTTCTGGATACGGGCCCGACCCTTATCAACGATATTCTTAATAGACTTGACGCGAGAGACGTGCTTCAATGGAAGGACAGCAGTCTTCTCCCGGGGCTCAATAGGCGATGCCAATACAGCAACGGCCGCGGTCACGACGCCAATAGAGCTTATGAAATGCATGGTAAGAAGGTGAAGGATGTTTAGCTGAGAACTGTTAAGTGTTGGAGGTGTGAGTTGCGGGAATAGTTGTAATATCGGGAGTGATATGCTGCCTTTTATACTTGAAATCGACCATGTTAAGCTATTGCTCGTAGATATCTTGCAAACCTATGACACTGGCCTCGTCAATTTGACCAGCGATTACACAATATGACGAACGTCGAATCACTAGAGATTATAATGGTGCCATACGCGCCTACGCACTGACATGATGTGGACAATGATATTTATCAGCTTGAAGGCCTACTCCCTGATAGGCCAACGGTACTTGAAATCTGTAGACGGCAATGCCACCTGCCCAAAGGAGCAGCGCCGATATCTTACTGATCAATAAACGGCATCCAATATCGGCCGATGGCGCTTGCAGGCTGTACGTCCTAATGATACCTGCTAAAAAGAGCAAGTCTAATATTGCAATAGATATGGTTGAGTACTGCTAATTGAGATATATGGATATATGGATATAAATGTCTTGGTCTTTGAACTGTATTGTTTTGTCAACGATGCCTCCCATTTGATTTCATACACTAGCTGAATATAGTAGGTAATATATGCGAAGTAGTTTAGCGTAACTCCTACACAAATGCATCTGCTGTTGATACACTATGGGTAGGCTGGGCTAGTGCTAAATCAATCCCCAAAAGACTCCGTACACCCTTTGGACGTGCCGAAATGCCGGGATCTGTGGGCCGTAGGTTGTATTGTGGCTGGGCAAGTGGGACTTCGCGTCTTTGCTGATGCAATTTGGCTTACAGTCTCGCCTTGGGCTCGATGAATACATATGCGAATTTCCTGCCCAGGAGAGGATACCACTGTGGAAGGAGTTGGACACATCTAGTAGGTGGTAGGTGGCATGCACAGGTGAGCGCTAACAAAATAAGGAAACTCAATCAGGAGTGGCTGCTTTGCATACAAGGCTTGATGTAATTATAGATGTATTTTTAAAGATGCATTGGAATGCCATCTACCCCCTGTAGTAGTGGTTCGTCATTGACCACGCGAACGAATGCCTAATGGCGTGCTAGTAGGTTCAATCCTACAAGCACTGTTCTTGCACTACGAAATATACAACTAATGCATAAAATCGCTAGCGGATGTATTAGTTCTATGCATCAATTCCAAAGTCCAAACACAAATCTCAGGCAAACCAGGAGTGAGCAGGTTCTACAGCTTGGAGATGGTATAGACACAGTTGCTAGTTCTTCACTTATATGAAAAATATTTCGTAGTAAAACATTTCTAGAAGGTACGGTATAAGAAATAGTAGCTCTTAATGTTCATCTATTGCTAAAATGAGGATACAAGGATATATGATAGTACTGATACTACGGGCCAGCTATTTGTTATACAACGAAAGGGAGACTTCATAAACACTGATCAATCAACCACGTTGATCTAAATAAAACATATTTACTATTTATTTCACTTCTAGGTTTAATCCTTCAGTAGTGAGGAGCAGTGAAATGATATACGTTACCCGAACCAACAGCAGCCTAAGAAAACGAAGATATGTCTCGACGCCATCCAGTTCAGGCGGTTGACTAGCAAACTCTCCTGAGCCACCATTATCAGCAGCGCAAAACCATGAATGAAATCGAGCATTTCCTGAATCACTCCCAGATTTTCAAGTAATTTTAGGAGCAGAGGTTATCAATAAAGCCAAGACAATATCAGAACTTGATCTGTAGTGAATGTTGCACAAATGACTAAACTGGAAGGAACGCAACCAGTTGCCGGTTTGTGTGTGGTATGATTGGATGCTGCAGATACAATGCAATGTGTCTATATCACTCTTCGCACATGTATATTTTTCAAATCCAAAGAAACGCCATTGTCATGTCTTGCCAAAAGGTTTTCACTGAGAAATATACTCTTCGGCACCCAGAAGTGAGTTCCGGACAGACTTGTTTATTGATGATCTTGGATGCTCCTAGTTCCCACAATAAAGTACATTAATCGCCCGAACTGGTTGCACGAAACCAATAAAGTGCTAAATTATGTATGAAACCTGGGAAGAAGTGGAGTGCCAAGCTAACCAATTTCCCGAGATAATATGGTATAATAGGTATATTAAGATGGTACTCCGTACAGTTCGATGTAAGTCTTAACTCCGAGGTTCTGAGTTGCAAATCATGCGACAGGTAGACAGCTGCGTCCCAAGATTAAGAAGGTAAACCACCAACCCCAGACCATTAGTATATTTAGAGCGAGGTACAGCATGATATGAAGTCATTCCCCTTGTGCAAATGATAAGAAATAGCTGTTCCATTTGCCACATGAATGTAACCCAATCAAGCCTGGAGATCTACTGTTCTTGTAGCAGCAGGCACAGGAACACCAATCTTCTCATCTTCGATGTTGTTCTGCTGCTTGTCCTTCAACACATGGTCAGGTAACGCTACACAGGTCAGGAGATTTATTGCCCCTAGCGTAATAGCCGCAATGATGAGCTGGTGCATATTATCGGTCCAAGCATGCACAATAGCTCCCCTGATAGGCGTACCGAGAGGATACTCTCCCGCGGCGGAAGCCCCCTGCGCGTAGACGGTGTCAACTATCGTAGCGTTGCTGCCTGTAATGGGATCGAGGTACTGGTGCAAGCTTGAACGGAGAGTCTGCTGCACAGCTCCGACAACTGCACTGCCGATGGCAGCACCTAGTTCTAGAACGAGCAGAATGAAGCCGGTAACGATTGAGAGCTCCTTATGCGATACTGCTGCCTGCGCAACGACAGTGACGTTTGCCGTCATGAGCCCACCACCAAGCCCCATGAGAACTTGAGGCATAACAACCTGAAACGTCGATGCGTCCGCGCCACGGTACTTCATCATGAGCCCTAGGCCAATGATACGAATGCAAGCACCAGTAATACACGAATACTTGTATCGACCAGTGTATGTGGCTACAAGCCCGGCCAAGATGCTGAAGATGACAAGGCAAAGAGACTGGGTGTATAGGAAATAGGTCGCACCACCTGGGGTCCATCCATGGGTGATGGAGATCCACTGGTAAGCGGGAGTCATTGTCAAGGCAACGGAGAATTGGTCAACGAATAGGATGGCCCCAGGCACAAGAACATCTGGGTTGGCGAAAAAGCTTCGGATGTGGACCAGCGGATGAGGCGCCCGCAGTTCAACCAGTGGCCAGACTGTAAGCAATGCGCCTCCAAGCACAAACATGGCTATGATGTAACCGGTCTTGTAACCGTTAGAGGCGGTCTCGGCGATGGTCAGAGGCAGGAGCAGTAGCAGGAAACCTCCAGCAAAGCAGAACAGGCCAATAAAGTCAATATCGATGAAGAAAGCTTGGACTGCTCTCCAAAGTCCTTTGCCCTCGTACGGGTACTTTCGAATAACGCCCTCTTTGACGGACTGGTACTGCTGCCACGCCAAAATAACAATCATAGGCCCTGTGACGCAGGGGTTGATGATGCTGAACATGCCCACGCCCCATCGCCAGTTATGAGGCACCAAAGCGTCGGTGATCTTGGACGCGATGCCAAAGTTGATGATGAAGTGAATCGTAAGTGCATTTGAAATGGTGCACCGCCAACGGGGTGAGGTCAGGTCAGAGACCAGGAGTGTGAGATTGAAGGACAGGCCAGTGTTTCCGCAGGAGAAGAACACCATACCCGCGGCCAAGCCGCCAATGCTGCTCGATGAGGAAATGGTTATAGTGCCAATGGTGAAAAGGACAATGGAGATGGCGAAGCTTGCAGCTCGGCCGAGGACGTCTGCTAACTTGGCAAAGACCGGTTTGCCGACGGCTAGGATCATACTCTGAATAACGGAGAGGGTCGTGTATTGCACAATACTGTTGAACTGCGACGCGGCTGTATTGAGGTAGACACTCATGGTGAAATTGTCTAATCCGTTTGCGTAGCTAGTAAGTGCAATACTAGTCCAGTCAGTAGCCGAGCACTTCATGCATAACAAGAGATGCATACCTCGTCCATAAGATCCCCTTTTGCCATTTCGGGAGGTCTGACAATTTGCTTAGCGACTCCGGTGAATGCGAAGTCTCTGCTACAGGCTTCTTCGAGTAGTTGGTAGGCTGAGGTAGTGCCTGAAGCTCAGTCTCGACGGGTTCTAGGGTAGTGGTTGCAGTCATTTTGACAAGAGCTATATTTCATCCGCGACGATGGATGAGAGGGGAATAATCTGCAGCTACAAGGAAATATCTCATAAATAACCATGTTTCAAATACTCGGAATACGATATTTTCCGAATTTAACTCCCCATTTGTCGGACCTGGAGCTTGAGTGCAGTCTGACCCCCACAGGGCACATCCCAAACGTAATCAATCTTATCAATCAGGAGTTACCAATCCCCACTCCACACTTCGCACGGAGGGATCCAAAGCATGCATGGGGCCGCGTAGACCTAATTTCCGCGGCACCCGTGAGAATTATTTAAGCAGCACGCCTTTATATTCAAGGTCAAAGACCAATCTTGTGGGAGTGAGTAACTGCTCATTGGCGTTGTTGTAGTTGCTCTCATAATGTCAATCACATCATATATGAGTAAATAAGAAAAGAGACTAACTGCGTAATCCTCTCATTTATATTTATTTATTCAATACACTTTCTTTCTTATCTAACTACTATCAATTCAGATTTACTAACGTTATCATTTTGTCGCTGGCTGATGAGCATGATCGAAGGTTTTATAGGACAGGTATCTATAATATTCTGTGCAATGTCCTAAATGTTATGAACTTGTCAACATGACTCTCTCCCTTGATCTGTTGCTGTTGCCGCTAGGTCCTTGAATGCCTAAAGGCCAGCATTTGACCCCAGGCTTGTGCTAAGCCCCCTGTAGAACATGGCCGGAATCATTATGAACCTCAGGATTATGCAAGAACAAATCGTCTCAATGATAAAAGAGGACTTGGAATCATTGCAAAAAGGACTTTGAAGGATAGAATGAAAATCACTTATGGCGATCAAGGCACTCTAACTTTCATTTAACTACAAATGTCAAGCTCAAAGCAGACTCCGGATATAGGAGGAGGGAGAACTTGGGCCCTTGCCGTGGTCTCCCAAATTTCACAAATGAGAAACATCAGCTGTTTAGCCAAACTAAGTACTCACCTATCACTCACTAGTCATATTGACGATACGGATACGAATGCTTCGTAGTGACAGTATGATATAAAACGGCACACTCATTAGCGTACAGACTACCAGTTGCTTCCATTCTGGGTTATGCATGGCGTGATTGATGATCCAGCGCTAGATCCAGTGTTGTTACTGGGAGCTGTCATTGTGCTGGCATAGGGAGGAGTAACAAGGAAAGACTTGATTGGGAAAAGCTGCGGCTGCGGATGCGAGATTCTGCAGGTACATATTCACAAATGGACACGAACAAATAGAAATAATGCCCTAAATGCCGCATCGGACATCTTGTCAGGAGACCAGAAACCTCTAGACGAGAGATAACAGTCTAGTATTGTTTATTGCGCTATATTACTGGATCTAGTCCGTCGACATATCCACTAAAGGAGTAGTGGAGAAAATATTTGGGTGGCGGTGGCACTCTCATGACATATCCTCGAACAAGCGGTCTTTCCAGCGGTGTCTAATTGCTTGGGTAATGATGAAGTACAGCTTCTATAATTGCGTTGACGTACAAGATACAATCTCGCCCGGTTATGGTTCGGTTATGGCCCGGTTATGTGGCATTATTTTTTGGTTGTGATTAAGGACTCTAACACAATGAGATTACTTGTATGGTGCGAGCCACCATATAGCGTTATTATCCGATTCTTTCGACGCCACAAATGCATAAATCTTTCACACTCTCCATGCTCTAACAAACTTCTGATGCACGCCGCTCGAATAAAAGTCTGCAAATCTTTGGCCCGGATTAATAGTGTCCTCAGACTACTGAAGTCTTTGCCTTCGAGCTGAGGTCTACGTTATGTGATGTCAAAATGCCAGCCCTCGATCTACGAGAGGTAGTTCATAGGCTGTACCTTGATGGTGTAAGTACCTCCGTTTTGCTAGCTGGCTTTTTTTCGCCACAGCCACCGCCTAGCCTGTCCGAGCAATCGCGACTCCGAGCATAACGCAACACACTCTATATGGTAATGTGTAGGGCGGAACCATGGAAAAGGCTCAAAACTCAATTATGAGATATTACGCTAGTTTCACCCCGTCAGGTATGTACCTATAATAGTTTGATGGCATCCTTAGTATCAGCCGAACGAGTTCTATTGCGACGTTTCTCTATATATGTTAAGAGCTGGATTTTCGATCTGCGGGCGGACATTCATCGACTGGCTCCTGGAGGAGACTACAGTCAATGTCAACACGGACGAAGAGGACCTAGGTACTCAGCTGGGGTTTGCTCATCTTTACACCACCCGCATCTTGGTGCTCAGCAGCACTGTGATGTCCCAAGTTGACGTGGCGGGCGGTATCATGGAATTTCTTTGGTGTTCCAGAAAGTTGACTGCCCAGCTGGTTCTTGTAGTTCTCAATCCGTTCCCATTCCTTTTCAACATGGAAGTAATGTAGTAATCTGGTTGGCTTTGTTCTATTTCCTACTGTCATTTCCGAGAGGGCCAGTGATGAGATGGCCAGCTTGGTGTTCCCACTTTGGGCTGTTGAAAACCTCCGAAGTTATTCTTGCACGAACTGGCACATCACTATCTTATGATACTAATACGGAGTCCAAATTTTTCCATTGAGCCCGCCACCCATATCAATAACAACCAGAGAGCATCAGGTATGCGAGCAGGTACCCAAGTCTCTCCAGTGATTCCAGGTCTCGAAATACCCGTCTTACGCCCGAGATCACAGACATGGAAAACTGCTAGTTAGTCACTTAGAATCGCAAGTCCGGCCAACATAGTCGTCGAGAGGATGTGTCCCATTTCAAGTCAAGAGAATTGCCTATCTTGATATACTAGACATTCTCTTAGAACGCTTAGTGCGTCTAAATTCACTTCAGATTGCCTTGATTCCTCTTAAATGTCTCCCGTAAAACACGTGGCTCAACACTGCTAGCCACTCCGTTGGCGTTGATATGGAAAACAAAATCATCGACCGAGATACCTCCATAGTGAAACACATCCAGTGTAGTCCATTCTATGGCATTGGGGTCGTTGACTCTGGGTTCTGTAGTGTTATAATGCTGAGGTACCGTCTCGATAATGGCGCGGTAAGCTTGCTTCTTCCCGCTTGTGCTATCCTTGGTATAAAGATTCATAGGATATAACCTGAGTCCTGTAAGTTGCCGGCCAAGTCCCTCCGCGAACTGGCCTAATGCGAGCATAACATCTACTCCGTGGCTGATCCACTGCTTAAGCACAAGACCGGGCATGCTATTATCCACTCCTATTGTAAGTGACGAGTTTGTCGCTGCATCTGTAGGCGTATACTTCCCGCCTAGGTTTTGGTTTGCTTGCTTTCTGGCAACATTTTCAAGCACGGGCAGAAACTGCTGTACCGTTGTCTCCGTAGCCATGGTGACGGCCAGCGACGCATCTAATCCAGCAGCAAGTATGGAGACGACAATGTTGAAATCGGGAATGAGAATGAATATAGAGCTATACAAGCCAATGCTGCCAAATTTGGTGTACAGATCAATAGGTCGACCGCTTGTGGTGCCTGTACGAGTCCGCAAAATCTCCCACGGCGCTCCCACAGACCGGGACCATGATGCTGTGTGCGCTTGTGGTTTCATCCAGCGACGCGTTTCCATGGTTGAGAGCCTCTTATTCCCCAGAATTGCCTTGCCAAACTCGGACAGGTCGTGGGCGGACGAAAATAAACCAGCTGATCTGTGATATGTCAGTTTAGATACGTGTGTGAGGCACCGGGGGGTCGAGAGGGATTGGGGACCAACTCACGAAACATCATCACCTACGTTGTAAAACCACGCTGAATCGCCTCTTGGCACAACACCGACGCCTTTTTCTTTTGGCCGAACAGTGCTAGACCTTAATAATTTGAGCGGTTTGATAATCGAACTCTGAATAGCCTGGTCGTAGGAAGACTTTGTCACCGCTTGCACAACGTAGTTAAGCAGACGAAACCCAGCATTGGCATAGCCCGCCATAGTATAAGGTAGGCTGACCGGATGCTGCACAAGGTAGCCCCGAAAAAAATCATTTCTGGAGCACGGGGGCTTCCCATTGGCACCCGAGCAGGTAGGTATATCCTGCGGAGAGAGCTTGGGCAATCCAGCAGCTTCGCCTGGAAAAGGCAAAACAGCCAAGTCCCCATTCCCATCTAACATCAGGTGCCACCCACTTATTAGCCAGTTCTTATCTACTGCTTAAAATCCAGAAGTTGGTTATACTTACAATCGCTACTTACTCCTCCCATCTGGGATGCTAGTGCTCCAACTGTAATCTCGCTCCACTGCGACTGCTCAATCAGGGAGCGATTCCCTTGTTCCTTCAGCTCGGGAATTAGCTCAGTCACTGGGGTGTCCCAGTACTGCCGGCCATTGTTGGCCAGTAGTGTATACACGGTGTAAAGTTTTGATAAGCTGGCAATCCTGTACACAGAATCCGCATCCACTTTGGCCGTGCTGCCAGCGGAGATATTCAAGCTGGCCGGCGTGTAATGAAAGTCCAGGAGGGGTGCCACACCATCAAGAGAGACGACTTGCACAGAGAGTGCTGTATCATTGGCCACCATATTTCCATACGGCGTCTTGCCGGATAAAAACATACTTTGCAGCAACTGAGTGATATTAGCAGCTGTTAAGAAAATAGCCTTCTCTGCAATTAGCTTCGTGGGCGGCTCAAATGCTGGGCCGAGGAGACCTGGTTCTGTAGCCAGCCCTAGAGGGGTTAGCATAATCCAGCCAGCAAAGAGATACCCGAGATTCATCTTGAAGGGTAATGAGAATAGAATAATAATAAAGTGCTCCAGATACTAATTTTTGTGATAATTTTATACATACATCAGCGACGTGATAGCAGCTACGGGTACTTATATAACCAACTAAATCTCAAAATTCAACATCCATTTCCCTTGCTCATACAGTCCATCGAATCTCGACGAATGAGAGAGTTATAAAATCCGTATATGCATATCCATAGCATTTTGAATATGTCTTTGATCCCACTAGTTGAAATTTAAGCAAGTGGATTCGAGTGTGGCTATGCAATCCAATGTTGGATTTAGATCCAGTTTCAGGTATTTATAGACACTAGAATGGTAGGTGTGATAGCATTTGTATCTCGTATCGCGGCGATGGATTTGCATCTACGTGGCCCAAAATGGATATCTTTGCGTCCATGTTTAATTGCGAAGGGTTGCTGGTGTACGTCTTCGTGTATTCAAAGGTGAGTGAGCAAACCGGCTGGTGGCTTGGCATCCTTCGATTCCTAACTAATCATTGTCTCAACATATCGAATGCTACCTGGAACCAAATGTGGACACATGGTCATAGGATGTTTTAATGCTGGAATGTTCTAAGACTGAGATATATTTAGACTTCAGCACAAATCCTCATCCTCAATCAAACGGAATCAAGCCTCTTCTTCCGTTGGAATCTCGTCGTCAAAAACTGCCCAACCTACCATTAACTACGGCCACAAGTGCAATACATAGGTAAGGAAGTCTCAGCGACTTAGAGTCCACCAGCTTCTCTAGAGTCAGGCCCTTAATCTTAGGATGGAGGAAATAGATAATGGCAGTCTCCACTGCCAGCCAGCACTATTGTAGCGTAAATAATTCATCACTAGGACTCGTTTTACCGGTTAGGAAAGAATGGGGCCGTAAAACGTAGACAATGGAAACTTCAACTCAGTTTTGCCATGCCAATTGGGTTCAAAAATAGATTGAAAGTGGTAGCAGCTCAAGTGAAGAACTGCGTAAGACCAATACCATTAGCACGATGCACAAATATAAAAACTTGAGCAATGTATATCCACCTGAGAAGATTAATCTGATTGTATAAATGTAGTATAAGAAGGTCATGGCAACCACCGGGATAGCAGCGTGGCTATTATCTGTCCCCTTGAAGTAGAGCCAACCCCTGTCCAGGGGGCGAACGTACACGTCCTATCAATGTAAGCTATAAGATATTGGGTACGACGGGCCAGAAGAAACGTCACAAATTCCTCGGCTCTAGCGGCTAGAAGGTTCTAGTACTGATACGGACAGTTGATATGGCCTCTGTACAGGATGGCCAGCACGTGGGGTGAGGCGTAGGCACTTGCAGAGAGGCAGATATATAACGTTCTGTGTTCGACAATTCTTAATATCAATAGTCTCTAGAACCTTGGCGAGGTAGTATGAAACCAGGCCATTGCCACTCCGCTATCTAAGGATCCGACACAGGTGGAGGTTGGGGTTTCGCTTTCGGTTTCCTATGTTCTGGAGCAGCTCGATCCACGCGCGGTTTAAGCTCTCAGCTTTGGAGCGCACTTGAGCTTAAATCTCGGCAAACTTGGTGTTGACAATGAATTATTGTGTTTTCTCTCAGCAGGATACATGACCAGAATATAGAAGGTATCCTCCCCACGGTCTTTAGAGGCAAGAAAACAGAGGATTCGGGGATGAACCAAATCAAGATAAGCTGGACAAAGACAAGCAGCATCACCATTAAACTGGGGGTTTTCCACGACTAGTCATCAATTCTACAATTTTTTCCGATTGTAACACCTGACGCTGATATGGCTCCGATGTACCAGGGTTCGTCGAAGAGGTCATTGAGAACAGCCGACTCACTGGGACGGGCAAGTTCAACAATGAGCTGCGACGCACCAGCGATAAATAATGAGATACCCATGCCGAGAATGAAACATACCGCGAGGAAACTACCAACTGCAGCCATGCTAGTATAGTTGTGACACATTATTTTCTTGATAGGTGGAGGAATCTCATTACTGTGGACAGAAGAAGTTTGCCAAACAGCCCCAAGAACAGTAATGATGCCAGCAATGGTAGTAAGATGTTTTCGCTCAAATTTATCATTGAACTGATGTCCAGCACTCAGTTTCAAATTTGGGGATATCACGCTAGCAGTGGAGACGAACATAAGGCATAATTGGTAGGCGATAAGGGCAACAATGTTGAGGCGTCATTGATAACGCCTAAGAGCGTCCCCCTGACAGTACAGAGCGCAACAATGGGCTCAGAGAGCAAATCCCACACGACGAACGATATTCCATTGCTGGCGAATACATGAAGGTACTCTGCAAGCTATTAGAAGGAGGTTTTCGTGATGAGGCTGTCCTGGGGGATTGTCAACGGGGCGTGTATATTGCCAGCGAAACTGTCCGCCAGATTCAGCGCAAGGAGAAGTACTTTGAGGCTCTGGGCCTCACCTTTGCGAGACGTCTTCTCAGCGGACCCTTATTTTATTCAGGGCCGGAGTCTCTGAAGCGGGTAATGCTTTTGGGGGCAATCATGACGAAACAATCCTCATAATTGGACACGACCCTGACAAGCTACGCCAGGCGATGAACAACATTCTCAGCGCAGCACCCTAGAAGGATAGGGACCCTTGACATATCAAGGCCATAATACGCGTTATTCTCATTGTCGCCGCAACGGACGACGAGGCCGAGGCGAAGCGGAAGAGTTACCTCGAATACACCGACCAGGAGGGTGCTCTAGCCCTTCTGGGTGGGTGGACTGGGCTTGACCTACCCATCTATGGAGAGGACGACAATTTCGATTCAGTTGCAGTCCTCAGATACAGTCCCTTGTGGGCAGGTTTTCGGACACGGTACCAGGAATGGATAATCTCCCGTGTACAAAGAGACTGATTATCGAGTTTCTCAGCCTTGAGGGATTGGGATCCAAGATGACTGGCAGCCCGACGGTGGCAGACAAGTTAGAGAGCTTAGTGGACACATCAGGAGTGGGTGGGTTCAACCTTGCTCACATTGCCAACCCCGGGAGCTTCGAGGACATTGTCCAGTACCTGCTCCCCGAATTGCGGCTTCGTGTGTTGTTTAGAACCTCTGTAGACAAGGATGGCGCTACGGCAAAGGGAGTTTTCAACGACTCGAGGAGACTCCCTGAGGACCAGGAGAGTCGTTACAAGTAGAAAGCGGGTGAAAATAACCCCACATAGTAGTAGAATGGCGTAGAAACTGCCAGCAATAACCAGATAGAGGAAACTTGATACATGTCCTGGAAAATAAATAATAGCGGTGGCTATTGTCATTAACAACAAACAGCTGCATACATAATATTAGGAGCCAAATACCTTGCAGTCTAATACAGCAGATAATCAATAATGAATTACTATATTCGTGCACATTCTGAAGCACTCTGCTGATGACGATCTCACGGCACTACCGCCGTGTAGGAATGTTAATAGTCTTAAGCTTTCGGCTAGCAATTGGGCATTGAGTAGTTGCTATATTAGTCGCCTACGCTCATGTTACAATAAAGTCATCAGAACTCGTTTGACAGCCAAAATACCTTTACCCGGTGGTGCTGACTGGGAGTTTGAGTGACGAAATAGGAATGGGAGAGTATCTTGGAGAATCAGGGGAAGCCGGTGGAGATGAAGAGACGGGGTAGGTGGGGAAATAGAGTATAATTTATCTTGATAATAGTAGCTTATTTATACGAATCCTCAAACGTCCTCCATGACCAACCAGGTATCCCTGCGACTCGGTGATATATTCATGACTGCATAGCGTAGAGACTGCATCGCGAAGAAAATCACACTTTGATTCTGTTAAAGTGGCATTCAAGTACTATATGACCAACTTCGAAATGAGCTCTTCTGGTGGCCGTCCAAATGATAACATACCCAGCCGAGGCCGTTTACATGTCAGCAATGCCACATGCAAACCCCATTTCCTACTGTTAGATTGATTGTATTTACAAGACCAACAAGTCTTGCGTCCCTACTTTAGCAAGTTGTAATCGATCCCTCTCAGCACTTTTTTATATATTACATTTACTGTTTATTTATGGCGAATTTAGCAAAAGACTACTCATGCACATCACGCAACCTAATATTAATATATGCCCCTAAACTTTCGCAATCTGTCTTTGTTCTTTGACCGGTCGTAATCAGCACAGATGGTGCCCTCTTCTCCTCATCCAAATCACTACTCTACTTCAGCCTATCACGCATAGCCCCTCCTGCTAACCAGTGTCGACTCCCTTCATTCTATTTCCTCTATTCTCGCTATTGCTTCTCCCTCCGCTGAAAGACACACTCCAGCTTACCTGCCTTGAGAATCAGCTGGTTACGCGCATCTCGGTGGATCGTAGTCCCATCCTCGCCAGGTGCAAATTCAAACTCGTAGTTCCACACCGTGTAGGCCAACACCAGTCTAACCACAATCAGGGCCAGCCTCCTACCGACACAGTTGAACGGTCCTGACATAACACGTCGTCAGCTATTTTATCTCACTTGGTGACTCTCATTATACATACCAAGGTGAAATGGCTGGTACGCCCGTTTCTCAATTATGAGCTCGGGACGGCTTGTCCATCTTTCGGGGATGAATTTGTTTGGTTCTACGAAGTATCGCTCGCCTACCACGTTTCATTAGAGGTTTTCGGGGGCATATGAATAGCAAGTGACTGGGACGAAGGTAAGGAAGACAAGAGTCGTGATTTATGATGCGCAGTCAACGGAAATGGTTTACGAACTTCCTATACACTGATCAGTATTTCGGCGTTGGAGCTTCAAGACCTTTTTCTCACTTTGCATGGTGGCACCGGCAATATACACGGTCACATCTCCAGGAATATGCACGCCATCAACCTCAATACCTTCCGGTGGCGTGAGACGCGGGCCATTGTTGCAGGTAGGGTTGTCCATCCTCAAAGTCTCCGTAATGACAGCATTGAGGTACTTGGCATCAGCCTCGCCCAGATCGCCATTTGTAAACTCGCCGGGCTTCGTGCGTCCGTATAGTGGCTTCAACTCTTCACGAATTTTGCGTCGCACTTCTAGATCCCTAGCCACATAATAAAAGGCAAATGAAAGCGCCGCAGCGATGGTGTCCGTGCCACCAATGATGATTGCCTGAGAGTCTGCGTAGACAATGTTGCGGTTGAAGAATGACTTTGGTTTCTCAGCGTGGAAGTCTGAGAGAAAGTACTTCATCAAGTCTTCGTGAGCGTCATCTCCTTCCTAGCCATTCGCAACATCAGTATCCGGCCACGGCCTGGTCATACGGCACTAGCAAATACCTCGATTCTACGGTCTGCCATGGCGACCGCCATCTTCTCAAACTGGGCATGCTCGCCACCGAGACCCAAACCGCTCAGCAGAACAATTGGCCACGGCATCTGACCAAGCCCGGCAATGTTCGCAAACGTGACCTCTATAAGGTGCAGCATTGGATCTTCCCTGCCGGCCTTGATAGATCCAAAGCTGGTTGAGAAGCCCATGCGGCCCATATTCTCAAATGGAATGAGGCTCGAGTACAGGGACGTGTCGACAGGCCGACCCTCAAGAACCTGTAGCCTGTCCAGCCACTCGTAGACTACCTCCCGGGCGTAGTTTTCGTACGAAGCAAGCGCTGCGAGCGATGAGCGTGTAGTCGATTGCACTGCGGGCGGAGGGCTCACCTTCTGTGTTTAGCGCCTTGTCCCAGATCTGGCGTCTCCATCGGTGGTCCTGTCGATCCCCGATGGAATCCAAGTTCAGTTCACCCTTGTAGTGGACGGCATCATAGGTGGTGTTTGTCTTGGTGCACTTTGAATTTGCACCATGCACCTTCAGTTGAGCATCAATGGACAACAGAAGAAGCTCATTCGGGCCTATAGAGCAGTTAGGACGGTTTGGATCTCATCTCACGACTAACGCACCCATCCGGACAATATCCCCACACTTCTCCAGAAGCGCCGTATGCTCCAGGTGCATCTTTCCATTCCTGGAAATCCACGGTCCATAAAACTTGGTTAACTTAGCCGCGAGCGGGCCAGGGAAGCGACTCAAGCGGTGGAAAAAGACTCGGTATATGGACATGCTGGTGAACATGCCCAAGAGGTACGACAATGAGATGGCGGCGCCCAGGAGCGCCCCCCGCCCAACTCCCCCATACGAGGCGCACGCAGCCCATACCAGCAGTGATAGCAGTAAGTGGCCGCCGGCGATTGGGATGGCTTGCTTGAACTTGTGGCCGCGAATGAAGTAGAGGAGGTGGGATAGAACGCCAGCCGTCGTGGATGCTAGACAGAGTTGGCCGAGGCCAACTTGATTGAGCTGAATGGCTGAGGCTATGGCCATGGCTACGGCACCGGGTAGGTCCGGCAACGATTGTCTGCTTCCGCGGGAGAGTAGGGCAAGACAGAGGGATGACAATGTCTGGAAGAGATTTCCCACGCTCGCAGGTGAGATGTTGAGGGTATGTCAATCGAAGGTAAATTGAGTGGCAGCGCATGTTGGCGGGCAGCACATGTCAACGGCGGCGCGTTTCAGCAGGAGGTCCTGTGCCGCGTTGTTCCATGTGATAACCGGATCAACCCCAGCCAACACTCTACCAGTACCTTTGCCACGGGCAATTAAGCTGCACAATTGGTGTCTCGCGTGGGATCACGTTTGTTTGGCTTCAGTGGTTTGACATTTGGCAAATGCTGTATTTTGGAACTACTCAAGTCGCAGACTCGCGGTTAGTTGAGCAACCGCTGCGTGCGCCATGCCTTGCTGTAAAGCTTGCACATCCGCTCAGTCCCCATGCACTTAACGGGATGCAATATGCGATGCCATACCGAGGTGGTTGATGTGCCCAATCATTCTTAGTGAAACCAGTAGAGGGCCACTCGCTGGGACGGCTCTAACCCATGGCATGGCTCCCTGCGCATTGTAGTTCACGATTTACGGTCTTTGAAGGAGTACTACCATTGTGCCGCAAATCCGTCTTCATACCGACCTTTATAATTTTAATCAGCATTTCCCTTCCTCCCCAAGCTCCGCCGCATCCATGCCCGGCCACTGAACTGGTGTGCAAGCGAGGCAGAATGTAGTGCGCACCTCGTTTGTTCAATGGAGCGTCTGGAATAACAGCGCCTTGTTTAGTGCTACAGTTGTGTTGACCTTGTGTTAGCCGAGTTGCAGGTAGTCAAAAGCTACAGGCACACAAGCCGTGCCAGAGGCCCTTTACCACAACTTTCCCTGTACAAATACACTCTCAATCAAACTGCATGCTTCAACCTCCATCTTATCAATCGCTCCAATGTAATCATTACACCATGATACGCTTCCCGCGGCGCCTGAGAGCCGCACACCCGCCCACTGTAATTGGCTGTAAGTAGGTTAGGCGTGTGGGGAGTGGAGAGGAATATCGGTGGGTCAGATTGAATAGGTCATGGAAACAGAGACTTGAGGTCATATGAATAGCAGTACTCCTTCAGAGGTGAGGTACGGCGCCGCGGCCCGTGTTGGCCGCCGCGTTCACAGCTTCGAATTCGTTCAAACTTTGCGGCAGCGTGGAACCGCGGCCCAAGTGGACGCACTCAGCGACAAACTCAGCGACAAACTCAGCAAACTTGGCAATCTCAAGGCAGGCGACAAACAAGGACATCCAGCGCAGCATCCAAATTCAACACACGAGCCTCGTGATCATGAGACGACGACCAAGGCTTCGACCAGGGCTTCGTATAGCTACAGAAAATAGTCGCTCCCATCAGGATATTAGCCGTGCAAACTCACCCATGGATCCACAAAATCAACATGCAGGATTAAGTGGTTGAAATGCTTGGCTACCCTGGAGCGAGGATTGGCGAGGTGTAGCTCCCGACATTGAGCAACCTGTGAGGCCTCTGTGGCGGGTCCGACGTAGAGTCAAATAGGCTAACAAGCTAGCGATTTGTTTATTCCCTTTGTGGTTTGTCGGTCGAGCGGTTCCGCCCATCCAATCCACTCCATCGCAGGTTCCACGACCCGCGGCCTGGACAGCATGCAACGGCCCGAGGCAGCCAGACAGGGAAGAGCAGATCAACAACCTAGTGGCTTTGTCAATTGCACTGTTTTGCTGGGTTGCCATCAATTAGTTAACGCATCGGTTAAACCAATTCAATCCACTCCATCACCTAAGCATGCTTACTTTGGACTGGGTCCTGCGAGCCTACAATTGGCCGACCTTCCGCTTCGACTAATTCCATGGATCTCGTAAGACTGGGAGTCAGCACGGCTAGCTTCTTTACGGAGAAGGCGCACGGCAGTTTGGGCCTCGATCAATTGGAAGGGAGGGCTCTCACCGCAAGATTGTTATCCGTCTGTGTATTGGTTGGACCCTCGTGGGCATCCTTACTCCCTGGCTGGGACCCGAGTGCACGATAATCGTTAACAGGCCTTCTTCTACATGCCCTCTGTTGTTGTTCCTAATCCGTCGACAGGCACCACCAAAGATCGAAGCTCTCCCCACAGCTCCGCCACCACTACCTCGTGGCTAAGCCTCAAACCCCAGCAGTCTAACCAGATTCAACACCAATTCACGACCCTAGGGCTCTGGAAACGCCCGACGGCCTATTTCATCCACCGACCGTGTTAAATCCGTGAGGTGGAAGTGGTGCAATTGTACTACGGCTGCCGGGCGGCGCTTCTCATGGTCCGACCGCCTCAGCTGTCAGCTATGTTGTTGCTGGAGAGTTGTAAGCTTTAGTATGCGAAATTCCAAATACCATAGAATCGCAGCGCAGCCAAGCTTACGAAGAACTGTGCCATTATTGGCCTAGACATGTTGCCGCGTGGCTGCAGATGCCATGTAGAATGTTGAACCACCGGAATGCAGTTGTGGTTTGTATATAAGCTTCCCGCCTACCCCAATCAATGCCTCAGACCAACTGCACACCATCGCCTTCACCGCAATCTCGCCTCCAATCACCCAGCTCAATTGACAAAATGTACGCCTCCGGCTTCAAGGTTTCTGCCTTGAGTGCGCTGGTGCTCGGTGCTGCCGCCGCCACAATTCGAATTGACGCCGGGCAGAATGGCCTCACCTTCTCCCCCGACTCGGGTCACGGCCAAGGTCGGCGACATCCTCGAGTTCCACTTCCATCCCGTCAACCACAGCGTTGTGATGGGCGACTTCAGCGACCCCTGCCAGCCTGCCAAATCTGGCGGCTTCTTCTCCGGCTTTCTGCCCGCCTCCAGCGGCGAGAATGTAAGCGTTGGAACCCACAAGGCGCCTAGACCCACGGGCTAACAACCGTTACAGAAGGACGTGTTTCAGGTAACCGTCAACTCAACCGATCCCATATTCTTCTACTGCTCGCAGAACGCCTTCAGTCACTGCAAGAGCGGCATGTCTGGTGTGGTCAACCCGTCCTCCGACCAAACCCTTGACGCATACAAGAAGGCTGCCGCATCTGTGTCTTCCGCGTCCAACCCCGCGGAGGAATTTGGAGGAAAGCTTGTTGCCGCTTCTTCTCCTTCTTCTCCTTCTTCTTCTGCTTCACCAGCGCCTAGCCCGACGTCTGATGGAAGTAGCTCGGGCGGTGGCGGCCTCTACGGCGGCAGCAGCGGTGGTGGCTCGAAGGGCAGTGCTGGTGTGAATGTTCAAGCATCTGCTGGGGTGGTTTTCTTGCTTGCGGTAGGCATGGCTGTCCTGATTGCAGCATAATATCCTGTAACATTTTATAATGGCAGCATTGGTCTTGAGTTGAGAAGCTTTTGCTCACTGCCATCTACGATGGCTTCTATGCAGTGCAGAATCTTGGGATTGTTCATGTACATCCCCGCATTATCGGTTAGATCCGAGTGAGGGGCTGATTCAGGCAAAATATTAATTAATGTATTAGATCTTTTAGCGCCCAAGTCATACCTGGTTGATGTGATTGTGCAAAGTAATATCCCTTCTCCTTGCCCCAGCAGTATTGCCTCGACGTATGCTTCAGTAAGCTGAATATAAAAGACTTGTGCAGCCTGAACGTTCTTCAACCCTCTGTCGAACGGCCGTAATACGAAGGCAGTACGTCCTACTCATGCATCGTGCACGATGGATCGTGCCATCATCAAGCGACACCACAGCTTGGCCTTACCCACCTTCCAATAAAACACCTCAGGCAGCCTAGTGTCATGAAATGAAACCCAGGGCCCTAGCGACGCTTCAATGTTTATTGCAATGCGTATCCGGCTCTGCCCCCACACCTCCGGGATGTACCACCGTGCCACCACTCTGCTCCAGACATGTGGGACATCTCCGCATTTCTTCGCTTCCACAGATACCATCGTCATGATGAGTAACGGTTCCCTTTTCATCATCTACAAAACGGATGTACAATCTTGGTAGATGGGTACGTCTTAAAATCTATTACAAAAGAACAACATTTACCAAGTCTGGGCTGGCAGGCAACTATCCATGGGAGTCATGGGTTCACCAAACAACACCCTGCACAACACCCCATTCGATGAACTGCCAGACCGTCGTCGCGTTTGGAATGAACCCCCCAATTCTCACCATGAAGGCTTAGGGCGCCTCGTGCTCTTGACACCCGATGTCGTCGCAGCCGCCGCGTCGTGTATCAGAACGGGCCGACGAACGGCGCTCAACTGGAATATGAATGAGTTGAATGTTGCCAACTTCAACAGGCAACCTATGCAACACCATATTATATCTCTTTTGGACGGCCGGGCATTCGACGATGTCTACATATTCAATCCACAGCAGTCCTCCCAATGGGATGGTCTTCGACATTTTTCTGCCCCGTTTCCCACCCCCGAAGACCCGGAACGTCGCCGGTTTTACGGGGGAGTTAGTTCAGCTGAGATAACTGATCGCTCCAGCACGCGTATTGGCATGCAGTATTGGGCACGCGAGGGCATCTGTGGCCGTGGCGTGCTCCTAGACTATGCATCGTACGCCAGCCACAAGGGGACCCAATATTCAACATTCAGCGACCACTCAGTCTCACTGGATACCCTTATTGAGATTGCGAAATATCAACAAGTTTCCTTTCGACGCGGTGATATTCTTTTCGTACGAATCGGTGTCGTCAAGGAATGGGAGACGGAGATGGGTCCCGAGGAGCGGCAGGCCTACGCAACAACGTCAAGCCCACAGCATGCAGGCATCGAAGGGACGGAGGAGATGCTGCGATGGCTTTGGAACGAAGGATTTTCTGCGGTTGCGAGCGACGCGTTGTCATTCGAGGTGTATCCGCCGAAAAAGACCTACGCGCGTGCCGACGGGTCCGAGGTTGAAGGGCTGTTTCTACACGAGTATCTCCTAGCGGGCTGGGGCATGCCCATCGGAGAGCTCTTCGACTTGGAGGAGTTGAGCAAGATTTGCCAAGAGGAAAAGCGATGGGACTTCTTTGTGGCGAGTGCTCCTTTAAATATGCCAGGCGGTGTCAGCAGCCCCCCAAACTGTGTGGCAATCTTCTAGAGCGGTGCAGAAATTCACTGTAAGAGCGATGCAATATCTCGGCCCAAGGAATTAATTTCTATAGACCCGAGTCCCCAAGATTTGCAAGAATTCTGGTGAAACGCTCGGCCAAGCCCCAGAAGCGCATCTTCTGTAGCAGCGCCTGGGCCTGTTGGCTGATGGCCTTGATACCTTGGCGGGTGCAAAAGTCTCCCGAGGACCCAATGCTAGCTGGTCCCCCGTACTGAATCCAAGCCGCGATCTGGTTTCTATGGGTCTCGGAAGAGTCTAGTCGTACCAAGGTGCCCGGCCCATACGCAGTGGACACCTGTGGACAGTGTGCTGCCACCGCGATGATAAAGGTATAGCCCATGAATATGCGCAGGATTTCGCAGGGCGCAGACACGACATATTCGTTTGCAATGGATATGATCTGGGCAGCGTGCCATACTAGATTTCGCGTTTGTTGCAAGTCGTCGGCTAGGGTAGACTCGAGTCGTCGCCGAGCAAAGGCCAACTCAATCTCGGCCTTCTTGGATCGCGGACCGGGAGTGATGCGTGCCATGAATATGACGAGGTCCATAACGTCTTCAGCTGTATAGAGATGAGAATAGTGGCAGATTAGACCCGTGATACTATGGCACTCTTGTTAGCTTGGAATGTGCATCAAGTGTTTAACCTCACTCACTTGTAGTTGATGAGCTCCGCGATTGACGTTGGGTTAGACATCGATTGCCCTAGAGTTGTAAGTCCGCCAAGCAAAGCACCCTTGGCCTGCTTTTGAGCCGTCAGCATTGAAGGAAGTCCAAGAAAATCGGACATTGACAAGATTTGCAGCTGCTTCAGGTCCCACAGTGATCGGCCAAGCACTTGAGCACATAGCCTCTTGCTCCACGGCGACAGTTCGGCGGGCACGCGCTTCCCAGCTATGTTCTGACGAAGGACGTCTGGGAATGGCGGATTAATCATGCTGCAAGGAAGATGAGACTGCAGGGCTTTCCAAGCCTGAGCCGACGGAGCATCCCACAGTATTTCAGAACACGGAAGCTTGCTTGGCAACTCGCTCAAGTCAACAGCCCCGCGCCTGTTGGTGAGGGTGCACAAGCTACAGTCATACTCAAATGACGACCACACAACTCTGATCTCCAGTTCTTGGTCTCTCCAATGCAGCCAATCCGCATGAAGTGAGGCTTGATCAGCCGATGTCGCGTCGCGCCGGTCATGCTTCTGGCTCCCCATGTTTAATCGTGATCCCAACAGGCCCATGCCTCGCAAGCTTCCCATAAGCATGCCCCGGGATCGGTCCGCGTTCTGGTAGAGTTGCCGATTACCCGATCCAAGAGAGTAGATTTGGTGTAAGCAAGACGCACTCAAGTAGGCGAGATCCTGGTAGTATGTGCTGTCTGAGCCTCCCTGGACACACGGGGTAGCTCCTAATTTGTAAAAGCAGGTGAGGAAAGATGGAGTATGCCATTAAAAGTACATACCAGCCATGCAATTGTTTGAATGCAGATATCACTGAGAATGGTAGATTGCGTGTGGGCATCCGACTCGTCCGAGAACAAGGCTCCAATGCAAGCCATGGCGGCGACTAACACGGTGGGGCAAGTCTCGAGGTTGAACGAAGGAGCATGTATCATAGGTAAGATTGGGTTAAATTCGACGAGAAAATTGTCAACTGAGCGTCTCAGCAACTGGATAACGGGTATCATGGCGTGGTCTTGGACGTCCTCCAACCTTGGAAGATGTGGTTTAGACATGAGCTGCACCAGCGTCTCTACCATGTTGGACGGTACATTGGGCTGAAGAGCGCCTTTCAATATGTCTTGCAGTGGAGGCAGATGATACGTCTGTGGTGCAGAGTCGCGAGTCTGGTCAAAGGGCCATTGCTGCCCCGCTGGCTGACCGCCTGGATGGAGCCGGTTCATTGAATGCTGAGCGTGAGGCGGCTTTGGCGTTACTGGAGGTTCAGTTCGGGGTAGAATCGTGTTTGGGTCCCTCGAAAGCGATGGCAGAGGCATCCTTGGTGTGGCTTGGGGGCCAACCTGGCTGGAGCAAACATCTTCTGGCTGGAAGTCTGTGCCATCTGACAGTCCAACGTCAAGCCAGTCGAGATTGATGTTGCGCCAGTCTAATTCCCCAATATCACGCATATACTGCCCAGTGGATTCATGTGTGAAGGCCGAATCTCCAAAGTCCGTGAGCGACATGGACCCATCCATGTTGGAAATGTCCGGGCTAGGCCACGACGGCATTGCCGAGGCCGACATGTCCACGCTGCTCTCTACACCTTGGAGGAGGAACAGACGCCCAGTTTCCACGTGCATATTTTCGGGGACAGGCTGCGTAGGCTTCGTAACTGGGTCGACGTGTTGGCCAGCGCGGGGCGGGGATGCTGACGGGTTTCCATGTTCCGAATATGGTACGTCGCCTCCATAAAGCGCCCCTTTCTCGCTCTGTTGCGTGTCGGCAACGCTCGAGTCGGGAGGGCTACGACCAGCTGTGTAGTCGCAGGGAGAGCCTGCTTTGGAGCAGCTGTGGCATGGCTGTACTCGATCACACCTCAGCTTCTTGGCCACACACCGCGAACACGACTTGGGGAGGTTGCGTTTCGGGGAGCTGTCGAGCTTGTGAGTGCACCTGAGGTGGCGAAGCAGCACGTCGTTCCTGGAGAATGTCTTCCCACATATCGGACACGGGAGTTGGCTGCGTTGGCCGGGGTGCAAGTGTGAGGAGTGAATGTGGCGGGAGAGGTGGCTAGGTCGTGCGAGTCGGAGGCCGCACTCTGTACATTCGTGGGTTTTCCGTCCGCGGTGACTCTGGGAGGGCATCGAGTCAGCACTTTGTCGAACGCAATGCGAGCGATGAGGGGATACACAGGATTCGGGACACTGGACTGCAGGCGTGAAACCCAGAGATGGCTGCTGCGACGTACCCGTGAAGCCGCCGGCTTTGGAGACGTCACCATGGTGAACGTGGTCGCCAATGGAGACGGAGAAACTGTGTGCGGTGGTCTCGGGGCTCTCGGAGCATGGTACGGCGTCTTCCACCCGCGTCAAGCCTGCGATGCATGCTGTTGCGAGGTTTCTAGGTTCTCCCAAGCCTATCTCAGCCGTGGCCGTCAGATGACTGCATGGTAGGAAGGTTGAGATTGGAGGCATTGCGGGGAAGATTGGGGAACAGACAGTGGGGGGCGACCAGGATCCTCCCCCAGTACGATGACATGCCTTGATATGGCCTGCATGGCACTGCTCTCACTACCTGCAGCGCTTTCAGTTACAGAACCTTCAGTGGCCGACGCGAGCCTAAATAGTGGCTGGGGGTACCCGTCTCACAGCTAGGGCTGCTGTAATAACTTGGCAGGTTGCTTTTCGCCCAGGGAGGTCTGGTCCCCCATTCGTCTCTCAGTCAGGGCTCAGACTTTATGCGTATGGAACAAGATTATGCGTAGCATAAGTATGCCATGTAGATCGACGTCGTTCCGCTTCATTGGCTGCTACTTGCTCATCTCTTCAATTTACTCGTCGTATCCCATTCCTGGAATGACACTGGTACGGTCACTAGGCACTCCGTACTATTCCATTCTACTTACTACTCCGTTCCATACTACTACTCCGTACCGTACCATACTGCAAAGGCAACGTAAATATTGGTGAACCATTGTGGCACCCTCCGAGGCTCGGCGCAAGCCACGACAATTAGTCCGCTGTGCTCACGGAGACAAGTCATGAGCCAACGAATGCATTGTAAACTAGGCTGAGCTCAAGTAGATCATGGATTAGGAGGACCCGTGTGGTCGTGTTCTTTCGCCATGCTCCGGCCCAACCAGGAGTAATGAACCCTATCCCCAAGCACAGCTACTTCGTCAATATTGTTCTCACAACTGAGCAAACAGCATCCCCAACGTCTTTCGTAGTCGCCGCACCCCCTAAATCTCCAGTCCTTATCTCAAGACCCCCGGCAGCCTTTGACTCCAGAACATGTGACACCGCTCGTTCGATAGCTGCAGCCTCTTCCGGCAAGTCCAACGAGTATCGGAGCATCATGGCGGCGCTGAGAATCTGACCAACGGGGTTTGCTAGGCCTTTCCCTGAGATGTCGGGAGCGCTACCGTGCACCGGTTCGTAAATCCCGTTGCATTTTCCTTCCCCCGGGATACCTGAGATACTGGCGCTCGGCAAGACTCCCAGCGTGCCGGTGATGCCACCCGAAATGTCGGACAGGATGTCTCCAAAGGTGTTGTCCGTATGAATCACACCGTTGAATCGCCTCGGGTCCGCAACCATCAACATGGCCATGCTATCGGCGAGCTGGTGGCGCAAGTCGAGGTCGGGGAACTCGGCGGCCATGACTTGACTTGTGACTTTCCTCCACACCCTTCCACTGGCAAGTACGTTGGCTTTATCTGCGCTCCAAACGGTCGCTGGCTTGCCGTCCCCATTGCCCATCAGTCTCGCGACGGCAGCGCTCACGCGTGCAAGTCGTTCAATCTCCCGACGCGTGTATATCCACAGGTCAGACCCGGTCTCGGAGTCTTCTCTTTTGTCGCCGAAGTAAGCCCCGCCGCAGTTCTCTCGTACGACAATGAACTTTACCCCGGAAACGATTTGGGACTTGATGGGCGAGCGCTCGACAAGAGAAGGCGCAAAGAACTCGCAAGGTCGGAGATTCGCAAAAGCATTCAGGTGCTGTCTCAGTCGCAGCAGGCCGGACTCGGGATTCGGTGATGCAGATGCCCATTCGGGGCCACCCACGCTCCCAAACAGCACGGCGTCGCTTTTGCTAGCCTTCTGGAGGACCTCGTCTCGTATAGGCTGGCCATCGTACTTGTCAATGCTGCAGCCGCCTGCAAGGTCAAATGTCTTCTCGAAGTGAAGGTGAGGCCGGCATTCTTCGATGGCGTCGAGGACCTTCAGGGCTTCCGCCATGATTTCCGGGCCCACATGGTCGCCGGGCAGAACCAGAATATTATGCGTTTGTTTTGAAGCCATTCTCGTTCCGCGAAGTTATTGTTCGGTGTCCAGCTCCATTGAGATCGTCGTTGGATCTGTGTTGCTCTCCCCGCGCACTCGCCTTATGTCTATATACGCATCATGGCCGAGGTGACATCTCCGGTACCGGTCCACCGGCTCCATGTATCCCGGTCGGCAATGTGCAGGCGTTCCCAATGGCAATGGGTCCTGTCATCGGGCGTGCCACGACCGACCGGGAAGTTCGCCACCAATATGAATTCTCCTCTATAGTGGACCAATCCACTGTATACAGCGGCCTTTAGTGGTCAATTACGACTCTTGGGGCTTGCCAGCTCTTCCTTGCAGTGCTTGTTTCCTAGACATAAAACTCCTGATCAGTCGTTACGGACATTGTCTCCTCCTACTATTTATCAAGCGACAGGTAACAGAATCAAGAATTATAGCTGTATCATGGGCCGACTTCAAGGAAAGGTTTGCATCGTCACAGGTGCTGCCTCTGGTTTCGGTCGGGGCATTGCTGCAAAGTTTGTGGCAGAGGGAGCCAAGGTCATCATCGCGGACCTAAGCGCGTCGGGCGAACAAGCTGCCCAGGAGTTGAACTGCGACTTCGCAATCGTTGATGTTACAAACAGGGTTGACTGGCAGAATCTCTTGAAGACTACCCTTGACCTTCATGGACAGCTCGACATCGTCGTCAACAACGCGGGGGCGACGTATGCGAATAAGCCGACAACTGAGGTGACGGAGCGAGATTTTGACCTTTGTTTTAACGTCAACGTGAAGTCGCTTTACCTCTCAACCGATGTTCTCTTGCCATACTTTCTTGACAACGAGAGACCGGGATGTTTTATCCAGGTGTCATCAACAGCCGGTATTCGTCCCCGCGGAGGGCTGACCTGGTACAATGCCTCCAAAGCAGCTGTCTGCAACGCAACGAAATCAATGGCCGTTGAATATGGGCCGAAACAAGTACGATTCAACTCTGTATGTCCCGTTGTGGGCAGCACTGGCATGTAAGTGCTTTATCATCTTGGCTCTTCTACTAAGATTACGTACTAAAGCCAATGAAGGACGCATCTCTTCCTCGGCAAGCCGGATACTGAAGAGAACCGGGCAGCGTTCATTGCTACAGTCCCACTGGGTCGTGGATCAACCCCTGCTGATGTTGCCAATGCATGTTGCTATCTAGGAAGCGATGAAGCCGCCTTTATTACAGGCGTTAACTTGGAGGTATGAACAGCTGTCCAGCCTCAGAGTCGGGGTTATGGAATACTGGACGTCTGCGACGAGTGCTAACGGAAATTTCCAGGTTGATGGAGGTCGCTGCATCTAAGTTACAAGTCTCGCTGGATTTTGTTCTGTAGGAAGCTCAACCCGGAATGAGAACCATTTACTACAGAGAGCAATTGGTCTCATAGCATTGCATGTAGTTAAGATGTAAAAGACTGCTGCTGAAGAGAACGAGAGATTATTGTTTTGACTAGTAGAGCAGCAAATAACGTTGCTGCTATAGCACAGAGAGAGGCTCATCATACATTATGCAAATCAATTTTATTAACTTCATGCTCGTGAGCTTCTCAGTGAGGACAGTATGTATGAAGCCATAAACATGTATCTTATATTATACGAGGAGGTAGCGATACTGAGACGAAGCACGCAGTGCATAAGATCCTCATGTAGTCAACTGCAATGTGGCACATTGAGACCAGGTTAGATGAGATAGACTTGGGTATACGTACCCATGATCAATTAATAACGTCAAGACTTTATACAAGGCATATATCTATATTGATATCAATGAGGCACCGAACCTGAGACCATGAACTAGTAATGGCCTTTGAGAGTCAACGTCCCAGTCTTGCTTATCATGAACTCGTTGATGGCAACGTCTTTGCCACTCTCCTTGCCCCAACCACTGTCCTTGATTCCTCCAAATGGACCTTCCGCAGAAGAACTGTTCCCTGAATTCTAGGCCGGGCTATTAGTTTACCTGTGACGAATCACACAAGCTGGGGCGTGTGACTTACCAAGCCAATCATACCGGCCTCCAACTTTTCGAATAGTCTCCAGAGTCGATCAACATCCTTCGTGTAGACATAACTAGCTAGCCCTAAGCTCGTATCGTTTGCCCTTTGTACAACCTCCTCCTCGGTTTCGAAAGTGTATACGCCTAGAAGTGGACCGAAAACCTCTTCCTGGCTTAACAGCATACTGTCGTCCATGCCCGTAAGGATTGTCGGCTCCATGAAGTAGCCGCGGCTGCCAGAACTCTGACGTAGACCATTACCTAGCGCAAGCCGGGCTCCTCTGCTAATGGCATCAGCAGCGAGCTCCTCGGCTTTGTCAAGCCCCCGAGTGGTGGTAACTGGGCCGAGCGTGGTGCCTTCTGCGATTCCATGACCGACCTTGAGCTGTCGAGTCCTTTCCACCAGTGCTTCAACCACCTTCTCATGGACACTTCTTTGCACATAGACCCTATTCGCTGTGATGCAAGCCTGGCCAGCATGCCGCCATTTTAGCGACATTAGCGATGACACAGCTTCGTCCAAGTCGGCGTCATCAAAAACGATGAATGGGCAGTTCCCTCCCAGCTCAAGGGTTGACTTTTTCAGGTTCTTCGCACACAATCCCGCAACTATTCGTCCTACACGAGTGCTGCCGGTGAAAGTGACCTTCTTGACCAAAGGGTGAAGAGCGAGAGCCTCAGACAGCGACGGCGTGTTCTCATTGCTGGTGGTCAATACATTAAATACTCCTGGAGGGAATCCAGCTTGGCTAGCCAGATGAGCAAGACACAGGGTTGAAAGGGGCGTCTCCGGCGAGGGGTTTGACCACTATTGTACACCCTGCGGCGAGGGGCTGCGCTGGCCTTGCGTAAAACTAAGGCAATGGGGAAGTTCCAAGGGACCAGGGCTGCTGCAACTCCAATTGGCTGCTTCACGGTCAAGATTCGTCGTCCGGATGCTGGGCCCATGCCGATGGTTCCTTGGACACGCTCTGCCTCGCCGATAAACCACCAGGTGAAGGTGACACCGTAGTCAATCTCGCCATATGCTTCTGCGAGAGGCTTGCCGGTTTCATAAACCAGAATCTTGGCGAGATCGTCCCTGGACTGGACGACAAGCTGATGGAATGCTAGCAGTAACTCCGCGCGGCGTTTGGGGAGCATGCGCGAGTATGACTGAAAGGCTTCGTGTGCGGCTTGCACGGCGCCGTCAACGTCCTCGGCGGCGCAGTCGGAGCAAGACGCCCACGTGTCCCCCGTGCCAGGATCTTGGACGTCGAATTGCTTGCCTGATTTTGCATTGACCCATTCGCCGTTGATGAAGCACTCATTCTGGAACAGACTGGGGCTAGACAACTCGAACGGGAGGCTAAGTGAGGCGACAGCGGCGCTCGTTGACGATGTGGCAACCATCGCGACTGGGACTGACAAAGGAGAATGGCAGAGAATGGTGACTGTCTTTCAATTTTTGCAAATGGGCCATGAACAGTGTAGCTTTGGCAGAGCCTTGATGCTCCAGCTATAAAAGCAGATCAGCGTCCAATCTCACCACCTGTGGACCGGGCCACTGGCGAAGCCCACAGGGACTATTTCCGTAAGTAACCGTTACCGGTGACAGCGCTTCTGAGCCTGATGTAACCTCGCAATTCGTGTGCCCAATCCAGAAGTGAAGGCCATTGTGGTACGCTCCGCAGTGAGATGAGCCTTCGGGCATAGATCTGTGGCACGCTCCGAATGCTCGGACATCATCGTGGGGGGATGAACCCACCAAATTGACTATTGCAGACTTCAAATCCTGTAAACAAGGTTACGAATAGAGCGGTAGCCATCGAGTCCTCCAGGCGTCACAGTACATCGGCCGCGCTACCAGCCAGGGAGCCACCCGACAAGCCTCACGAACATTCCATCGGTTCTGCGGAGACGAGACAACCAGCCTTCCCCACGGGGTCCCCGCGTCCACTGCCGGCCGACAGCTTCCTCTTTAATACAAGCCTGAATCCTCCCGTTGCGATCGCTCTTGATTGACGCTCTCCATACCACGCCGTGTTGGGTCCTCAATTTAACCAAGATAGCTACGGTGTAGTCGACTTCACAATGGCGCCACGGACTCGCACTACTAGCTATAACCGGCTTGTCTCTGTAGCTGTAGCTTTTGGCTCGCTGGTAAGTTCCTACCCAAGGGCTGCGAACGTCGGGCGATAAATCCACTGACTGGTATAGACATATGGCTACTCGTCATCAGTTATTGGAAGTACCATTGGCCAACCTGGCTGGTACAGCTTCTTTAAGCTCCCCATGCAAGGCGAGCCCGGATACGGTACCACCACGACGGATGCCATAGCAACAGCCAATGGCTTGTACAGCGCCGGGGGCGCCATTGGCAGCCTCTTCATTATGTGGGCAGCGACGTCACTGGGCAGAAAGCGGTGCATTCAAATAGGCTCTCTCCTGGCGATGCTTGGCGGTGCGCTGCAAGGCGGAGCCGCCTCACTTGGGTGAGTTGTTCCATTCACGTCCGAGTTCGTTTCATTTGCAAGGCTAATCCTTGTCATCAAAGCATGTTCCAGGCGGGACGCATTATCTGTGGACTTGGCATTGGTATTCTAGTCACAGCCTGTCCAATGTACCTGTCAGAGCTTTCGCCTCCAGACAAGCGCGGGTGGCTTGTTGGACATCACGCCATCTTTCTCGTGTTTGGCTATATGCTGAGTTCATGGCTTGGATATGCGACGTACTTCGCCACAAAGGTGAATGCCTCGTTTGCATGGCGGTTTCCGCTCTGTGTGCAATGCTTCAGTCCCCTCATCCTTTTCATTACTTCCGTTTGGATCCCGGAGTCTCCTCGGTGGCTTCTTCAAAAGGGAAAGACAGAGCAGGCCTGGACAGTTGTTCAGCGTTTGAGGATGAATGACACCGTGGCACGGGAGGAGCTCTTTCAGATCCGTGAACAGCTCGCGCTTGACGACGCCAAGTTGAAGAAACTCGGCGTCGGTCCGTGGGGAGCGGTGCTGAAGATCAAGAGTTACCGCAAGCGGATGCTGATTGGCTTTTTGACTCAATGGGGGGCTGAGTTTGGTGGTCCTTTAGTCATTGTATGGAAACAGGCCTGCGTCGATATTCCTGGGACTTTGCTGACCACGTCATCCAGAACAACTACTCGGTCATCCTGTATACAAACTTGGGTCAAACGGGTTCCATGCCTCTGCTTCTGTCCGCCCTTTGGCTGACAACCGCCGGTAAGTGGACTGGCCCAGGCTCGACTGCAATTTCTCACAGGCGATAGGGGTAATATACAACCCTCTGGGTGCTTGGCTACATGACAAGGTCAACTCCCGCCGATGGATGTTCCTCGTTGGCCTCGCTGGCTCCTTAGTGGCTACTGCTGGCCTTGCCGGATGCATTGCACAATACAGCGGAACCGATAACAAGGCTGGAAATGCCGCTGGCGTTTTCTTCGTGTTTCTGTTTCTTGCGTTCCAAGGGTAAGGGCCGTCGCCAATCAAGTCCGTATTTTACTAATAGTTTGCAGTACCGGCTGTGACACAACCATGTACCTCTACGTTTCAGAAATCTTCCCGACCGAGGTGCGACCCATTGGCATGGGATTCTCTCTCTTCGGTCAGTTTGCTGCGACCATTATTCTGCTCCAGACAGCGCCGATTGGCATCAACAATGTCGGATGGAAATACTACCTGGTAATTATTTGCTGGTTGATAGTCTTCATCCCTGTGGTATGGTACTACTGGCCAGAGACTGCCCGTCTGTCGTTGGAGGAGATCTCGGCCCAATTTGGCGATGACGTTGCTGTTCACATCAACGATGTGCCGGAGGAGCAGAGGAAAGAGCTTGATGAGTTCTTGAAGGGAAAGGACATCACCAAGATTGATCAGACGCACAGAGATGATTCCAGCCCCAAGAGTGCTCACGAGCATCCAGAGAAGGTTTAGCCGCTTAATATTATTGTTTTCGTCTCAAACTTTCTGAAATCAGTAATTGTGCCGGAGTCGTTTACCAAGTCTAAGCTGCTCTCAGTTTATGGCGATTTATCATATGCGATGATGAATTAGTCGGCTTTAGTTCGAAGCTATGGCTACCCATCGCTGAGTGCAGGACGCTCTTTCGTATGCCCCGCGACTTTAGTGGTCCAACGGATCTGAGCATGGGAGACCGAGTACAGGTGTAAGCAAGCAATAAGCTCAATGAAGAAGCAAATAAACGAATCGTCGGGATCACAACTTGCCATCCATAATCGGATCTTGGAGTAAGCGGCTGTGGAGTGAATGGCGCGGCCGCAATCTAGAGAAATGACATGAATGGCTGTTGGACTTGTTGGTTGTAAATATTCAGCGTTCGGAGCATTTGTCAGATGTGGCTACGGCGGATGTCAAGCATTCTCTATTGCTCAAGAGCTGTAGCATCCAGCGCAAATGCTCTAGAATTGTGTATATTGCAAATTATTACTGTATATGCATTTAAGAACATGTTGTATTCAGGGCCACGAATTTAGACGAGGCGAAATATATTTAAGTAGTTTGGGTAATAAATGTTATAGGCCCTTTGCGTGCCAACATGTGTGACTTAAATTCCTGGAGCAGCAATTAAGCCTCGCCATCTCAGACCCAGCCTACCGACAAGACGGGTTGCAGAGGAGGAATGAAAGGAAAATGCTCTTATCTGAAGGCGACCCTGCTATCGTCGAAATATCCTGCTCTTGGGAACGCAGGAGCCGCCTCTGTAGCTTTTCCACTTGGACCGCTGATTATGAGGCTCCCGGGTAGGCTCATTAGAATGATGGCCTGTGTCACGAATCTACACAGATATTACAGCCAGACAGATAGGTCACGTGCAAAGGGCTAAAATACATCCTGTGGCTAGTAAGCATAAGCCACTCAGTGGCTCATACAGAGTACTCTGTACCAATAAAGTAGAGAGGATCGCAGCGATCTAGGACAGATCTCAATAATCCATAGACCCCGAGGGTATTAGATCATTAGGATCCAAGAAGGGCTACAATAGTATATAGGCACCCCCAAATTCCTCTCTATAGTAGACATACCTAATTGGCTATCAACACAGTTATTATCTAGACTACTAGATTATAATCTACGATCTAACATCTATGTGATGATTGTATAACAACTATGCGCCCCAAGCATTCTGCTACAGGAGCCCCACGGTTGTAACAGGCCCCATTCATCTAGCAAGGCCCGACCATCACAGCCTGTGGCTGCCTAGGCGTGCGAGGTTTACTGGCATCGTAATCGGACTCTTGCGGGTGATGCGATTAGTGGACTGGTTCAAGAGTTTGTAGTGCGTGGGATGAGCTGCTTTTTCCAGTTGTAATCCCAAGACCTTCGCCGCTGCGAGAACATCTAGGTCCAGAGTCTGTCCGGCCCCCAACCCCCCACGATGAAAGACACGACGGATGGTGTGATGAAGAGGCAAACTTGTTGAAGCATAGCTTCGAAGAAGTACTTCCAGCACCTTTGTAAGCTTGGTGGGGCAACCTTCCGTGTCCGGCGACAATGCTCTGAGCCACGCTAACCTGTCATGGCGCCAATGGGAACTTTCTGCACGCCACTGGCGATAACGGTTCTTCATCATCTTCGCCCGACCACATCTCATCCCGCGCAAGCGAGTTTCGGGGTTGCCTGCAGTATAACACCGCTTTCCTTGTAGCTCATGCCGGTCAGACAACAGCGGCCTACTCAGACGCGGCTGCCGACGAATCCGCGCCGCAAGGTCGCCCCCGAGCAGCGCAAACGCGTTGCCAAGGCGTAAGTGGCCGTCCAGCCCCAGGGTGTGGCGCGTAATACGTAAGGCTGGGCAGGATGCAGCGAGACTAACAAGCTATCCGTGACGAAATAGCTGCAATGACTGTAATGTCCGGAGGATAAAATGCTCCGGGGACCGGCCGTGCCTGCAATGTGCCTCCAACAGCCGGCAGTGCGTCTACCCGGTCGTCGTCGACAAGGTGTTGGTGCCCAGGACCGAGCTGGAGGAGTTGAGGCACAAGGTTGAAGTGTATGAGAAGATGCTCCCGGATGCCCTCCTCGACCCTGGCAAGTTGCAGAGCCTCATGCACCCGTCTTCGGACAACGACTCGACGCCTCTCTCACTCGACACCTCGCGCCTCAGCCTTGCCGCGACCGGCGAGAGTCCTGATTTACTCATCAAGTCAGAAAAGTCGGAGGAGGAGGATTACGGCATATCGACTCCGGCACGCTTGTTCAAGGGATCCGACGGCATCGGACGCTATAGGGGCGAGACTAGCGGCGCGGCATTCCTCGACCAGCTCAAGCAGCTGATGAGTGCTGCCCTTCCTCTCGTGGAGCCAGACCAACCCACCCTTCCCAAGAGCCGGTTCTTCTCCAATCTGCAGGGCCAGGTCGCATACGACTCCCCTTCGCTCAACGAGCTGGCCGTAAACCCCTTCTGGCTGCCCCCCAACAGCGTCATCAGCGACGCCCTGGTTGAGCTACGATATCTCCTCCAGGATGGGATGGGCGAGTGGGCGAGTGGTGGTGTCTACTGGTGGGGGCACCTGGTGAACCTACCAGTGCGCCCGCCGTTGTCCATGTTGCTGCCAACGGGAGACATGACTGAACACCGATACCTCTCATTCTACAACGCTGTTCTTGCGCTGTTCTTCAACAACCGCCCCGGCGTGTCTTGCAACCGGGGCAAGGCGAAGAATCCGGACTCGGAAGCATCATGTGGCGAGCACTACTACACCCGAGCTACCGTCTTGATGGGCAACCTCGTCAACATCAAGTGTCCTAATATTGGCGATGTAGCTAGCCTGGGCGTCATAGGACTGTACCTGATCGAGATAGGCGCACAAGATGCGGCATACATCTGTGTCACCGCTGCCATACACATCAGCATCGTCCTTGGCGCGCACCGAGGCTGGGTCGACGAGAGAGGCAAAAGGATATTTTGGTCTACGTATATTGTGGATCGCTGGCTGTGCTGCCTGCTGGGCCGGCCTGCCTCAATTGCGGACGAAGACATCCTGTTGCCCTTGCCAACCGACGCGGCGTAAGTTCTCCGATCAAACCCACATCTGAAGGAGTGAATACAGACCGCTAACTGCCTTGTGTCAGTGGAATGCCGCCCGCCGCTGGATTGAGGGCCAATGTTGAGCTGTCAAAGATCGCGACTCAACTAGTCACCACCGCCTACCACAGAGGAAAGAGTGAGACGGACGCTCGTGAGCCGGAGAGCACCATCCGCAAACTAGAGGCTTGGCAGATAGACCTGCCACCGATACTGCAGCTCGCTTCAGACGGCCTAAGCGCGGACATGGGATGCTGCCTATTACACATGAGGTGTAACCAGCTGCTGATTATTGCGCTGCGGCCATTCTTCTACAAAGCCATTGAGACAACCTTGGCGCAGCGCCGAAGCGGAAATCCCGCGCCAGTTGACAACGGCCCTAACCATGAGTACCTCAAACGTTGCGTCGGGGCCGCCAGGCGGAACATACGCCTTGCGAACCACACCATGGCCCTCGTTGGTCGCCGACAATTGTTCCACGCCGTGCCTCACTTTCTTTTCAACGCTGCCATCTGCATTGTCCTGGGTAACTTGGTATTGCAGCGCGACATTTCACAGGACGAGCTACAAGAGGGAATCCGTGATGTCGACTCCGCTATAGAGAGAATGTCTCTGACCAATTGCGACGAAGGCGATGAGCACCCAACAACAGTCGACATTCTACAGGAGCTGCAGACGCTTGTTGGCCGGCTGATGATGCCAAAGGCCCTTCCTGGTCCTCTGGGGGTTGAAGAGATGCAGCCAGTTGTGCCCCAGATACAGGATGCCGAGATGGGACAACAGGACCTCTTGCAGTATGAGGCACAGACTGGCGAGTCTGCCGTGCTCTATGATGAACTGATGACGTGGATGGGCGATAATTGGACCATGTATAACGGGCCCTACGGAGCATATATGGGTGAATAGAGGTGTCTGTGGCTATTTTGCATTTGTGGATCTGTAGGTTAGATGTTGGGTTTACTATCGGGATGGACTTTTACGTGCGAGCGGGTTTGAACAACGCCCGGAGATGCAGGTACGTATGGGACAGTGCTTACTGCATCCATTGTTAAGGAGTGGTAAGAATAGTTATTGAATTGCTGTTAAGCTATAAGACCCGGCCGTCCAACTCCATAGTGGATAAAGTGCTGGTGGTTACTGTTTCTGTCGGGTAGAAACTCCGTTGTAGAGCAGACGCCCAATCGAATGCGACTTGTATGAAGGCCGTCTGCATCGGCGTCATTGACAGATTCGGACTGAGACTCCATCTGCCTGCCAAAACACTGTCAATGATTGCATGTGAAGACGCTTTGACAGCGCTCGGCGCTGAAACGGCCGGCGAGCGCGGAGCAGCTAGTCGAACGGGAATTAGCTGCCTGCTGTTCATGCACAGTAGTTGCGTTATTAGAACGAACCTGGTAATGTTGGGCATTGGCTGCTGCACGCAAAATTAAATGTGAATGCAAGGCACACGCCACCGCACACTGGGGAGCCAACCAACCGTCTCGGTCGTTGTGTGTAGCTACGCTATATATGCCCATGATTTACCAGACTAACCTCTCAGTATTCCATATCCATTCCTGTAATAGGTTTCGCGTTTTTCTCGCTTGCATTCTAGCCGCCATGTTATACAGCATTCTTCTCTCGGCCATTGCCATCACTGGCGCTGTCGGTGCGCCAACTATCAGCCGGCCGCACCAAACTCAATGCCATGGATATGTTCTCATTAGCACGCGGGGGACGTTTGAGCCTCCAGGTCCCTCCATGGCGTTCCGGGAATTGATCAACAAGACGCTGTCGACAATACCTGGTGGTGTCGAGTACGACACCATCTATCCTGCGCTGCTAGATCTCACACAGGTGACGCCATTCATAGGCTCTGCCGACATTGAGAAATATATCAACAATGGCCTCAAAGAGTGCCCGGAACAAAACTACGTGCTACTGGGATATTCCCAAGGTGCCACGGTGACGTTGGGGGCCCTTCACAATTTCGCGGGAACACGCGCCGAGAACGCCATCAAGGCGGTGTTTATGGCCGGCAACCCGTTCCAAGTGAAGGATCAACCCGTTACATTTGATCAAAATGGTGGTACTTCCACCCGCGGCAACAACGGCGTCATTCGCTTTCAGATTCCTTGGCTGGGTCTGTCGCAACACTGGGTGGACACAGGCAAGGTCATGGAAGTTTGCTATCAGGGCGACCTGATCTGCAATGGTATCTCGCTCGATACACTTAATCCTAACCACCTCTTGTACGGTTCTACTGAAAGCGTACAAAGAATAGGCCTAGAATTTCTGATCTCCAAGTTGGGGTCAAGATAGCAAGTTATGGAATGATCGCACGGGGACATTTATTACTAGGCTTTGGATTCAGACTTCTCATATAATATTTAATATGCACACTCTCAAATAGCGAATGAGCTTCACAGGGTTGCATTCACAGTCAATATGTTCTTGCCGTCTGATACAGCAGTATGGCTGCGCTTAATAGACCGTGGCAATGACCCAAAACTAATGCGCGAACGGCGTTGACTGATGACAGCAATGACATAGAAATCTTTTCCACCAGGTCAACACAAAGAGATGGCTTGATTGCTAGATCAATCTTTTGAGTAGGAAATATTCAAGCCCTGTGCCGGATAGTTGCGATATCGATGATACTCGATGTTCGTCAACTTGAAGATAGGGAGGGGGGCGACTTACAAACCAGCAAACTCGTATCGTGTCTCTTGTATTTATTGGACGATTGTGAAACCGTCGTTGCTAACTGATTTCCACTTATTCATATCCTTTGTGGTATTTGCGCTGGCGAGGGTAGTACATTATATACGAAGGACGAAGATGATCCGGAACGCGATTGGTGTAGATGGTAATAGCTCAATCTGCATTCTTCAACATCACAAGACACTAGTTTGCTCTATTTAACCCCAAATATTGCAGGAATTCTTCACCACTCGTTAGTGGTTGTTGGGTGAGCTGCATTGGCTGCAGCGAGCATTACCGATGTTGGATGTTTGCCCGGAACTTGGGATAAAAGTACGCTGAGGCGAATGCACCAGTGGAAATCAATGTATATCTTGGCGATAAGATGGTGATATTGCGAGGTGCTATACCAGTGTTGTGTTTGACTCCTGGGGCTGCTGCTGAAGAAAACAATGGGGCATTACACCCGTTTGGATTGAGATTAGTGTTATGAACTTGATGCTCAGCCGTGTAAAATAAGGCATCGGAGTTGGCCCCCATACTATCAAGCTAGACCCATGGTAATCCGACGGCTAGAGAGAGATGCATACCTTTTTCTTGCTTGGAATTAAGCAGACAGTAATGTAATCGCGGCGGCACAGCCCCACAGCCACTACGCCTCGCTCATCAGGAAGCGTTGCCGACAACACAACTTTTCGCCCTTCAGCCATATCTTCCCATCATTCCACATCACTTCCAGGACCTAACATCCAACCACGTCACAGTAGTGTGAGATGAGAATGTGAGCGACGCCAAATCCGAAGACAATGGTCGGAATTCCCCGCAGCCGCGGCTGTCAGCTGTGCGTGAAACGCCGCGTAAAGTGTGATGAAGCCCAGCCGGGGTGCGGAAACTGTCTCCGTTATAAGGCTGTATGTCCCGGGTACAACAAGGCCGCCAAGTTCATCACCGAGAAGCACAAGGTCCGGTCAAGATCCAAGGGGACAGACCGAGAGGGGCGCGATGGCCAGCGCGGCGCGGCGGATGCCCACGAACTACCACTCAGCACCAGGTCCACTGCTTCAGCGCCGCGATACACACACCCGACACCAAACAGGGGACTGTGTATTGGGAATCTTGTCGACTCGGTTCGCTCAAAAATAGCCGAGCCTGTCATTTGCCTGCTTTCTTGGATCGACCTTGAGCGATTGGGCAGGGTCGCTGTGCTTGATGCTGCCATTTATTCTGTTGGCTTGTACCTCGTGGGCGTGGACATGGGAGACCAGAACGCTATTGATCTCAGCTGGAGCGCGTATGGGACGGCTCTGCGGGCATTGCAACGAAGCTTGCAGCATAGTACTGAGTGGAAGGCGTCAGAGACGTTGGCGGCGTCCATCTTGCTCTGCCTCTTTGAGGTAAGGCGTGGAGGCTACGGTTGCAATGCGTTGCGTTAACTGACATGAGCAGTTATTCGCCACGAGTATTTCCTCGGGCACATGGCTCAAACACGCACGAGGGATAGGTACGCTGGTACAGCAACGCGGAGCAGCAGCTCATGCGGGAGGGTGGGATGCCCTGATGGTCGTCACTTTTCGAGGGTTTCTGGTGAGCCATGGCACAGTTGACTTTGCGACAGCCCATCGATTCCATGGCGTCAGTTGAGATGATACTAATTGATGTGACTACAGATCATGAGCGATGCATTCTCCCCCAGCGGCGACGCCTGTTTCCTGTCTCGCCCAGAATGGCAGCCCGTCATTCGCGACGCTGGTAATCACATTTTGCCGGACGCGCCTCCCGCTATTACGGACATGCTGGACGACTTCTTTGAGCTGCTCGCTGAGATGCCCGAGATATTGCGGTGGACCATTTGCCTCCGGGATGGCGCACGGTTTGGTAGCATCAGAGGCTTGCAGTCAGAGGCGGTGCTGATTGAACGAGTGGTAGACTACCGCCGCCGACTGTTGGAATGGCATGACAGGGTGGCGGACCTTGGGTTTTCACCTGAAGAATTCTATCCCCAAAACCCATCATCTCCATATGCAACGGTTTTTCGCCACAAGACACCAGGCACAGGGTCGATGCTGATGGGTTACTGGGCATCGATGATCGTCGTGGACGAGGCGCTAGCGCTGTGCCAACCCGCACGATCTGAGAGCCACAAGGACGAGTTGGTTCAAAACATATTGCGATCAGTCGAGTGCGTGGGAGAGGGCCCCGTGGGCTTGTACCGCATGTCGTTCGCTATCGAAATTGCCTACGAGTTTGCGAGGCCCGAGGACCGCCATTGGATAGAGAGGGCTGTGCCGCGCATTCAGAGGCACGCCGTGGATACCCTTCAGAATTAGTATTACCGTGGTAGAAAATTTCGACATGAACTTCCAAACCAGGCAATGTGGCTCTGAAGTAATAGGCATACACAGTAGCGGTCTCATGTGCTTCTCGCTGTTATTCTTTGTACCCAATCCTCTAAAGAACTCCTGTGATAGCACCTCTAATAAAAATGCAATTGATCCGAGTGCTGCATGTCGTGCTATGGTTGCTCCTGCAGAAAGCTTATGCCAAGAAGCAACCGTAGCCGTAGACATTGTTTCACATCTCCAGTCCACCAGAATTAGAGGCATTCATCTAGCTACCCATAATACTGGCCACAGAGATTGCCTTCTCTCGTCGTCTGTGCCATTTTTGTCCAATGAGCCTCTCAGAGTTCAGTATTCTTGACGATCAATGTAAGCTAAGTGGCACGAGGTCTGGCATATCTGAGCGTAATTTGAAACCATTACGTAGAGACTACATACGTAATGGCAAAAAGAGGAACGGGAGTTTAAAACGGAGAATATAATTTGAGACCGATATACCATGAAGTACTCAACCTGTTCATAGTCGCATTTATGTTCTAAAATGTAGCATCTTTTCATTATGATCCGTCACCACCCTAGGTGCAACATTTTCTTACAAATCAAAGACGTCTCAAGAAAACACTACGAGGAGTTATACCAATGGTGATGAATCGACTTGGAGTTGAGCTCTGATCCCATACTCCATAACTGATTAATCATCAGGATGACCAGTCAGCCCCCAGCATCTTATACCAAGATGACGAAGACTTGAAGATGCTAAAATCTTACCTGCCCAGTTCCACATACGTATGGAGTTTCTACAGTAATCACCTTAATCACCTTAATCATCTTAATCACTGAAAACACTAAACGCAATAGGAGACATTTGCAACAAGAAGCCACTGTTTTAGCTGCAGCAAATGCCCCACCGGCATTTGAACGTCACTACTGGGCGAAAAGTGCGATGCTGGCTAGCTCTAAATGCGGGTTTTGCTAGTTAATTATCGAGAAGCGAAGTGAGACAAGGGAAAGGCCCCAGCTGCTTGTAATTACGGAGTGGGATTAGTGGGATATGGAGGGTTGCAATGTTCGGCCTGGGTTATGACTTGCATTTCCTACATCTACCTTCAAGGTATTTAAGGGTTTAATTACAGACCTTATAATACGAACTACTTCACATGAGGACTTCATGGTGCCATCTACATATCTATTGATATGTTCCAAGCTTGCTATCCAATGCGTTCCATTTTAATAGTATGATACCAGTGCTAACTAGGTAACTACATCAGCTCCGTCTCGATAATACTCTCAACAGAGTGCTCCGGCCTCCAGATCTTGATAACTCGCAGTCCAGCATTCTCAACTAGTGTGCGCCAATCCGCCTCGGCCCTCTCATGGGCAGACAGGCAAGCCATCATGGTGATGTCTGAGGTTGTGACGCGAGCCAATGGTTTAACAGCGCTGACGAGGCTCTCGTGGATCAGCAGTCTCGAATATCCCCTTTCCATAGCGCCGACGACGTTTTGGAGAATGGCGGCAACCTTGTCATCTGCCCAGTCGTGAAGCACATTGTGCATGAAGTACACGCGAGCGCCATTTACAGCCTGTGGCGTAAAGAAGTCATAGGCCTGTGCCTGAATGGCCTTGTCCAGCTGGACATTGGCCACTACGTCGGGTAGATCTTGTAAGATGAGACCACCGGCCGGGATGTCGGGGTGGCGAGCGCGGAAGAATTCCAGGTCGTGGCCCTTGCTGCCGCCAATATCCACAACCAGGGGCCGGCCCTCCTTCTTCTCAGCGACAATCGTATGCGTGGGATACACCTCTGGCCAAGGCGTAAGGTTATACTTGGAGTGGCACTCCATTGCGGCGTGGAAGTGAGCGGCCAACTCGGCGTTGATGCTGATGTCTTGGAATAGGTTGTTGGGGGTTCCCTTCCAGTACTGCCAATTGCTGTTGTTCACATCGGTGGGGTTCTTGTAGCCATTCTCCTTGAGAAAATACGGCAGACTCTGGAACATTGGGTTGTTCAGCTGGCTGTAGAACCTTCCGTACACCGATGGCAGCGCGGGATCGGCAGCGAGCGCCTTCGCCCATGGGGTCGGGGCATACGTGTCTTGGGCCGTCTCAGTTACAAGATGCTGGCCGGCAATCTGCCTCATCATGCGCTCTGCACATCAGCTCGTAAGCAACCCACCTACCAGAAATGAGACTGTGGAATAATTGGCGCAGTACATACTAATGACAAGGCCGTCAGCTACACCCGCAAGCTCAGCAAGCTCGGCTGTTGTCTTCGGCGTGCCGCCGGCCTCGGCCCATTGTTTAAAGACGCCAGCGTCGATGAGGGTCTTGATGCTAGCATTCGTTGCCGGATTGACCCAATTCTGCTCCCAAACTACATCCCACGGCGACTGGACCCTCCTGAGCGCCCCAAAGAGCGCGTCTCTAACCCGAACCCGCTCTTGTTCCCCGGTAAAGGAGCTGGCATCGAGGCCCCGCAGCGTCTCCAGCAGCTGATCTACCGAGGCCATGGCTCCTGGTCAGCGTAGGATGGGTGGTACTGTGACAATGGTGGGTGATGAATATGGGCGATGAGTGGGAAACAATGCAGGGGAATCACAGCAGCGGAAGAAGGAAAAGCAATGCAAAACAGGGTGTAGTCGCAGTGCAGGGAAAATGCAGGGAAGAGCGGAACCAAATATAGGTCGAGTTGGTTTGACCATTGCGTCCTTTTGTTTTCTTGGTCCTCGACTCCTCACTCGAAACCACCGTGGGGCGGGGGAGAGGAAATCCGGGCATCAAACGGTCATCTAGCCCATAGTGAGTCTAGTATCGCCGCTCCCTCAGGGTTTGACAACGGATCCTGCCGGGGCACATGGCCAATCGCGGGCCCTTCCGCGTTGCACTAGGTGACTCCTCGTCTAAATACTGGATCATATCCATCATAGGGGCAGAGCCAAGAACAAGGTCACGGAATGGATCCTAAAAAATTGAGCCATGGGAAATGCTCGTGCATTGCCTTGCATGCAGCATCTGCATCCCTTCTTAATCATCCCACCGCTGCCACATTGCGTCGTCGCCAAGTATCATCATGTTCCCTCGATACTGACGCGGCAACGGGGAAGAATGGCCTTATGGCAAGAGGACGACTATGGCATCATAGCTGACCGAGCGTGCTGGTCGCTATTCGCGGTCACGAGCTGTGTGTTGCGCCACCATTCTTCAATCCCCTCTACCTCTCGTGGATGCTAACCTATTACGTCCTTGCATAGTTATCGTTATCTTGCGAATTATCTGCCGTGTCTTCCTGAAGCAGGGCCCTTACGGCGGTATCGGTCTCGACGACTACATCACCGTCTTTTGCGTTGCCATCCTGTTGTTGACATGCATCCTCGTCACGATTGGATCCAGCTATGGCCTCGGCAGGCACATTGAGACACTGGAACCCGAGAACATCGTCCAGGCCTTGAAATGGAACGCCATCATCAGCTCTATTCTCATATGGACCTTTTCGCTGCCCAAGTTCGCTGTGATTGCCATTCTGAAGCGTATTCTCAATTACGGCCTCAAGACAACAGTTCTCTTTTGGGGTCTCGCCCTGTCGTCACAAGCCTGTATCCTCGCCACGTCTGTATGGTGGTTCATGCAGTGCAAACCCATTGAGCGTGGGTGGGACCGAAAGGTTCCAGGAACGTGCGCACCAGTCTCTACCATGGCTAATCTGGGCTACTTTACTTCGGCGTACTCGGCATTCCTGGATCTCTTCTTCGCTCTGTACCCTATTTATTTCGTCATGCGCCTCAACATGTCGCTCAAGTCCCGCGTGGCCGTCTCTGTTGCTCTCGGAATGAACGGACTAGCTTGCGTCGTCTCGATCTACAAGCTAGCAATATTTGGAGAGATTTTCGAGATTCTAGAAACCGATCCTACGTGTAAGCATACCTTTCCCCATCTCACGATGATCAAGTAGGAAAGCGAGCTAATCGACTGGGTCTCTTCGGTAGACCCGGTACCGTATCTCGATATTCTTGGCGTTGCAGAAGGCTCTATTTTGCTCATCTGCGCGTCGCTCCCGACACTTGGACCACTAATTCGCCAAGTTAAGCAAAGCACTACCAACAGCAACAGCAGCAACGCCGCGGCGGCTCAGTCAGGCAGTGGCCAAGGTAACATAGGCGTTGCCAGCAGTAACTGGTCCAATTTGAAGGGCCACAAGATTAAGGACCCCGAGCAGGACTCGACTCGCATGCACTCGAGTGTAGACGACATTCCACTTGTTGCAGTCCCTCCTTGATTGATGAGACAGTGATGGGGAAAACGAGCATCTCAACAGCTCAGCTTGGAAGAGCTCAGCTTGTGTGAACGCAGTCCTCGATGAGACCTTCTATAGGCCACTGGAAAAGATCCGACTAGAGTTGATGCTAAATTATCGGCATAGATCAGACTGGTCACTGGCATAACCGAGTAAGATGACAGTATGGGGTCACGTTTAGTACAGAGTAATGAGTATATCTGATAATTATGTGCAGAAACCACAGTCTTTTCTGAACTGATTGATATTACAACTTTGGTCGTTTCATTCGTGGCATACGTAGTAAAGTTCAAGTTTGTTTCCCTTTCTGGAACCTGCAATCCCGCCACAGCAGCTGCGCGTAGCCCAGACAGTCCCTGGAGGAGTTCAGCAGCGAGGTCGCCGTGACGAGCAGCATGTTCTCCTTCTGTATGTCCCGGACGATCCTATGCGTGAAGCCGTCGGGGTTCTTCAATAGGTGCGCCTCGTCGCATATGACCCAGTGGCAGTCCATGTCTGGGATGGTCGGGAGGTGCTGTCAACTGTCGCCCACGCGGTCGTCTCCGTCGTCGTCCGGCTCGTACTGGGAGCCGAGGCCTTCCTCCAGCGTGTGCGTGCGGTGGTCGAAGCCGCTCTCCATCTCCCGCTCCACGTCGTCAAAGGTCACGGGGTTGCCGCGCGACTGCGTGGCGAGGCGCCTCGTGGCGGTGGTGTACGGGATCAGCACGACGGACTTTGCTGTCTGCCGATGCAATGTACATGCTCTCAGAGCTCCGCATGCTGCCATTTGATACGCCGTGTCTATTCGGCCACCCGTCTCAAACTTTGCGCCCTTCCAGGTGCAGTCGATCCACGCGACAAAATAAGTAGACGTCTTGAGAGAATATCACCCCACGCTAGGGGAGACGCACGATCCAGAATTAAACATCTCTCATTCTTTCCACTTTAATAATGTAATGTGAAGGAACTGTTGGTGTGTTCGAAGATGTCTGTTGTAGTAGGATCGTAACTTCACCGCTACGTTGTAGCTGCGTGGCCGTATCGAGGTTAGTTCTAGACTTTGCTCGCGATTATCGCTTACGAAGTCGCATTCTAAGCTTAGTCGACAGTTCTAATATTTTGGTTGGCTTCTGGCACGGCTTAAACTGCCTGGCATGTGAGATGGGACTCCAAGGCTAGCTTCTACCTCAATTCTTAAACGACGATTCTTTAGATTACATCTAGGTTCATATTCACAGGTGAGTAAATTTCAGTATTGGTGAACGGTTTGTTGGTTATTGGGTCATTGGGATAACTTGACGCATTTTGAATGGCATTTATTGTAATCTCTAAAAAGCCAGTGATAACTGGGTAGAGTATTCTCAAGAGTGGCGATTTTGTGAAGGCATATATACCGGAACACAATAGGTAGGGACATAGTTGCCGAGAAAAGCTAAATAGTCTACTTCTGGTGGGACATATAAATTTCCAATACGTATTTCAAGACACGTATATAAGAAACTTTGTAGTATACATCTTCTCAAGCATCATCAATCTAGTGGTAACAATAGCTAATGTGGAAACATACTATAATATTGGTCTGGTTGGCAATTAAAACTTAAGAAATACTTATATATCATGTATATAGAATAGCTTGTGCCTTACGTAGCCATTTACGTCACCTATCACCCTTATTCAGAAGGCCAAGTACAGCTCTGTAAGGATAAATGTGATTGTATATAGTTAAATATCCATCATCCTGTACGCAAAATCCGATAGTGACTTTATATCTGGGAGTGAAACACCGCTGATACAAAGGTACTATCAAGTTGGCGACTGCGCTTCCATCAAACCTCCAACGCCCGCAGTTCCGCAGTCATCACGTCTATCTCTGCCAGTCGCTCCGATCGTGACTGCGGGTTTCCGGGAGCATCAGACCGTCCATCCCAAGGTCGCGGACCGGCCTGCGGTCGGTAATTCACCCCCAATGCCTCCAGCCTGTCCATGTGTTTATCTTGGAGTCGCTTGTGGAAGTCATCAAAGCCACCACTCCCCTTGGCCTTGCCCCAGGCTATCTCAGAGAAGGCGCATGCTCGTGGGAACACCATGTATTCCACGCGGCGAGCGTTCTCCATGTGTTCTGTCCAAACGTTGATCTGGGCGCCGACGACGTGAGCTGCTGCTTGGGGCTCTAACCCTGCGGGTATAGGCTCGAATGCGTATACATCCTCCAGCCTCAGCAGTGTTCCCACAGGGGTTGGCTCTCCTGGGTCTTCTGACTGGCGGTAGTCAAGATAGGCGTTCACGTCTGGACATGTCACCACATCAAATCCTCGTCGAGCCGCTAGGGCTGTTGGTCCAGGCCCTCTCCAAGCTGCAACCATGACGTCTTGGACAGGGCCAGAGTAACCAGCCATGATGTCGTCCCACGCGTAGGCGCGTCGACCATGGCCGGCTAGATGAGTTGCTATTTGATTTGTGAACCAGCCCTGCAGCGCTGACTCATTGGTGATACCAAGCTCCTTCATGCGGGCCTGCGCCGCCGAGCTACTCTTCCACTCATCGTAGGGGCACTCATCACCTCCAATGCCGATGGTATCAGACGGGAAGATGTCACACACATAGTCTAGCACCGAGCGGCAAAAGTCAAGTGTAGTATCAGAAACATTGAGTACCTGCTTCGAAATACCCCACGAATCACGCACGAGGACCTGGGGATCACGTCCCTCGACGTCGGTATTGCCCAGCTCTGGGTACGCTGCTATAGCAGCCTGCATATGCCCCGGCATGTTGATCTCTGGTATAACAGTGATGTATCGCTCGGACGCAAAGGCTACTATCTCACGCAAGTCATCCGCCGAGTAGAAACCACCGTGCGGCCTCGCGTCATACACTTGATGCTGTCTTGCGCCCTGCATCGATCGTACACGCCAGCTACCGACTGACGCCAGGCGTGGCCAGCTTGGGATATCAACGCGCCAGCCTTGGTCGTCGGTGAGGTGTAGATGTAAAACGTTGAGCTTGTGGAAGGCGAGAAGGTCGATGAAGCGCAGCCACATCGGGGACGGGCATGAAGTGACGTGCAACATCGAGCATGCAGCCTCGCCAGCGCAGGCCCGACGACGGCGCATCTGAAATATGCTGGGCCTGTATCTGCCATGGTCCCTTGGTGGCGGTGCCGGGACCAGCTCTCCGGAGCGCGGACGGCGGGAGGAGTTGAAGGAGCGTCTGCCGCGCATAGAATAGGCCTACTGCAGAACCACCCCGTAGATGGACGCCTTTGGCAGTCACATCTATTGTGTATCCTTCGGATGGCAGAGCAGCATCAGTCTCGCCTACGACATGGTCTAGACTTGCTAGTTCAACAAACCCATCTGCAAGGGCAACCGTTTGGGGTTGTGGGATGAGTGACATGCTTGCCAGTGCGTTGAGACTGCTACTTGACAGAGTCAACAGTGCGGTGCCTTGGCATGGATATAGAATGCTCGGTCTCTCTTTGTTTTCAAAGATGCTGAGGGAAGCTGACAGATGTTTGATGAACCGAAGTCGGTCTCTGCTCTGGGCGGCGGCCATCAACCGAGCACTCTTGCAGGGTAGGCTGTTTGGGGGTCAGTCCCCCCACCAGTCTCCGATATCTTTGGTGCTGCTGGTGGTTCATTCATGACCAAGGACGAGTTGGTGCAATTCTAGCGTGGGGGGCTGTCTATCTGGTGTTGTGATTGGCCTAGGACACAGCCCATCAGAGTTACTTGATGTAGGTATCGGGCTGGAAAATGGTTGCTATCAGTTCCTCCTACTACCAACAAAGATCCCGGCATCAAGGACCGGGCCCTTGTTTCAGCGTGGCATCGCCGCCCTACGAGGCTGCCGACACCACCCTCTCCTTTCCTTGTGACTGCGGCTGGAGCAATTGATGTGTCAACACTTGATTTAGCGGTTGAGTTCCCACTTAATAAAGTACTCAAGTCTAACTAACCTATGGAAAGCCCTGCGTTTATGCTGCCTAGGTCGCAGTAGTAGATACTCTGCTAACATGACTTTTCGTACGCTGTACTCTATACGGAGTAGTATTGGTGCTAGACGGGGATTACTGCCCCGCGCGCGCTGCAACCATTGGCGGAACATGCAAAGAGACGGGGGCGCTGTGTAGTCTGTCGTGTCTGTCCAGACCAAGCCCATCAAAGTTGTCATGGCCCACAAGATGCCTCCACGCACGGAGCGTCTAGTACCCCCATGTATGACCAGGAACGTTGGTTTCTACTCAAATCGCACATGTCGGTTACAGGACTACACTTTACAGGTGTCCATACTGGGTCTAGAAAGGTGACCAGGTTGCACCTCCAGCGGGGCGATATATGTGCGAGGCTGCTAATAAGGCGTTTATCTGTGGCCGCTGGCCGCAATCTCTGACAGCTCGGCAAGAGGCCGATCTCTGCCGATGTTCTCCAGCCGCCCTGGCGTCGTTGATTGGTGGAATTTGGGTTGGTTTGTGGCTCGATGTCACGTCCCATTAGCTCTCAAACTATGTTGCCCTTTCCCACAGTCCCCATGGGGAAGACTCCCGCTAGGATCTCCTAGGTCTTTCTATTCATATATACTGGGGTACTAGGCAATATCTTCTAATAAACTGACCGCACGGAGAAACTCAGGGGTTGATTCGAATCCCTTTTTTTTGGGCGTTTTTTATTTTATTTCTTCACTTACTCTAAAACACCATCTCCATCTCCACCATCATGGCAGCGCCTGCGACGTCCAACAAGACAGCCATCGACCACATAGACACAGCAGTTGACGACGTTGAGGATGGCAACGCTGGAAACGATGGCAAGCAAGTCAAACATGTACAAGGATCGGAGAGATGGGCGCTTGCCCAGCTGGCTGCGCCGCCAAAGGTCATCTCCAAAAACATGATGTCCATTTACCTCATGTGCCTCGCCCCTTTTCTATGTGGCACCATGTCTGGGTACGATAGCTCCATCATGGGAAGCTTTCTGATCGAGGACTCGTTCCAAAAGATGTTTGGCGCCAAGGTCAACGGCTTCGCGGCCGGCTATATTACCGCCATATATCAAATCGCTGGCGTTGTCGCTATCCCGTTTATCAGCTTGTTCAGTGATAAACTCGGTCGTCGCTCTGGTATCTTTTCGGGCAGCTTCATTTCAGTTGTAGGCGCCGTCATCCAAGGCACCTCAGCTCGGACCGGATCCCTAGGCCAGTTCCTCGTAGGCCGCTTCCTGCTTGGCTTTGGCGCCATTATTGCCCAGGCCGCTTCCACCACATACACCGTCGAGATTGCTCATCCGGCCCAGCGAGGCCTTCTCGCCGGTGGCCAGAGCAGTATGCTCAATTTTGGCGGCCTTCTTGCTGCAGCAGTCACACTGGCCACCGTCAACCTGGCTGGCAATGCTACGTGGACAATTCCGACGTGGACTCAGATTGCCTGCCCGGGCATCGCCTGCATCATGGTGTACTTCCTCCCCGAATCGCCTCGATGGCTGTACACGCATCAGCGCCAGCAGGAAGCCCTGGACTTCATGATTAAGTATCATGGTGAGGGCGATGCGGAGAACCCGTGGGTGAGGCTACAGCTGATGGAGTTCGAGGAGCAGCTTGAGCTAGAGAGCAGCGAGAGGTGGTGGGACTACCGCACTCTATTTACCACGCGTGCTCGGCGATACCGCCTCGGCAACAGTTTGATGATTGGTGTCTGGGGCGCCCTATCAAGCGGTGGCATTTCCTACTTTATTGGCGCCTTCTTTAACAGCGCCGGCATCACCGACCCCACTACAGTCTTGACCTATAATGTCTGGCAGAACTTCATGAGCACAATGGCCAGCTTCATTGGCTCTCCTCTCAGCGATTTCCTAGGTCGGAGAAGGCTTCTGCTACCAACCCTGTTTGGCATGGGCGTTCTTGGGCCGCCATGGCTGTAGGGACGTCCATGGTTGAGTCCGACGCCTCAAACTCTGCGGCTGCCAAGGCGGGCATTGCCTTTTATTTCATCTTCTCCTTCATTTACTGCATTGGGATTACTCCTCTCCAGGGAGTGTATGCCATTGAAGTTTTTGCATATGAGCAGCGTGCCAAGGGTATTGCGTTCCAGAACTTGGGTGTCAATGCTGCTGGACTTATCAACCAGTTTGGGACGCCCGTTGCCTTGGAGAGGATTGGCTACAAGACCTACATCATCTTCTGTGTTTGGAACTTCATCGAGTTGGGTATTTCTTACTTTTGGAGTGTTGAGACGAAAGGCTATACTCTTGAGGAGCTGGATGAGATTTTTGAGAGTCCCAACCCAAGAAAGGCCTCAACTACAAAACGACAGGTTCTCACAATGGCCCAGTAACCAGTGCATCATGCCATCGCAAACCCTTGCGGCGTCTACTCCATGTCTGGAGGATGAACTGAGGAGAAAACCAAGGGAAAGGGACTGCGAGAAATCGCGAACATTGTACATTCTTCCTGCGAAGGGTCAGCCAGTAGTGATGCCAATTACAATCTTACTAGTCTAGCAGCTCGATATGTAAAGATTTTGTAGATATCACCGTCCCTGCTGTCTTCTAATACAGTTTGTTTTACCCTTTGTAGGAGTCATGGTAAACCGGCCCAAAGAGGTTCGTCGGAGAGTTCATGGAATGGCAGATCAGTTACAGGACGGAGCATTCGGACGCATCAAATCGGCTTTCAACCCCTTGCCTTAGTCAAATCGAGATTGGTCAATCGTGGCAAGTCTGGTTTGCCTCAGATGGTCACCCCCTCGGTAAGAACCGCCACCGCGGAGCGCAGCCCTGAGGCCACATTGACTGTTTAGCCAGCCATGGGAAGCACCTCACGGCTGTGCGGCGCAAGCCTTCATTTACATCTGCGCACAAGCCGCAGTTGGTGAGCATTATTGGCTCAAGCCCCGACGAGTCCTGGAGCTGGTCCTGCAGATTAACGATGCTACCTCCCTCATGCACGTAAGCTACGCCACGTTCGTATTTCCATGCAGTATGCTTTCACCGACGTGGGCACGGCATATACCGTGTCAACTTCCAAATGGTCTGTCACATGTTTGAGATCGGGAACATCTCGTAATTACCCCACGTAACGAATATGGCTGTTGATCCAACCCGGGCGAGCCCGCCGCTCTTTGGCATCTCTTCCTTCTGTAAATTTTTTTGGGGCAACTCATCCATGCTGTTCTCGTCCACCTCAATAGGCGTTCACATGGCAATGAAAAAGTCGTACAGTCTTCCATAATATTCTCGCTGCCGTGGTTATTATGTTTATTTAGTATATGTTTACGTAGTATTGAACCGGCTACCTCGTCCGAAGCAGTACCGGGTAGTCCATAATGACACACCATTACCGACAGACGACATGCCGTGCAGGGGACAATGCAGACTAAACAGAGCCAAGCTGGATCTGCAGCCAGGTTAATTTGGACGACAAGTAGTGCTTTACTCAGCTTTGGAATAGTGGTGTGATCGCTGACATGGTACAACGGCATCGGCGGAGGATCAAGACGATGGAGAGTCAGGGAGTCATTGGCCGAGGAGTGGGAGAGGTGATGACAAGTGGAAAGCAACGTAACATGTCTCGGGAGACGTGGATTTGTCATTGAGTAAGAATCGTATCATGTCCTGTTCGCCTGAAGCCAAAAGTCGGCCCATGGCTTTCCTGACGAGCTTGGCGAAATGGTTTCAAGTAGAGATGGCGACCCAAGAGGCTGCTTACATCTCGATATTCCGAGGTAATCTTGCAGCTGAAGGCGGAGATATAGAGTGGCAGCATGTCGTGTGGTAGATGCAAGGTGCGGACTTGGCTGTCTGCGGATGCAAGCAAAGCGGAACGAATCCAGAATCATGGATCCGGTAGGATTTCCATCCCCAACGGCTGTGTTGAGGGCTTCTAGAGCCGCATCCATGGCACCGCCACCACGTTCACGTTGTCAGCACCAGTTATCTGCCATGGCTGGTTGTTGCACCGAGGCGGAGGCATTGGGGCGTCAATCTCTAATTTGGGAAACACCACGAGGAGTTCAGGTCCTACCCGGCTGTCGATTATGTAATTTTAAGTCTGAAAATGTCTGAAACTGTCTGACCACCAAACCACGGGCATGCGACAATCGCCGATCCGGGGCTCCTGCGCCTGCAGAGGAACTGCTACCAGACATGCCGTGTCGAAGGTCAGAGAAAGGGGGTCCAGCCAGTAAAAACAAACGCCCCAAAAAAGAAAAAAAATACGATTCGCTGTTTGCCAAGACGTAGTATTGTTACCTAAGATTAAACGAAATATTGGACAATGTTCTCACGTCCAGCACGTCAATCTATAAGCACATGGCCTCGGGAAGACGAGAGTATATTAAATTGACAGAGTCTATTCACGGCCCAGCTGAGTAAGCCTCCGCAGTCTTGACGGCATCAATGAGGCCGGCACTGTGCTCTCACTCACCCACTAACCTCTGCTTGACATGTCAATTGAGGCGTGCCAGCTCACCGTCTTCCTGGAGAGAGGCGAAAACTCAGCGGGTGCTTCGTGGCTGGTGCTAACGCGCATGGAGCAGACGTGCCACACCGCCAAAGCGACCCTGGCGAAGTCGACCAGCGAGTTGACCACTTCACCTCCAGCAAGCAGAGATATGATTCGACGCATTTACGAGCACGCAGTGGGGTCCATGGCTTTGCCGCCGCGGCGCACAGTGTAAAACTCGACCGCGCAGCTGGAAATAAACAACGCAATATAGGGCGTACCGGCGCCGCGGAACAAGCGGAAGGGGGGGCACAGCGGATCGAGAAGATGGGACGACGGGCAAAACAGAGGCTCAGCTGGCGAAGGAGCTAGTTCTCACGGGTCCTGTCCATCCGGAAGCTTCTGCCGCTCGGTATGCGAAGCACTAATCACACATGGCGAGGTAAGACCTCTCCCGGCGCAACGGGCGGAGTGGGTCATATTGATGGCTTGGGGCTACGGAGCGTCTTACATGGATGGTACTCGCAATTGTTTAATTGGGATTGGTGTACAGAGAGTATTGCTCGCCTGGGCGCTGCAGGTGTATTTCTCACCATGTGTTGGGGGAAATGAGCTGAGGCCCGGGACAGCTGGCCTTCTCAGCCCTACTGGCTTTCTTCTGCTGTCCACGGCCAGCCCGGCTCTGTGACATTTCTCAGCTTGGCTTTTGGCACCAACACTGTAAGCCTGACGAGGCTGGGCTAAGAGTCAGCCCTTCCTAAATGCCGCTTACACCGGGACCCAACTGCCATTCACCTTGTCTTGGCTTCCGCTAGCTCCAAAGCTTGTATCCGCCACTTTCAGCCCAATATCAGGCTAGGTACGAATATAGAGTCCACAAAAACGGTGGTGAGATTTGCAGCTCCTCGTCGCGATATATTAGTTCTGTCAGGGGTGTATGGCTTGCCATGGCGTGCCAGGAAATTGCGAGCGCTTACACGCTGCCATGACGGCCATGATGGAATCACTACTGTGTTATGACGAGACCGCCAGAAGCAGCCCAGAATGCATGATCGATGCAGGCGGCAATTTAGTGCTGGACACCTGTGTCTTTCAGCTTATTTTAACTAACTACCCAAGGCGCGCGCTATTAATGCACGAATTGCAGTGCCTTGTCTGGTGGTAATGCAACTATGGCTGATGGTGAAATTCTTACTTGGTTAACGCCATCTCATCCCATCCTTAGCCCCCAAACCCGTCATTGGCTGATCGGACTGTAGCATTTTTAGACTACTAAGCAGCTGGTTTCCGCTGGCTCTACTTGGCAATCCTCAGCTACCCAGGAGGATATTGCTAGCTGCTTACAGATGCCAAAAATGGGCAGATCCTAGGCGGCCGGGCGGTTGTCCGGCAAGCTCAACACGAGGTAGGGCAGCGCCACGGCTGGTTGACATGGGGAGTATTTTGAGACAGGCTGCACTTGCATCCAATGGCGGTGGGAAAAGTATTGGAATCACGGCTCACAAAAGCATTTCCTTCTCAGGCGGCTTTCTGCCACAGGGAATTCGTGGGTTGAATCTATTGGTTTATAAAGCCTTGCTTGGCTTTCAGCTTAGACCATCCCGGCTTGACAGGCTATTACGGCAACATCCTTTCCTTACCTGGAACAAACAGTCCTGGCTTACTAGTCGACAAACATACTTAAATACCGGCATCGTGCAAGCTTATCAGCATCGTCTTCACTCACCATTGTCAAGTCTGCCGCCGATAGCAGATAGTTAGTCACATTCATTACACATTCAACTTCTCTTGTGCAGCCAAAATGAGTCAAGCTCATCCAAGGGAAGACCGGGCCTTATACCCGGTCGAGGAGTGCAGTCCCCCTCGCACACTAGTCGACATTCTTAAAGCGACTACCACAGCCCATCCCAAGGCATTGGCCATCGACAATGGCTCAGAAAGATTGACCTACACGGAGCTCAATATCCGCATCTCCAAGGGCGTCAAGCAACTCAGAGCCGCCGGCGTTGGAGCCGGCGACCGCATCGGCGTGCGAGTGACCTCGGGCACGCTGGAGCTCTACATCAGCATACTCGCCGTCATCACTGCCGGCGCTGCCTATGTCCCCGTCGATGTGGACGACCCCGATGAGCGTGCAGAGATGGTTTGGGGAGAGGCCAGCGTCACAGCCGTTTTCACAGACAATGGCACGTTAACACCCTTCAACCCATCCGTCGGAGGCGAGCACCGCAGCCCTGGTTTGGAGGACGATGCTTGGATCATCTTCACCTCCGGATCCACAGGCAAGCCAAAGGGCGTCGCTGTCACCCACCGCAGCGCAGCCGCCTTTGTCGATGCCGAATCAAACATATTCCTGCCAAAGAGGCCCCTCGCGCCAGGCGACCGTGTCCTGGCGGGGCTTTCTGTGGCATTCGACGCTTCATGTGAGGAGATGTGGCTCGCATGGAGGCATGGTGCCTGCTTGGTGCCCGCTCCGCGCTCCCTTGTCAAGGCTGGTGCCGACTTGGGCAGGTTCCTCACAGCCCAGAAGATCTCGGTGGTATCTACGGTGCCAACATTGGCAGCCATGTGGCCCGCCGAGGCATTGAAGCACCTACGCCTTCTCATCCTGGGCGGAGAAGCTTGCCCCCCAGAGCTGGCAAACCGGCTGGCAAACACCATCGACTCCGTGTGGAACACATACGGCCCCACCGAGGCGACCGTCGTTTCATCCGCCGCCCCGCTCGTGGCTGGACAGCCCGTGGCCATCGGTCTTCCTCTCGCTGGATGGAAGCTCGCCGTTGTGGACGGCGAGGGCAATGCCGTCAAGTGGGGCGAGGAAGGCGAGTTGGTCATTGGCGGTGTTGGCATGGCGCACTATCTTGACGCAGAGAAAGACAGAGTCAAGTTTGCTCCGGCAAGTTGCTTCGGCGGCGAGCGGGCCTACCGCAGCGGCGACTTGGTCCGCGCTGAGAAGGAAGGCTTGTTCTTCGTTGGCCGCAACGACGAGCAGATCAAGCTCGGTGGACGTCGCATTGAGCTGGGCGAGATTGACGCCGCCCTCATGAATCTTCCCGGCGTCAGCGCCGCAGCCACTGCGATCCGTCGCAGTGAGGCAGGCAATCAAGTCCTCGTTGGCTATGTCGTCCGCAAGGGTCCGCCTGCGGCCAACGACCGAAGCACCCTCTCCCGCTTGCTGCCCGCGACTCTCATTCCCCTGCTGGTGACGGTCGATGATATCCCCGTGCGCACATCTGGCAAGGTGGACCGAAAATCCCTGCCCTGGCCTCCACCACCTTCGTCTCATGTCGATGTCCAGCCCATCCACGGCACCACTGCCTGGCTTGCCGAGCAATGGCGCCGCATCATTGGTGTTCCAGCTTCGGCTGACTCCAACTTCTTTGATATCGGCGGCACTAGCTTGGCTGCCGCTCAGCTGGTATCGCAGTTGCGGCAGCGAGCTCCCACCATGTCTGTCGCTGACATCTATGAGCATCCAATTCTGTCGGCCATGTCTTCACGTGTCGATGATCTTGCTGGAACCGCGCAGGAAGATCGCACGGTCAAGCCCACTGCCCGCTGGGTCATGTTCATTCAAGCTTGCATTCTGATTTGTGAGATCACCTTCAACGCAGGCAGGTGGCTCGCTGGTGTGTCTGCCGTGAAGAAATTCTTTGCCTTGCGCCTTGGAGAAGATTCTTGGGCCGGAGCATACTCCCTTCCCTGGTGGCTGATTGCAGTAATTTGGGGAATTTTCATGACCTTTCCCGGCCGAATGATCACCACCGCAATGGGCTCACGTCTGCTTACCTGGGGAATCAAGCCAGGCACATATCGCCGCGGTAGTGGTACTCATCTTCGTCTTTGGGGTGCCGAGCGATTCGCAGCAATGGGTGGCATTGGCGGCATCTCCGGCACTCCTTGGGTCCGCCTATATGGTCGAATGTTGGGCTGTCACATTGGCAAAGATGCCCAGATTCACGGTCTCCCTCCCACTACTGGCCTGGCTAGCTTTGGTGAAGGCTGCGCGATTGAGCCCGAGGTTGACATTGCGGGCTGGTGGCTCGACGGCGATTTCCTGCACATCGGATTCCTCGATATCGGAGAGGGCGCCACAGTCGGTCACCGCTGCACCCTGATGCCTGGCTCTGTGATCGAGCCCTATGCTACCGTGGACGCTGGCATTGTCGTTCAGGGTACCATTAAAGGCCCAGATATGACCCCATCTGTCGATGAGAAGGCACAACTGAGACAGGGAGCGTTTTTCGCACTCCTCCGATACACCATCACGTTGTTTATCCTGGACTTCGTGGTCATCATCCCTGCTGCGCCTACTTTGATTCTCACTCTCACGTTCGTCCGCAACTACAGCGACTTCCATGCCCTAGCCATAGGTGTGATGAAGTTCACGCTGCCTGGTGCCATCATCGGCGCCTTTCTCTCTATTGGAATTAGCGTTATATTTGTCCGCATGGCCAGTCTGGCTCTCCGTCCTGGTTCCTACTCGTGGCACAGCACTTCTGCATGGGCCGCTTGGATCACGCACGGCACCATGATGCAAGTGCGAGGCATCTTTTTCCCCGTCTACGCCAGCTTGGCTACTCCCGGCTGGCTCAGAATGTTTGGCGCTCGTATCGGCAAATATGTCGAGGCATCTACCGTGGTTCCCATCCCGTCTCTGCTGACTGTTGAAGACGGTGCCTTCCTCGCAGACGATGTTCTGTTATCACCATTTGAACTTCATCGTGGATTTGTCCGTATAGGCCACGTATCAGTTGGTGAGAAAGCCTTTGTTGGTAACTCAGGTATCGTTAACCCAGGAGTTCACGTCCCAGAGCGATCCCTGATTGGCGTTTTGGGTACTGCTCCGCATGGCATGGAGGCTGGCTCATCGTGGCTCGGACGACCAGCTATCTCACTTCCCCGAAAGCAAGATATCCTGGTTGATGAATCACTCACTTTCAAGCCTCCTACCAAGCTTGTCATCTTAAGAGGAATGATTGAATTTTGCAGAATCCTTCCCCTGCTTATCGGCGCTATGATGGTTGCCGGCATCGGTATCGGCTACTTGTGGATTTTGAACAAGTTTGGGATATGGCAGGTCGTCCTGGCGGGCCCAGCCATGTTGTTTGTTGCAGGCTTTTTTGCCATGTTCGTCACCACTGCTGTCAAATGGCTTTTGACGCCTCGCATTACACCTGGTATGCATCGTCCCTTGTGGACATCTTTTGTCTGGCGGAACGAGTTGGCCGATACCTTCATTCAGTCCCTTGCTGTTCCGTGGATGGCCGGCGCTTTCTACGGGACCCCGGTACTTGTCTGGTGGATGCGCACTCTGGGAGCCAAGATTGGACACGGAGTCTGGCTAGAAAGCCACCTGCTCCCCGAAGCAGAATTGTGCGAGATTGGAGACGGAGCTACTGTGAACCGTGGAGCAGTCATGCAAACTCATCTATTCCACGACAGAGTAATGCGTCTAGACAAGGTCATCCTTGAGGCTGGGGCCACGCTTGGTCCGCGTGCTATTTCCCTCCCTAGTACCATTATAGGAGAAGGTGCCACAGTTGCCCCATCCTCGCTCGTAATGCGAGGCGAGCATCTCCCTTCAAGTACGCAATGGATAGGTAATCCTGTTCGACCTTGGGTTAGATCTAAAGATATTAAGAGCACGGACAGTGAAGAGAGTTTAAGTTAGATGGTTTTTCTTGGGAACACAATTCATCTTGGCGCATTTGTATTATGGAGCAAAATTAGTTTAATTGTAATTCTGGCATACTCGTCATTGTGTCTAGTGCAGCTGGATATGTGTCTTTTCCGTAAGTTGACTTCACTGTAAACACACCAACTACATCGCCGCTTTTAAGTCGGATTCTTGTGTCCAACTCCCAGCTCTTCCGGTTTACACCCTTCGACAGTGGATTTGTCGTGACCCACGGATCCAAATACCGTGGCCGCCATATACCTAAATGCTGACCAAAGCACAGGTTGAGACCATCACCAGCCACTCCCATATCGGAGACAAGGTGGTCCCATCTGTCGCATCACGTATCACCGTGGTCGTGATCAGAGAAAACGCCTATTAACCCAGGGTGTCCGCGATAGCTTTCATGAAGAGGAGGTCTTAGCTGCCATGGGCGCAGGCTTCCTTGTCTTTTCCGTCCCAACACCAGCCTTCTGCCTACGGGGTAAGTACATATTCGTCATCAATACCAGGCTGAAGATGATGATCAATACTGCCCTTCCCATGCTATATCTACAAAGCTACCAACATGTTTACAAAGATGTGCACAAAGGCAAGCAACGTGATTGCTTTGCCAAAGCGACGTCTGATACGAGTCTGGATCTCTCGAACCAATGCACAACCAACGTATCAACCCGTTTTGGCAGCATAATCTTGTTTTCAAGAGTGCCGTGTTGGAGGCAGTTTCCGCCTCAGCAGTTGCAGATACCCGTGATCAACATATCTTACTGCCGTCGTTGCTGGGAGTCACTCCTCGTGGCTCACAAGCGCTCAAGGTTGGCCTAGGCACCTAGATGCAAGACTAAGAGTAATGAATGGCATACCACGTAGAAGCTATTAAAAAAATTGACTGAGACTATCAGATCAATATAAAATATTCATGGGGTAAACAAGGATGACCAGCTACAATACAATACCAAAATTGAGGCTAAATCCCAACATGAATATTGCTTCTTCGTTTTAATGCTGCTTTGGGAAACTATGGATTCATGGTATTTCCAAGCGCCATTTTTTAGCAAGTGAGACCCGTCTGGTAGTCTCTAGGATAATCAAGTATCTCAACTCCAAGGCGGCCGGCAAGTTCGATCGCCTCTCTAGTTGGGATCTGTCTCTATTTATCATCATTCGTATACCGTCTTGCAATGAGATCAACTTCTTGTGTTATGGATCGCCTACCCAAATTTCGCTCTTAATAGGAGAATTGGTTCCATTTCATATTCTGCATTCACGGCATATGTATGTAACGTGATTATCTATTACGTATCTTGCCTATATTAAAATCACGTCGATTAAACACAGTCCGATCGTTCTGTGTAAAAGCCGGAACTGATATTTCGCAATTCTATTGACAGACCGAACACATAGAAATACGTGCTCCACGGCGCTCCACGGCGCTCCACGGAGGTGTTTCCGGTGCGGCGTTTGGTAATCATAAAATGGCTAACCTCACTCAATTATGACTAAAGGAATCAACTCAGTTAGGCTACTAATCTATGACTATTTATTTGCACGAAAACCATGATATTTTGTAAAGTGATATTGCAAGTATAGTAGTACAACTACAGAGGCTAGGGAAGTAATCAGAGAGTTGGAGACATTGCCAACAATTTACAAACACCCACCGACTCTTCAACCGTTCAAAGTTCACTACTCATCTTCCATAGATGGGACGGCAACCTATGCAACTTGGATAGAACCCCCAATCTGACTTTGTTTTGTGTTGTGATTAAATGCACCAACATGACGGGTATGACTACAAAGCAGTGGAAGATCACCAGAACAGATCGAGGATTTGAAGGTCTTGAATTAGAAGAGGCGGCTCTCGCACCCCTTGGAGAGAATGACGTGCTTGTCAAAATTCATGCTGTTTCTTTGAACTTCCGGGACCTGATGATCCCGATGGTAAGCCCAATCTTCCGTACCAGGGGGACAAATTTCTAACAGAGTATGTAGGGAGATTATCCTTTCCCTCTCCAGTTACCTGTTATTCCTTGCTCGGATGGCGCCGGCGAAGTTATAGATGTTGGTCGCAAAGTCAAACTTTGGGTGAAAGGTGATAGGGTAGTAACTTTGCTCAGTCAAGCCCATCTGTACGGCCCTTCCAACGCAGCAACAGCAGAGTCTGGATTGGGCGGAAGCCTGGATGGAACGTTGCGACAGTATGGCATGTTCAACGAACAGGGCCTTGTTAAAGCTCCGCGGAATTTGAGTTACCGAGAAGCTAGTACGCTGACTTGCGCCGGTGTGACAAGTTGGAATGCGTTGTACGGCTTGAAGCCGCTAAAGCCTGGCCAGACGGTCCTGGTATTAGGCACTGGTGGTGTCAGCATCTTTGCATTACAAGTGAGTGCCTCCATGAGTGTCCTGTCGTCTTGGCAAGGCATTGACCTTGATTAAAGTTTGCAAAAGCTGCGGGCGCCACGGTTATTGCGACAACATCATCCGATAGCAAGGAAAAGGTTCTCCGAAAATTAGGAGCCGATCATGTTGTCAATTACATCACAGACACAGAGTGGGGTCTGACAGTGAAAAGTCTAACATTAAATAGCCAGGGAGTAGACCACATCATCGAAGTCGGGGGAGTTGGTACTCTGCCTCAGAGCTTGAAAGCGATAAAGCCTGAGGGACTCATCAGTGTTGTGGGATCTGTTGCCTCAGGAGATTCGACATTGCTCCCAAGTATCTTGGATTGCTGGTTGAATAATTGCATTGCTCGTGGAGTTGCTGTGGGCTCAAGGGCTCAGATGGAGGACATGGTAGCAGCAATTGAATCAAACGATCTACATCCTCTCTTAGATAGTACGTCATTCTCGCTATGCGAAGCAAAGAATGCGTTCTACCACTATGTGAGTGTATCCATCTTTGTTCGGGGAATCATTTTCTAATCAGCAGTCTTCTGTCATAAGTCGAGTAATAGGAATTTCGGAAAGACGGTTATTGATGTTGACTAGGATGGTTTAGTTTGAGCGATACATCAGGTCAGATAAGGATATACAGCGGAGTGGGAATGTGCGCTCTTGTTTGAATTAAACCATTGCTCATGTGTCTGGCTGTGCAACTTGCTCAAATATTGCATCCAGTGCATCCGCCTCAGAGACACCCATAACCACGCTCGGGCCATTTGAGAATACAGGGTAACCCCAGTCCCGCAGTAGTGCGGACATATTCCATTCAGGAAGGACCTCATTGGGGGTGTCCGTAGTGTTCATGTCTTGGGACAACTTCTGATGCTCTACAGCAGTATTTGCCTTCTCGGCGAGTTCTCTGACAATCTTGCGCACGGACTCGAAGGCTATATCGAGTGTACCTTCAAGAATGCTATCGCACAATGATATGGATTTTGAAGTGAGGCGTTGATCCAATGAGACGGATGAGTGAGCAGGATGGAGAAATATGTTGGCAAGGAGAACTAGGAGAGAGGAGAAGTGGCCGCAACTACATTGCCTACGAATACCGGGCTGTCAGCTCATTTGCATCAATTTTAGTCCGTCCGAAACTCACCAAGCAAGATACTCGACTTGAGCGGCAGCATGGAATAGTTTGAGACAGCCGCGGCTGATTTGAACCAGCCTGTTCCATCCTGAAGGTGATGGCGGGTCTTGGCCTGTGTCGCCTCTTGCCGCACCAAATTGGTCCTGGGTCAGGATGAGCCCATGCAGCGTAATACTGCTTGTAGAGCTGATACGCTTGATCCAGTCTGCATCGCGGCTATAAAAACCTTGTGTCATAATCTCGGCCATCAGATAACCGTGATGTAACTTTGTCATTTGCACCAGTTCAACGGGCCCAACCATTGTTGAGACATGCTCAATACTAAATGCTAGGGGTATACGTCCGTACCAATGGTTAAGTTTGGCTTGTATGTTGGCAATTAGTTGATGGCGCTTAGGCCCTGCAGTCATCGTGGCACGGTTCGAGTATAGCAGGTCATATATCTTGCCGTGAATGTGTGCCAGTTCAACACGGAGGCGGAAGTAATTAATCTCGTCGCCTCCATCACGGGTGCGGATGAGACCCACCCCATCAGAAGGTTTGGTTTCTGGAAGAGGAAGGTCAATATCATCGTCAGATTGAATCGACGGTGTTTTTACACGCATCGATATTTCCTATTTACATTAGTAGGTAATCATTTATTACGCAGGTTGCATTGGCAAACCTATACCTTGTCAAGTGTATAAGCAATCCAAAAAACGCGGGACCGCTGTAAAGCTTCTTCCTCGGTGAAGTACTGCGATGATGCTTTTGAGTGTAACAACAGTCGGTGGGCCAACCTTATCACTGATGCAATGATGACACTAGATGGCTTCTGATTACTGCTGTTGCTGAACAAAATGACGATCCCTATCAATACCTGGATGCCTAGCAAGTCCTCTTCACGGATCACCAACTCTGACAGGACAGATTGTGCATTATTTAAATGTGCATTAGCCCTCTGTATCCTTCCCGTGCTTAGTTCGCTTGTCTCTGACTTCGGGGTTCGAAGGGCGAGGGCCATGACGATATGTATTGCGGCCCATTTGGATTGATTCTGAGTCTCCGGGTTGCTATACCAGCCGTTAAAAAGCTGCATAAAGGACGATCGATGGAATAAAGGAATGAACTGGTTGGTGCGGCGAAAATAGTGGTCAATCTCAGGCAGAAGGTCCTCCCGTTGTGGCAGAGTCAACACAGGTGGCCGAGGATAATTTTGCATTGGTGTTTCGAGGAGACCCAAGGCTCTCAACCCGGTGGTGTCACTGTGAAATTTTCCTTGCTCCGGCCTTGCATTCATGACTGTATTATCGCTGTTATCGTTGTGACTCGATGACGCAGGTGTCAATGAAGTCGTGGAGTCCGGCGTCATGCTAGTATTCGCACCATGCTTCAGGCGCTGTTCAAGCATTTTGAGGCGTTCTTCAAGCTTTCTGGAGTGGCCACTATCATACATGTCAGGCCCTGTGTCAAAGAATCGAACGAGATAGGCTTACCTTGAAAGCTCGGTCCGCAAGGGGCGACGTTGCCTTCCTTTGGACGCGACATTATCGGGTGCTAAGACGCTTATCTTGCAGTCGGAATGGTACAGAATGCAATTGGAACAGACGGGCTTTATCATGTCGCATTTTATTTTTTTGATAAAGCATAGATCGCATGCTAGCTATTGTTAGAATGTTTTTACTTGTGACGCCGTCAGCCTGGGTGTGTGTATGCCTTTACGACGATTCCGCTGCGCCAAATCCAAGGCTTGGGTACCAGATGCCATTATGAGCGCTTATTACGGGAAGTATAGGATCACGTTTTCGTTACAAATGTGAGAAGATTCCGTTTGAGAAGGCAATCACGCAAGTTGGACACCACGGCAGCACCAAAAGAAAACGACAGGAGTGCTGGATGTGTTTGGCGCCTAATGAAATGGGATTACAAATACCAACCATCTCCTATGAGTCGATTATAAATCCAGCCAGGGTCTTCAGACTGAAGCGGTGGGGCATTGTTACTGTAGCTCGCTCTTGTATATTCCCTCTCCTCTGTGCTTCGTCCTTACATAATTGTAACGGACCAACGACCGCAACGCGAAACAGGGGAAAAGATTAGGCTAATAATCACATTTCTAGCTATTATTATGATGGTATCAGCTATTATATAGGATCAATCGTGCCAGAACGTAAGAGTAGGACTTCTAAAATTGACCTACCCTAGACTCATGATGCGGATTATGCAGTAGGGGCCCCGATAACTTTCAGTCATTGTATGTTACAAGACTGTAAGATTTTGTTGTTTAATAAAGGGTGTAAGAAGTCATGGCGAAATTCGTACCAGAGGAAGACTCTGAAGTTGTTGAAGGACTTACTAACCCATCCTGTTGCATAAAGTTTAGTCCCTCCGCGAACTAACATGCATAACTACATCGTGGTGTTCGACTTTGCGATATTCGTGTTGTGATATGTCATCCCCTGTCTACTCTCCATTTAGTAGCAATAAGAACACTTAGCCCCATGAAAGATTTCCAGATCTGTAACAGTAAATTACTAGCAATTTCATCTATCAATCTGACGTGGCGCCATACCAGCATTATGGGCATTTTGCGTCCCTAGCTTGTCTGATAAATGGACAGTCAACTAGGAAGTTCAAGTTTTCTATCCTCGCAACTTTCCCCGTAACTTATTCGGACAGTAACAACATTAGTTCCACGAATAGGAGAGTAAAGATGTCTCACGGGTTGCTATAAGTGCTGCGGCCTGTCCATAGCCTGGCGTTTGTCGTCATTACAGGCATTCGTTCGCCTTGCACCCGGATCCACGAGAGCCTGCACTAGGGGAATTCAAGCCGCCAATCCCGCAGGTTCGATTGTCTTAAAGCGGCATTAGCTGCTATTTCTTTGCCATCAGCCTAGCCTTATTCAACGGCTGAAAACCCTCTGTTTTAGTTGTGGATCCCGCTTTCTTGCCTCGGTGAGGCCGTCTTGTCAAGTATCACTAATCGGCTGACTGGCGTTCCAAGTGATGAAACTGCATGTTTAATAATCGAAATTCATACAGCCAGGCAAAAAATAGCCAATAAATCACCCTGGGCCAAAAGAAGGGACGATCTACGGGGCTTCTGTGTGGAGAGTGACCAATGTTATAGCTGTTCATTGAAGAATCACACACGTTATAATTATTGTTCTTGAGGTATCATGTCACCATTAAGTGCCGCGTCGATCGATGTGAAATGGATTATGGGATTACGCCCGGCTATATATAAAGGATTCCACTGCCATGATGCCCTGGCATTCTTTCGCTGCAGGCTAACTTCCAAGTCTATCATTCGTTTGAGACCCTACCAATTCCTCCAACAGCACCTTGTTTTTCTTCAAGTATATACAGGGTCCTTTTCTTTGCAAGGTGCTCCCCATTTGACGACAACTCAGACATCAAGACCATGTCGTCATCACGACTAGCCGAACCGCCCAACCTCGGGGGCCTTTTGCAAAATAGTGCTCGTGTTAGCTCCGAACAAGATGTTGAGAGAGCCTCAGACTATACCAAAACCGCCCACGATCAGTTGACTATTCCTCTCGAGCCTTCTGGCGAGGAAAAAGAGAACTCGGCCGAGGATGTGCCATGGTCCAAGGACCTTGCAAATCCTTACAACTGGCCAGCACGGAAGAAACACCTGCAACTAGTATGGTTTTGCTCTATGGCATTAGCATGGTAAGTAACCGTTCCACTTATTTTCTCGTGAGGCAGTTGAGAGGCACCAACCTCTAACGATATATTTTCTGGCTCTGTTGCGACATCAATTATGAGCGCTTCAACGGCCGAGTTCATGATCGAGTTCAATGTTTCTCGTACAGTTGCTATATTGCCACTTTCGCTCTACGTTCTGGCCATGGGTTTCGGTCCTGTCCTCGGTGGTCCACTGTCCGAGATACTGGGTCGATACCCTGTCTACGTTGGTATGTTGCCATTGGGTGCACTCTTCACCCTCGGCTGTGGTTTTGTGCACAATTTTGGAGCCCTTTGTTTCCTTCGTTTCATGGCTGGCTTTTTCTGGGGACCAATTGTGGCTATTGGACCTGGATCGATCAACGAATCCTATCTTCCCCAATTCCGTGGCCCTCCGTCGGCGACATACATTGTTATGGCGTTCTTCGGACCTGGCATTGGGTATAGCTCTCTTCTCCAGTCCCTCCGCTCCGCTCCGGAAGATGCCTGATGGCTAATTTCCATGTAGGCCAGTCATTGGCTCCTTCGTCGCGAATCGCAAGGGCTGGCGCTGGACACAGTGGACCGTTATTTTTATGGCCATCTTCAGTATGCTGCTAATTCCACTCGGCGCCGAGACATTCAATCCAGTGCTGAAGCGTCGCTTAGCTAAAAAGCGCGGGAAATCCATCCCTCCACAGCCTCCCATATCAGTCCAAGTGCAAAAGTTCGTACAGGTGACGCTAATCCGCCCCATCATGATGCTGTTGACGGATCCGATTGTTACCTTCCTATCACTCTATGTTGCGGTTAACTTTGGTACCTTTTTTTGCTTCTTTGCAGCAGTGCCATATACCTTTAGTCTCACCTACGGCTTTCACCTGGAGGAAACAGGACTGGTTTTCATTTCGATTGTCATTGGCTGCGCAATTGGATATGTCACTCTCGCCTTGTGCGATATATGTTTCTATCGGAAGAAGATCCCGATGTTTCCTCCCAACAAGGTACCACCAGAGCACCGCCTTTACGCTGCTATGATTGGTAGTGTCGGTCTTCCCGTGGGTCTGTTCTGGTTTGCATGGTCAGCACGGTCCAGCATCTCCTGGGCCAGCCCTGCAGCAGCTATAATGCCCTTTGCATGGGGCAATCTGTGCATCTTCGTCAGTGCCATGCAATACATGGTTGATACGTTTAGTGGAGATGTTATTGCGAGTGCTGCTGCTGCGAATAGCTTGGCACGATATGGCTTTGCCGCAGGCTTCCCCCTCTTCACCGTCCAAAGTGAGAACCCCGTATTCTGTTGAGCAAGTCCAGAGACTAATTAGATACAGTGTTTGAGAAACTTAGTATTCGCTGGGCTGGCAGTCTGCTTGCCTTTCTCTCCGTTGGATTGCTACCGATCCCGTGGGTCTTGTTCAAATTTGGTCCTCAGATTAGGGCAAAGAGCAAGTATGAGACTGCTAGTTACGATTAGCTTATGGCGGACGTGTCTTCCCTTCTTAAACGAAAAGCGGTGTCTCAGTTTTAATACTTGATAAGAGGGGACCCTCGTGGTGTGGTGCGCGTTGAGGAGGACCTGCAAGGTTGGTTTGGCACGATACTGTCATTGAGACATGATCTTAGATACCCGATTCGTGAGTTTCGCAACCAGGAAGGTAGAATTTAGAAGTAGAAAAACTTGGAATAAGAGACAATTAACCAGTTTTATTTTACCTACATGTTTACAGGGGCGTAGTTGTCGATCGTAGTTAATTGAGATTTAGATGCTGGTTTCGTGCATGGATTGACTGAATCATCAACAATCCTGTGGACTTATTTGTTTACTTTGAAGTCAAAACACTAATCAGTTTAGCTACCACCGATTTGCAGGAACTCATCGTTATAGGAACAGTTGAGACACAGGAAAGAAGATACATGGTCCATCAAAGCTAATTTTATCCAACATTTGACATTGTAGTTTTACATCGCCACTGGTTCACTTCAATTCACCCTTAACATGATGACATAACGATATTGTAAGATCCTCTACTACCAGCTTTCTTGCACCAATCTCTCGGTTCATTGAGGTAGCGATAAGAGTATCAATGCACCCGATGGCAAGTAGCTAAATGTCTTTTATAAACGGTATAGTCTTGAACACTGGCGTTGTGGTAGTTATACTAATGGTAATATGATAATACGACTGATGAAGAAGCTTAGCAGTGAATTAACCACCAGTAACAGGAAGGTCTTCTCCTGGTGAAATACGTTGATTTTACTCGTTGCTTATACTATACTCTCGATCTCGTCCGATTTACTTCAATCGACTGTCTAGCAGTTCTCCATTCATGGGGAAGAGCCTTGCCCTATCTATACCTTGTTATTGACCTGCCAGAGCCGCTTTGCATTCGTCGTAAATAGCATTCGCCGCAGTCTTGTGTTTCCTCTTGTCAACTTCACTAAATGGTCGACCCAAGGCTGGATATCCAACCCTTCATATCTTGTATGCGGCCAGTCGGACCCATACACTAACCTCGATGGAGCAACTCTGAAGAGCTCTAGAATGATCGGGTCAACGTCGCTATAGTTGGGCCCTGGCAGCTTGGATATGCGGTAAGCCGCCGAAATCTTCACCCACGCCTGTCCCTGCCGCAAGAGGCGGACCATGGAGGCGAAGCCATCTAGTTTATAGGGGTCCAGGGGACTGTTGGATGGCTGTGGTAGCGAAGGGCTTCCAAAGTGATCGAAGACAACGGAGGTATTAAGAGACGGGATGAAACTCTCCAGAGACGCGATGAGATGCATAGGAATATACATCTGAATGACCCAGCCAAATGGTCTAATAGCATCCGCGTGCGCCTTGAGCTCGGCCTTGAGCAATTCCACGGGCTCTGAAACATTGTGTGTCTGAAGATTGATGCGCACACCGCGAACTCCAGCTTCGTGCCACTCCCGCAGTTGGCCCTGGCTAACGGCCGTGACGTTGTCGAACACTACGACGCCCCGCGCCCTCGCAGGCCCGTATGCCGTGAGCGACTCGATCAAGAGCGTATTATCGCTGCCGTAGACTGAGGGCTGGACCATGACAACATGTTCACAGCCGACTCTGTGTTCGAAGATGGCATTGTCCCAGACGGTGTAGACGCTACTGTTGTACTCTGCATCTGGCAACAAGGGAAATCGGACTGGGTCAATGATATGCAAGTGTGAGTCCCATGCATCGATCGGCAGATTCGCGACACTGGCATTGCAGGCGTATTGACTCACGGCCGTCGCCGACGACTGCGAAAGGGAAGTGGTGGTGGCGGCGATGGCGCCGACGGCCAAGACAATGATGTGAATGAGGATATGAGAGTCCATGACGGCGTCAAGCATCTCCGTACCGGCCTCGCACGGGATCCCACTAGCAGTAGATCATCGATTGCACCGACAACTGAGAGTCCAAGGTTGGCAAAGCTTTTGTTATAAAATCCCGAATGAGTTTCTGGTATGACGGTAAGGCTAGCGCTAGATCATTACGAGACAAGCGAGGCCAAGGATGGTGGATCTGACTTCCCTAACCCAGGTAGGCATCGGTCCTGCTGCTGGAGGGCGCAGCCAAGGGATCGGTTATTCGGGACGAAGGACACTGTAGGGAGAGTGGAGGATAATAATGCCTCATTTCCTTGCTAGCCACGATTGTCTGAGACGTCCAATTGTTGTGTCTCACTGTGCCGGGCCCAATGTCATCGGCAAAGCAACCATGTAATGCTTGGCTGTTAACTGACGTACGCCTCCCCCCAACCCTGATCTCTCTGTGTACTGTCGTCTACAAACATCCCAGGGGCGGAATGCTGGGGACCGTATTTGGTCCTATGGCCCGCTGTTGGCTTATTGATGTCGGAAGTTCGCCGCGGAAACTCCCTAAGCCCGGCGCCATGACACACGCACTAATGCTTCTTGATGAGTAGCACAACTGGAGACTTGACTTAGTGTTCTGCATCAGGTGGTGTATGTGAAGGAATCGCCATCACCCTTGCCAGGCAGCAGGAAGGGAGACGGGCTGCGGTGTTTGGAGGCATCTGTGAAACTATCATTATCATAGCCTCGGTGCGTCAAAGTCGTGGATATCGATGTGCCAGCAAGGTTTCAGTAACAGCACATGATTTCACAATTTAGTCGGGAGGCTTCAGTATCAGCAATCTTATGGGGGGTAGTGTTACTCAAGGTAGCATGCCCAACAACTTGTATGAACCTGGGTTCAATGCTGCTAATTGCGGGGGGGGGGGGGGGGGGGGGGGGGGGGGCCCTTGTCTGCCTTGCCGATCTATGAGTGATGTAGGCTGTCGACTTACATCCATGTCTCCAAGCAGTTGTGCGAGGCTTCTTACAGCATCAGTGGTGACACGAAAAAAGGCGGCCGGCATTGCAGCACTCCTGTGGACGGCCCAGACCCGCATAAGCTGCCGCTGTGGAGGTTGCGATAGCACGTTTTAAAAGACTGGCGACGGGCGTGAGCCGTCTCTTGAGATTAATTTGGCCAATACGAAACGTCATTTCAGAGCATGCACCAGAGAAATGAGCCGCCAGCACTATTCCAAATCTCAAAACCTGTGCCATCCTCGTACTCTGACCTGGCGATTACACCTGCAGATCCTGTCACCCTTTCGCTCACGATATCGATATGAAGGCCAGTTCCCAGTGCCCACGGACAGAATTAAATTACTATTTGCGCTCCTTTGATCAAATGTGGCACATGTGAGCGACCTGTTGGCGGTATCTATGTGGCTCACCGAGAAACAGGTACGAAGGTGCAACCTCGGAAAGAAGCTCTCCCATGCTTCCTGTACAGGGCCGCAAGTCTCTAGCTTTCCCAATTTGCGCACAGTTTCTTCGGGCAATGCAAGATCTCATGCCCCTCTGTTTAGCCTCTTCAGATCCTTGAAAAGATCGTGGAGTTTATCAACTATAACCATTGCACCACGTACTACTAACTCCACTCAAAGGGAGCCTCTCGCCTGTTGCCGTGTTTTTGTATAAGGTACTAGTTGCATACTCTGGGGAAATTCTTCTCTGCCCTACCTAGGCATTTGGATAGAATGAACTAAGGCTCATGCCTTTGTCCACGATCGTCTACGCGCCGTGGATGCGAGGATGTGGCCGCGCAAGGTTGGCTAACAACGACTCCCTCAATGGCCGCAATGATTATCAAAGAGGTAGAGACTGCAAGTCATAATATTCCTGGTTTGGAGACATGAAACACATATTCTGCGCTCCAACGGCGATGCGTCTATTGCCGTTGAGAGAGTCTAGATACTCCCCGTGTATGCCCACTCATTGATGATCACCTAGGCACATACGGTCACAGTGCCAGGCAAAAATCTAGCGGCCATAATCTATCGAAAGGCATTTCTCCTCACTCCGTAGGCACAAATCAACAGGTCATGTCCCGAGACATGAATCCTCTCAACACACGTACCTCGTGTGTTGATGCTTCTTCCGGCTCACTGCCACAGCCACTGCGGAGGATTGTGCCGTAGTCAGTAGATGGTGGTGCTTTGGGGTTGTGGATTCGTCACTGCACCGCTTTCTGTATGCGACCACGAACGCCTTGGACCATGATTAACCCAATGTGGTGATTTCACGGCAAATTCGGCAGGCCGAAAACCAGCCGCGTCATCTTGCTGTGGAGACAGCCTCGATATACACGTAGTCGTGGCTGTGGCTTGGCTCTCTGTTCCTGTCATGACTCGGAACTTGAGCGGACCCAGCCGAGATTCCTGCCTCCCATCGAAAACTTAACATCGCCAAGACTGCCAAGCTTTTTCTCAAAAAGCCCCCAAACTGTATCCCCCGTAGGGCTGATGTATGTTTCGTGGCAGCTTACAAGGGAACTAGCGCACTCTATCTCATTGGCATGGATCTTCCAGTTCTCACGCATGCGTTATACCCAAATTACTGCAGCGATCGTATATGTATGCAATCGCGAGAAATGGAATGAGGCTGCACTGCACGAGTGAACTAATAATAGACATCATGCTATTGAAGCAATTGGCGATGTGCTCCCTTCTGGGCTTGTGGTGGCCACTTACTCGTCTGGCGCCGCCTGACGCGTATATCGGCCTTGCCCGAAAGGGGCATTTTCGGGCGGTGGTATGATTCTCAGGACCACAGGTGAGAACTAGACAAAACACGTTGCTTCTGAATTATGAAATTCACAAGCCTGCACCATGTGCTGCGGCTAGTTGCCTAATTAAACATTTGTCGAGACGCGGTACACCTTGAGCTTTCCTTCTAGACCCCTTCTTCACGTCATGGGGGCCGCTGATGCCAACGGACATGTTCCGAGCCACTCGAATTGGTGGTATAAAACGACCGGCCCCTGTTACAAATAAGATTGTTTGTCACTGCAGTTCTGGATATTCAGAATAGTAGATGTATTACAAGGCCAAGTTACCTCTACAGTTTAGTCAGCTTCATACGTCTCAGGTGGAAGATTGCAGAGTCCACTCAACACCATGGAATCCTCCTGGAAGGCAACCGCACCTGCTGCTATTCTGCAAATGCGACTCAGTACTGAAACTGAGAATGCAAAACTCAGCTATATGCAGGCTGCACACGAGAATGACCTTGATCAGACGTGTCGGACATCGCTAGCGAGCAACACAACCCTAGTCAATGACTACGACAACGACTTCGACGAAGTATATGATCGATACAGCTCTGCGTCTCACATGGGGGTTCTGGATCCCAGTTATCACATTTTCACAAGCGAACAGGGATACGGGTCGCTGGTGTACATCATCAGGCATCGAACCCTTGTTGTTACTGGAGACCCTCTCTGCCCAGTAGCGCATTTTCAGTCTTTGCTGGAGGAACTACGCCGGTTTCGTAAGGCAAAAAGACTCGGAATTGCTTTTATGGGTATGAGCGAATGTTTCGCCAAGTTCTCGAGACAGCAGGGTTGGATGGCACTACAATTTGGTCGAGAGAGGGTGCTCAATCCACTAAAAAACGACTTATTTCGCAAAAAGGGTGCCGGCAGGCGAATGTTGAGTCAAAATCGCTGTTTACTCGATCCAAAACGAGGCGGCATGTCTCTGCATCTGTATGCTCCAGGGCTGAATGCCGTCGAGCCTGTGCTTGAGGTGCAACTGCAGCGACTTTACGACGATTGGCGGGAGGAGCGCAATTCTCAACGACATGGAAGCCTGCAGACATTTGTCACGGTCTATGATCTATTCTCCCGACGAGCTATTACCTTATTCATTTACACGCGAGACCGCGATGGACAGATCAACGGCTTCGCAGCGCTCCGAAAACTAGGCGCGCACAGCGGCTTCCATATTGACCCTTGCATCGCCTTGTCGTCGACACCCCGCGGTATTACGGACCTCCTCATTATTTCTGCAATGGAGCTCCTCCGCGATGCTGGTATCTCCTACCTCAGTCTTGGGTATGAGCCATCCATCGAGCTAGAGTCTAGCGAGGGTAAGGACGGTCTGACAGCCCGACTTGCATGCAAGAGTTATCGACGTGTTATGGACTCTGCACAGCTTGGTGGCAAAAAAACATACAATGATAAGTTTCGGCCGGATGACACCTTGTCTTCAACCTTGTACATTGTATTTCCAGGTGGGCCGTCACTCGTACAACAAGCTATCGGGGTGTTGTATGCCGCAAATATCGATTTAAAACGACTCCTTTTTGCCAAAAGTTGGAAGGAACGAAAGACATCTAACAATATCGAGAAGCCGGGTGAACATGGAAAAGCCGGTGAGCATCTGGACAATCTTAAGGCAAAGACTATCAAATAGGGGATTTTTCTATTGTATTTGAAGCGTTAACACATTTGGCATTGGTGCTCAAACCCAATCACTACATGGCGGATAGGCGTTTGGGAGAGGTGTATACTAGTTGTTTCATTCTTTATTTATTTTGTTGTACCTAGAGCAGACCGTAAGATAGTTTCTTAGCGAATATAGACTTCTCTGATTCACAGGGACACTTATGGGCCTGGTTGCATAGAGCATGTATCGTGATGATCCAAGGTCCTCAACTGGCACGTCTAGCCATTGTACTTTGACGGCTTTGAAGGATTTGTTCATGCGTGTCGCGCATAAGAGGTTAGTCCCCATTAACATCTCCGTCAATATCTTCATTTTTCGTAAGCTAATTACTCGGTAGTTGTATAATTCTTGGGAAGCTAGACATGAAAGAGTGTTTTAACGTTTTTCCAGGTGCAAATATATAGTAGAATAAAGCCGTGATGTCACAGTTTTGAAGCGGTTTGGCAGTGGCTCTCCAATTGCTCTCTTGGAACTGATGGTTGTGAGGTTTCCCCCATAGACAAATCCTTCATAGCCTTAACAATGTAGCAAATACAGTTACATTCTATCCATGACCAACCACTACAGCATTCACATTGAGATATATAAGCTTCTTCTTCATCTACCAATAGATTAGTGATTAAATAATATACCCAACTCAAAAGGTTTGATGAAATGGATAGCCTTGGTGAACATGTTGCGTCTGCATGCTCTTCTTTATGGCCATACTTGCGTTTCATGCAGAATTTAATGAAGACTTGTTCGTATGGCTACAGGGAGAGAACCTCAAATACGAAAGACGCTAGAGTCTTTCACATCCCTCGCAGAACTACGATATTACCCACACATTCCGTAGATTTATTGCATCGAATCATAATATTTTCTTATATAATCAGACAAACTAATGAGAGGTGGGCAGAGAAGAAGGACCAGAATAATCAGAAATGAAGAGATCCGGAGGCGTACCTAATATTTTTCCAAACGGGGGCGGCAATGCCTTCTTGTTCTTCGTACTGATTTTAACCCCATTTACCTTTCTATTGCACGCATTCGCTAATACCTAACGCATTCTAGACCAATGGTAGCGTTCATTACTATCTTCACCAGTCCTCGCTACCGTTCTATGTGGGATTATTCCAGGCTGATCCCGCGACTGCCAAAACTGTCACGATGAGGTCAGTAGTAATGCGAACCGAGGCACGAACATTATCCAAGTACACAAAGGAATGGATAAATTACTTGCTATACTATAGGGAGAAGCTAAAATGCCGGTTCATTTCTATGCTGCAATGATTTACGGGTAAGATACCGCCATGAGATGCATAATGTGTGGTTGTAATGACTACTTTAACCGGTCAATATGTGACGACGTTTTAAATAAAGTGTGTTCACGGAATCAAGCCTAAAGTCGTCTGACGAGGTTTTGATGCATTGTAACCAAACGCTTGCCAAATACAAGGCTTTCATTACTACAAATATCTCGCTTAGTGTTAGTCTAAGAGGCCCAATTCTGTTCTTTGCACCTTAGGACATCCACAGACATACACGACTTCCCACTTCCAGATAGTTTCTCTGCAACTTACATGACATTTCTGTAGGATGGAAAGTCGATACAACACTCTATCCATGTTTTCCCCGCGTGGAGGAAGCTTGCCACAGATTCTTGGCAAAGTCGTCACATGCAACTTAAGCCTAAACACACCAGCTACTCACACATTTTAAGCCTCCGATGCCTGTATAGATAAAATTTACTCTAACTAAGTTCTGGTGAACATGCTTGAGCCTTTCCAGGAAATCTTTTACATAAATAGGATCGAGTATAATGATATGCTAGATATCTTGGTCATGATTTGTTATCCTCGGATATGATCAGGACTACCGTTAAGCTTTGTAGAGCAAAGAAAATAATTGGATAAATCCTGTATTTTGTGCCACATAACGTAGATGCTAGCAAATATATGATCATAGGATTACTAGGGGGCTAGTGGAAAACGATGCAGGCTAGACATTCCAGAGTAACATTTTCCGTCAATTAGACCTATCATTGTTTTCACTCCGAGATTATACTTTCTGTGCTTCCCGTCTAAATTATTTTAATATATGTCATCTCCATATTTTGCCGCATTTTTCCGTGAGCCTTCAGCTAGACGCCCATGCTTCGTGAACTCTGTCGGTCCGATGTGGTTTCGTCTTAGTCTATTCCTCATATTAGCCTGATTTCAACAACCAGACCCTATTGGATACTTGTCGCTGATTATTACCGTAAAGATTAACGTGCTTACTCTCCAAACCCCGGATTACAGGACCTGATCCTTCGCTTTAGTACTGTCGGTACATCGCTTTCTCGGTAGATCGGGCGATTTGGCTATGCTATGGCAGGTGGGTCGAGGTTCAAGATGCGAAAAGAAATTGCACGAATCAATATGCAACTTAACTACGTTAGTACCATTGGCGAAATGTAACTCCAAACTCCAACAGAGGTTGCTGGATTCCTTCTCGGAACTATGCGTGCCCCGAAACACATAGGACCAGAGCTTGTGTCTTCAAAGTAGGACCGATAAGCAATAATATGAATCGGTAGGATTTGAACGCACGGGGATTAGAGAAATTTAACATGAACATCACCCATGGGACTACGAACGGAGCTTCAATTTACTATAAAACTCGTCAAGTCGATTTAAATTTTTGCTGCTAGTAGAAGAACCCAAAAGTCTCGACAGACAAACACCAGACTACACCTAATCTTCATTGCAATCAATATGCGGTCTTCGATCTGCCTTCATCTTGCTCTTGCTGGTGGAGCTTTTGCTCACACGTCTGCTTTCACCAAGGGCATGTTCTGCGAGGTATGATACCATTCATCGATACTAGTGAGACGCGTCTGACTCGCGATAAAGGGTGGTCCGGACCCTAATAACTACAATCCGAATGCCAATGATCCTGTCAACCCACTCTATCAACTGAGCAAGAGTCAGTGGTGGATGCAGGCTGTTGGTGGCTGTCTTAACAACCCCCCCAAGAATGGAGCATCTGTTGCACTCCCAGCCGGCGGACAGTTCACCGTGGAATTGGCCCATAACCAGGCCCAAACAACCTTGTCGTACAATGGACAGTTCACAAGTGACTGGCCTGACGGGAAGTCTCATCCTGATAACTGGTCTGGTCCCGGAAATCCACCCGATTGCATCCAGGATGATGGTGCCATGCATACCAATAACCAATCAACTGCCGCGGGCACGGCGTGGGCTATTTCATATCATTCAGACCTGAGCCAGGTCAACATGGAGAACTTGGTAGTATTTTCTGTTCTTGAGCAGTAAGTCATGAAGTGAACACCATCCGAATCATGGCAAACGCTAATCTTTCACAGTACTCCATGGAAGCGACTTGCCACATACCAGGTACCAAAAGACCTCCCGCCCTGTCCGGCAGGTGGCTGCTACTGTGCCTGGTTATGGGTTCCTAAGGGATGCGGAACTCCTAATATGTCAGTATCACAAACACGAGAATAAACACATCCTTTACTAACACAGCTGTAGGTACATGTCAAACTACAGGTGCCATGTAACAGGAAGCACTTCCACAAGACAACTTGCCACAGCTAAGCCACCTGTTTACTGCAAGGATGATGAGTCCAAATGTGTCAAGGGTGCTAAGCAAATGATTGCCTGGAATCGTATGTGCATTTTCCAGACCACCAGCTTTTCCGTGACTAACTATATCTATAGAAGCCGAAGGCAACAACGTGGTGGTACCCAATGGCGCCTCGCCCGCGTATAGTACAATCATGGGCTGGGCTAATGGGGCGCAGAATGATATTTTCCAGTAACTAAGATGCTGAAGATATGTCTGGAGGCTACGAATCGTGAATGTTGTGCGCAGCTGGTAATTTCGTCCGATGCTGCGGAGGCTATTTGAACACGCTGCTTCAGATCTTCGTGAGATAGGCATAACCAACTTTACGTTCTACGTTATGAAAAGAGCCGATAGTGGGCTTCCGGACGATAGCTCTAACCTACTATTTGGAGATGGGAGGATTTATTTTATGCAATTGAGTCATGTGGTATATTCATCAACGCAAGAACCTTTGATGTGTTAAAATGACATGGTCCTGTGATGCTCCTAGCTGTAAATGCAGATGTAACCTAGTCGTGACAATCTCTGCTATTCTGCCTTAGCTATACGCCGCAGGATAAATACCGGGAGCTCTGTACACTTCAGGTGAAATCCCTCGCGAATAGTGGTTTCTTTTTCCGGGTAAACAGGACGATAGTCAAATCGCCGAAAGATGACTGCAAACACCTTCTTCAATTCCATCATAGCAATCTATCTTGATGGTTAGCTATCGAATCCACAATATAATTGCAACAATACCTCAATCGACAGATTCACTCACGTTTGCGTCCAATGCATGCCCGCGGCCCATGGCTGAAGCTCATGAAATACTTGTCCATGTTACTTCGGTCCTCTGTTAACCAACGGTCTGGATTGAAAGACAAGACATTTCCGCCGAATATTTCTTCATTCCTATGAACAGTGTAGGTTGAAATCGAGAGCACTGTTCCAGGCTTGAAATGTCTGTCCCCAATCGTTACACCGGGGCCAGGTGGGACCACCCGCGGCAAGCCAAAGGAGATGGTTGGTCTGAGTCGTAGAGTCTCATAAATGGTCGCGTCGAGGTAAGATAAGGAGTCAAGCTGCGAGAAATCGGGGACAAAGTCTTTAGGGAGCGGTTCTGGGAAGGCCAAATCAAGCTCTTGTTGCAGCTTGAGGAGTTTGTCTCGGTTCCTGGAGAGCAGATCGATTCCATGGGTGATTGTATTACTGGTTGTATCTGATCCGCCAATAAATATCGACAGTGCTTCCATAATTAACTCCTTCTCCGGCAGTGGTTGTTGCGTATCAGGGTCACGAGCCTGAAGGAGGTAGCTCAGGATGTCTCTGCGATCGTCAACCTGGGAGGCTCGCCTTCGCTTCACGGCCGTTGTGCAGATAGATCCGAGGTCAGAAACTGCCTTTGCACCTTTGGTGAAGAAGGTGTCAAAAAACATGTATGGAGTCCAGCGACGGAGCCAACGGGCCTGGCCTACCACAACACACCATTCACCACGCTCTTTGAGAACCTGGATTCCATTGTTGCTATCAAACCCGTCCTTGGTGTACCCAAATGAGCCACCAAATGCCTGGTAAATGATTTGTCAGTAGTTCTTGCATGAAAAGAAACCATGGAACTTACTAGGTCTCCGATAATGTCGAACGCAAGGAATGCATTCCAGTTCACAGCATCCACAATGCCTTCTGAGTGATGCTGTCGTTTGGATATTTCGCTATTCGTAGGATGCACGTATCTACCAGCCTGATGTCCATCAATCAGTTTCTCCATTTGTCTGCCGTATAAAACCAACGCCTCGGTCATGAAACGCTCAAAATCCTTAATGGACCGTGAGGAAAAGGTGGCAGAAAGCCACTTTCTCTTGCGACTGTGAATTTCCCGACTTCTTGTTGTGAAAATACTCTGCGAATTCCAGTCAAATATTTCATAGAAGCGAGACTTGGTGAAACCATTTCCATGGCCCATTACATCCTGATTCAATGTCAACGTTTAGTAAAATGCAACTTTGAGCAGAAGTGTAATGCCATCATTACCTTGATGTATTTTGGATCGCCCACGCTTACATGACCTGGGGCTATCTGAACGAATGGGCCATACTTCTCATGTTGCTGATGTACCGCCCTAGAATATCTGTGCCTTCGTGCTTGTATGAAAGCCCACAGGTTTATATATGAAGAAAGTGGAGGCCCGGGAAGTACTCCAACACTGCTTCTATCACGCGTCAACTGTGCAGAAAGAGGAAGTTAGCAGGGCCTCTGGAATTTGGCATGGTCTTTCCATACCCTAAAGATCGTGTATAAGATTGGGCCGACAACGAAGAGAATGGAGACGGGGTTGTAGTTCTCGATAACTGTTGCGAGAAAGCCCATGTTGCAGAGTCACTTGTTAGCACAAGCAGTGTCGGATCAAGTGCAAAATTATGACTTGCTGCTCTATCGGGGTAAGTAATGTGCAGCGAATAAATCCTGACAAGCTCAGGCAATTCTTTCATGGGCTATGCTGCCAACCTAGAAGATTTGTCATGCAAAGGACAGCTCATCAATTATGACAAAGGATCCATCAGCAGAAGCAAATTCAGCTCTGCAATACTCTGCATGAGACATTGTCTCAAACCATTCGATTGTTGCATAACGAGAGACTGGCACACCATGCAGTGGCTGTTCAATTTTTGCTTCCGCGCGGAGACTGTGTTAAGGTATGAACATAAAAGATCACATTGGTCATGGAGGAATAACGAAGCTCGGCTGCTCAAGTATTCTCAACTGGCTTTGTTGCGAGGGCAAACATGGATAGATCAAAGTGGTAACATGTGCTTGGCAAATTGCTGCAGATGGTATCCACATAAAATGTGCAAAACATCCGTGTCTTGTTGAATCAGGGACCACTAGTAGCCATATTTAGTACTACCTAGGATGAGATACTCCGTAGTGATAGCCTGCAAATGGCGAGAGTGGTATTGAAAAGGTGCGTAATAGCAGTAAGGCTCTTAGCTTTGAGGATCGGCGGAGAAGTAAGCTGTTTAATGCCCTATGTAAAATACTCCCGGATCAGATCATACCGTCGATACTATCTACTATACACATAAAGGCAGGTGGGAGTGCCAAACAAATAGAAAGTTTCTAGATTTCCCGCTCTATGAATTGTAGTATGGATCTGTACTTATCAACTTCGTACATGCCCACAGACAGAATCAAATTACTATTTGCGCTCCTTCGATCAAGTATGGCCCATGGGTCAAGCTCTTGAGGGGTTACTGTGCACGAAGTGGTGCGACGCGCTGTGTCCCAACATTGTTATGTTATGCTTTTATACGAAACAGAACCTTGCGTTCTATTCTAGATGAACGAATTAGACCTTTGGAAGCTTACGGGTCCACTACCCCGTGTCTTTTTTTGGCTGTCATCTCTCAACTCCTTTCTTCCAACGTCATGGCGAGTCACGCAAGCCATTAGCAAGTCAAGAGGTTTCTTCAACTAACAAAACAAGTATAAAAATGAAGTAGATACGGGTGGTGCTTTAGCCTTGAATCTCCGCAGGCTACTTCACTACACACGTACTTCTCTTCAACCGGTTGTGATGGCATATACAAATGGCAAGTTTGAATCACAATGATCGTGTCAATTAAAGAGAGCACATTTTCTATCATGTAGGACAATACTGTTTATATAGGCAAGATACTCGGGGGCATCAATAACCGTAAACTGCCGCTTTAGTGACCAAATCTAAAGTTCAACCTCTTATTACCCTCATCCTTGGTTGTTGCCAGATAGTGTACGCGCTCCTCTCGTGTCATAGACAACCAGATCTTATCTCGCTGTTGATTTCTCCACACGTAATATGCCTTGATACCAATAAATACAATTATGTTCCAACCTACAACTCCCAACAACGCTTTGTTGCCTGTGTAGTAGTAGGGCTTGTCATTGTCTCTGTATATTTGCGATGAAAAGATGCTGGACAATTGTACCGACATGTTGTAAAGAGACGAGCCAACTGTACGTGTCCGTACAGAGCCAGCGTTACGTGAAGTGAGAGCAACTAGAATTGCATGGATATAGGGATGGCCGACCAGTAGGGTTGAAAGAACCCACTTAGACCAATTGCTATTGGGGAACGAAACCGGCAGCGCAACAAGAGAAATCAGCAATGGCAGCGCCCAAATTTGAGTGACTAGGCCGAGGAGGACACGCTGGTTGATCTTTTCCGAGACCCATGTCCAGAATAGGAGCTGCAAAATGAAGATTGTATAGGCAGGTATAGTGAGCAGGTTTGTTTCAAAGGTATTGAAGCCCAATGCCTTGCAGGTGAGCGTGATGTATGATGCCGGCGGAGACATCGGAATCGACCAGGACAGGCCAATGAGATAAATTGGCCAGAGGTCATAATCCAGTAGAGCGTTTTTGAACAAGGTCCAACTCAACCCTTGACGGTTGTGCATGGTCGACTTCCCCGGGTCGTCGCGCAGGATTCGGGTCACCATTATAACTTCTTCCTGTGAGGTGAACCACCCTTCTTTCGGCCGGAGAAGTCCCTTGTACTTGCCCCGTGCAGTTTGGGTCGGTGATGCTGGCATGTAAAGCCACGTAAGGACACCAATGATGCCTGTAAACGCGCCCTCGATCAAGAACATGTAGCGCCATCCGTCGTGCAAAGACCCCTTGCCGCGCAGATGAAGAATGCCGTAGGCAAGAAAAGCCCCCACGACCTGAGTCGACTGATAGGAAGTCCAGAACCAGCTCAGTCGTTTCGGTAGCTCGGGATTGGTGAAGAAGTAGCTGAGATACAGAATAACGTCCGGGATAAAGCCACCTTCGATGAGGCCGAGGAGTGCCCGACATACGAAGAAGCTTGTTCGACCTTGTAATGCCGCCTGTGATGCCGCAACAATACTCCAGGATACCATTTGAATTGGGATCCAAGTGTCTGGCCCAAGCTTTTTACTTATCAGCTGAGAAGGAAGCTCAGCAAAAAGGAAAGAGCAGAAAAAGATGGTCTGGCCATTGTTGTAATCATTAGTGTTGAGGCCAAGATCTCCTGTGAAGCGTGTCAATATAAGCGTTCCTACTAGAAACTATCAGTAGGGCTGTTGACGCAACCCACCTAGCATGTTGTCAGAGAGAGCCTGAGAAATATTGCCCCGGTCGAGTTGCAGTGCAAAAAACATGAGGCAAACTGGAAGCGTAATCTTCCAGTCGAGCTAAGAGGGTATAGTGAGATTTACAATTCATGCTTAATTCATCGACAAAGAAGGCCGTACCTTTCGCACGAGTCGGTCCTCTTCCTCCTTCGTCCATGTCGCAGACGGGTCGAATCTATGGGCGCCTTCAAAACCTTCCACTGGCTTGTACACATCTAGAGCCTCCGGCGCAATAAAGACATTTCCGCTTCCTTTGTTTAGATCCTCTGAAGATGACGTTAAAGATTCTGAGGCAGCTGATTCGTATCCGGCATTGATGGAAACATGGCTGACGTCTTTGCCACCTATTTGCCACCATTTTGTAGGCCGGTATCGAAGAATGTGGTTGCTGGCATCCGAATTGGAGCTCGGGAAAGCCTCGATATCACCGGATTTGGCCATGATTAATGGCTAAAGGACCATGTGCCTCTTCTGTGAGATGTGATGTGGTCCAATGGGGCCGGGAAAGCCGTCGTATATAAATAACAATATTAATTCTCTAGTGTAAGATCTATTACTACCACCAATTGATTGTAGAGCTGGACCATCGACTTAATAATTAACAATGCAGACAATCACTAGAACGTTGAATTAAAACGCTCATCCTACTTGGTCATTAGCATGTTGATTTGCCTGTGGTGACGTGATGCGAGGAATAAATGAGATTGTGGCTAGCGAGGACGTCGTGATGAGTATAGATGATTGCGTGACCACACAGGACTCTCACCTACCTCGCTCCAGACTGCATTGTTTACTAGCCTCGATGCACCAAGATAGCGGGGTGATTGCGCACTGCATGATTATCTTTTTGTATCATCTCATAGGTTGATATGGTTTAATATTGTAAATGTTTCCATGATTTGATGTCGCCAATGCCGTTCTGGTGTTCTCGTTAGTCATGGTTGTTGAATTCGAGTAGGAACAGTTGCTATCATGGCGGCTTACGACGGCACTGCTAACTCAATCCGCATCTCAACTCCACACATTATGGGATAAAAGCCGTAGAGTGTTTAGGAGCGACTTATCTGATGCTTCCTTCCTGTGCTATTACCGTGTAGATGGGGGAGGACTGAGGTCTTCTGCCACGGCTTTTGTACAGTGCGGATCTCGCATGCGACATGAACACAGTCTGTTGATGAACACCGACTCGGCGAATACTCATATGGGGCAGAACCCGGGCCAAGGCTAGAATCCTCAATACGATTTAGTCGTTTAGACTGACGCGGTCCAAAGCCGCTCCAGCTTCAAGTCAAAAACGCCACGAGCCCTACTAGCAAGATAGTGACCCCAATCTGGTAAATATTTCATCGAGTCTAGATATTAGGACACACGTGGCTGTATGGTGCCATTCTCCGATAAAGGAGAGCAAGCGGCAGTAGTCTCTTGTATTTCCAATCAAGCGATTGCTATCTCCAAATAGCAGGATCGCTGCTTATCCGTTCATGCATACATACATGCAAGCATTCACCAATGGAGACGAAAACCAGCAGACAATCCAAGGCCCCCATTGTTTATACTATCGGCACTGTGGGGATGAAGCTAGCAGCAGCCTTCACTACCCACCATTTATCTACGATGCCGACCGGACCCGGTCGCAGCCTCTCCACGCAACGCGGCACCTTGTCTAGTTCTTCGTTCTCGTAGCTCGCCCCTCTAGAGACGATGCCTCGGCTCATGCTACACCCCGAGAGCGCGATGTCGCATCACATTGCAGACTCGGAGCGTGGTGATGGCAACTCCTTCATCTTCGTTCGTTCCGGTGGGCAGTTCTATCGCCGCGTGGCTGTAATTAAGTCGTAGCCGTGGTTGGGGATCCCCGCTGTCTCATGCCGGATCACACCCGCGAAAACGCCCCCCGACTCCCGCCATTATGACCCGGATTAGCTCTTGGGCTCTGGGCTCTGGGCCTAGGCCAAGGCATCGCCCAAGTCGCCAATTATACTGGTGTTGTTGTAATCAGCGGCTGTGAAGTAGGTCCAGCCAAGACCCTTTGCCTTCTGCGTTTGGACGTAGTCATTCAGCAGGGCCTTATCGGCCGTCTTGCCATCATACGAAGTTCCCGAGAACGTATTGACTAGAATTGCGGCGTTCGCCACCCGCGCCGCCGGGACGTTGGCATCAATAGTCTCAGCGCTCTTGTACTGTGGGCCACGGCTGCAGTTGAGGCAAGACTCGAATGCGATGACAATGTCGCAAATGTCGTAGTACTCGTCGGCTGCTTTCGTCCCAAAGTTGCACACGGTGGTCACGTCGCCGCTGAAGGCATTCTTAGCAAAGGACGTGACTTCTTTGAGGTACGCCGCATCCTCGGAGGACTCGTCGAAGAATATGCCCTTGACCGCAATGTTCTTGTCCTGGTAAGTGGACCAGGTGCTGAACTTTGTGATGTTCGCCTTGACTAATTCCTTGTCGGCCTTTGCATAATTCGTGTGAACGTAGCCAATGTTTTTGACGTTGGCGAGGGCGTTGAGCTGGGAGACCCCACTGATAAAGTTGATGTCGCCATTTCCAGGTTCGCTTTTACCACCAGGCCCGCTGTCGGGGTTGATCACAACCAGCCAAGGGGTGTTGGGCGACTTCTTGATGGCGTTGATGGTTGGCTGCCAATTGGCTGCATTGTCGTTGTACTCAAGTGAAGGGTACACATAGAGAGGAACCAATGACCCAGTAATGCCATGCACGGGCACGGGCACGATAGAGGCGGCAATAGCAGCAATAGTAGAAACACGCATGTTGGCTTTTTATTGAGGAATGGGATGAGAGCAAAACGACGGTTGGTGAGGAATTCTAGAGACCTCGAACTCGCCTTCACTATTTAATAGGTGCCGGTTTGAAGGAGCCGTAGCTTGACACGCAACACGAGGCGATGTAAGCAGTTAGAAGATGACTCGCTAGTATAACATAGCCACAATACTACCTTACCCCAAGAGGATGCCGGTAGGAGAAATCCGAGTTCCACTACGATGGAGTAGAGGAAGGTTCAAAGTGAAAGTAAAAGCACCGGTTAAATACCGACCTTGCGCATCCTGCGACTAATGGCTTACATTCCAGAGCTGCACATCAGTGCTACAATGTATTCAGTGTTAAATGAGTACACAGGCCAAGCCCAGAGAGAAGGCAATTTGGAAATATTCTTCGTGGTGTCGCACATCGACGCAGTCTACTAGAGCGACGCTTCATTCGCCGCCATGCTGGCCAGACTCTCCGGGTTACCAGTCATACATGCCACGCTGTGTGCTTCTGCAGATAGACACATAGCTATGGGAGAACTCGAGAATCCGAAAGCTGTTTACGCCCGATACTAACCCATTCAGGCAAATCGTTCCTTAGCAGATCCTCCCCGGACTCAGAAGTCAGCGATCTAAATATTCTCTAGCTTCATTCAAGCACATCCACGAGGTCGCACAAAAATTAATGCAAACCTGTATAAAATTATGCAGTTACGATTCGAGATTCGCTCTTCTAGGCATCACTTAGATCAATACTACAACACAGGGTATTGGTTGTGCTGGCATCTTGATGGTCCTTCAATCTGCTCCAGAAGCATGTCAATGTAGCTTTCTCAGCCCTCAGCAAACCCCTCAATTCCCTTTCTCAAACTATCCTCTAGGCTTGTCCAGCCATCTCTCCCAAAGTAGTCCCTGAGGAGTTTCTCCGCTCTTTTGGAGGGTTGGATATCTGTTACATCCCGACCTTCGTTTACAGGCGGCTCGGGAAGGCGGTTTTCTGGGCGCAGCTTGTGGAAAATACTGATAACATCGGTCCAATTCTGTGGGCCAGCAAACGCAAAAATACGCTCACTCTTCACATCCTCTTCAAGAAGAGCAATAACGTGCAGCCGCGCTGTGTCTTCAACATCGACATACCATTCTGAGCAAATATGATTAGCTTAAAGTAATCGCCCCTCCCAAACCTCATGGGCCGACTACTTACGTGGGGGGTACAGACGGAAGCCGGCGTCGTCTCCTAGCAAGACATTGCGCGTAACGGCCATTGTCGAACCAGAAAATTGAGGCGAAAGGATTCGGCCAAACTAACATCATCACCTGGTTAGAAGGCCGAGACGACAAGTCACTGGGTACATCATACTCACATTGATGTTGGGCAGCAAGGCGTTGAAAACAAAGCCCGGCTTGTTCTCCTCCACCCACTTCCACGCTGCTCGTTCGCCCTCTGTTTTCGACGCTGCATACACGATGTACGGCAAGCTTTCAGCTGGCGTATCCTTTGCCCATGCGCGTTTGACGGCAGTTTCATTCCACGTCTCTAACGCAAATATGAGTACTTTGAGATCACTCACGCAAGACTCCGGGAAGCAGAAAAGGGTCTTGCTTGCTTACTCTCCGTGACTGTGTATTCTTCGTTTGGCTCTGGGATAAGTGCTGCTGTAGAGGAAGACGTCAAGATGAATCTTTTCACAGACTCAATTTTTGAACTGCTCTTGAGCAAGTTCACAGTTTCCGTTTACAACATTGGGGACCACGACGCTGGGGTCAGCATCAAACGACACATCCGACGCCTACTGTTTGTCAGTATAAATGATTTCAGGCCGGCATGTTTCGCCCCTACTGCGTGAATAACTCCGGCAACGCCTATCAGTGCTGCATCAAATGCCCCTTCCGGCTCTATTTCAGGCACAACGGCAGATTCAAACCTATCGCGCCCATATTTTTCTTCGAAAAATTTATTCAACCACGGCTTTTCGGATCGCACTGTACCACGAACATTATAACCCAGTTGAAGTAACAGATCAATTACGTTGGAAGCGATGTATCCATTTGCACCAGTAACAAGGACAGTTGAGCCCTTTGGGATCGCTTTAGCTTGACTCATTTCGGTAGCAACGATGAAGAGCTTGAGATAATTGACATGCTTTCTACACTTCCGTAGCGCCTTCTCCTCTCTTTATAACAACTATACTCAGCAAGCTCACGACAGGATTTTTGCGATGCCTATGTTCTATTTTTGCCAGCTAGATGGAGAACTTGGAGACCAGACTTTGGCAGGCAATGTGGGGTTTTGGTGCGCTTTATTCATGGCCATTTATCAGCATATCGGATTTGTCAGTCTTCCTCGACATTTGTAAGGATGAGAAAGCGTCAAGACGCCTTTCACAAAGCGCTATTTCCCCAAACGGAAAAAAAAAATTCATTTCGTCTTTTTTTCAATAGGGAAACTCCGCTCAGTATCCTCAATTCCACAGTGTTATTGAATGTTTATAGGACGATGTAATGTAGTTTGGCGTTATCGTCAACTCCATAATATGCCTGCCTCTTTAACAATGGCTATGAAGCCTGGGGAATACGCTTTCAGTATTAGCCGAGTTTCTTAGTGAGATCTAGTCTCCGGTTTGTTCGTTGTCGTGAGCATGCGAATGACACAATCGCTTCTGGGCTCTGCCATCATTGGCGATATTAAGGATGGCTTTTGAATCTCAAAGTATTCAGAGAAATCCGATGTTCTTATTCCTATGGTCTCTACAGATGGTCCCTCTAGCTTTAAAGCAATGCCAGGATACGAGGCAGAGCCACCGCCCCGCAAAGTCAACAGTTTCTATATACACTTCAATAAAGCTCGACTTCATCTCAGAGTGTTCCGAGTATAATGCTTGAACAGCAAGACAATTTGATAATGCAGCCCCACCTGGTCATAATCTATTAACCCAGTGCCTTTGACCAATCTTGCTTCTTGAGATAGCTCTCGAAGTCGTCCAGCTGAGGAGGCAGATCGAGCTATAGGTTGATGTTAGTCGATGCGAATAAACGTGGGCATGGATACTCACATCTTTGGGATGTATGATGGAGGGATCGTCCCTAGCTTCATATCCGAATTCTTTCCAGTATGCCCAATTGTCGTCGAATTCGAGCCGTAGGTCAGGCGGGTACATCGCAGCGTTGTGATACTGGCCTCTTGGGAGCCAAACAACTTCGGTTTTATAGCCCGTCGCATTTGCGAAGGCTTGCACAAACTCGCGAAAGGTGATCCACTCTCTGTAGGCAATGAGGTTCTTCCCGGGCGATTCGCGCACGAGCGCTTCCACAAATGGACCGGTGTCCTCCTCTGGCGCGATGAAAGGCAACTTGAAATCCGGGTCAAGATTTCCGATGAATCTAACGACTCCGTCCTCCTGTACGCAGATTCAGTATAATCCCCGCTCCAAAGATTGCTCTGCATCCATGGTCCTACCTTGACGGGCGCAAGAAGGGGGTTGTCCAGAAAATTGTTTGCAAAGTATCCAGCCTGGAAGATGCTAGTCTTTGCCCAGAGCTCTGGATGGTTTTGTCTGCCATATTCTGCGGCGTTGGCTTTCGAGTCAAAATGGAAGACATGGGTATACTTTCCCCTGGACCACTTTGTTGCGTGTGACAGTGAAGAAAAGATGAAGCGCTCCAGAGTTGCAACTTTTGCCGCAGCATCAATGACGCGCTTCAATTGCTCCGTCTCATAGTCGGCAGCCACTGCATTCAGTGGCCTGTCCGGTGTGACTTTTTCCTTGTTCGCAGGGCTGTAGTATGCTCCCCAGAAGTCGCTGACCACGAAGATGGCGTTTGCGCCTTGGAATGCTGCATCAAGCGTATCAGCAGAATCGAAGTCGGCCTGGGCAACCTCAACACCGCGATCATGTAGAGCTCTTGCTTTGGCACCAGACGGGTCGCGCGAAATGCCTCGAACTCGCCACCCCGGCTGCTGTAGAAACGAGTTGACGACAGAGCCCCCTTGGTTTCCCGTGGCACCAAGAACGACAATGAGTTTTGTAGACGCCATGGCGCTCGGCTGCAATGGCGATGTCAAAGGGTACCTATCCTTGTGTGTGCTGCTTGACGAAGCTGCGCGCTTAGTCGTGCAGGTTGGCCGTGTGCTTTGTATCAGTAGGAGGCTCCCATAGCATCTCCGCGGACTGGCAGTGATTTTGTAAAACCCAGTCATGGCGGGAATTAATTATGCGGCTGTTGATCGTCTACATATCCCCTTTGCAGCGTACTCCGGTCCGCACAACTCCGCCCAAGGCAGCGGAGAATCCAGTACTCTCGCGTAGACGTTCTTCCCACGCCATACTTGCGTAGTAAGAAATTATGTGGTAGTTGAGGCACAGCGTGGAGCCGTGAGTTGGGAGGAGCTGAGAAACGTCTTGCAATCATCCATGGCACTACTGACTCTGGACACCCGCCGCCCACTATTATCAGCCATCAAAGTCATGGTGTTTGCGCCACCCTGTGCCGTATAGATGAAATCCATTTGGAGAGGAGTGCTCGCGGTCTGGTGAAACCCGCAGAAGCGAAGTTTGGAGATATAACATGCTAGTAGCCTCGATAGTTCAATAATGCTCGAGCACTTCCTGTCTCAACACGCCTTGTTGAATCTATCATGGCCATCGGCAACCATTCGCCGCCCGCCAATCTTAGTCCCTGGCGTGGAGTGGTGGCACCTGCAATAACGGCATGCTAGTCACTGGTGGCTAAACTGGTGGCCAAGCTGCTTGACAGAGGGCTAGCCATAGCGTAGCACTCACTAACAACACCCTTATACGCTTACACGCTCACACAGGCGCAGTGCCACCGGACAGCGCATCATCAAGGCCTCCCGCCCCAAGAGAGGTTGAGAGACGCATTAACATGCTGACGGAGGACAGAAACCTCCACCAAGGCCCAGAACACCTCCCATCGCGATCTGTCAAGCGTGGTCATGGGCCCACCACCGCAAATCTTGGCACGCGCCACATATGGTCCTGGCATAGATTGGCGCCAGATTGAAGTCGATCTTGGTGCAAAATGGAATGGCGGGCTGGACTGCGCTGTAAAACCGGCCATCGGTGGTTGCTGGAGCCCCGCCGCCGGGCAATCGGCACCGCGACAATAGCGCTAGACACGCCATCCAGCCACTGAAACACCCCGATCCCAGTCCGCCAGCGCGTCGATGACGCTACTGTGCTCCGTAGGTTGCCCCTAGACGTCACTGCCAGGTAGGCAGGTGATGCCATCTCAGGGCGGCTGGTCGTCCAGTGACATTAGAGGTCCCATCGTGTGCCAGCAAGCTTAGACCTCCATCCCATCACCCACTCCATTTGTTTTCCTGCTTCACATTCCCGTCGTTTTGTCCTAACAATGCAGTTTTCACTCACCACCTATCCGCCCTCCCTACGCATCAGCACACCTACCCGACTGCCGGCATCCTAGTATCCCTCTTCTCGGCCACCTGCATCATCAACAATTATGGCACGCCTGCCGCGCATATCTCCCTCGCTGCATCTTGTGTAGACAACGACTTCTCTCGTCCATACGCCGACCGGGCTCGTCCTCGCGCGAGCCTCCTCCTCCTCCTCCTGAGCGCCCTCCTCATACCCGCCAAACCTTGGCTCGAGCTCTGTCACCAACAGCGATGGATGATGGCAGCCTACAGAGTCCAATTACTGAGCGTGCCGCCGCCGCCGAGGAAGCTCTACAGGACATTGCACACCCAGAATCACGGCTCCGACATGACGAAGCGCAACTCCAACCGAGGTTAGTGTCTATCCGCCGGCTTCATCGTGTAGTTTGCTGACTGTTGAGTTCTCCAGTCGCTGGTGGTTCGCATCGTCCGCCTTCCCCATGATCGCTGGCACACTCGGGCCCGTCGCCTCCGCCTTCAGCATATGCGCCTTGGGCCGCCAATGGAGACAGCACTGGCCCCCGGATACTGACGTCGACGATGCGAGCTTTATACAGGACCCTGCATGGTAAATGTCACATGGAACCCTCGGATTTGGCTAGCGTTAAATGTTGACATGGGCAGGCTCACCATTGTCAATGCCATCCAACTTGCCATGGCTCTCGTCTCAAATGCATTTCTTCTGCTGAACATGGCAAAGCGTGTTCGCTTCACCGTCGCTCAGCCAATCACTATTGTCGGATGGTAGGATTGTTATTATTCCTCAGGCTCCTTGGAGATGCAGCGTCGTACTAATTGCGGCTAGGTATATCTCGGCGATATGCCTCCTTTCTCTGAACGCAACCGCCGCAGGTCCCCTGTTGGAAGACCTACATGACATCCCCGTCGACGAGGTCATCTGGTCTCAGGCATTCTTCTACGGGATTTGGGCCGCTGTTCTCTACTTCGTTGTCGCGTCCCTCATGACCGTCACATTCTGGGGCGCAGCAACTGGGCGGTACCGCAAGGACTTTGACCTGACGCCAAGCCAAAGGACACTGATGCTGCAGACCATCATGTTCCTCATATATCTCCTGCTTGGCGCGTTAGTATTCTCATCCATCGAGGGATGGAACTACTTGGATGCTGTGTACTGGGCTGATGTGACCCTCTTCACCATTGGGTTTGGTGATTTTCACGCCACCAGCAACCTCGCCCGAGCATTGCTCTTCCCATACGCGCTCATTGGTGTTATAAGTCTCGGTCTAGTCGTCAGCTCCATTCGAAGTATGATACTAGAAAGAGGACGTCGACAAATGGGCGCCCGTATAGAGGAGAAGAACCGACGTCGCGCCATCAAAATTATTACCAAGAGGGGCAAGGATGCCGTACTGACCCCTCTCCCACGAGAGCCTACAATTGACGAACCACCGCACGGTGAGCTCGAGCGGCGGCGGTTAGAGTTCCAGTTGATGCGCAAGATCCAGGACAATGCCTCCCTTCGAAGAAAGTGGATGGCAATGGCCATTTCCACAGGATCTTGGCTCCTTCTCTGGCTTCTTGGCGCATACATATTCCGCGAGTGTGAAAGGAAGTATCAAAGCTGGACGTACTATGACGCGATTTACTTCTGCTTTGTATCATTTACAACTATTGGCTATGGCGATGTAAGCCCCGTGTCCAACGCAGGAAAGTCTTTCTTCGTCTTTTGGTCACTCATGGCGTTGCCGACAATGACGATACTCATCTCCAATGCGGGCGACACGGTGGTCAAGTTTATCCAAGACGCCACCATCACTGTGGGGAATGCCACGATCCTGCCCGGCGAGGAGGGTTTTGCCGACAGTCTCAAGAATGTTGCATACCATGTTACCTGCGGGGTTGCGTTCAGACACAGCAAGAAGATGACAGCAGCACCCCGCGCCAAACACACGAGACTTTCAACAGTTGAAAAGCAGCCAGATGCGTGTACAATTGACGGCACGCCCGCGAAAGCAAAGGCTCCAGAGGACGGCTCGAACGCTGCCAATTCAATTGATGAACTGCGGCAGCCTCGTCGTAGCAGCATCGCTAGACTACAGATGGGCGAAAGCGAACACCAGTCACTCTCTTCTGTTCGTGACAAGCTCGACAACTTACCTACAGGCCATGATTTTCATCTCGTCCTCATATCGGAGATACACGCCGTTGCAAAACATACCCGCGAAGCCAAGCCTCGGCGCTACACCTTTGAAGAATGGGCATGGTACCTCGGTCTCCTCGGCGAGGATGAGCGAGACCCCGACTCGCATCGCAAGGCGACACCTAAGCAGAAGCACAAGCACAAGCACAGGCGGGGCCACCACCACCACAAGGCCAGGAAAAATGGCCCTCGTGCAGATGACTCTCAAGTCCAGGTGGACAAGGGGGAGAACAATAGCAAGGACGGGCGATCAACCACCCACAACTGAGAATGAAGATGGCCGGACGAAGTGGTCTTGGGTGGGAAAAGCGCAGTCCCATCACCGGCGGGCGAGAGGAGAGCGACTGGATATTAGAGCGGCTAATGGATAAGCTGAGCGAGTCACTGTGGGAGGCAAAGACGGAGGCTGAAGGGTCTGTGCTGGAGTCGCTCTGAAGCTTGCTTCTGACTCGAGCACACATATTGTACAGTGTCATGGAGGACCGAGAAAAAATGTAACATCAACAAGGGACGAGGCAGAGTACGGAGCACAACGGGTGGGAATGTAGGGCCAGGGCTGAGGGAGGTCATGGGGAGAAGAAGTCACGGTCTCTCCAACTCTACTAGGAATTGCCTACAAACGGGTTGTCCCCGGGCCGCCCAACGGCGCACTCTTTCCGTGGCTGTGATTGGTCCAGCGTACAGCTTCTGACTTGCATTGCGCTCTGACAATTATGCTTGCTTTTGTATCAGAGAGGCGCTATTTATTATGTGGTAAGAAGCGTTGATGATCCTTGTGGATTGCTCACGAGTAAATGATCTGTAATAATTGCCGAAATTGTGAGAGCGGCCATGCTCCGACTCCCTGAATCGTGGTGTCGCTTGGGTTGCACCGTTGCAGGGCTGGGACAGCTTAGTCCTGGGGGTGGCGCAAAGACGGTTTCTTGGTTGGTGAGAAACTAGTCTTGACAGGGGTCACTTAGTCGGCATTTGTCGGTCAGGTTGGAGTTGACTGGGGCTGAAATGCCAGACGTGAGACCATGGGGAGGCCATGGGGAGACCATGGGGAGGAGCTGATGTCTGGACGATTGGACTCGGTATCGTTCCAGTCCACGGCAAGTCGAGGGAGAACAAGTCCGCCGCTCGGAGCAGCCTGACACATGGCAAGCAGCCTCGTTCACGAAAGAACCGTTTCCATATTTCCATACCCTGGCAAGAGATGCAGAACCCGAGTGCCGACGACGAAATAGGCATTTGCGAAACACGAATGTTATACCGTTGCGCCACCAGTTCCAAAACGACTATTGCAAGTACCCAGCCTCCCTCCATACTGACAAGGTCTACTCTCACGACATGCGCAATCATATCTAAGACATATCCACTTCCCATGGGGAACAGCCCGTATTGAGTTGACGGACTGCCACAGTCCACAAATACCCCTTCGGTCCCTCCCACCCTGACCAGACTCGCCATGACCCCGTGTGCGTGTACTATGTAACTAGTGCCTGATCACCAACATTGGCTTCAACTCGACATGACGGCCGCGACGCCGTTCCAAGTTGAAGCATGGACGGAATACGCGATAGGGTCCCTCATCCTGTTCACTCGCATCGCATACCGCACTAGCGTGGTCGGGCGGAACTGGCAAGGCGACGACTACTTCGCCGTAGCCGCGGTGGTCTTCCTGACGGTGCGCCAGATACAACCCTTGCGAATCCATAGTGGAATCATGGCTTTACTAAACGCAACAATGGCGATAGGGTGAATGCGCGATGCTCGAGCTAATTGGTGAGCTGGAGCTTTGCCGTCCAAGAGATGCGAAAACTCCGTTTACGAGCTAACGAGGCCTCTTTTTCTTAGGGCAATGGGGCTCTATTGTTGGGTTGGATGAAGACCTGGCCCCCTCTCTATCCGATGCCGAGAAACGACGGATCGTCAAGGGCGCCAAGGCGAATATTGCGGGATGGTGTCTGTACATCACACTCGTTTGGTGTCTCAAGGCTTGCATGCTGTTCTTCTATCGAAGACTGACGTACGACAGCCCATCCGGCCCATGGACAACCGCACAGGGACATGGCGAGGCTAACAAACATGCATAGGCTCGAGACTCGACAAAGACGATTGGTTCTCTTCGCTGCGGTGGGCTGTGTATGCTCGTATATCGCAATTATTGGCGTTGTTCTACTGCGATGTCAGCCGTTCCACAAGAATTGGCAGATATACCCATACCCCGGAGGTACGAGCGAGCTTTCGAGATGGAAATAACGCCACGCTAATTGTCTCGGAAGATTCTTGCGGAAGTCCGAACCAGATCATCCTGGCATTGGTCATCACCAACGTTTTGTACGCCTCTTCTCCACGCCTTGCCAACAGGCGAGCCACCGCGCGCACTCGTCCACTAACTACCAAGTAGAACGGACCTGATCATCTTGTATATCCCGCTGCCCTTGCTCTGGGTTGTCCAGATGCCGCTGTCAAAGTGCGTATTCTCGAGAGCATGACTTCTCCATAGCCTCTACACATTCGCTCACAGCATGACGTAGGAAGATCGTATACGCATTTTGGCTCATGACGGGCATTTTTGTCATTGTGGCAAGTCTCCTACGATGCATCTTGTCACTCAAAGACGCAAGCCAGATCAACGTCTCCACGATATGGGCGATTCGCGAAACGGTAACACAATGCCTGCCATGCTGGACTGAGGGCGGGCTCTCGCTGACTCGTTGTACAGTTTGTGGGCATCATAGCCGTCAATATACCAATCCTGGGTCCCTGGCTGATTAGGAAATGCTCCTCGGTCGCTCGACAAGTTTCCTCCAAGGACCAATCGTCCACGGGTAAGAGCGACAAGTTATCGGCCATTGTGACGATTGGCCAGAAGTCTTTCCGACTCGAGAGACTAAAAAAGGAGCGCAAGGGACAGTCACTGCCTGGCTGGACAACAATTAACGACAGTGACGAGAACATCAGACACGAAGGGAGCGAGGGCGACAAGGACGCCTTTGAACTGTGGACTATTCCTGTTGCGTCTGGCTCTCCGGCATGATTGCTTGGAATTACTGATATCGAGGGCGTTTTATTTCCTTTGGGTCCAAGTCGGTACGGAGCATGCGCCTTGCATTGGCTGTTTAGATAACGGGGTTCAGGATTGGGGTGTTATGGAGCGTATACCATTGTCATTATCACTGAACACAGATACTATTTTGTAGGAGCCCCTAGGACCGGTCGCCCTTTGGCGTTGGGCTCAGAGAATGGTCAAAATCTTGATTTTTTATTTTTTTTCTATTACAACCGTCGCCGAAACCCCGTGCATATTTAGCTCACAACGCCGCGTCGCCACCTATCCATCATCCCCAGGGGACATGGAAAACGATGCAGCATCGCCACGGGAAAGGGAAGCGGCAGCGCACGCGGCACAAGCTGTCGCAGCGGAACATTTCTTCAGCTCTCTGGTCTGGACGGCAACGGGTCAGCTGCGACGTGCCTTCTCCGGAGGCGGCAAATGACCAAAGATCTTCTCCATGGCTAGTCCGAGGCTGAGCAGCTTTTTCGTCGCTCCCAACCGGACCATCGATTTCCAGGCCAACCGGCAGGCCCTCACGCGTCAGGCCAGCTGGAATACTCAGGCCGGGGATGCCCGCATTGCTCCCGGGAGAAGCATTTCTCGTGTAGGCGCCGAACGTGTCGACTGGGGGCCCGCCGTTGATGGACACATTTCCCGAACCATGCACCAAATCTATCTGCGCGGCGGGAAGAATGGTCGTGGGGAAAAACAAGGCGTCAAGCTTGTACTTGCTGAAGTGGTCTGCGTACAGGCGCTGCAACGCGGGACGATGGACGTTTATCGCTTCTTCATAGAGCGCTCCATACGTGTCGTTGACGACGGACGCAAAGACACCCTGGACGTCAGGGCTGGCGATGCCGTGTACAATGTCCTCTAGCGTCACGCCCTTGATGCCTGACGCTTTGAGATAGGCCGGGATGTCTGTCCGTGCCTCGTGCGTGACAATCGGGTTGGTGAGGAGATTGTCAAGTTCCAGCAGCCTCGGCATTTCCTCGTCCACAAAGACGACGCCCGCCGACGTGAGGTTTTGGCGCGCCTGCAGCACGACCTGCTCAAGACTTGCATCCAGGCCGCCTCCACAGGCTGGGCGGCACGCCAAGTCTGATGCCCTTGAGATGAGCGGCCTTGCGAACAACGGGCCTCTCAGCTATAATGGAATCCAGCAGCGCAACGTCGGCAACGGTGCGGCCCATGGCGCCGACGGTGTCGCGGGTGTGGCTGATGGGAACCACCATGCCCTCGTCGTGATAACGCCGCTGCTTGCCGCCATTGCCAACCGAGGGTCTCATCCCAACAATTCCCGTGAGGGCTGCGGGAATGCGCGTAGAGCCGCCCGTGTCTGTTCCCAGCCCGCAGCGCACCACGCCCGAAGCGATGGCCACGGCGGTGCCTCCGGAGGAACCGCCCGGGATCCGGTCTACATCGTACGGGTTGTGCACCGGCCCGGCAAAGGGAGAAAGGTTCGTGCTAGTAATGCCAAAGGCCAGCTCGTGCATGTTCGTCTTGCCGATGACGATGGCGCCCGCCACTATCAACTTGCGCAGGCTCAGCGCTGTCGTCGCGGGGCGAGCATCGCGAAGAGCACTCGTGCCCGCGGTCGTCGGCAGATTGCGCAAGTTGATGTTGTCCTTGGCGACAACGGCCAACCCCGCAAGAGGCGGCAGAGGTTCGCCATGGGCTATTGCCCTCGTCGAGGTGGTCGGCAGCTTGGAGTGCCTCGTCGTCGAACAGACGAATGAAGGCATTGAGGTGCTCGCCGTGCTTGGCACGATCTATGACGCCTGAGATGTAGCTACGAACAGTTTTGCGGCGATGCTGGAGAGCGGTGACGGTCTCGTCAGCCGACCAGCTGGGGGAGTCCGTGGAGTCTGGCTTTGCCGAGGCCATGTCGATTTGCTGCTGTCATGGGTATGGCGTAATGGGCGGTTCGTTTAGTCGGCGGTTTCCTGACCAGCCCACAGAATACGGAGTGAGATGAGAGTGCGCGGGCAAAGGTGAAGCAAGGCTGGAGTCTCGCAAGCGGTCAGCCCGGGGCCACATGCGAGATTTAAACCTCGACTCGCCTCCACGCCAAACATTGGGAATGTGCAAGGTTCTCAGCGTGACCCTGCTGAATATGCGGAGTCGGCGATAGTTTCTGCAAGCGGGTGCATTAAGCCTAACCTTGTTGGACCTCACTAACCCCCGTCGCAATGCGACATTCGACTAGACGGACGAGCAAGGCTCAATGGGTCTAGCACCGCCGATAACTTGCATTAGAGGGTTCGCGGACGGTGTCCCCGACGAGCACTGAAGATGCAAGCTTTTGACGATGGTTTTTTGATGATGCTGTACTCTACCTTCACAATCCACACACGAAGCGACAGTTATGTTTGCTTGCAGAAACACAATAGGCTTTCGGAGGCTGTTAACGCAGCAGCCCAGATCTAGAATTATGTAGCCTGTTCGGCATGAATCAATTGAGCTCAGGGTCTCCAAAGATGTATGGATCTTGGTCGGAGTAGAACATAATGACAGACGGATGCATGATTGTAGCATGTATTCATGTATTCAATATCCATAGCCTACCCTGTATCCCGCCCTCAAGACAGCGAATAGACATAGTATCCAACATCCGCTCTAGTCATCAGGTGTATCTTCGTCCATCTGGTGTCCTTGAAGCTGAATAAGAGCAGGGTAAAGAGCTTACCACCTTTAATCTTTGTTACGGGAGATATAATACATGGGATGGATAAGGGTGTGGACTTGCTTGGAGATGCGGAAGTGTTGGCGCCATGCTCCGCCCAACACACAAGCGCATCTATCGTAGAGTAGGCAAGAGGATCTGGGATCAGTCTTCGACCACAAGATGAGAAAGCCCTTGGAATTGAGACAAATCTTGTGGACGAGTTCCCTGCGACGATAACATAGTAGGCAGCTATTCTACCATCCCCTTTACTCTACCACAATTCTACATCGCGTAACTAAGTTGCAGCATTCTCACTACAGGGTTGTGAGAGTGCAATATACTAAGGCGTGTAAAACTTCGTAACAGGCGCTTGAATCGTCCCTAGATATACACATTGATATCTAGGAGTACCATCATCTCTAGCGTCTATGGGTACTACCTAAAACTTTTGAAAGAAAACCCCAACTCGCAAAGCCTCGACTAATCCACCCAGACACCAGCCATTCGCTGTTTGCTCTTCGTGACATTATCACTACCAAGCTCCTTCGCAGCCTGGTACGCCATCCTAAAAACGTGAATATTGTCGTGGAATAGAACCCGACTGTCTTTCCAACCGGTCAAGGCTCGTATCTTGTCGCTATTCACCCACTGGCTGTGCTTAAAGACCAGGCTGGTGCTCTCGACGTCGACTCCAGCGGGGAGGTCTTTTTCGGACACGTTGAATTGCGCGCCACCTGTGAACCCGTACTCCCGCGCAAGTGCGTGACCGATTTGTTCCAGTGTTTCGTATTGTTCGCTGGAGACATTGAAAACCTGGCCGGCAATCTTATCGCGACTGCTCGTTGCCGCTGCGTTGGTAAACAGTGCCAACTTTGCAAAGCGCGACATAGGCGTCTCCGCAATCATCGACGTGAATGCCATGAATGACTACGCCTTTGGGTGACGGAAGCGCCAATTCCTTGCCGGCGGGACTATCCAAGGCGGCGGCGATGGCGTCGACGTAGTCGAACACCGCACCGTAATAGCTCCCACTGTAGCCGTAGAGCGGCGTCGCTCGCAGGATTGCGAGGTCAAACCCAGCCTCCCCCCCATCTGCAACAGACTTCTCGAGCGCATTTACAGCACCATCCGTTCGAGCCCGCACGAGAGGGTGGGGGACTAGGGGGGAGTCTTCCGTGTGAGACTGCAAATCGGCGTCGCCTTGTATGCCCGTGGTTCCATAATCTTTGCAACCAGAGGACCACAAAACCAAGGGCCGCACTGATCGAGCGCCGGCGGAAGTTGATGATCGCGCCAAATTTTGGACAAGGGTTAGAACATCCCGCCAATGCTGCCGCTCGGCATCTGGGTCCGCCTTGGCCGGCTCTGTACAGACCACTATTACGTCCCAGGTTGCGGAGCGCGAGACCACGGCCCGGGTTGCTGATTCGGGGTCGGACAGCGACGCAACGATGGGAATGACCTCATCCGCAGCGAGGGAGCGCGCGGTGGACTCACGCCTCACCAGGCCATAGACGCGAAAGTGATGGGGAGACGGACAGTCTGCCCGAAGAAAGGCACGGGAGACTGCTGAGCCGAGATAGCCATTGGCGCCAATGACGAGAACGCTGAGAGGCCGAGAAGCGTTGGCTACGAGATCGTTGTTTTGCGACATTTCAAAGGCTTGCGTCGACGCTGCTCTGATGCTCAATGTGATGGGATACGGATGCTACTCGATGACTTATTGGCGGCCTGTGCAACGACTAGCTGGATGCTAGCCTCATAGATATAATTCATGGCAGGGCTCTTTCACAATACGCTTGATGCTACATGATGAGTATGGATACCTCGCTCCTCAGTAGATAAAAGGTGCGTATTATAAATTGCCAGTGGGCCGGCATTGACAATTGCCCGCAGAATCTGGTCCTCCGACACTGATTACCAATCCCCGTATTTCGAGAGGCAAAATACTGTGAACGTGGTTCGTGGTTGGTGGTTAGCACATCATGGTGGTGTGGCAGTTCACCACAGGAAAACATGCATTACTCGGGCCAGGATCCGCTCCCCCCTCTCAGTAAGCAACTCATTATTCATGACCATCCGCTGAAGCAAGACCCTCACAACGTCTAGAACCCTGATGACGTACTAAAATGTCAATAAAGATGGGAAACAATTAACGGGTGAAGGGCCGTGCAATACATGTGCCTCGAAGCGCCGGTTATTGGCATTACTCAGAACCTCCCAGTGGAGGAATGTCAAGCCGATAAGTTCCTTCTTACAGTCTGTCAAGGTCCAGGTGACCTTCAGAACCTTCTGTTGGTGCCGAGGCCGGAGCAAGTTGCAGGCCGTCATGTATTCACCCGAGTTTACGGGGCCCGCCACCGGCCGAACTCATCTCGGGTTGCCCTTCCTGCCCATACCAGGAATTTCAGCCAACCACTGCATTCACTGGGTGCGAAAAGCAGCGCGCATCGAAAACAGAGGTTTGCCAGTGCTCACCCAGTTCCGGAATTGCATACCAGAGTTCGCATGACAAGTGAGAAGTGAGGGCTTGACTCCCCCGCCGGTCTCGAGTGGTCTGAGTAGCCTTGGGATGACACTGTCACGTAATGTGAGAGACAGCGTATCCAGCTTATCGCTGCGCCTGGATAGACTCAAACTCACGGCGGACCATGTCTCTGCGGCATCATTCAAACGACTTTGGCGGTTTCTTTTGTACACCGCTGTTCAATGAGACGTCGATTCGACCAGCAGTGCACCAGAAGCTCACTATGAGTGCATCCTGCGGTAGCCTAGAAGCAACCAATATACAAGGGTCCTCAATGCGATAGCTGCGTGAGATAACCTACCTTTCAACACAGCAGGGCCAACTATTGCCCCTCAGCGCCGACATCAACTTGATCGTTGTGAATAAGGACCATCCTGGTATGAGTAATTAGAGCATTAAATGTACCGCACTTCTTGACATGAAAGCAACCAAGGCCGTGAGGCGGGTTTGAGGGATCCGCGAAGGCGTTTGTTAGCGGAGGCTTAGTGATGCCTCTCGTCATGAGCAAGCAACAAGAGCACCAGCTGGAACCCGCAAGGCCACTGGTGGTTCAGACAACAGAGAGTTGCTAAGACATGCGTGCTTATTAAGAGACGGTTAAACGCCATCGACTTTCATTCCACAGTGGAGAAGGTAGCAGTACGAGATAATATATTCAGTGTCTCTATAATTGTTTTACTTACATGGTTTATTTGGCACCCCTCGTTATAGGCCGTCCTTAGGGTCGATCCTAGGGCCGATCGTCCTGCCTTGCGTCCTTGTCTTCTCCCTATCACTAATATCACGCAGGTGATAATTCTAAATACGTAGATAGACTCGAGGAAATCGTTTCTGGATACACGCTTAAAAAGGCTGGATCTAATTGACTCGTCGTCACGTTTCTCGTCGTGCAACCCTTACCAAGATGGCGCCCGTCCATTGCCTTCTCCAACCACGCAAAGGCCTGGGGCGCAGCGACCAGGCCATATGTAGCGTGATTCCACCTTCGACTTGAGTCTTTCTGATACATAATAGAGACGCCTTTATCGCACAAGTCCTCTACGGATTCGTCGACTTTCGCAGTCGGGACGAGCTTGTCACCCTGTAGCTGGAACCAGGAGAGAGGAAAGCCGGGGACTCCTCGACTGCCACCCAGGCTCTTCAAGGCCTTGAGCACGACTTCATTGGATGTCAGGAATTTTGGGTCGTCAAACATTGTCGAGATGTCTTGATTTCTGAACGCGGCCTTGTTTGCCTCTAGACACTGACTTCGAGTTTTGTAAAATTGATCTTTGAACTGCGGCTTAAGATGCTTCGCTATTTCCTCTTCTAGGCCGGGGTACTGCGCCGCAACGCCGAGCAGAGTGATGGGGAGGAAACAAGAAATCGGCGACTTGTTGAAGCTGTTTATGGAATCTGCCAGGTCTGGAGCGATGGCGGAAGCGCCACCGATGGCAGCGCCAGCAATGTTGAGTCCAGGCGCGTACCCCCCCTGTAACTGAGCCGCTCGCAGCGTGGTAGACCCTCCGCCAGAGTATCCCATCAGTGTGATGACGGCATGGGGATCGATGCGCGTGAAGTTGCCAGAGCCGAGTGCGGCGCGGATGGCGTCGAGAGTGATGTGAGCCGCAAGCGCACCGGGCGGGTAGGCTCCCTTGGGGCCCTCGGCATCCGCCACGACTACTATCCAGCCCTTGTCTAGGGCGGCCTCTGCGAGCACGAGCTGAAGCTGGCTTGTCGGAGAAGCCAAGAGGGAATAATTGTTCGACGCCGCCTGGAAGCCGAATGACGGACCGCAGTCGGGGGATGCCGAGTCTTCGGCGACCTGCAGAGATAGAAGCTGGCTGAAGTTGGCGTTGGGCGGTATTATTATCGTGGCGACGGCAGCGGTTGCATTTAGATACCCATCAGATGTTCGGAACATTATCTGGTGGCTGCTGTTGGCGAACCTCCCAACCGGCACGCCAAAGGCCTCCAAGCCGGACGGCGGCGGCCGGACTCTCACGATTTGTCCCAGCCCGAAGCGCTCAATATCGGGCGGCGCCTTATAGAACGGGTCTCGGCTCGGTGGTCCACGTACCGCCGTCGCAACAGAGGTTGTAGATAATATGCCTAAGATGCCCAAGACTGGGGCGAGGCGATAGAAGAAGGAAACCATTCTTGATTAGTTCGATGCAGTGCAGCAACGAAATAGAACCGAACGGATCGGTTACTCAACAGCCATGGTGATGTATATAAGAAGGGTGGGCGCCCAGAAGGAATGCAGTGAGACAGCAACGGCGCCGTTGCGCGGAATGCAGCCCAACAGGCTCCAGTGTTTATTTTCCCACCATGGCTGAATGACATTCTTAACACGCTGACAGCTAGGCCTCGTGTGAGGGAGGAATGCGGCAACTCTCTACATCTTGATCCAGACCGTTCATCTAGGTGCCTAGGCAGGATTGAATGACATTACTGCCCCGACGTTATCTTAGCCCCGGCACTGGACCGCGAGCAGGGGGATTGCGACTTCGATTCAGCGACAACCTAGGAGGCATAGTAACAAGACGATGCTGGGATAGGAAAACAGAAACGATGCAACCCCGGATTTAATCCTGGCTTACGGCTACACGATCCACGTTGCTGGACATGACCGCCGTCTCTGCCTTTGTGCTGTGCAGGCTCACCATGCACAACCCACAGCTAGCATTCCGGTTCACTAGCCCGGCGCGTCTTGTAGCTTTTAGATGTAAGCGCAAGAGAACGGAAGGCCCAGGGGCCAACCCGGAGCATTGATGGCATTCCGGAGACGATGAGGCAGGGTACGGAGCCTAGGGACATACCGCGATTTGTCTTGACTATGGGGACAATGCTATTTCGAGACACTAGCATCGGCCCTAGGCGCCTCGAGGTCGTAGAGCAGCAGAGGGATTGCAACCTGTGCCGAGGTCTAGAGCAGGCCGAGCCTTGAATCTGATGACAACATCAAGATATATGGGTACCTGTCCACACAATGCTGACGGGACGGCGCGGGGTCGCAGTCCGCCGGACACTTCGGCCGGGTAGAGTTTCCCAGAGTGATAGCACTGGGTAGCATAAGTATAAGGCGGCATGCCCCGTCAGGCCGTGCTTCAATCGCTCCCACTCAAATCAACGTTACGAAGGAATCAAGCATGTCTGAAACCATCTATGTCATCGCCGTGATCAAGCCCAAGCCGGGCAACACCGACGCGGTACACCGATCCACGCCCACCCTACCCGCTTGAGCAATATGCTGACGCAGAGTCAAGGTCCTCGAAATAATCAAGCCGTACGGCGAATACGTCGACGCGAACGAGCCCGGCGTTCTCCAGTACCAATACTTCCGCCGAACCAACGACGACGGCTCAGAGGACATTGTCTTCATCGAGCAGTTAGTGGTGGCTCAGACACCGACTTGCCCCCCCACCGTGGCTGACACACTGAACAGGTACAAGGATGCTGCAGCGCTGGAGATACACAGGACCAGCGAGGCCTCAATTGCCCTGAAGAAGGGGGCTGGGGAGAGCGGCCTGCTGGCGGCTCCACTGGATATCAAGGTGCTGAAGCTGGCTGGAGGGACTCCTTTCAGGGGCTAGTTGGCGGGGTGTGTGGTGCGCCGGATGGACGGGAGCACTCTTGTGGTCTGCTTCGCCAAGAGTTTGCTGGACAAAGACAATTGTATTTTGCCTCGAGATTGTTGCATCAATCAATTGGAATGCTATTAGCCTGCAGTGAAGGTGCTTGCCACAGTGCTTCGATTTATGAGACAATGGATCGATCGGTTAGAGGAAGACAACGGCAGGGCATTCCAAGTCGCTGAATTCAGCAAGTCACCTGTGCCTGGCATCCATCCAGTCCTAGTGCTACAGTGGCTCACTACGGCGGATGTCTGCCTAGAGGTTGGCGGCGACTTCGCTAGCGGTATCGCAAGCTAAGAACTCAGAATTAAAGTGGTGGCAGAGATGTCTGGAGGAAGTAGAAGGCGGGCACCAGATTCGTAAACAACGCCGAGTGTAAAGCCTTGCGGAATATTGGCTAATGAGGCAGACACCATGCGAAGTTTGCAATCATGTAAGAGAATCCTGGGTCGTGGTGTATGAAGCCCTCTGTCGATGGGGATGGGTGCATTAACCCTACCGTTTGAGAACGATCAGCCTCCATCGAATGCCACTCTATCAGATGCTACGAGGGAGCCACCGGCCCATCTGTAAGATGTCAAACAGGCAAAGCCGCATGTTATCACGGAATTGGAGTATTGAATGGGGCTCTCGTCTCTAGAAATCCACAGGTACGCTGTGGTAACTTGAGGCTACTCGCACGGATTAATGGCAACAGCACCAAGATCAAGCTTTTTGAAGTTGTTAATAATCTGATGATGGCACACAGTCTGTAAGTGAGGGTATGCACCGCTAATATAATGGCACGAGACTCAGGTATTTGACCAAGACAGTTCGGTTAGTGGTGCCAAATTGGCATCAAGTTTGCACCGGCTTCTCCTGTAACCAGTGGATTGAGTCGATCTAGTGGTATGTGGTGTCTCTTGGACGCAGACCTATGGACTTTCAGCCGACATTAGAAGCGCCATCAAGGTCGGCTTTGAATGTGCTATGCGCCGAGAAGAGTAGATGCCATTCCATCTGGTACAACCTACTAATTTCATACTGCAAGGGATGTAGAAACTCAGACTCATACTCACTGCGTGTTGTCTGAGAATGGCCACACATGTTCAACTAACACAACTAGGCCGGGCCAATGTCATCCAAGCCGCGTGGGATTAACCAAACAACCTGGGCTTGGGCTTCAATGGCGGCTGTCGAGGAATGATTACCGATAATGCCAAAATGCAACAACGGAGGCAGTCTTTGGCTCGCTAACGGAACGCAATACTGCTCTTCATCTGACTGTTGGTCATCCAACCATAAACGTTCAAATCTGATGAGAATCATAGTTCCTTGACCTTGAAGATGGACATTAAGCTTAATACATATTGACTACCACTGCTGCTCGAGTAGCCTCGTCCATGTAGATTCTGGTTCTTGTGAACTTATGCTTGATGGCTAAATGTTAATCGTCTCTTCATTAGGTAGGTAATCTTATATCCACTTCTCAAGTCCTTTCTTATCTTCTAGAACTTATTTCCTTATTAGGTATTATTAAAATAAAGGGATAAATGTTAAATCCCTGTCCTATGGGACATTAGGCGCTCTTTATGGCTGAGTGTTTGCTCAAGCCCGGAAACTCTCGCGGTGACAATTTTGAGATTAGTTGATTGGTTGGTTGCGACGACTTTGGGCGGGCGATGGCATTACGCGCTTATGGAAAGATATAACTTGAGGGGTAATTCCACTGATGCCGTGTTCGCTCCAACACTTCAGTTCATCGCCATACACCGCATTGTTTTAGAGTCGGTGGTCTGCTTCATCTCTCCGTTCTAACTGCATTGCACCTCCGAAACGCAGCGCCTCGCCATGTCTTTTACTCCCTACAGTGCCTGCTTCGTCGTCGCTCGAGATGCCCTCAGTTCTTTGACTGCGATACTGAAAAAGGGCCAAGACTCACCAAATGCCGCCAGATTGCCGTCCGCCCGGATATTTGAAGACATGGAACCCTTGACCTTTCAGGTCTACATGGCTTGCAATGTCGTCAACAAACTAGTATCGCGGACCCTGGGTACGCCTCCTGCGGAATTGGGAGGCGCCGATCTAAAGACGTTTGACGACATGCACGAGCGGATTGCACTTGCTCAAGAACTAATCGCAAATGCCGATGCCAGAATCGTCAACGAGCGCGCCATTGGCACCATCCCGTTGCCGACCGAGTCTGGCGACACTATCCATGTACCCACTCACGCGTATATAACTTCCTACAATCTGCCAAACATCTACTTTCACGTCATTACTGCCTACAACATCTTGAGGAAGGAAGGCGTTCCTCTCGGAAAGATGGACTACCTGAATCCCTTTGATGAGACCCTCAGCCCACAGAAATAGGACTTTGGTATAGAAGACCCGATATAATAGACAAGTAATCAAAAATGTGGTGACGCTGTATTTCACCCACAACACTGAACGAATATAGAATGACGCAAGAGTCTATTGCAGAGTACTTACTCATACCTTTGAATGGGACTATTGTGACAGGAACGAGTACCTAGACAAGTATCAATGCGAATGTCTGTAGACGGGCGGACCACTCATAGCAGAGGGGTCTTTTATCGAATTATTGACACCCGTAGTTTAATACTAATAATCTATTAAGAAGTGTAGACTAACTTGTTTTATATAGCCCAAGTCGAGCTCAAATCGAGTGCGAATACAGTGTAACATGCTACTCGCTGTCTTCCTTGGCTAAATCCAGCTCAACCTTGCTGCTCTGTCTATGCCACGATATTACCCACGAATATGGCATCAACCTCATCAGCCAGTTGTTCAGGTAGTACATGAATTTGCTCTTTGGAATGTACATGGAAGCAATGCGCCGGCTGCGGTCTTGGAGCTTCTCGGCAATGCGGCGAACTCGTTTCTCATGGTTGGAAAGCGCCTCGGTAATATCCTTTGCGTTCATGAGCTCTTTGCTCAGGATTTCGGCAGAGGCAATGGCCAGACTGGCCCCTTGTCCAGACATGAGTGTAAGACAATGTGCCGCGTCACCCAGTAGCAGGACTCGGCCCTTGGACCAGTTCGACAGTGTGACCATTGTGAGACTGTCAATCAGCGGTGTGACATTGGCTTTCTCTGCACGGTCGATAGCATCGGCAACAAGCTCGGCGGCCCCGGAACTAGCGGTACGGATGGCATCAAACCCCCTTTGACTGTCTTGAGGCCTTGTCAAGTCATTCCGCCATATATGGAGGACTGCCAGACGGTGATCCCTCAAGTGATAGAGAACATCGAGTCGTCCTGGGCTGTTGAATGATACGCAGCTCTCTTTCAGCTCAATCTTATCCTTGTAATCGTAAACTGCAAACGAGTAGCCAAGGTGCTCCAGACACTCCTCATCCTTCCATAGATGATCCCGGACTGAAGAACGAACTCCATCCGCTGCAATCAACAGGTCGGCACCGATAGTCTCGCCATTAGACAGCACTGCTAGGACCTTGCTGCCTTCGTCCGTAAACGACTCCAGCGTCTCCCCAAAACGAATAAGAGATGTTTTAGGCAGCGCATTAGCAAGTATGCGAGCCAAGTCATCTCTACAAACGGCGATGCTATCTTCTCCTAGATGGACATCTTCGTATTTCAGGCGCAAAACCTCACGCCCGTACTGATCACTCAGCAAGTTTGTATCGAGCTTATAAGACGCGTCGTCCAGGTCGTTTCGCAAGTCCATGCGCCTCAGCGTCTCCAAGCCGAGGCCAGCGAGACTAAGTATATACCCTCCATCCCGCAGGCATGAGGACCTTTCAAGAATGATGGAGTTCCACCCGGCCTTGTCCAACCACCAAGCAGCTGACAGGCCGGAAATTCCGGCCCCGACTATAATCGCTGTAGGATTCGGCATGCTGGGGTCGTCTCTCGAATTTCCTTATCAACTATAATCTGGGGTTGAATTATGCGAAATAAATAAATGCCCAAAAACATCAACGCATTTGATCCTTCCACAAGTTACCATAAAGACATAGACAGCCGTCTGGCTTGCCGATGTTTACAACCAAGGCGAGACAGATTTGGAGATGACCCGTCGGTGAGGGATTTCTAGACAACGGAGCTGAAGTGGCGTTTGGGGAGCTCTGGGATATTGATTCCACAAAGAGTATTCCGTAGGTGCAATTGTTTGTAAACCAGCCAGCCGCCGTCAACCTCGCGTGATACGGAGGAGGTCTGTAAGCGAGCTCCAGCACCTTGCTAGTATACATGGTATGCTTTAGGAGAGCAAATTGCCTCAATATCCTCACCCAGGTCCGTATTTACGTAATGTGCTGCGCGTGTCCCAGCCGATGTATGCCTTATTGCCATGTTGGGCTTGGCTATGAGTTAGATCTTATCAGATGCACCTTGATGGTTGTTGGACCCTGCTTCCATGCAACCTAATGCCACGCGATCCACTGACCGTTTCAGCTGCTCCACAAGCCAATGTGGTGAATGGGGATAGATCAAACGGCTGCCAAAGTTTGACAGATAAGACATAAAGATTGTCTCCGATTATTAGTCCAAGGGGCTGTAAAGTTAAGCTTGATTGTTTCTTGATCCCACACGACAATTTCTAAACACAGGCCGGCAAAAACCATGGCTGCAATGTGTCAGGCTCCCTCGAGTCCTCACTTGCCTGTGAAAGGCACTGCAGAGCTTCCAACACTCGAGCAGCCTGAGCTTGAAAAGGGCGGCAAAGAGGGCCATGGCGTAACGACAGTTTTAGACCCCGACTTACAGGATGACATGTCCAGCATGCCGATTTGGGGTCTAGTCGCTCTTTTCTCGGCGTAAGTCTGTACTTGATCCCGCGATACACCGCGCTGACAGACTGTTGAAAGCATCATAGCGATTACATTTACAACTGCCCTCCAAGTACAGGTCATGTACTCGACTCTGCCTTACGTATACAGCGACTTCAGTGCCCATTCTCTGATTCCCACAACCAATATTGTGTCCAGCATCGTTTCGGCCGTTCTCCGGCTACCTCTATCAAAGGTTCTAGATCTCTGGGGACGAACTCAGGGGTTCACAGTCACGCTGGTAATATTCACCGTCGGCGTAATTGTTTTGGCAACTTGTCAAAACGTCTTTGCCTATGCGGCAGCGTCAGTCATCTTTTGGACCGGCTTCAATGGATTATTCTACGTTCTCTATGTCATCATCGCTGACAACTTCAGCCTTAAGAACCGTGGTTTCATGTTTGGTCTCTACAATTCGCCGTATCTTATCACGACATGGATCGGAGCGCCAGTGGCAAGCCGGTTCCTTGAAGGCGCAGGCTGGAGGTGGTCATTTGGCGCCTTCGCAATTGCGGCTCCTCTTGCGGGAGTGCCTCTGATTGCCGTCCTCGTGTGGTTTTACCGGTCAAAGCAGCTAAGACAATCCATCCGGGAGAAGAGCCCAGAAAGGCAGCTCTGGCAGAAGGCCAAGTCTCTGTGGATTGAGTTTGACTGTAAGTTGGACGAAAAGCATTGTGGATGGTCGTTTGACTTACATGGGACCTCAGGTATCGGTCTCTTACTGCTTGCGGCAGGGTGTTCACTGCTTCTGTTGCCCCTGAGTCTTTACGCAAATCAAGGCAAACAGTTTGCATCTCCAAGCATCATCGCAATGTTAGTTATTGGAGGCGTAGCACTGGTTGTGTTTGTCTTATGGGAACGGTATTTTGCCCCAAAATCGTTTCTGCCCTTTCCGCTGCTGGCGAACCGGACTGTTTTGGGAGCAAGCATCTCTTCATCCAGCACATACCTAGTATACTATACCTGGTATTCATATTTTTCCTCATCACTGCAAGTCGTGCAAAACCTGGACATAACAAGGGCCGGCTACGTCGCGAACATCCACTCCGTCGGCTGGGTCATTGCGGGTGTCGTAGCAGGCGCCTTCATCAAGATTACTGGGAGATACAAATGGATTTGTCTTTTTGCGGGATGGCCACTCCAAATTCTGGCCATGGGTCTGATGTTTCACCTATCCAAGCCAGATGCACCCATCGGACTCATTATCATGGCACAGATTTTCTTATCTGTCGCAGATGGTCTGATATACCTGTCGGCGGAAGTGGCAGTTCTGGCAGTAGTCGAGCATGAGCACGTTGCCACTGTGCTGGCCGTGTTCAACATGTTTACGAGCATATTTCAAGCAATCGGCTCATCCATATCGGCGGCGATATGGACCAAGGTGTTTCCACGCTCCCTCGCAGCTAATCTACCGGCGAGCGCGCAAGGGCAGCTTATGGAAATTTACAGCAGTCTGTACACCCAACTTTCGTTCGATGAAGGGAGTCCCGAACGACGTGCAATCGCGGATAGTTATAGCCAGGCATTCCGGAGACTGTTTACAGTAGGGCTTGCACTTACCGCGATTGGCTTCGTATCCACTGTTGTATGGAGAGATGTGAAAATTGGAGAGAAGCGGAGGGCTTAGGAAGACGTCGTCATGTTTGTAGCCTCTACATGTTCCACACCTTCAGCTTTCAAGAAGCATCATGTATCTATCCTTCCGAGCCATGATTCCAGAGATGATTGTTTGCTTCTGTGCTGATGTAGGTTGTTTTGAGGGATAAATCACACTACACACTGCATCGTGACATATCCCGGACAGAGCCGAATGTTAGACTAGAATATTTTTCAATCCTTCAACAGGTACGTGTACTGCCATTACATAGGGAGATGCTATAACCTGTGTTTCTCCCGGTCCTAGAGTCAGGACCATCTATATCTGCTGTCCGTTCTATGGTGACCTCACATCCAGCAGTATTGGTCAATTTACCGTAGCTTCGCATTGCCCACCGAAGAGTATGAATGAGCTGATGTTGGAGCTTTCAAGGGTCTTGTTTGAAAACGTAACTAATCCTCGTTGCGAAAGTCTCAATATCGTTGAGCAGATCGTCTGGGCGTTCAAGTCCAGGAAAGTGTCCCCCCTTTGCCCGTTAGCATTTGCGAACAATCACCACCATTTTATCAAACCCACCATATCGTGTCGAAAATACACCTCCAAGTTGGGGTAGATTTTGTGCGCCCACTTTCTGGGCACCACGCCCAGCTCGCCAGCAAATACCGAATAACCAATTGGTATTTGTTTAGATGTAGGGAGGCCCTGCCGCCCCTCTTTGGCAATGCTTCGGTATGACCAAATGGTGGAAGGGTACGAAGATGTGAACCAGTATAGGCTCACAATTCCAAGAATGTCATCGAGTGGAATTGGCTCGTCAGACCACTCTAGGAATTTCTCCCCGATCCTACACGATTCATTCATATTACTGCCCGGTGATAACGACAGGGAAATAAACTCACCAAGCTAGTAATGCCAGAGGACTGGATGACAGAGCCAGACCTATTGTAGCTGGCCTTGTGCTTTGTTCCAGGGCATACCCCATGCCTGACATACGCCACTCTCTTGCCCTTGCAAGATGCTGAACTTCTCTCTCGTCTAGATCTGTTTCATCAGTGGGTAACTCATTCGGATTGGGAGCTAGATATGTCACTATATCGGAATGAGCAGATGCGCGACTAAACGAGCAAGCCGGTCGCATTACCATGAAGAGCCTTGCAGGCCTCGGCAGTATATGACAGCAGCATGCCCAACATGCTCCCAACATCACCGCCATGGACCATGTATGCCTCAAATCCCAACCCAGCCATCAGACTGTCCATGAGGCCTGCAGCCTCTCGAAGACCAAAATCTTCGTCCAGTGGCAGTTTCTGAGAGAACGCATACCCTGGCAAGGACGGGACAATGGCGTGAAATGGCAACGTATCAGGTGCATATCGATCTGACAGCAGGCCCAGGACTGGCAAAAGCTCCATGAATGAACCAGGCCACCCATGCAGCAAAATGAGTGGAATGGCATCCGGACGGGCTGAGAACAGAGCAAGGAAGTGGATGTCTTGCCCATCCACCCTCATCCTAAAGTTGGGGAAAGAGTTGATACGCTCCTCGTGTCGCCGCCAGTCGAAACCATGCCGCCACACATGCTTTGCATTGACCAGCCATGCGTGCGTAACACCAAATTTCCCATCTGCGGCTTTGTTCTCGTAGGTCAGCGGCCCGATTGGAGACGCATCAATCAGGGATTGCAGGCGAGTAATCTGGTCGTCCGCAACGCTGACGTGGAAGGGCTCTGGCTTCCCAGGGGCATCCCCAGGCACTCGGCCAAATAGCTTTTCTGCCATTGAGAATATTGTGCAATAAAGGTCTCTTGTGAACTGATTGTGCATGATTGTGAACTTTAAAGGGAACTGATCTTGAAGTTTTCGGCATCGGCGCTTATTGTATTACCGGATCCGAGTCTCACAGTGAAGGCGCTGCATGGGTATCTGCAATCCCTCTCACAGTGCCCCGCGTAATTCTCCGTGCATAATCCTTCAGCGACGAGTGGTAGATGGGTCGTTTGGACAGAGGATCCGCGGGATGCTAGGACAGATGCCCGACGGGAGGTCTTCTGGAGTCAACTTGGAGTCAACTTGTCCATCTGTGTGAGACTTGATGATTGGTTCCATGGCTAGAGTCAACTAGACCAATATAGAGGCGGCAATCACAGCTCTTAGAAGAGGAGCAATCTGCGTCTAATGCCTTGCCTATTGTTGTTAATGCCAATTGAGGTGCTATATCTGGGGACCGTCGCCAAGCAGCTCTCGCCCTGGTCTCAATAGTGTGACGCTGGTTATTGCAGCGCATGGATGCCCTGCCACGCCGAAACCCCTGTGCCTATAGCACCTATCAGTGCCGCCATTGCCGGGTTAGCCGCAGCTAAGTCCACTGCAAGCACTGGAGTGAATTGGGCACCCACTAAACAGGTATTCAAGCAGCGACGAGGACGACTTCACCAAATGAAAGCGGTATTACCTTGGGCGTTCATAATCTTTGGAAACACATCAAAGTGAACGTTCGTGACGTAGCCAATCTCATACTACAGTAGTACATGCAGCATTCAGTTCTAGGGGAAATCGTCCGGTCACTCGTCCAGTCAGTAGTCTTCTTTCACTCTTCAACGAGCGTTATCCCTGCTAGGATATTCATATAAGTGATGCCATCAAAGCGGAATTGGGTTTGCGTCATGGATCTGATGGTGGATGAAAGCTGGCTTCTAGACGTCGTTGCACACGTCGCCTCTAGTAAGCAACGAATCCATTACTTGGGGAGAATCTTTCTGCGTGTGTTGCGCTCTTGGTCGTAGCAACTAATAGAGCTGGCTCTACATCACCGGATTGGACAAAACCTCGAGCCTCGGCCGATAGTAACCAAATATCTCACTTCTGAGTTAATTGTTATAAGTTAGCACTGCTAGGCTAGGAAGCCACCTGTGAGTCTCTGTAGTTCAACGTCATCATCGACGACAATAGTAGTGGCACATGTCACACAATACCATGGCCTTGATTCTTGGTTTCGTATCAGTTACTAGCGAGTACTGGCGATGCCTATGCAATTATTGATTGAGCAATGCCAGCATCATAGGAGTATGAAGGCCATGTCATCGCGCTGTAAATGAAGCTGTCCCCTTCAATACTGCATCATCAGCCAACACGTGTCTCGTTACCATGTTACACTTCCTCAAGTCGCTTCAAGTTTCCTCTTTCACAACAAACAGTCTGATAGTTAACGTGAAGGTCCAAATCATCGCTGCCGTCGTCGGCCTGCCACCATCGGCATTTCTGGCGCCGCCAAAGGCGAGAAACGCACCTACACGCTCGATCTTGAGAGACATCAGATTAAGGAACAAATAGATAGAATAATATCGCCGTCCAATTCAATGCCCAATTCAATTCTAGTTACTACGCCTCCCTAAATGAGGCAAGTCTTTCCTAAGCAATCTACTACACAGTGGCATAGAGATATCCAACATTCCCTCATAAGAGCCAATACGTCTATAAAAATCCCCAGGTCTCTGCTATAACTTTGCTGGTATGAAATACCGCGGCCAGGGCGTGTTTGTCACTCTGCAAATTGGCCAGGCTCCCCGATATGCCTTGGCTACTGACAAATTGCTCAATACTCATGCTCTGCAAACCTCATCTCTCCCGCTCCGACATCAAACACTGCAACTACGTTATTCAAGAAGGTATCCCCCAGAATGGAGAACGGCAAGCTTATAGCGCCAACTCCTGTGGCGCAGTATCCCGTCGCCGGATCAACTTTATTTTGTTTGATCATGTCGGCATTGTTAATGTCGAAAACGTGCCCACCAATCTTGACGCCAAGGTAGGGGGCGGTTGCGTTGCAAGGAACAGCAAAATTACCGATGCCTGGTATGAACTGAGCAGGCGGGTCATAGCTCTCGAAGATTGGCATGGCGACATCTAGTAATGCCAAGTTTAGTAACTCTACTGCTTTCAACTTCATATACTGCCTGACTCACCGACTTGGAGAAACAGAAGCTGCGTTCCACTGTCGAGAACCATGGATTGATTGATGGGGTTTGTCGTGTACGAAGACTGCAGGGCTCTCCTGGAGGTTTCATTTACTCCAGGCTTTCCATAGATCAGTTCCTCCACAACAACATTGTAGAAAGCGTACCAGCTGTGGCCATTTCCGTCGTCAACAAGGTCGGACTATGAGTAGGTAATGTTAGCAGCAGGATGCAAGTACAGTCATGCTGAGCCCATCCATTTCCCTCAAATCTAGAATTTTCCATTGTCTTACCTTGGTCAGTGGAGTTGGGAAGAAGTCGCTCGAGGTATTGACAGGAGGCAATCCTCCAAACGCCAGCCAACCGTCCTCAGACCCACGCTTTTGAGCCATGCTGAATACCGGAGGAACCAACCCACTCTTCCACATATTGGTGAACAAGGTATCATGTTGGATCTTGTCCGTGGTGTTTTCGTTTGATGGGTCTGATCCTTTGTAGACGCCAGTTCCGGCACCCTCGAGACCCATCAGGCCACTGACTCGTCCATCCCCCTCCCACCACATCTGGTCCACAAGACCTACAACTTGCTTTGGAACAGTGACGCCTGCAATGGTGACATCTTCATATCCAGCCTTTCCGTTGCAATACCAATCTGTGCCATAGTTGACCCTGAAATGGGAATCGGCAATTTCGCCCCCCGAAAATGTTTCGCCAAAGCCGCTACCCATGCTGCATTCCTCTCTTGCAATAGTTGTCATGTTTGCGTCCGTGCAGACGAAATCCTCGGTCGCTAGCCAGGTCTCACTGGATCCAGTATCGACGAGGACATCGAATGAGGATCCATTGAACTGAAGCTCTGCCACAAAGTCTTTGCCATCCACATCGGCAAGATGGGTGGCGTGGCCTTGGCCAACCTCTCTGCGATTGTGGTTCTCCTGGTGTCTTAAGTGATTGATGTGCTTTGACGATGATGATTGCAGGTGGCTTCTTCGCAGCTTGACGACGTGCGGAGTATAACTGTCAGCACTAGCAGCCCGTCTAATTCCCGCATCTCTGGATCTCAAAGTCAACGGTCCATCTGCCACAGCTTCGGGAATGCCCGTGGCAGCGATAAGGAGAACGACAGGAAGCAGCGCCATCGCAGCCGTCATGTATTAGTGAGAGGAAAATAATTGGTCCCGAAAATTGCGCAACGATCACTTCCCGAAGACTGCAGACTGCAGACTGCAGACTGCTTGGCCTTTATAACTCTTTGGGAGTCAGTTAACTGACACTACAACAGGCACCTTGATCCTCCTGTAATCTCTACGTAGGATTTGCAGTGCAAGGATCGAAAGGTGAGATGTAAGCCGCTGCAGGTCATATCGATCGAACTAGTGCATCTTGGGCGATCCTGCTGTAGAGATCAGTTTATACTGGATTGAAGGATCATGTGTAGTAACTGAACCTGGTTTTTATCGGTCCTTTTATCTTGCATGCGTTTTACGCCCATGGCAATGTCAGTGCAACAATGTTGGTCACGTCTATTATTCCTGAATGTTTGAGGGGAGACACGGCAAGATGGCTGACTGTCGTATCAGACGAGTCGCGGCTAAGAATTGCTGCTGCTTAAAATTGTGAAATGCAATAGTCTCAGTAGTATCAAGCATTCATCTTTATGACTCTTCGCGCAACATGTCAGTTGTAAAAGCCCAGAATCTCGCCTAAAACACTCCGATAGAGACCCTTGGGATCGAATTTCTGCCTCACAGCCTTGAAACGAGATAGATGCTATGTCAAATTAGCACGGTCTCTGCAACATACAGTTGGGGCTCTTACGTCAGGATCCAGGTTCTTTACAGATCTCTTGAAAACGTCTCTTGTGTTCTTGGTCCAATGCGGCCTGCACGGGAACTCGTCGATCAGCTTGTTCGCAAGATTAATGTCTAGCCGGGCTAGTCAGCAAGTCGTAAATCAATGCTACCCACACTCCTGAACTCACAGAAATCTTCATTGTACCGCTTGTGGTCTCCGGTGCTAGGCCGATAAGACGGGAAGTCAAACATGATGGCGCCCTTGCTCCAGTCCTGGCCATCAGACGTGTTGTACGTCACTTGGCCCAGAAGGTCAAAGTTGGGTTTGCCGAACTTGATGTTGATTCCGCTTCGATAGGTCGCTGTCATGAAAATAAGCTTCTTCATCTCGTCGTCGAAGAGCTGCCGCACTCGCTTCAGCATCTCGTTTGCCCTCGTAACAGGGAAGGCAAGCTCAAGCGTGTATCCGTGTAGGCCGTACTCCCATTCCGGCTTCTGATCTGGGTACAGGCCGCCAATGAGCACGTCGTAATTGTAGCCGTACACCGGCCAAGTCGTGATTGGTTCGTTGGTCTTCTTGTCGTGAAAGTTGGGGTTTTCCCACTGCCCGAAGAAGATGGCTTCAGCAATCCAGTTGGACGATGCAAGAACTTTTCCACTGTCGAGCAAAATGCGGGCTGCATTTCCTTCGAGAGCAGTCACAGAAAACGTAGACTGGAAGCCTTCCTGCGAGCTTTCGTTTTCTCCGATGGCATCGTAGTATCGCCAATGGAACTTCCTCTTGTACGGCCACCACTAGAATCAGAGATGTTAACGTTGATGTCACTGCGGCCGTAGCCATGGATGTGCGGTCCTACCCAGAAGTTGGCAGTCAGGTAAGGGGAAATCATGCCGTAGATGTCGCCATCTAGGACGTCCTTTTCTTCCAGTCTAACGGGTTGCGTCAGTGCAAGAGCAAATGGATGAGGTCAGATAGAAACTAACGTCTTTTGCATCGCATATACTTTTGTTTCGGGGAAGATCTTCATCTTCAACTTGACAATCACGCCCAGGAGCCCAAGCGATGTAGAAGCAGCCAGCCAGTCGTCGTTGCTCTCATCTTTCTCAATGTGTCGAATATTGCCAGACCCATCAACAATGTCCATGGCGAGGACTCCTCCGACGACAACGGCGTCTTCGCGGAGAGCAGTGCGGTGAGCACCCATGGCAACACTTCCTGCGAGGGTGATGTTCCAATTAACCAGGCCCGTGCCAATGTTTGCGCCTCGCTCATGAAGGTATTCCGCCAACTGGAAAAAGGTGACACCACCTTCCACGACGACTGAACCTGCCTTGAGATCGAAGTCGGATATTCCGTTGACATTTTCGGTACGGATGATCATCGTGGGGTCGTCAGAACATTGTGTATCGTACCATTGATGGCCTTTCCCTCCGGCCCGCACTTGAATGCCCCTACTGGCAGCATTCTTGACAAGTGCCTGGATTTGCTCGATGCTTGTGGGATTCTGGACTTCAATGACATTGTGGCATGATGGGAAGCCTTCACCGTCGAAAGTATTGTACTCGAATGCGGCTGCGACGCCAAGCACAGAGGCAAGCACTGCCCCCGATGAGAAAATCATGATGGTTACGCAGTTGACAAACACATGTACGGCCAAACACAAGTGTTTGATAGCTTCAATGTCGCATACTGGCCTTAATATATAACCCAGGCTCGTTTAAGATTGCCATCAACAAACCTTCTTCATCATCCAGGCCTGCATATGAGCTGAACATCTGCCATTTTCTCGTGATGCTACGTCACAGCCGTCAGTGCAACACCACTTCGGCCCTTCTATGGCTCAATAACTCGATGCGGCCCGCGGCGTCAGTCGCTACCGGCACATGTGGTTGTAGCCATTTCGCTTTTGGCAGCATGACCGACTGGCTTCACGGGTTTGATTGGCTGGAACGCGCCCGATCGATGGAACTGGCAATATCGCTTAGCAGAACCCGGAATCCAAAGTGCGGGGAACCGTAACGAGAGCTATCCATCACAGGTCGAGGCCGGGCAATTCATTAATCACACAGGCCTACTATGCAAGAGATCTCGCATCCGTGGGGGAAACCAGGACAGGGGCGTTGAGGGGAACCATGAACTACGCCAGGTTCTATACAGTGCTGCATAGAGATGCTAATATTACATGGGATACAGCAGGATGTAGATAGCCTCCTGCACTTGCGCGAGCAGTGGTGCTAGGATTAAGAGAGTGCGGGGAACAGGTTGCATTCAAGCTCAACTCTGTAAATAACCTTGTTCTTTAACCGCTGACCGAGAGAGCCTTGTATCGGCTGACTGAGAACCCCCCCAAGCAAGTCGCGTCGGGAGGTCTCCGTCCTCCGTTCCCTCTCATCAAAGCACGGCCAACCTGGTTGTTGTTTAGCCGCAATAAGGATGGTGAAATCCAGAAAACGGCCATCTGAGCTCCTCGCCCATTCACAATCCACTGAGCGTTGCATTGCTTTCAGATGACTTCATATCTACCTGCCATGGCCTATTTGGTACATAATTACCAAAGGTGGCCCGCGTGCCTCAACCACGCCCCCTCACGTAGTGCAACTGGATTCTTGTCAAAGGCTATGTAGGATGAGACTGGACATTCAATGTTGCTCGACTTGAAGGGGCATGTCCTCACTCGGACTCTCCGAGTATAGACTGTAGTGGTAGCTGTAAATTGGTTGGCAATAAGTTGATGACTCCAGGCAAGTGGGTGCCGTCTAGTTTGGTTTGCAACGGAGGTGCTGCACAGCATATCGCCCTTGCATTGAGTTAGATTCTTTTCTTCTCCTTCCAATATGGCAAGGTTAATATGACAGGGGAATCCCCAAACACCCTTGCGGAGACAAAGACATCTATTCGTGGATTATTGTCTGTAGTCAGTCTAGTCTCCGGCTCTTACATCAAGGGTTGGACTATAACCATTAGCCCGCACGCACTCGAGCTACAGTTTGGTGATTTCCATGTACCTCCTCAATAGCTGGAGGTACTAAGATTTCCAGGATATTACTTCTGGAGCAATCGTGGCTGTCTATGCCTGTACGTTAACCGGCAAAGCCGCACCAACAGTCTCTTTCAACGGCTATTTATAATACACATTAAGAGCGGCAGGCCGCATACTAGCCGTAATATTTGCGGAGGTGCAGTCGCCTTCTTCAACGGGCATTATATACAAAGTTTGGTGATTTCATTGATATCCAATCGGCAAAGATCTCGTTGTGGAATGTCACGTCTTGGCAGTCAAAGCCCTTTCCTACAACCAGGCTACAGGGGGGCACAATATATCAATAACCTTGAGTACTAGTCCTTTTGAGGAGTTTATGTTCTGTGCTCTACCGCAAATTGTCATAATTTTGAGCCCAAGAGGCTTGGTACTAGCCTTGAATGCTGATAAATTCGAATATGTAGATCAACGCGCTTTCTATAGTCTCCAGTTTAATTTATATTCTTTTTTAGATATAATTCATGGCTTCTATATTAAGGTCTCACAACCAATACCCTCAATTACAGCGATAACTTCATTGAGTGCAAGGTTACAACTAACCAAAACAAGGTACAAACAGAGTAGGCTAGCGGCTAACTAATAGACATATATGCCATGGGCCACTTGAAGGAGGATAAAGGTTGAGGTTTGGGTCGTCTGCTCTCACGGCCCAAGTCTCCACATCCTAGCCACCCGATGAGATTCAAAGATCCAGCGCCGCCGCCCCAGCGTTGGAAGAGGATCAGCCTAGTGTAGCGGTTGACAATGTGGTACTACGTCCCTGACAAGGCGTGGCTATCCTTCGATGACAAGTAGAGGAGGAAATTGTGCGACCATGAGAGCATTGTGGCGTTATTTCAACAGCTGCACGAAGCCACGAACGGCAGCATAGTGAAACATCCTCATTCGAAAAAGGCTCAGTGCCTCTGGGACCTGTCTGATCTGCCTGGATCTTCTCATCAAGCTCGCAAGCCCCCTTGTCACCCTTCAGCGGGAGGCAGATATCGGTCTAGGTATCGTCAAGGGCGTAGTATCAGTACGTTCAAGTCCTATGTTATTGTAGGATAAACGTTGACACCGAATATAGATTATGATTGCGATACGGTGTTGGTAGTGAGTTGACTCGATGATGGACTGGCCATGTCACTCACTTGCCGATGGCGTACAGGCTCTCGTCAATGTCTACAAGAACCTCTTAAAATTATATCTAAAGATCCTCGACCAGTTTAGGGACCCCAAATTCATCGCTTGGGTAGTTATCAAAGGCTTAAACCTGGGCTCTCCGACATCACCTCGTCTTTCGACAGTCATGTTGCTACCTTGACGCAGCTACTTCACTCTGAAGCGTTTGCCTCCGTTATCGATATAAAACTCTCTATTGCCGATGTACAAAATCAGAACATGGATACTCTGAGTGAGTCCCGTCTGCAGTGGTATATTGAGTAAGCCTTTGTAGTCTAATCCTCCAAAACAGTTCGTGATACGCTGAACCCGAACAAAAAGGTGGACGTCAGCTGGGCACCGGGTTTTCAAGATTGATGCATGCTGGCGGCGTAGCCTACTAGGTCACAGAGCGAAGTCCGCCCACCTAGAACTAACTATTATAGATGACATCGGCTGGTGCTCGTGCATTAATTAGGCCATGAGTGAGGTACCACTACTGTGAGCATACGCACCTGTAATGGAAATATCAGCAAATTACAACAAGACATGATAGTGCGATAAAGGCCGCGAGCACGAATGACTCGCCAATGGGGAGCGTGTCCTATGATAAACATACTGGCAAGCGGGAGCCGTGCCGCCAGTGAACCCATTCAGTAATGACGACAAAACCGACGGCGTTGACGATGCCCACGCCCAACAGGCTGGGTTGTTCTTCTTGTAGCACTCGTCGGTCTTCCTGCAGGGTAGGGAGCTTGTATGCGCCATCAAATCCCCCATTCCTTGATGCTGTTTTCCTAGCTGCAATTGCTGTAACGTTTCTTGACGTCGCATGAAAATAATATGGAATAGTTGATAGTTCTTGGTGACACGGTCTTTACTCATCAGGTCTCTACTCAAGACGTTGGCGAACTGACGTTCAAGTTGGTGACTCGCAAAAGCGCCTCCGAAGTAGGTGCATTTTCAGTTGCACAATTCGTGATGTCATTATATTGCTCGGAAACACCGACTATGTATCAAAATTATGGCCTCTGTGAGCAATCTTGACTGGCAAATGAACCATAGGTAAGCTGCCTTCGCCATGCTCAGACGCACTTAACGATAAACGGTCCCGCCATTTATAGTCTGGTGACGCAGTACCCGCCCGCTGCCCTGATAGTATATCCTCGTCAGATCCATACGGCCCTCCTAGCCCAACAGGGTCGCGGCGGCCCATCAAGACCTCGCGCCGACTGCAATCTGCCCTCCCTTCTTTCGCAGCGGAAGATTTTGGCCCGACAACCCCTTCGCTGTAGTTGCGAGTGTGCTCCTCTGCCCTCTTGTTTCTGGTGGCCGAGGGTGTAGCCCCTCTGCCAACCTGACTCTCTCGTCTGGATGCGCTCTCTGGTCGCCAGCCCTGAGCATTCGCGCCGCGTGTTGATTTATAAGGGAGTATGCCGTCGCGCCGCATCGCAGATTCGGAGATGTGATCGAGAACGCTCTTGAAGTCGTCGAGGAAGATGGCGTCGGAAGCGCATTTGAAGACGAGGGCAAGCTGCGAAACCTGTCAGCGTTTGTTATAATTTGGATAGCTGAGATGTGCCTACCCTCCAGAACGGGTTGATGCCACTTTGCGTTGAGACCGTCGCAGTAAAGGCAACATCGCATATTAGGAAGATGATGGAGAGCAGCAAGCAGAACAGCAGCACACCGAACCTTGGGCTAGTACGGACCAGGGCGATCAAGGTGTAGTCATAGTTCTGCTTGATAACCAATACAAGCTTAACCGTGGTGAATATCCACCAAGGGTCCCTAACAGCGATCAGCCTGGTGAGGACACAAATTTCGCGCCAAAGACGCGCAGAGAGGCATCGGGAACGAACCTCATCAACGGCTCAAGGTAGCGCAATGTCTCGAAAAGCTCGCTACCCAGTAGATTGAAGTACTGGAAATTGGCCCACGACTCGAGAATCCAGTACGGCTGCACGACAAGGACTGACAAGATGAAGAGTCGACCGCCCCATCGAGGGAGAAATGGTTTTATTTTGAGCCACAAGACGACATTGTGCAGGGTGTACGAGATGTATAGCGGAGCTGCGGTGCTACTTAGGACCCTTCATGTGCGAGTGGTGGTTAGCATGGCTACACAAGCCGCAAGGGCAAACAAGGCAGCGTACCAGCCGTATACGGGATCGTCGAAAAAGATGAAGATGCCATGCCAAACTGCCAATACAAGCTAGAAGTTGGCTTCTATGTTAGCCCTGCCGTACCATCGCTTCACCTACCCCAGGACATCGCGAGAGCGGCCATACCTCGAGCAGAATCAGCTTATGGAGAAGGATTCGCCTCCGATAATTAGACAACACCAACAGTATCACTAAGACGAGGGCCCCGACGTTGAAGCCCTGGCCCCAAGCCTCGACGATGATGGCCTCGCGCGTGCTGTTCCCAATGAGGGGAGAGTTTGATGTTTGACGAGTCGCGAGGCTGGTCCCGGCCGGAGCCATCGGTGCCATCGGGGTACGGGTCTGGTCGGCGCAGTTGACTGTTGCTGGCTATGAAACCCGGTTTGTCGTCTGGCAATTGCGTGCCATCAAGGACCGATCAGTGCGTGGCTAGAGGACGAATCTTGAGCTGAATTGAAGGGTTCGAAGTAGAGAGGGGAAAGCAAATCATCAGCGTCGCCTGTACGAAGATGTGCCACGACTAAGAGAGAACACTGTTGGTTAGGACAAGTGAGGCTGCTGCCTGTTGGCATCTCTGTTCCCGGCGTGCTAAACCACACGTTCCGCATCGCATACTTGGATGGGGGGAAGCCATCGTCCTCTTTTTCTTTCGTGCCCTCTCCACGCAGGAAGATTGCGAATAGCTTTGGAGCTGTTCGGCATTTGGCAGCCATAACGCCGCCTCCACGCTATGGCGTGGAGGAACCAAAGCTGATCCTTGGCTTTTGCGGGGGCGTTGAGGTTGAACTTGTTCACTCAGAAGGAACACATCCCTGTGAACTCGGGCGACTAACTGGCTGAAAGTGGCGCCTCGAACCATCCAGCAGGTTAGTTACCACTTTGCAGCGCCACCTGGACGTCTGTTTGTTTCTCTCGTCTGATCTTTCAGGCCCAGATTCCATCTCAGATGGTCCTGCTCAACCGCCCATGGGCTGCTGGAAGAGCGCTCTCATCTGCGCTCTCAGCCTACGTACACGGCGCGTACACGACGAAGCCATCGCGTGTGACGGACGGAGCTGTCAACAAGGCCATGCTCCGAACTAGATAGCCATTGTCACTCCCTAAACTAACATGTCATCGCAATGAAGAGCCTGACCACCGGCGCCGCAGGCTTGGAAAAGTAGCCAATGAAACCGGTGCCCCAAACTGGTGCCTAGACCCGTGTGCCACAACCCCAGCAGAACCAGCGAGTCAGGCATAGCCAGCCTGAACTTGAGTGCCTATTGCCATCTAGTGACTAGTATTTGGGTCCTCATGTGGTTACGGAGCTATGAGCCACCGAGGACGAAGCCATCTTGAACTTGGGAGCTTGTCACCCAGAGGCGTGCTTGACTACGAAGGATCCTGCACCAAGATGTGAGACAAAGAGGCTGTAAATGGAAATTGGTTTAATGAGGGGAAAGAAGCGAGTAAGCTCGGATGAACTGTCGCGGTCTCGACGCTCATGTACCATGCCTAGCTCGAGAATGGGAAGGGACTTTCATAATCACAATTCGTACAACCTTATTGGAGACTTGATTCTGTAAAAATGAGCGAAACGTGGCGATGAGACTGTTGAAGAAAGTGAACCAACCTTGGCGTGTGGCTTGCGCCCTGCGACATGCACTGTTATGAGCCGTCTGGCTAATTCTGCAACCACAAAGTCGTCATTGAACGGTCATCGTCTGGTTATTGTAGTGAGGTGGTGACGGCATTTTGTGCAATGCCCAAGCAATGTCCTTGTAGCGATATACAGCCATCTTGTATGCCTGCTCATTATAATAGGTCAAGATAGCGAACCTCCCTGGCATGTCATATAGTATCATCTTGAGCTCAATGGCCGTACGTCATGATTTATGCTAGAGATTTGTGATACATGCTTGTTCACAGCGTCGTCGCTGCATCGACCCGCCCCACCGCTGTTAGCAATCGATTGACCGTACCTGACGGTTGGCATAGAGAAAAGGGTTGGGAGGCTCGGAGTATCTAGGATTACTTTAATTCAGTCATTCAACTTGCCGTGTCTTTATCTTGATGTCTAGAGGTGGCCTGTTGTGCCTCGTGAGCGGCTCGCAGCCAGAGGCGATCCAATCGATGCCCCAACCAAGTAAGCCGTACTTGTCCTGCAGATCGCCAAGTATTTGGAGTATGCCTCATGATACGCCGCTCATTTCACGCTATCTCGCAGTTGCTAGCCTCTTCCAACATGGTCGCATCGAAAAACAATCACCGCCTCTGTGCCGACTCCCGATGGCTCCGCACCGATTCAATCAATAAGGCTATGCCACTCAGAAGGCAACACGACTTTTTCCAATCCCGCTGCATTCGTGGGCTGCAGAGCGATGCCAATGGCAGAGACAGCTTCGCGCGTTAAAAGACGGCGCTGCCTCGCTCTTGGCTTCCTTGTATAGCTGGTCAATCGCAACTATCTGCAACATCAATGCACCAACCCACCACCCTCCTGCAACAATGGCTCCACGTGCGCGGTCGACACCACGATGTAAAACATGTCGCAGAAGAAAGGTCAAGGTATTATCATATCTTTTATAGACTACAGTGTTGTTCAAGCGACTGACCAGCTTATAAAGTGTGATTACGCACGGCCGGCGTGCCAACGATGCGTTTCTTCCCACCTGAATTGCGAAGGCTACTCCAACGACCTGGTCTTCGTGGTGTATGAAGCCGAGCCTTTAGACAGCTTGCCGGCCAAGAGTGTATCGCCATCTTGCACCGAGGCACGTCAAGTACGTGTAGCTTCACCATGCAAGTCTGCGGGCTTGCAGCAACACCAACTAGCCACTGCTGCTCTACCACAGCGTCTCAATCCACACCAGTCAAGGGCAAAAACGAGATACGGTGCAACTATGCAGGCGCCGTCAGTATCGCTTTCGCAATCCTTCCCGTGTCTCGTGGCGCCGTATCTGCTCCATCTCTTCTCTATTTCCAATGCTGGGGTTAGGAGCTATGGCCATTTAGACTTCTTACCCAGTATGCTACACGACATCCCCGAAAATAGTGTCTTCCTAACTGTCAGCTATGCATTTGTCCGTGTTATCATGGGCGGCCAGGGCAAAGGCCCACATGTCAATAATAGGACCCTAGCTATGCTGTATCAAAGCTGCCTTGGTTCTATTAAACAAGCGTTAATGAAGCCATCCACACTTCACCATGACTCTACAATAGCAGCGATCTGGCTACTTGGCAGCTTTGAGGTATGCAAAGACTTGGGCTCTTTGGCGACGAGTTTCAACTGACCTCTTTTGCTCAAGCTACTAACCGGCTCTGTCCCGGCGAGCTCTAGAGAAGTGGCTCGCATCCTCCCATATTCATGGAGCGTTCAAACAGAAGGACTCGAAAGTCTACTGAAGCTGCGAGGCTTGAAGTCACTACGGGAAAGGCGCAAGAGATGCATCCTTTGGCCGTGTCTTACTGCTGTTGTGGGTATTGCCCGATTTACCCATGACTCTATTCCACATCAAGAACTAAGAGCTGAATAGCAGTGTCGCTACGTGATTGCTAGCCAGGCAATGCCTCAATGGATTCAGTCTTGGCTGGCTGTCTTAGAAGACGAGGGATGCGAGAGCGATATTATTCCAGTGGCATTCTCAAAGGCTGTATCTCAAGCCGCATCGCTAAGCGCGAGGATTGTTTCCGTCTTGAGAAACAAATCGATTGAAGGGGCGATTGCACTTCTTCAAGATATCGAGGATGAAGTCGCGGAGTCCGAGAACTGGCTAAGAATACTCACGTCCAACAAGGATACGTCATACTCTAGAGCTTTGAGCGAGGATCCGTACATGACAACTGTACTCGCTCTGTATCAATCCACCTCCATCAAACTTCACCATAACCTCATCCTACTCTGCACCTTCATAACAGAGCTTGGTACAGCCGCGTTAATTTGTCTTATTCCTCAATGCGTATTGCAAAATCGGCTGAAGGCTGGCTTTAAAACTATTGACCATGTAGCACGTGGAATCTTACATCGAGCCACGGTGTTATTATCAGCAATAGAAGGCGCAGACGACAACATGGCCTTGCCCAAGGAAGAGAGCTCTTGGGCGTCTGCGCTACGTTTGGTTCTACCTCTTTACCCTGTGATGCTTCTCCCAACAGTCTGTCCTGAATTGCGCACCAAAGCGCGGGAGCTCCTTACTCAAATCGATCATCTCGGTGTTGGACAGGCGCAAATGGCAATGCAAGGCGGCAAGGCATATGGCCTCCCAGTAACTGCAGAATGGTCAGCAGATATTGTTTCTTGAAACCTGCTAAAATATTCACGGTAGAAAGTTTGCACAGAGGAATGTCTTCTCTTGTCGTTCCTGTTATAAGTGCTCAGACAGGATTCTTTGAGGAGGCAAATACAAGGTTGGGAATGTAGGTAGTCCAAATAAATAACTTGTAAGGTGGAAAGAAGAAGAAAACAGCAACAGTTATATATTCGACACTGAAATTTTGGAGTTCATCTAGTAAATAGAATCGTCCAAGATGATCAGCTGTCGATATTGCGGAACCGTCACTATTGCTCTTCAAGTTCGGAGCAGAGTCTTGACAACTGATGCGTGTCCATTTCGACAGCCAGTTTAGCACTAACCTTATGCAATGGTTCTAGCACCGATTTCCTACTTGCTGGCTGAGCACTATACCAAAACATTTGATATTCTAAAGGGTGTCGGGACAGTGATCAACCTGTGTATCCTTTAATCCATCCACTGGTTTCTGGGGTCCATAGGGGTGTAGCCTTGTGTATGAATTGATGTATCTGCTAAATATTTATCCACTGCAGTGCGATTATGCAGGTTTATTGACCTGTCCGTAATATAATTCAGCGGCTTCTTTGAACTGAACAAATGAGAGGTGTGATTCCCACACTAACGCAGCTCGCATCATTTGGACTATCATATTACAAATAGTTTGGTGACTTGCCTGGAGTAGTCAGGATATTACGAATGGATATGCTAAATTGATGATTCGTTTTCAAGGATCATGTGTTTCTTTGGACCAATAGGCTCGCGAGTGTTTCATGAACAGACCGATCGACAAACTTGCTGCAATGCGTCTAAGCTGCTCGTCTAGTTCTTCCAAGCCTACAGAGCCCCTGTTAAATCAGATGTGAAACTCTTGGGGCTTGCAAACTCTCCGCAATGATTCGGTTCAGCGTGACACTCAGGTTTTTGTTTTGGTGTGGTGTGGAGAGAAAGACAACAGCTTAACGGCTTGCATCATGGTGTACGTTTTGTCGTGATTGCCTAGGACGTGAGCCTTCTTGACAATGAGACTGCCCAAGCTATGAAAAACAAAATGACAAGTCGAGACACCCTACGTCTAAACAAGCCCCTGATGAGTTCCGACTGTAACAGTGGATATCCTCCTAGTTGATCCTTTCCAACCAGCGTTGTAGCCGAACGTTAGGATACGAGTCCGGCGACGTCAGACTCCAATAGAAGCCAGATTCTGGGCCACAACAGATTCGGGTGATTAATTTCGTACAAGTTCAATGGCTGTGTCCGCCAATACCATGAACAAAATTGATATCAGTGGAAGGTCATGAGGAACTATGAACCTACTTTCTATTATGCCCACAACGAAATGGAAGTCACCGACTGGTATTGTGATTACAACAAGATTACCAGAAAAGCATACACCCAAATATACAAGACTTTTTCCGCCAAGAAAACCCCAGGAGGAGTAGGAAGATCGCAATCGACTCTATGGCATTTGCCATAACGCCATCTACTCCGTAAACCGTCTCAGTGACGGCACGCGCATTCACCAAACGTAAGTAAAACAGCTTCCTAATTATAGTATCCTCTCAAATAACCTGAAGACAGAGCATTCAATGACATGTCTTCCTTGGTGATAAGTAAACCCCGTTTCCCAAAGGTACAGCGCGTTACCATCAGTCTGGATTAGTTCGATGAATAATATGCTTCACGCCTTGAAGCCGTTTAGGATCATTTCCTTCCAGCACAGTTATTGGGATGACTCACTCATTCACCGTCACGAACCAAAAAGGCATGTCACAGTCGGCGCCTGTTCTCATTTTGCTCATGCACAATTTTTATTCCACGTGGGTAAACCCTGCCAAGAGAATTGTACGACGTCCTTTTCTAGTATCCGGTGAGTTATCTAATATCTTGCCATGATCCATTGCTTCTGTGCACTCTTGTCCATCGAGTCGAGCAGTCTCATCTCCGCCTCCTTCGTCGCAGTATACCTTTCTATCAATCCCTCCCCAAGTAGGCGGCCCAGTTCTTCATCCTTCTGCAGAGCAGCTAAAGCTTCTGGTAGATTCGACGGAAGCTTCTCCGTTATGTTTAAACCCGTCCTTTGTTTCTCGGAAAGCCCTGACGGATCAACCTCGCATTCTTTCCATGTCAGCTTCTCGCCAGTCTTTACCCCGTTTATTCCAGAGGCAAGGACTGCTGACATGGCCAGGTAAGGGTTAGCGAGGCCATCCATGGACTTCAACTCCCAATGACTGCCCTCAATCTTCCTTAGAGGGGTTTCTCGATTCTGCGTCCCCCAAGTGGCCCACGTTCCTCCTGCCCAGAAGCCATCCACTAGTCTCTCGTAGCTGACGGGATTGGAGCATGTAAATGCTATTATTGCCCGTAGATGTTTAAGGATACCCGCGTAGAAGGATTCGTATACCCTAGGATCTGACCCGTTGGGAGAAGATATTGACATGTGTACATGTGCAGCCGTTCCAGCGGCCATGGCGACTGGTTTGGGATGGAGAGTCATCTTGAATCCATTGGCCTTGGCGCAGCATGCAATAACTTCTCGTGCATATAGTAGATTGTCCACGGCATGTAGAGCAGACGCCTTTGGTAGTACAATCTCGAATTGCCCGCTTGCGCTTTCAGGGTGGACTAGCTCGACGTATATCCCGACCTCGTCAAGCTTCGCAATGGCACCCTCCACCACCGTCGCCACCCCGTCGTGATCCATGGCACCGGCAACACACCATGCGTGACCATCTTCGTCTAGCTCTGCATATTGCTGAGCGCCAGTTCGGCGAAGGAGAACAAACTCGATCTCGAAGCCAAGTAGAAAAGACAGCCCGTGTTGGTCTGCCACGTCTAGTGTTTTCTGTAGTAACGTTCTCGGACACACAGAGACGGGCGTTCCATCTTTTTCCACAAAGTTGCCGAACGTGATGAGATGTCCTTTCCTTGGACCTGCACGCAATGTAGTGAAATCTGGAAACAGATTCCACTCACCGGCGGCGTTTACCCCAGGTAAGAGTTCGTCGGTCTGCACGACACCCAAGCTAGCCTTGGCGACGCTGACGGAAAAGTCTGCTTCGGATTGCAAGATGCCGATGGCACGGCGCATCGGTATTACTTGCGTTCTGATAGTTGCCGTCATATCAATCCAGCAAATCCTCAGATATTGAGCTGAGCTGCCAGTGCTCAACAACTCTGTAAGCATCGACGAATTAGGTGACAATGGCTTAGATAGCTGCTGCGCCGCACTTGGTGATGATTCAATCGACAAACCGAGATTGTAGAGTTTGTTCGAGTTGTGAAACAGGATGTTCTCCACCAGCTCGACGGCTTGGTCCCACGTCAGGTCGCCTTTTCGGACATACTCGCACAACACATGCTCAAAGGCCTCGCGCATCTGAACAACAGCAAGCAAGTACGTCTCGGGAAAGTAGTGGCCGTCGGTGCTCCACAGAATCTTTGACGAGGGGCATATTTCAAGTGTCTCTCTCACCACGGATTCTTGCCCATCGCGGCTAAGCATTGGGAAAACTTCACCAATGTCGGAGTAGACATTTGTGTACATGGTCGCCAAATAGGCAGATTCGCGGGCAAAGGGATACCCGGAGTGCAGAAGAACAATCGGCACTGTCGGGTATCGCCTGATGAAATTCTGCAGATGGGCAGGGGATGCACGCGTCAATGTAATATCGTTATCGCCCAGCCCGGTGTGAAACTGGATGGGCTTCTTGTGATTGCCGCCAGAATCACGGATGAGACTCGCGAGGCAGTGAATCATGTACTCGTTCAAGCTTTCGTGCTCAATTCGGGTGAATGCCTCTGCGCCCGGTTTTCGCCTGTTGCGATGTATAGTCTCGAATGCTGAGAGAGCCTCTTGCTGTTCCGGCTCGGAGGCTATGTCCAGACCGGTGCGGTAGCAAATGACAGACTTGAACCCGACGACGTTTGGATCGACAATGGACCTCGCTATTGAGCGCTGGTATGCCTGGATAAACATGTCAAATGCATCTTCGGGGTCGGCCTGAGTCGCGCAAGCCTCCTCAATGAGACCGGCGGCAATGTGCTCGACACGAACAATTCTCTTGGCAGCGGCGGGAGTAAACTGGTCATACTGGTCATATGGCTCGGTCTCATCCCCACTGCCCAGACCGTCATCAACCAAGACGCAATGGATTCCAGACAGGCAGGTTCTTATCCACGCGTCATAGTCAGTCGCTCGCCTCTTTTCAACTGCGGCGGTCACGGCGTCCCAGGAACAATCACATCCTAGCACGGCAGAGAGTTGCTTGACGGCCCGCAGGTGCGGAAGACCTGTAAGGCCTGCGTTGAGAGCAGTGCCATGAGCTTCGGTTGAGATGGTCGACAACTCGTGATTTCCTACCACGGCTTTCTTCAGCAGCGGGTGGGCGTGATTGTCAATTATGGGGCAAGATCGGATTGTGCGGAGAAGGTCAGCCTCCCGGGATGACGCGTTGGAGTCCATCTGGATCAGCTGAGATACTGGGGTAGCTAGAAGCAGACAGACACATTCAAACTGGGCGATCTCTGCGGCATGGTTAGAGAACACTTCCTGACAGACGAGGTGGAAGCCAAGGTGACTTGGCATTTAACGAGCGCAACGGGAGGGGACTCGACGCATGTCCGAGACACAGGTGGAAGAAATGGCGGCAAATGGCTCACATTAGATAAGAGCACGCCATGGCCTACGATTGGGCTTATTATCTGCCGGCGTCCTTCGCGTCACTTGTTCATCATCATGCACGACTCTATGTCTCCAGCCATTCTACAAAGGCAAACAGCTCTTCAACCACAGATTAAACGAATGTTAGCCAGGTAGACGCGGCGTGGAAGAGAGGTCGCACAACGTTGCTCATGCAGCGCACATAAATCTTTCTTCCTATTTGTTTGGAGTCCGAATACCATGCTGAAGACCGCACACCAGTCTATTTAGTGTTCTACATAGAGCCGTGTAGATCTCTCTTCATTGGAGCAGAGCAAGCCGCCGAGAGACGGCGCCGTTGAGCGCCACAAAGTCACAGACAACTGAATTGCGGGCGCCGAACTTGACTCGTCCAGCTGCTTGACATATATACTCGTCCACAAAGTGAAATGCACTGTGCATTCGCCTCTTGCTCAAACACCTGGATTATCAGGGCATTCAAGAGGACCATTCATATTACAACTACCCAGTACCGGGGGGGTCCGAGTCAGGTTGAACGAGACTAGTCCTACCAAGTCCAGCTCTTAGTCTGCCTTCAATGCAAGGCTAGCAAGGGCACATCCATTAATTTCGTGAAAGATGTCGCGGTCCAACAGCCTAGTGCTGTGCTATCTCGGCGACTTTGTGCCACGTACCCGAGACGCTCTGTACTCCGTGCAGAGGAATACGAACAGACAGACAGCGTGGACTTCCTAGTGAGTCGCGACTAGAATGGGTCACAGTTGCACTTTGGCGAATGCCTCACACAGTTGATGCGCAATAGAGATATGCTTGGATCCATCTTGCAGGACCCGTCGTGCGTCTATGCAGATAAATCACAAAAACTCCAAGAGAGGAAAAAGCATGTGTTTCCATGTTCACTGTCAAATGTCATATTTTGCTGGCAGACAACAGACTACTACCGCATCATGGAGATGCTATCGCCGGGCCGTTGACTAAACGCTGTGGTAGTGTCAAACATCCACGGGTCCATGTCCGATTGGATTCTATTCGATCCAAGACTGTGGCGGAGAATGCGACAGGCACGTCTAAATAGCACATTGAAGGAGAAACAGAGACCATGGCTGTTGGTACTTGCTACTGGGTACGGAGTCTATACCTTATGACGGGTTTCATGCACAACGAGTGAGAAGTGTTCTTCCCCCGGATCTGCGCTATGCTTGGATTGTTCAAGGAGGGGTTTAAATCACGAGAGTAAAGAGAATATAATTCTTGCCTAGTAGGAAGCAGTCCAACATCGTTCAGAAGGTGCGTGATCGTCTGGGGCTGTGAGAAGCTGCACGCGTCGGCTCCTTGACTGTTGAAGGTCCCATTTGGTGCCAAGATGGTCTCTTCAATTTTCTAGAGGATATCCAGATATTCTTCAATGCCTAGCAACCCTTACGTCTTCCCATAATTCTTTCCACAGACAACCATGTATCCTCACAACTGGAGATTTTAATACACTTGAATTGTCGGCCCACTCTAGAGGTGAGTAGATTGATATATTCTATCCAGGGGCATCTTTACTCAACTCACTGTGTCAACAAGCCGTGTTATCGGCCCTGTGAGACCTGGTGAATGTAACAAGTACATCAGACTGTACAACCATCCATGCGATGCTCATCCTTATCCTTCCGCCCGGTGTCTCACAGAGGACGAAAGAAGCACTCGAGAAGGTGTCGAATAGATAGACAACCCAGCCTTGCACGAGGTTCAGGCATTGCCCCTTTCTCATCTCCTTCCTTGCATGGCTGGATCGGTCATATTCGTTGCGGAGCCTTCATCTTCCAAGATACGAGCAGATACTCCGTAGTCGCAGACTCATTGTGTGAGGGATTATCGATCTAGTAACCGTGCAGGAGGCCCATGTATGTTTGTACTCTGCAGTACTCCATAGAGCCTAACTCGGCTGCTTGTTGGCCGATCTCCTCGTCGGCTTGCCGGGTTGTGTCCGGTTGGTAAACAAAGCGCCCGATTAGCTTCTACCCCTAATAACTTGACAGTCCGTGACTGGTAGGAAACTGATGGATCCCCCACCGGCATGCTCCCGTCCACATCCGAGAGCCACGGCCCACCGTCCAAGAGAAAGGCTGTGGCTTGGCTGGCCCGCCTGGGGGTGAGCACGTACCCACCGGGTCCCATGAGATGACGAGGTTCCCGATCCTAGTCGACTAGGTGTCGGTAGTCTCTTCCGCTTGGCACATTGGCGTTGGGAACAGAAGCCTCGTAGGTACTTTGAGCGGAGTCAGACGGCAAATGGACGACTGCAGATTCAACTCTAAATGAAGCCGCGGCAACGTCCCATACTAGCACCACAATAACCGCTCCGCAGATGGTATTTTCTTCAGGACTGGTGAGCTACACAGTACGGAGCACTATACTGATGATTCGCGCGCTCATGTGCCGTAACGTTTGAGTGTACTGGCGTCGGCTGGTCGGGTTCGCAAGTCGAACCGATTCCTCATGGTTCCTGTATATTTCTTATACTTCCCTTAGTTGACACAGAGAATACAGAGTACCCTCGCAGACCATGGTAAAAGTGGCATCATGCACCCACTCTTTTCTTGGCTACAGATACAAGCTTATGGGTCCCGATGTGACGACGCCCCTTGATCGTCAAGAACCCGTCGCACATGATGCTATTTATTCTACATGCTTTCGCATGTGGTAGGCACCGAGAGCACATCATTTTACCTACATGAGCAGTGCAGGAGCCGCCGCCTTGGCAAGCAAGGTCAGAGAGCGACCCATTGTGCTGGGTTTGGGTTTGGGAGTTTACTGCTAACGCGTCACTCATGTCAAATTTACTACTACGACTAGCCACAAATTTCTTTACCGCTGGAAATGTTGACGTAGAATCCCTAGTGACATGGGACGGCGATAGCCGAGGAATATTAAGATGATTAGAGACAAATACCAGCACAGCAAGCCATGTCTTCATTCACCCTGGGTACAGCAACGTGTTGTTCCACTTTGACAGACCGGGATGTACTGGAAACGAAGGCAGACAATGTCGAGATGGCACGCTTTGTGAAGTGTAAGTCCTTGGACTGGGCCGTTGCTGACCCAGGTGGCGAGAGCTGCCAAGGACAAGGTCGCCTTGAGATCCTTTACAATCTGTGCGTATAATTCAGCCAGAGGAGATGAGTCGGCCATGAACTAGACCTACTACAGTGTGATGAGCGTGCGAAGTAACGCCAGAAACGGAGTTACCGAATAGCCATTCATACCGTTTCTTAGTGTCCTCGGTGCTTCTGGAGCATGCTCTGCAGTGGGAGGACGGTGATGAACCTATGTCTCAATGGGCCACCCCCGAGGAGCTGGTTAAATCGTGCAGGGGCCCTCTGTGAGTCTGTGTCTCTCGTTGATGGAGTCAAAGCTTCCATGGGGAAGGCGTTCGAAGGCTCAGAGGCCAACATCCGTGCTCGAGTACGAGATGCCTACTACCTTCATTCTTCATATGACAATACTGCCACCGCAAGGCCCTGACATAGATACGAGTCATGGTAAGGCGAACAGCCTGGTGAAGCTGCTGAGGCTCCGGCATTCCCATCGCAGTGCGAAGGCTGACTGCCGAGGACTGGGTACAACACCGGGAGTACGGTGTACACTCGAGGCACATAATCAAAGTACTCTGTACTGCGCAGTTCGTTGCAGTAGTGAGTAGTAGTTAGATCGTCGGGTTACATAGAGCTGAATCAGTCCAACAGACTCTGCAAGCGGCTGGGCTGCGTGAGCTACTACGGTCCGTCTAGCTCACTAGTCCAAGACACCGTCTCCAATCATGCCTCTCTTCAGCACTCCCACTCCCAAGGACGCAGCCACTAAGGTGAATCTAAACGGCTTGCTAGGGTTGGTTGGGGGCTAGTTGACAGTGCTTACTGGCACTGAGTCAATATCTACGCTGCCCAACTGCCTCGTCGTCCCCAGCTCACACCGAACGTTGGTTGAGCTCTGCCGCTCAACCAGAGCTCTCGGTTCCCTCCGAGTTCTATCCTCCTCGCCGTATTTTCTCTTAAGCTCCCGGGGGGGTGCTATTCCCATGTAGGTACTTGGCTGCGTACCTACTACCTCAAACTACATGCTCTGAGCCCCAGCACGTACTATGTAGCAAATGTCCCTGCGCGACGCTTCGATTACACCGTTGTCTGCTCCCGTCCCAACTTTGCTCACTTTGATCTCTTTAAACTGTTGCCGACGGCCTCGTCTTGTTGACTGACGAGCTGTTCTTGTCGCATGTTGCCGTTGCCGCTGCCGCTGTTCCCTGCGCCATCCACTCATTAAGCAGCCCAGTCAACATCCGAGACGAGCAAACAAACGGCGCGACCCCGACCAGACGGCACACGCACACCCAAACCACCCTCTGTACCGGAAAACATATTCCAACCCACCTCCTTCAGCCACTGGAACCTCCGTGCGCTCTTCGCCGGAGATCTTGGACGAGATGCTTTTGCCGCGGGAGTATGCCACGCCCGACAACAAGGCGCCGGTGGTGCGCGCGCTGGCAGCGCTGCTCATGGTGATTGGCATTCTCGCTGCCTTGACGAGGGTCATCACACGGCTGCTATCCATGGGCAACCTGAAGCTCGACGACTGGCTTGCGAGTGGAGCGACAGTGCGTATCATACATGTTTCTTTCTGCACACGACGGGAGATGTGTGGAGGACGGCGTCACGGAGTACTGACACGGCGACTGTGTAGATATTGGCCATTATTGAAGCCGTATTGGTCATAATACAGGGCGCAAACGGACTGGGCAAACACATTGGCGCTCTCAGTGTTGACCAAATTTCCACCATCCTCAAGGTACTTGGTTCCATGGAGAGGCCCCAGGAGGACGAGAGATGACACCGGGATTAAATGCTCACTCACGACAACAGGCTCAGTACGCCGCAGACGTCTTCTTCATCCTCAGCCTCCTCGCCGCCAAAATCTCCGCTACAAGAACGATATGGCACATGGCGCCGCGCGACCGCAGGGTCCTCGTCCTCGCCACCGAGGGCGTCATTGCTGCCTGGGCCCTGTCATCCATCATCGCGTGCCTCTTCAAATGCGGATTGCCTCAATCGTGGGATTACGTCAATGGCAAATGCATCAATCGCGTAGGTTCCCCGCCGCGGGTGGTATTGCCCTGTTGCTAACACTCGCCGTCTCAGGCTGCGCTCTGGACCTTCGTCGACATCGTGAACATTGTCACTGATCTCGCCATCACGGCCATCACGGTCGAGCTGTTCAGAAAGCTTCAAACGTCAAGATCCAAAAAGACGCTGGTGATTGGTGTTTTTGGTAGCCGCGTCTTGTAAGTCTTCCACGCGCCCACGCGGGCATAGGCGTATTGCGCCCATGGCTAACAGGCGCAGCATCATTCCCGCCGTCGTATGCCACATTATCTACTATCTTCGTGTCGCCAACTCTAGCGACGCCACCTTCGACATGTGGGGGCCCGTCGTCATCAAGCAGGTCATCCAGTGCATGAGCATCATGACGACCTGCATCCCGTACCTCAAGCCCTTCCTCGACAGCCTGGAGTCTGGCCAAATGAAGGCCGGCGACCTGCGACAGTTGACCAAGGGCAGCGCCAGCAGGAGCAAGAGCGGTCCCTCCGCCCAGAACAGCCAGAACCAAAACAGCAGTTCCAGGGAGAAGGACGGCAAGGACAGCAGAAACCACTCGAGAGGCCTTACATCCATCGCCACGCTCGCCTCAAACGCGTCAAACCGAAGGAAGATGTACGAGATGGTGGACATGGAGAGGTCCGCCACTGGCAGTAAGCCTAAAGGCACGACGACCACGGCCACTGCTACAGCTTTTGGGGGAGGCGCCTCATCGTGGGACGGGCAGAGCCATACGAGCCAGACGGTGCTGGTGCACCAGTCGTGGCGTGTGGATGTGGAGAGGAAGAGCAGCACGACTGAACCCTAATTTGAACGTGGTGGGAAACGCGAGGCAGTTATTCATGTCATGAGAGCCAATTGTTGCTTCTAGATATCCTGGTCCGTAAATGTACAACAGTATAAGCACACAAAACTACAGTAACCAACGCCGCTATCGGGTTTCTCTCCATATTTCTCATATCCTACACTTGTACATACCTCTCCTGTAGCCCATTGGGAGTTATAGAGGCTCATTTGCCCTTGCCGGCATCCGCTCTCTGCATGCACAATATCGCGTCTACAGCCGAGTGTCCAAGCGCTCTGCTAAATGTGACACTTTCACGGCCATGCTCTGAAATCCGCCGCTCGTGCTCATGGGCGTGGAACGTCTCGCCGTACTGCCGGGCATTGGCCCCTACTGACACACGCTGAAGATCCGTTATGGCTCAATTCGAGGGAGGTGCTTGCATCACTTGTATATAGTTGCCAAGTCAGATTCGACGCCTCGGAGGCGTCTCAGTCTCAAACGTGTCAGTTAGAGTCTTCACCTGTCACCCACGCTGCCGTTTCTGGTGTCATTCTACGACTAACCATTGCTACCGCTAGCAGTAGTTGGATGCTGGTCGGCTTGTTCATAGCTTCAACGCGCATTGCGCAGTAGTGTCGACTGGTCGCATGTGTCTGATCCACCATGTCTTGTCTCGACCAAGCAGCGTACCTCACTGCCATGGTATCATGACTTCCTCTCTTCCTCTCCCTGCCCTTTCTCCTTTGCTGAGTGAGGACTTGTACTCATTACTTCTGAACTTGTCCTCCATACATCGTCCTTCCATACATCGTCCTTCCATACATCGTCCTTCCATACATCCGCCGTCCTCTCTCCGCCAAGGCCCTACTCTGTGTCTTCCATGGCATTGACCCATAATTGTAGCTTGGCTAGGGTGTCAGTCGTCTGCAGTTTAATCTTTCCCAACACCCATGCCGTGCCAATCACGGGCCCAGTCCCAGCACTAGCGATCAGTCTGTCTGTGCGATCCCAGCATCCCAGTCCCGGTAGTTTCTGATCAAAAGTGGACCGGGCCCCCCGTCGGGTCGATGAAAAAAGAGGACTCCATTTGCAAAGGATACCGGGCCCTTGCCACGGCCCATCATTGCCCATCCTTGCTTATTCTTCCCGCCCGCCACCGACCCCCCCCCTTCTCGCCAAGGTTGAACGACGGGCGAGTTGGCCATCTTCGTCTCCTTTTGCGCTCTACTCGTGGCACTACTCAGTAGCGGGTAGGGGTGCTTGGGCCGAGTGTGACCCAACACGTAAAGTTCCGCAGTCGTTGGTCCTTACAAGTCCACTCCTGGCCCGAGATACTACAGCCTGGTTGATCAAAGCTCAAACGTAGAACGGCTCGTAGCGTGTACATGCCGCCATGTCTCATACAGTGTGAACTCGACGCTCGTCCTTTTCCCCTCCCACAGAATCGCAGGACTGGACCCGGAGTTGGCGAACAAGTCTTGCCTCTCGGTCTTCCATGTTCCGAGAGCAACTGGCTTCTGCATAGCTTGCTAACCGGCTGTAGCTAGCTGCTGTGTAGCTGCGCACGTCGCCGTCTCCTCTCCCACGTTGCAGCAATGTGAAGAAACTTGTCCACATGCACCAGGGTCGCGTTGAATCTCCTCCAAACCACAGTCCACGAGCGAGACCCCCTGCAACGAGAAGCCAAGAAAGACGCCAAACAAGTCTAGAAGCCAAGAAGAAGTCGACGACTCGAGCATTGGTGCTCCGATTATATCCTGTCCCCCCTCCTCCTGTGGTCCCCTGATCTCCCCTTCAACAAGTCTGGCCACTAGCTGGAACAAGTTCGACAACCGTACAGAGTACGAGGTAGTACCAGTCAGTTTTGGGGGGTCCTGCGGTTGTGTTTTGGGACTCCATCCATGACTTGCCACTCGGCCGGTTTAATTTAAGAGCCATTTGTACAATACCATCCCCGTTACCTTTCGCCATTGTTGAGCGTGGTTGTTCCCCATTCCTCTCTCCCTTCTCATCCCCCATAGTAAGGTGCTTGCTTTTTCCTGCTGTCTCACAGAATCCAGAGACGAAGGAAACTGCTCAATTCCCTCGCTCATCGACACGACACCTCAATCCGCCGGCCGGTTGATAAGGCATCGCATTCTTTACAGTCACCATGAGCGTCCACCGCGAAAGTCGCGAGCTCAGCGACATGAGCCCCAAGCAGGCTGAGCTCTCTGTTCAGGATGTCCCCGATCGCGAGGACCTGGATCGCGACCAGCTCGCTCGTCTAGGCAAGAGATCGGTTCTCAAGGTTCGACATGCCACCCAAGACCCTGTGATTGCGAATTCTCGCCGTGGTGTTGTTTCCCGCTAACATGGGCTCTTCGTCTCTCAGCGCAACTTCAGTTTCTTGACTATCCTCGGCTTCAGCTGCGCCATTCTTGTCACATGGGAGGGCACCCTCATGAACTTTGCGCCCGGTCTGCAGAACGGTGGCCCGGGAGGTCTCATCTACGGCTTCATCTTCGTGTGGATCGGCAACCTCAGCGTCTTCTCTACACTCTGCGAGCTCGTCTCCATCGCCCCGACGTCTGGTGGCCAGTACCACTGGGTGGCCATGCTTGCGCCGCGATGGTGTTCCAAGTTTCTCAGCTACATCACTGGGTGGTTGACGTTGGCCGGATGGCAAGGCACTTCTGCGTCGGCTGGCTTCCTGACGGGCACTATGCTTCAGGGTCTCATCTCCTTCATGATCCCTTCGTACGACGCCAAGACCTGGCAGGGAACCCTCATCCTCTGGCTCTGCGTCTTGGTTGCCGTCATCATCAACACCGTCATTAGCTCCATGCTGCCCAAGCTGGAGGGCATGATCTTGGTTTTGCATATTGTGGGCTTCTTCGCCGTGCTCATCACCTTGGTGACTTTTGGCGCTCACGGAAGCGCCGAGCACGTCTTCCTTGAATTCCGCAACACTGGCAACTGGCAGACTCAGGGATTGTCGTGGTTTGTCGGTCTCTTGGGCTGCGTCTTCTCGTTTGCTGGTGTCGACTGCTCTTTTCACGTACGTCTCCACTAGCTGACGCCAATCCACTTCATTCGGCGTGTGAGAGTTGCTAACCTCAATCTCTAGATGTGCGAGGAGGTCAAGAACCCCTCCGTTGCCGTCCCCCGATCCATCATGGCCAGCATCATCATCAACGGCATGATGGGCTTCGCCATGATCATCGCCATGCTGTACGGTGCCACCGACATCGACAAGGCCATCAACTCTCCCACCGGATACCCCTACATCGAGATCTTCTATCAAGCCACAAACTCCAAGACTGGGACTGCCGTCATGACCGCGCTCATTGTCGTCATGACCCTCTCTGCAATCGTCGGTGTCATCGCTGCCACCTCCCGAATGTTCTGGGCCTTTGCCAGAGATCGCGGCCTTCCTTTCTGGCCCACCTTATCCAAGGTTGATCCTTGGACCAACGTCCCGGTGTGGGCCATCGGCATTACCAGCATCATTTCTTGCCTCCTCGGTCTCATCAATATCGGTTCCTCGGTCGTGTACAATGCGCTCGTCTCGGTGGCCGTTTCGGGGCTCTACTCTTCGTATATCATGGCTGCCAGTTTGCTCCTCTATCGCCGCTGTGGCAAGGGCTTTAAGATGCCCGACCCAAGCGCGCTGCCCGCTCTCGCTGACACCGACGCTGGTGAGAAGGGTGGCCTTGCCTGGGGTCCATGGCACGTTCCCGGTGTTTGGGGCATCATCAACAATACATTTGCCTGCTGCTTCATGGTGGTTGTCTGGTTCTTTAGCTTCTGGCCCCCCGGTGCGAACCCCGAGGCCAAGGAGATGAACTTCAGTGTTCTAATGACAGGTGGTGTCGTCATTTTCAGCATCATCTACTACCTTCTTTGGGCCAAGAGAGAGTACAAGGGTCCAGTGATGGAGGTTCAGGGTCGTTGATTGGTTAGACGCAGTATATTACTGGTCGGCGATGACCATTTTCTGTATTACAAATTTCCCGATCTTGAGAGATGACGCATCTCGTGTTCTAAGCGACCATTTTCATGTTAAACGGCTAGATATGTTTTTTCAAGAACCATTACGTTCAATTATTAAGCTCTTTCTCCTTTTCGTTTCACGTCCATGTAAACCTCGTGTCAACTACCCAGTTAAGTCTCGGATGCAAAAGCATCACGCTGACTTCACAGCGGAGAATCGGAGTGCAGACCTGCGTCTGGGTGTTGGCTTACGCTCACTCCTCCCAATTCGTACTCAATTCGTACTTGCAAATACCCTGTAGTGGTCGTCCAATTTGTTTCAATTTGAATTGCCTTGATATTTTTCTGATTCAAGGAAAAAAAGCAGAATCTTGCAAGTTGATGGCAATGCTAGAGGTGAATATCACGGAGCCGTAGTCAGCACTTGCCTACCCTAGAGCCAGTGTTGAACGACTTCTCTGGAGATTAAAATGGATGGCGGGATATAACTGATGCATAAGCTGCCTTCCTATTAACAAAGTCAAATAGCCAGTCCTAAATCATAGTACAATCCAAGTGAAAATATTAAGTAAGGAATAAATAACGACCTGACCAGGAGTAATGAGGCGGCTCCGACTTAGTGCCTGGGGTTTGGTAACTATTCGTATGGAGTTGCGAACACTGCTGGACCAGTATCAATTGCGCAAGACCCAAAATAAACTCAAAATAAGCATTGAGACCTATAATCTTGCTATTTGTAGCACATAGTCGCAGCATAGGCAAAAAATTAACGGACGAAGAGAGGGAGTAGGCAGTATCTTGACGAAGCGGCAAGCAATGCCTCGTATCGAAGCCAAACCCACCTACTATGTAAGCATTGCACAACAACGCTCTCCCATCGAAGACGCCTCATTCAACAGTTGGCCATCCTCAAAATGACGAAAGAATACTGCCATTGGCATGTTGCGACGTCCGAATTGCGGAGGGGATTGAGCGGTACTCCACCACCCAACGAGTATTTGATGCGGTGAATCTCGGTCGCCATGCCGAATGTGGATAAACGCACGAGAGCCATCGGGATTGATCCGACATTCTGTTAGTCGGGCTCAACGAGGCTTCTCACACTTGCCACCAACAAGCAGCTAATGCCTCTGCCACATGTGAGACGATAACCTATTGATCCCTAGGCCGCATTGCCCTCGGCTCCCCGTATTTATCTTTGAGCGATTGGTAGACTTGCTTCTTACCCCAGAGAGACAATGTTCCGTTATCCAGTCCGGAAGACTGGAATGAAAATAGACGCTTCGGAACTCTCCCTGGTGGTCCCGACTCTCCTCTGTGGGTCTCTCAACTGACGAACCTTGGCCGCTTGGGTTGGGTGAGCAGCGGTAGGAATTCCGTCGTCGCATGGGATCTCCGGAGCACGCGCCAGACACGCTACCAACTGCCCATTGCATCGCCGGGCAATGATGGATGTGGGATGGGAAGGAAAGGAAGTCGATGCGCTTCACCGAGGAGGACCCTTTCAATCTGGGACCATCTCATCGGGCTTGGCTTGTGAAAGGGAACCAATCGCACAGGTTCAGATGGCCAGTCCGCCTTCTCGGGCTGTATCCCTAGTTGTGAAGCAAATTCCGATAAGACAGACCGTGATAGATCCCAGACTAACAATAGGCCATCGCAGCTAATGCCGACTAATGACCTGCGCAAGGGTCAGCCTCTATCCGTACTCATGATAGTTTGGATTGACCAGCCATTGCGGCGCCTTCCAGCAAATCGCATCTCTCGACGGAGACGTCTGTTTGCCCTCGGGTCCGGTGTATGGGTCTGCACGAGCCGGCCTCGACCAAAAGTGGCCTTTGCCTCCAATCCATTTCAGCCCTTCTTTCTCTAGTGTGTCACACATCTGGCAGAGCCCCAGATTATCCCCAATGAGAACCCCGCATTCTGGTCTCCGCATCCAATCCGCCGTGATCTGCAAAGCCGCGGTTCGTGCGGAATTCTCTTCTGCTCAGCCATCTTCTCCAGACTCACAAGCAAAATCCAGGCTTTGGCATTGGCTCGTTCCTCGGTCTGCTGCTGCTCTTGTGAATTGCTGTGATTTACTTAATCCATTGTCCTGCTCCTAATAGTCCGAGAGCGCCGGAGAGGGCACTTGATTCCACCTCGCACGGCACCATTTCAACTCACCGCCCGTCGTTGACTGTCCGCATGCACAAGATCCCACGTCACATCTTCTGAATTTCCGCGTTGCCAACATGTCTGTGGAAGCGAACCCAACCGGCCACTTGGGAAACCTGACGCCGGAGCAGGAGGACTGCTTGCGCAAGCTTTGGGCTGCCATAGGCAAGGTCACCGGCATCGTCGACTCCGAGGCCTCCGACGGAACCAACGGGGCGCCCATCTCCAAGACGGCATCCATCTCGTCACAGCAGCCTCCAGAGTCGCCGCAAAAGCGACGCTTCGGTTTACTTAACCGATGGCGGAGCAGCGAGACACAAGAGACACCGGCCGAGCCGGAGAACAAGGGCTCTGCTGACGAAAACGACAAGCACGGCCAATCCAAGCAGTTCCAGAAAATGCTGGCCAGCCACACGCCAGAGTCTATCCGCACGACCTTTTGGGACATGGTCCATTCGGATCACCCTGATAGGCTCGCTCTGCGGTTCTTGCGGGCGCGAAAATGGGACGTACAAAAAGCACTCGTCATGCTCCTCTCGACGGTCCATTGGAGGAAGGATACCATGCATATCGACGAGGACATCATGACCAAGGGTGAGATCGGTATGATCAACGATGAAAAGAACGGAACCGCTGCGGAGAAGCGCTTCGCTACCGACTTTATGACGCAATCCAGAATGGGCAAATGCTTTTTACACGGCACTGATCGGCAAGGACGTCCGCTGTGTGTTGTTCGCGTTCGTCTGCACAAACCTGGTGCGCAATCTGCGGAGAGCCTGGAGCGATACACTGTCTACATCATTGAGTCGGCACGCATTATGCTAGACTCTCCCATAGAGACTGCGGTATGTATTGTGCCTCGCAATCGACGCTGCTTAGATCGGTCATGAGCATGCTGACCTCCGTGTTAGACGATTGTCTTCGATATGACAGGCTTTGGCTTGTCGAATATGGATTACCACCCGGTGAAGTTCATCATCCAGTGCTTCGAAGCCAACTACCCCGAGTGCTTGGGTGCGATCCTCATCCACAATGCCCCATGGGTGTTCCAAGGTACGTGGGCATTGGACATTGTCTAGATGCGCGCCTCGGTTGTTTGGGGACACACGCTGATATTTGGCAGGCATCTGGAAGATTATTCGTGGCTGGCTTGACCCGGTCGTCGCGGCCAAGGTCCACTTCACAAACTACAGGGCAGGGTTAGAGGAGTACATTGAACCCAGCAAGATCATCAAGGAGCTGGAAGGCGACGAAGACTGGGAGTACAAATATGACGAGCCAACGGGCGACGAGGACGAGAAATTGAAGGATACAAAGACCCGGGACGAGATCCTTGAAGGGCGCAAAAAGCTGTACAGCGACTTCGAGGCAGCTACTGTTGCTTGGATCAAGTCTCCGGAGGGCGAGGAGGGCAGGAAGGCCAAGGCTGACCGCGAGCGGATTGCCACAGAGCTCCACTCAAGTTATTGGAAGTTGGATCCGTACGTGCGATCACGGTCGCTTTACGATCGTAGAGGCGAGGTTTTACCTGAGGGAGGAGCCGACTGGTACCATGTGAAGGCCAAGGCGAATGGCGTTGCGAATGGTGCTGCAGCAGCGCCCGCCACCAATGGCAACGGGACGGTGAAGCCAGAATAGGAGATGGGAGCAATAAGCCAACAACATTGAACGAGATTCATTGACCATGCGCCTTTTGTCTAATCTGTGATGAGTAGGATTAGAACCTAGTAATCTCGGATAGCGAGTCTCTAGTAGGGTCTCGTATAGCATGAGATGGCTAAACTATGCCCACAATGCGCCATGAACGCGTCATGCCGCCGAGACTCGAGCCCGAATGCCGAGATAGCTGTGAATAACTCGTTGACTCTATATAATAAAAATTGTACCCAGAGTCTTGCCGCAACTACGGGGCTGCTCCCTTGAGACGTGGAGATGGGCGATGGATCCCTGGTGCATCCCGAGATAACACCGGCTTGCTGCTCCACGACGCAAAACGGCAACTCGCACGGAGATCCTACTTCGACTCAATTCAGAGAGCACTTAAGCTATAAAGGTAGACAGGAGATCGGGAACGTCCTATGAACACTATTGAGATAAATCGCGTGCAATTCGGTGGCTGATCTCCCAATACTCGGGGCAACTCTAATACGCTGCTAATATGGTTAAATGATGTAATAGACTGGCCTCTATATATGCTGCTGACATCCGCCAGCCACTCCCGAATCTCGGTTTCTACTTTTTGATCCTCACCGGCCCGGGCCTGCTGCAGGATCCGCAATAATCTCATGGCGTCACAGTGTCAGTAGGCAGCTTGACGGAAAACTCGGCACGACAGACAGCATCAGTGGTCGGTGCTCGTTGCACAGCCTACTACTGCTCCATAATGAGTCGAGTGTCTTTTTTGAAGCTATCACGCTAGTATCAGCATAGCTCGGATTCTGATGTATTCAGTAGCGTAATAGATGATGGAAGCGTCATTCGGCCATGAAGAGATAAAGGCAAAGTGTATAAAAGGCCGGTCTTGCTGTGTATTCTTCAGTAGCACCCGGCAGACACAGTTCATTGAATACTTGTCCACACAGCTTCATTGTAGAAGAAAAACGCACCGCTCAATTAGAAGATGTACTTCAAGGCTCCTCTCACTGTGGCTGGTCTACTCCTTCCAATGGTCGCCAACGCGGCACCTCAGTAAGCTCTGTCGCCGCACCGAGCTTTGACAGTCAGAAGGAAAGTCAACTAACCCGTGACAGGATGAAGTATGGAGAGAATGAAGGCCCAGTCGGTGGTGTTAGCCCGCCCATCCCGACCGTCGCCTCACCCACTGGGAGCTTGCGTGGAGATGGCAGTCTGCTAGGAGGAAGCGCAAAGCTCCCAGATGTGGAGTCGCAATCGGCCGACGTAAAGGATCCCGAACGGTGAAGGGCCAAGATGCTGATCAAGACCTCGGTCTCTACCTCAACTTCAACGGCGTGGAGAGGCCGCAGCCCATCCGTGGTGACTATGGCGGCACCGACGCCGGTCCCCGAACCTTTGAGTATGAAAAGCTGAATCCCGACCTCTACGCACCGCCCGGCACCGACGCGGGATCGGTGCCCAACGCCAAATGGCCCTTGGGGCTATCGCACAACCGTCCTGGATACAAGGGAAAGTCCGGCTGGGCGCGCCAGCAAAACACAGACGTCTTGCCTGCCGCTACGCAAATGGCCGGCGTGGACATGAAACTGGCTCCCAATGCCTACCGAGAGCTGCACTGGCACACTGCGGGTGAATGGGCGCTCGTCCTGAAGGGCTGCGTCCGTATAGCTGCCATTAACGATGAGTCACAGACCTTTACCGACGACCTGTGTGAAGGCGATGTGTGGTTCTTCCCCCCTGGAGTGCCGCACTCGATCCAAGCGTTTGACAAGGGCGTCGAGTTTCTCTTGGTGTTTGACCAGGGAGACTTTGACGAGAATGGCACCTTCTTGGTCTCCGAGATGTTTGCTCGAACGCCTCGTTCGGTCTTGTCGAAAAACTTCCAAGCCGATGTGGATGCCTTCAAGGACCTCCCCAAGCAGGACCTCTACATCTTCAACGGTACGCCCCAGCCAAAGGACATCAGCAAGCAAAACACCACGGCGCCCGGTGGCTTCCTGTCCGGCAAAGATTCCTACACGTACCACTGGTCGCAGCAGAAGCCTCTCGAGGTGCCGGGCGGCTCGGTCAAGATCCTCGACCCAAGCACATTCCCCATTGCCGAGATGTTCTCCGCCGCACTGGTGACGATCCAGCCCGGCGCCATGCGCGAGATCCACTGGCACACCTCGTCGGACGAGTGGGACTACTTCCTCCAAGGCTCGGGCCGCGCCACCATCTACGCTGCACCGAGCGCCGGGCGGACCTTTGACTTTACGGCGGGAGACGTCGGCTACATCCCGCAGGCTGACGCGCATTACATTGAGAATACGGGCACCGAGGACCTTGTCTTCCTGGAGGTCCTGCAGGCTCGCAAGTTTTCCGATGTTTCGGTAGCGCAGTGGCTGGCCCTCACGCCCAAACAGACGGTTATTGACCACCTCCATTTGCCGGAGAGCCTGATTGACGCCATCCCAAAGGAGAAGAGTATTCTCAAGACGGGAAATCCGGATCTTACTGCGTTGGCTGACGGGGGGACGGCGTATTAATGTGGCTGGCGGCATGAATAAGCGTGTTTTGGGATGTTTATTCCCGCAAGCTTAGAGCAAGTATAGACTAGTTGTGGGAGATGTTGCAGTCTGGTGTTGGGTATACATAGACTCATTTGTTTTTATTTCGTTTCTTGCAAAGCCTTTTCTCTTCCTCGGTAGCTTTCGATTGAGCCGTGACGAACGATGTCAAGTGAGCATCGTGTAAGCGACATTCAAATTCGGCAAATGTCAAGAATAGACTGAAATCTTCATCCAAAGGATCTAAAGGATCTATATGCAGCTGGTGTCGCTTACAAGACCCAACCATGGTTGCTGTGTCACGGAGTATGTAGCTTGAAGCGGGGCGTGTGTCCATCTTCTTTTGGCCGATATTTATTAGAGGCTACTATGTGGTACAGCCGGGCTCAATAAGCGACAGCATGAAGCTCTTTGGACGTAGAGTTCAGAGACTGATGAGGAAGACGAGCCACGCGGCGCTGTAAGTGGACCTCACGCCACCATTGAATTCTACTGCATAATATGAGTAAGCTGCACCATTCCAGGTTCAATAGCTCCAATGTGTTGGTCAATTTGCTCTAGTCATGATATTTGCTTGGATTGATGTGTTTCGTTCCGGAACATGCAAACCCTTGCTGATTACCACAGAAGCTTATCGAATGTGTCAATCACTTCTATGAGCCAAAGAAATACGAACATCAACTTGGACTATCTATATAACGCGATTGACCTCGGCGCTAGTGCTAGGAAACACAGTTAGAGCACAAGATGGACGATTGGTTCCATAGGTAGACTATATAGCCGTGTCAGGATGATGTGGAACAGGCACAAAGACGAACGCATCTGCAAATATGCAAAGCAGAGATGAAGCGAGGGGACATGGAGATAGTGGCGGATAAATTCTTACAATTCCCCGTCGTGGGATGCGTAGGATTTTGCCGTGTTCCAGTTCTTCTCTAAGGCAGAGAGAGTTTGGAGCGGGAGGATCAAGATTCGCTGCAGGGATGCAATAGTCAGCACTGGAAGAACAAAAGCATACAGTTCGGGCCAGAAACCATGTACTAGCTGGGTATTTTGTGTAGCTTACCGTGAGAATCAAGTACCATGGAATACCATTACCTCGACGATGAAGGCATGTGTTGCATAACCTAGTAACACTCCGCCTAAATTGAGGGCAACGATGGTGCCTCATGCGTCCTCACTAGCCTGCTGCAAAACGAAAGGAGCTGCTATTTATTGCTCCAAGTAGGCATAGGAGATGGTCTAGTCTGCACGATGCGAAATCCTGATAATTCCTATTCTTAGTCTTGAGTATTGGTGATGGAGTTTCCATCTGCCCGTGGACTTGGCACGAGTTATACAGAAGGATTCCGGATCGGCAGATCGACGTCTATAATAACTCCCAAAAAGCTTGAATATCAAGGGCTCAAAATGCGATATGCTTTGCGTATCCCCCTTAAGCTACTGTTGGCTACGGCATTGCACTCTGTTTAGGGGTAAAAGCAAGCAGTCAAGAATCCTGGTGATGCGGGGCCTGATGTGAAGGAGTCGGAAGCACACCCAAGAGGATTCTGATATTGGACACAACAGAACGAAAGGAGCCACTATACGTTACACGACATATTTTTCGGTGCCATTTGATGGGATGCAATGTCCATCATTGCATTGTTCGCTGAGTATTGTAACGTTGGTGTTATGACTGGAATACACAATAGCCTGGACATGAAAACAGGACTACATAAGGGCGGCTCCTCACCAAACATGCTCTTCACAATTCCCTCCCAGCACCTCAAACAATATCAACACTTCTCGGCAAGATGATGCTGTCTCTCGAACAAGTCCTGGTCCTCGCGTTGGGCCTTGTGCCCCAGGTACGTGCTCTCACCCCTACGAGATATACGGCATCCGGTTAACATAGGCGAATAGGTCCTCGGCAGCTCAACTCCCTTGCCCATCCCAGGCTACAAGCTTGAGGCTGCAACATGGGACCTCCAACTGTTCCCCGACGAGCCCCCCGTCACGCTGAACGGCACCGTCCAGGAGGTCATCGAGGAAGCCTCCAAGATCAGCCCCAAGTGGTACTCGGCGTTCGTCGCCCGCGGCCACCAGCAGGGGTCGGAGGGCCTGCAGAAACGTGAAGATTGGGGCCACGATTTGACAATCTGCGGCCCTGGAGGCTTCGGCGGGCAAGGGGCACGGTCAAATGACATCAGGTCGGGCATCGCTGACCTCCGCGGACTGAGTGGAAACCCCAGAGCGAATGCTGGGCCTGGAACCTGTAACCGCGTGAGCTGCAAGGCAAGCTCTGCCATCTGGTGGTGCAACGATGTAAGAATGCCCTTGTGATAATTGCCCCTTTCCTCCCCCACTTCCCGGTCAATGTCCTCCATCATTCCTGGAAGCCTTTACTGATGGGTGTGGTTTTGCGCAGGACCGTCAAGGAAAGAAACTGCAGGGCTACGGCGTGATTGGGGATGGCGCAGAGGCGCTCGTGAATCGGTGCAACGACCCATCTCAGAATACGGTTGTGGGCCAGATATTCAGCTCGACGAACTGGAATGTCATCGTGAGGAAGGACAATTGCTAAGTGTATGTATGAAGCGCTGTGCCATACATAGCAATGGATGAATCCGACGACCCGGTGGCCGGACGATGATGCTGAAGTAAAGTCTGACGGCGCTGAGCCCTGTGGCCACGCAGGTGGTTATTGCTCCTTCTGTACGAAATGTCCCCGGGCTGCACGCTAGTGCGCAGCTGTCCACTGTAAAGCGGCGCTGGAGCGCCTCTTAACTCGCCGAGGGCTGCCTTTTTAGGCAGGCTTCTTGATAACGTTGGCGCATCATTGACAGCCACAGTGGGCGGCGGGCTCGAAATGCCAAATCTGGGGTAAGGCCGCGGAATCGCGAACCCGATGTAGGACGAGCAAGCATAGCAAGTACGATAAACAATAGTGGTGTTGGAGAGTCGCAGAGTCAGAGTCATGGCCAAGCAGAACGCATTGGGTTAAAGGGCGCCGGTCTCAATGTAACGTGTCCAACAGGGGCCGTGGCGCTCCACGCTCCACGTGTGCCCTGTAAATGGCCCTATCAGTGGCCCTGGCAGTGGCCCTGTGAGTGGCTACAGCGTCTCCCCCGAACCCCAACTGAGGCGTACCCCGCAGTCTTGCCCCAAAGTGGTAGTTTAACTGTAGATGAATTCGGTCGCCTGCTGCCGATCAACAGCTGTGGAGCGGGCGGGCAGTTCCAGAAGGACATTTTGCGGTTTCTTGCTTCTGAATATCGGCCGTTGAAAAACACATACATGTGACGAGGAACCCCCCGACGGTTTCCATCGCTCTCGTTGCTGAAGAGACGTCGAGTCTGGGAGCTGTCGAACCACAGTCGGTCGAGACAGCAACGCAGAGAAGAGCACACGCCGTCAGAGCCCTGCAACGCAAGATCCAACAGTCACGATGAACCCTCAAGACGAACCTTCAGACCGTCTCGCGGCCGCCGAGCCCCAGCATGACCATGCCGACGATGCCACCGACGTAAACGACCTCAAGCACCAGGATGGCCGCACCCGCGCCCTCGAAATCGACCAGACGCGCGACATCACCGCCGCCGAGCACGACCTGCCCTTCTGGGAGGCCGTCAAGATGTATCCAAAGGCCACCTTTTGGTCCATGTTCTTCTGCATCGCCGTCATCATGGCCGGCTTCGACGCCCAGATTGTCACATCCTTCTACGCTCTGCCCGCCTTCCAGCAAAAGTACGGCGACCGCGTCCCCGGCACGGATCGCTTCGAGGTTGCCGCGCCGTGGCAGACTGCTCTTGGCATGGGCAACCCGATCGGCCAGGTCCTTGGCGCCTTGGCCAGTAGCTACCCGCTCAATATCCTGGGTCGCCGCAAGACGCTGGCTCTCTGCTGCTGCTGGTCCATTGGCTTCGTGTTCGTCCAGTTCTTCGCCACGTCCCTCGGCATGCTCTGCGCTGGCGAAATCCTGGGCGGCCTGGCGTACGGCTTCTACGTCGTCATTGCCCCAACCTATGCCTCTGAGATCTGCCCCCTGACGCTGCGCGGCTTCCTCACTGCTTCTGTCAACCTCGCTTTTGTCATTGGCCAGTTCATCGCCCAGGCATGTGCTGCTGGCGTAGAGAGTCGCCTGGATCAGTGGGCCTACAAGGTCCCTTTTGTATGTTGTCATGCCCGCACCCCCATTCTCCCCCCCCCCCCTCCGGCGAGAATCACCAACTAACTCAACGCCATCCGTCAGGCTATCCAATGGGTATGGCCGGTCGTCTTGCTGGCGGGACTGCCCTTTGCACCTGAAAGCCCCTACTGGCTGGTCCGTCGCGGCAGGCGGGAGGACGCGCGCAAGGCCCTCCTGAAGCTGACATCCGCCAAGAACCGCCCCGATATCGACAATCTTCTCCTCGGTATTGAGCAGACCGATCTCCTTGAGAGAGAGTTCGAGACATCCACGTCGTACGTCGACTGCTTCAGGGGTGCCAACCTCAATCGCACCGAGATCTCCGTCATGGTGTACCTCATCCAGGTTATTGGAGGCAACCCACTCATCGGCTACGCCAATTATTTCTTTGAGCAGGCTGGGCTCAAGTCGTCTGATGCATTTAAGAGTAAGTCATTCATGTACAACATTTGCAGTCCCTCTCAGTACCTGAGACTAACGCACGGTGGCTTAGTGGGTGTTGGCAACACCGCCCTCGGCTTCACGGGTACGGTTTTGTCCTGGCCACTGATGAACTACGTGAGTAACATTTACCTTGTACTACTTTTCAAGGCTTGACTGATGTGACGGGCCAGTTTATGTTTGGGCGAAGGACCATCTACAACGCCGGCATGGTGGTCATGACAACTCTACTCTTCGTCATTGGCTTCCTAGGCATTCCCAAGCACAACACGGCAGCGACGTGGGCGCTCGCCTCTCTCATGGACATCTGGACCTTTGTGTACCAGATGACGGTAGGGCCCATATGCTTCGTCATCATCTCTGAGATCTCGGCCACGCGCCTGCGAGAAAAGACAATCGCCGTGGCGACTGCAGTGCAGGCCGCGTCGTCCGTCATCTTCACGGTTGCCATGCCGTACATGCTGAACAGTGACCAAGCAAACTGGGGCGCCAAGTCAGGTTTCTTGTTTGGTGGTGTCAGTTTTTTCTGCTTTATCTGGTGCTATTTCCGTTTGCCGGAGAGCAAGAACAGGACGTTTGAGGAGTTGGATATTCTATTCCAGAGGAGGATCCCCGCGAGACAATTTCGGAACTACGATCTCATTGCTGAAGCTGATGCTCAGCACGGCGTGACGGATGCCCAGGCCTCAGGGTAGAAGAATACTGCGTGGCTGATTGAGGCACATGGTGCCAACTCGCCTCCAATTATCCCAAATATTTTCTGATATCCTCAAATGTCTAAGCACGTCTCTACATCTTTAAATATCTGCCTCGAGTTCTAAACATATTTCTCTGAATCATTACCGCACCCATGAATAAGGCTTCGTATGCAACCTTGCATGTTCAGTTCTCTGTCGTCTCTTCTCTCTTCCCGCTGCCCAGAAACCCTGGCGGCACCGACCCCGAGGTACAAGCAGTGTCTTGACTTTGGTATATGATCGCTTATCCAGCCACGTCAAAGAACTACCCTGCCTAATGTCCGCTGTCATTGATGTTTCAGTTCCCCACTGGGGTTCTTTGCTCTGCCGCATGTCTCGGGTCAACCCGCTTTGATACCCTCCCCCCAGTTCTAGGGGTTGCTTTCTCGGTGCATCCAGCCATTACACAACCACATTGGACGGTGACCAAGACACGCGGATCGGCAATAAATCATTCTGTGTCATCTCCATTCCTGGGATGTTGGAATATCGTCTCCGAGGTTGCTTCGTGTGACGGTCTAGAATCCGCATCTCGGGCGGGGAACGGTCAAGACCCCTACGCTCAGACTTTTGTTGTCTCTCACATCCACAAGCACTGAGTCGATCTGAAGGGAGGCTTCCGCCGTTACATCGCCCAGTCGTCGTTGATCGGGTACTTGAAAAGCCCATAACCCACTCGCTTCTGCCGGTAAGTTTCGACCGGTCCTCAGCACGACCAACCGTTCAACAGATTTTATCAGCCCATCACGATGACGAAGATGGTGCACCTAGAGATGACCAAGGACACGGGGAAGCTGGAAAAGAATGAGACTCAGATTGTCGTTATTGAACATGCCAGTGACGCCGATGAGGCGATGAAGGCTGTCCAGGGCTTGGAGGGCGAGTCCATTGAGGTGGATGCGGAAACGAGCAAGAGGCTCCTCAGGATTATTGACTGGCATCTGATGCCGCTAATGTGTGCTGTCTACGGCATGAATTATCTGGACAGTGAGTGTTTGCGCGTTGCTATGCGAGGCCACGCCGAGGGCCTCATCGTGACGACTAACAACCGGCTCTGCAGAAACCACGCTTTCTTACGCCAGCATCATGGGTTTCAAGGAGGACATTGGCCTCGTCCGCGATAACTACCAGTGGTTAGGCAGCATATTCTATTTCGGTTTGTCCCCACGCCTGTCGCCCTGCAGGATAGCCGAGATTACTGACGCGACAAGGCTACCTTGTGTGGGAGTACCCGTCCACCAGGCTACTCCAAAGGCTGCCCCTCGCAAAATACTCGGCGTTCTGCATCATCGCGTGGGGCTCATCCTTGGCCTGTCTCGCCGCCGTTGAGAACTTCTCGGGCGCCGTAGCGATTCGCTTCTTCCTCGGCTTCTTTGAGTCGGCCAATGGCATCGTGACGGTCCTCCTCGGCGTCTGGTTTCTATATCTCATCCCGGATAGCCAGCTCAACGCGCGATGGCTGAGTCCTCAGGATCGCATTCTTGCGGTTGCGCGCGTCCGAATCAACCACCAGGGGATTGGAAACAAGCACTTCAAGGCGTACCAAGTCAAGGAGGCATTGCTGGACCCCATCACCTGGGCATTCACCCTCTTTTCGCTCGTGTGTACCATCCCCAACGGTGGGCTCACCAATTTCTTCTCCCAGCTGGTAAGCGGCTGCACTCCTCACCCCCTGCGAGCATCACACGACGGCCAACTAATTTCCTGTAGATTGTGAACTTTGGATATACCCCGGAACAAAGTCTCTTGTATGGCGCCCCCAGCGGTGCGGTACAAGTCATTGTGCTTCTGGTATGGGGCTACTACGGCGACAAACTGGGGAACCGACTGCTTCTCAGCATTGTGGGGACGGCAATCGCAATCCTGGGGATAATTCTCATCATCGCTCTGCCATTGTCGAACAACTTGGGTCATCTCATGGGTTTCTACTTGCTTCCTTCTAGCGTCGTTCCCTTCGTCGCCTTGTTGTCTCTCATCTCATCCAACGTGGCGGGGTCTACCAAGAAAAGTGTGGTGGCAGCATTGTATCTGGTTGCTTATTGTGCAGGAAACATCATCGGTAAGCCAGTTCCCTAACCCAGGCGGGGAGTGCCATGCTGACGAAGGAAAGGCTCCCAAACATTCCGCCCGAAGGATGCGCCGCGGTATCTTCCGGCCGAAATCACAATCCTGGTCTGCTGGATCGCGACGATTGTCGATATTCTCTTCATCTACTGGTACTACCGCCGACAGAACAGAAACAAGGAGGCGGCCAGAGCCGCACCTGGCTATACCAAGCGAGCGAACCAGGAGTACGTGTCCTAGCAGACCTGTTTTTGACCCATGTTCTAACTGAGTGATAGGTGGCTGGATTTGACGGACAGGGAAAACACGGAATTTGTGTACACTTTGTAGGATCTGTTTACTTTGTAGCGTGGAAGCGAGGAGATTCTAGGGGTATCTTTTGGCTATCAATCATGTATATGATGATTGGCGATGAACGCATCGCCCAAAATGACGTGCCTCAAAACCATTAGCACATTGCCACGTATCACCGTACGAGTGTGTACCTTTCACAGTACGTATCGAAACATGGGCCCGTAGTTCTCAACTGCCAATTCCGCCTCAATCGTTCCGTACGTCTGGGACGCCTGTGCTCTTGACCTCTGCTCCTCCAGTGTGCCGTGCTTCTTATCCAACTGCTTGTTTTCCCACCACAGGAGCGTTCGCAAGCCAATCGCCAGGAGAGTAGTGAAGAACATGAAAGCAGCACAGATGGACTGGCCTTTTACGTAGAAAGGCCCCTCCTCGGACGGGTACAGGCGGGTTCCAAGAAGGGGACCACATTGCCCGACTAGGTTGAGCAGCACGATACCTGCGCCGCGTCGGGTGTCGCTGCCTTGGTTATCTACGCGTGTCAGCCAACGAATCGAACGCACAGCAGAGGCGTGACTTACTCAAAACCCAGGGCAGGATGTTGGCAATGGACGGGAAGATCCCCCCAGCGGCGAGGAAGACGGCAAAGTAGCGCGCGCCGACAGACTCGACCGTTGCCAAGATGACATAGCCAATGCCGCCAATGATGGAGAGGCCGATGATCATGAGGCCACGCTGCTGGGTCCTGTCTGCGATGTACGGGGTCACGACCGTGATGAGGAACGAAAGGAAGAATGGCGGCGCGGTAAGGCCTTGCGCGTTCACCTTGGAGAAGCCCATCTCAGTGAGGATGGTGGGCAGGAACACGGGGAGAGAGGCGAAGCTGACGTTGCAGGAAAAGTACATGAGCTGCAGAGCGATTAGTCCTCAGGAGGCACGGAGGCGGCGTGAGGCGAGGCCATGTATACATACTCCGGTGAACCAGGCCTTGGGGTCGAGCAATCCCCTGAAGAAGTCGGGCCAATCGACGCCACCGACGCGGTTTGCAGCCCCGGCCTGTCGGATGCCTCGCGAGGCAGCCACCCGCTTCTCCTCCTCGTTGAGAAACTTGGCCTTGTCTGGAGAATCCGGGAGGAAGAAGAAGGCCACCGCAGCCATGGCTATGGTGGGGAGGCCTTCTACCAAGAACAGCACCCTCCACTTGGCAATGGCTGGGTGGCCGGAGGTGATGCCGTACGCAAGGGCCCCGGCAAACGTGTTCGCCAGCGGAGCCGCCGCAAGAAAGATGCCACATCGAAAACCTAGCTCATGGCGGAGGTAGAAGAAGGAGAGGAGGTAGGGTATACCAGGCCCGTAGCCAGCCTCGGTGGCGCCCATGATGAATCGAAGTGCCATTTCAGCGCCCCATGTGTTCACGCCAGCCTGGACAGTGGACACAACACCCCTGGACACATCAGCAACGATATCGATGGCGGCGTGGCATCTTGGGAAGCGCATCTTACCATCCAAACACGCAAAAGGCGGCCCAGACGTGCGGCGGCACCACCTTCCACATGATGGCTTGCCATTCGAAGACAATGTACGGGATGTAGAAGATTGTGAGCAGCCACTCGTACCGGTCACTGTCTAGGTCCAGGTCTTCCTCCATCCCAGCGATGCGGGCGTTTCTGCAGATACTGTCAGTTGACGGGGACGGACGGCAGACGTGATCGGACGGACGACGGCTTACCCGATGTTTGATCGATCCAGAAAGGCCAGTAAATCTAGGCGCAGTGAGCATCTCTCGAAGCGCCAGACAGCAGAGGGATCACATACACAAGGCCATGACGAGCGGGATGATGTGCATGTCCAGCTTCCGCACGACCCTGCTCTCCAGCTCCGGGTCATAGCTATACGTCTCTTGGGGGACTGCATCTTCGAGGTGGTCCTTGGTGGGCGTCTCGCCCGGTGCAGCGGCCGGCGAGGCAGCCTTGTCGAAGAGACCGCTCATGGTGCAGCGTCGCGCAACGCACACTTTTGTAGGGGGATGGTGAGGTGGATGGGATGAACTCAGCGAGGCCGACGAGGGAATGGGGAGGAAGAGATCAGTCTACAAGAAAAGCCTGCCCATCATGTCACTGGGCGGTGGAGGACGCACGATTAGGCAATCGATCGCCTGCAGTGGAGTCGGGGCCGTGGCTGGCGTGCCGCCTCTGCCGGTCTGGGCGGGCAGTCAGTGGACTGTATCCCCTGTAACTGCCGGCAGTGCGATGGTCGGAAGGCTTGGTGGCGCTGGGACGATGGGGGCGATGGGGGCAATAGGGGTGGGGGTCTTGGGCGACTGTAGGGGGAGACGGCGCCATCTGCGGGGTTGCCCCAGTGGCTGGTCGCTGCACAGGTCCGCTATATCCGCTCCACTGGGGGCTGGAGACACTCGCAGCCAGGGCGGGACAAGCCACTGAGCACTTGGGTGGCGGTGGATCTACATCGAGCAGTTCCGCCATCGCCTCTGCGGAGAGTGCCTCACCAGCCTCACCTACCATCTGAGCTCTCTATATTTCGTACTGTTGATGGCTCGTTGACAATGCTGTTCTCTGCAGGCGAGAAGGGACATGGTGGGCTGGCATGGACCGGGGAGGGAGGTGGAGGATCCCATTGGCCGCGCATGGTTCACTGCGTCTCACTGTGAAATTACGAGCCCGCTGGACCTCAGCGCACGGTGGCACCAATGGCAATGGCGAGTCTACCGTCTCCGCGTGGCCTGACGATATCGGACCTCGCTCACCACCACGCGCGAGAGAGTCTCACGGCTTGCGCACCTCACTGATCAGGACACGGCGGCAGACTCGGGTAATCGAACGTCGCACGGGCACAGCAGTCGTAGTTTCCACTTGTTCATAGGAGTCGGTCATTCTATCCATGCCCGCGTCGAGCCGTCTACTGTAGCAAACTCGTCTCCTCGTCGAGAACCCCAAATAGCGTCTCTGCCTCCCTCTCCGCAATCTTCAGCTCCTCCGCCACCTGCCCGGTCACAAGCGCGTAGGCATACAGGAGCGCATAATCCTTCTCCTTGACGACGACATCCGCGGCCGCGCCGTCCTGGCTGCTCGAGTTGCCGCCTTCGTAATCTTGATCGTATGGGCCCACGCGGCGGTCACCTCGGCCTCCTTCGATGCGAAGTCCCTCAGGTGGGCCAGACGAGTGCTTCTTTCGAAACTCGAAGATCTTGCTGAGCAGCTGGTCTCGCGTCCCGGCGATGTTCGGCGCGGCGTCCGTCAGCGGGTACTCGAGCATCATGGAGCTCGCGAGCACCTGGAAGACGTGGCAGATGCCGTCGCAGAGGACGGCCCGCTCCTTGGCCGTGTTACCTCCAGCAGCGCCCCGCCTCGCCGGGCGTGAGCGTCCCCTTGAGCTGCGTCACCAGGCTCATGGCGTAGAAGCCGTCGAGCATGCGGTTGGTGTTGCGCATGATGCGGCCGTACGTGTCGAGCGGGAACGGGCCGCGCAGCTCAAACTCGGATGCCGCCGACTGCCTCAGGCTCTCCAGCCGGTCGGCGTACCTCTGCATGGCGGCTTGCTCGCCAGACTTGAGGTAGTTTTGCGAGCAGTCGCTCCGGAGGAGGATCGCCAGCGGGCCGCGGCGCCAGATCAGCCCCATCTGCAGGAACAGGACCGAGATGCCCTCCTTGAACTTTCGGCGGGCGGAGATGGGCCAGATGAGGCGGCAGACGATGAGACCCCACGCGATGCCGGCGGTTACGGACAGGGCGCGATGCTTGACAATGTCCATGATGATGGGGTGGATGCCGCCCTCATCGTCGTCGTTGTCGTCGACCTCTGGCTCAGACTGTACGCATACAGCGTCGACACGTTGTACGCCAGTATGGTCATCCGTCCCAGGGGCGCCTTCCCGTGGGCCACGATGAGGTAGAAGCTGAAGAAGGCAACCAGGGAGCCCAGGGCAACGAGCGCGGCCGCATTGCCCTGGCTCACCGTCCAGTTCGTGATGGAGAAGATGGCCCCGAGAAACGTTCCGACGAAGCGCGCCCAGCCGGTGGTGTTGGAGGCGCCGACCGTCATCGAACAGACGATCATGAAGGACAGGAGGCCCCATTCGCCGCGGTAGAAGTTGTACCAGTCGCGGGTCGCCTCGGTAAACGCGAGGGTCGCCCACAGTGACGCGCCGATGCCGACCTTTAGGCCAAACAGAACTACATCAGTTAGCTTGCCGTGTGCGGATTCATCATGCGCGCCAGGGACTGGACTCACCGTCGTCTCTGGCAATCTTCCTCAAGAATCTCAAAATGTACTGGGAGAAGATGGCCAGGATCTTGCTGGCGTCGGGATTGGCACGCCAGTTGTAACTGTCCCGACGTTGAACCATGGATTCGGGAATCCCACTCGGCACTCCAGACTTCTTGATGGGCTTGACCAGGGGCACCGTCTCCACCGACTCAAAGGGCATCGTCGACAGGTTGCGCGAAATACCTTTCCTCCACCACAGCAACCACCGCCAGGTGCGATTGCTGTGCTCGGTCACGTAGTTGAGGTCCTCGACGAGATCCAGGTACTTGCGCATCTCCTCCCCCAGGCTCTGGAGGCTGAAGCTGAAATGCCCGCACGCAGCCGCGATCTCCTCGTATCCGGATTCCGCCTTGTCGTTGGTCTTCCTATCAATCTCGACGAGTTCGTATATGTTCTCCAGGGCCTCTGCCCTGGCCATGTTGAATGCGATGAGGGTGTTTTCCAAGCCGTGCCTGAAGTTGTCGTTTGGGGCTACTTCGTAATCCTGGGTCGTCTTGAATGGCGGCTCATGAAGCACGCGTGACAGGTTATCGGCCAGTGTCTCCACGTGTGGTTTCATCATCGCGATGAAGGTGTCGAAGGTATCCGAGGGCCTGCGGAGTGGCTGCTTGCCAGAAGCCACGCTGGCTGACGTCGCGGGCCGTGACGAGCCTTCAGGGCGCTGACCCGAGACTTGACTTGATTCCCCAGACGGCGACGAAGGCGGAGGCAAAGCCAGCGCCCGTGCATGACCGCGCGTGTGGCCACGTGTGTCGTCGAGGAGCGCGAGCTGGCTATCCGATGCGCTCTTGAGACCTCGAACGGACTGCGCAATTGTCCCGATTGCGATGGCCACGGATCTCTCCATGGCGTAAATTTTCTCACAGCCGACAAAGTAGTGCTCAAACTTGGCCTCTCGAAGATTCTTCATCATGGCCTGATGGGCAGAGGCATAGGACGTGGATGCGGCTGCGTATTCTGACGAGCCCGCGTCGACCTCTGCGCCGGCGAGAAAGTTGCTCGAAATGATGGTGATCATCTTGCCGAGACTCACAGACGCAGTTGCCATGGACTTTCGCAGCAGCGATCGCGCTGACACCCTCCAGACAAGAAGGTTGACGGCGGCGGCGCAGAAGATGCCCATGGGCAGCATCTTGAGCACCTGCGCAATCTTCTGGTTCGAAAACACGTTGGACACGACGGCATTCTCCTTGGTGACCACGCCGATGATGGCCAGGGACGCCAAGGTGCTGCCGACGTTGACCAGCGGGTTGTTCATCCTCTGCTTGGTCCACGCCATCAGCCCGAAGCCGCCGCCGATGAAGACGACGACGACCAGGACGTGCGCCAGCGTCACCATCCCCAGGACAGACCCGACCAGCACCGACGTGACCATGGATAGCAGGGACACCAGTATGGCGTACCCAATCGCCACGCTGGCAATGAGAGTTGCCTCGATCATGGACCCGGACGAGGCGCGAGGCGTGGAAATAAACGGTGATGGTGGCGACGACATGCTTCCCGTCAGGCTTACCGAGGAGGTCGGATATCGGCGCGGCAAAGGTGGCGAGGCTGGCGAGAGAGTAGGCCATGGTGCACTTGAGCACGCCGCGGCCCTGGGGCGAGCTGAGCCATCTGTACGACCGGGCCGCCGACGTCTTCAGTCGAGCCTTGAGCGCATCTGTGGTGGCGGAGATGGACTCGCTCAACGAGTCGCGCATCGTAGTATCATAACCAGGCGACCCGCTCCGAGCGCTTCAGGGTGTCAGCGCAGGGCAGGAGACGATGATGGCGACGGCGAGCTGGAGACGCCGGGTTTCGTTGGGATGGAGGCGAGGTGTATAAGGATATACGGCGTGACGGCGATGCACAGCGCAGGGTGAGGTTGTAGAAATATGTCCCGCGCGAGTTTGGCAGCGGTGGAGGTCTGGCTGTAGCGGACATGATGCCGTCATTGGGTGGTGCTGCCTGGGGCCACAATTCAGTGGAGTCTTAGCGGGTGGTTGGGGAGATAGGGCAGTGGCGATGCTACCAGACCCACTGACAGGTGACAGCTTGAGTGGATCCACTGCGTCGCCTGGAGCGGACGAGTGACTGAATGCGCTGTAATTGATTAGATGCTGCTTGCGCCATTGCACCACGTGGGCCTGAGATGCACGCGCTGGCGTACGACTGTTGCTTCTGGCTGCTGCTTCTGGCTGCACCCGGTAGAAGAAAATAAATTACTGGTGTGCGTGGAAAGTGCGGTTGCTCTTTGATGTGAGGCGGTAGATGTTCTTGAATTGTCAAATCGAAGGCTTGTCGGCCTCTATCGCGATTGCAAGACTCCACCTAGGGCACCTAGGGCTCTAGAACGGACATGTGATGCGGAGACGGGATGGTTAACATAATGACAGTACTCGGTATATGTGACGGGCTACGTTACGCGGCCAGCGACCGAGGCGCTAACCGGTAGACAGCTCCATGGTCGTTTATTCTGAGGACCCTGTGACATAGACGTTCACAATCTGAAGTGGGACGGACCGAGTTTTCGAAGAAGCGGCCGTCAATAGCTGGATGGCGGCCTATCAGACTTTCATGTCTTTTCTCTGTAGCTCCTATGCTTTTCATGAGCTTGTGCTCCGTAATGTCTCTATGCTAGAAGACGTGTAGCCTGTGACTGAGGCGTCCTAGCGTGTCCATTAGTAATGCTGTCAGCGAACCGGGTTTGTCTCGATAAGGCAATTCCCGTCAGTGCTCCGTTCGCCGCGTTTACACATCCCAGGCTGGCTACGAACCAAGCTGGGTTCCGCCTCTCTTCAATATACTTTGTAGACTGAGCTTCTGTGAACGCAGACCTCCCGTACCCTCATTGCCAGAGCTACCACGCCCTGGGAACTGCCTCATTTGCCTCGCCTGCTTGCGCACCCCAGAGCAATGTTCATCACATTGAAGGCGAGGGGGGGCAAGAGGCCCAAAGGCACCGGCATGGAGGAGCTTGCGTCTACCAATGCCGGGGCTGGCGGGGCTTCCTGTCGCTACGGCGCAAATCGCAGAGTTGCCTGCGTCGCCTGTCAGAAGAAGAAGGTTCGTGTCGACGCTCTCTGAACATGCTCCGCCTCGTCCTGACGATACATCCCCAGATTCGATGCACCGGAAGTGGCGTGCCCTGCAACCAATGCCATACTCACCGTATAGCATGCAGCTTCTCCAAAGCTCTTCGGCAGACTCGCCGGGGACGCTTGGCTTCCCGCAAGGCAGCTGAGAGCGACAAGCGTGGCGAATTGCCACCGACTGAACCACTGGAACAAGTCGACGGGGGTGGTAATTACAACGCGGGCACCAGAGCTATGTCATTTGCCGGAACTTAGCAGCATCTCACCGAGTGCCTTTCCGGGTATGTTTCTCATGGACCCTCGTCTTCACTTGCAATCATGTGCTCATCTACCATGGCTAGGCTTCTTCATCAGCGATGACCCACAGTCCATGACCTTGACGCCAGAGTGGGACATGTATGGTATGCAGGCAGATCACCTTTTATCGCACCCCGACGCATCTTGCACGGCGCTTCCCTACGACGGCAGCCAAGGACAGGCCCCACCATGCTCTTGTGTTGATGGCGCTCTGGGTATCATCCAGCGGCTTGATGACGACGAATTTCATCTTAGATCGCTCACGTTCGATCAGCTTCTCAAGCTGAAGAAATGGCTGATCATGCAATGTCTCCAACCGCTCCAATGTGCTGGCTGCGCAGCCCAGCTGAGAACGCAGACACTCATCTTGATCGTCGCCGGCAGGATGCTGGAAATGTTCCAATGCATAGCCGACCGCCTCGACAGGATACTCAAAAGCCTCACCTCCCCAGACGAGCAGTATAGCATTGGGCTCGCCTTCTCTATTCCCGTAGAGCTTGGTGCGACGAACTCCAAAGACGAGAACTTCAAGGAGTTGTTCGACGCAGACTCTGGAGAGCCGGGCCTCGGGCTTTCCTGCAACATGAACCTCTTTTCGCCGCACTTCCAGTCTCAGTACTCAAAGGACGAGCAGTATCAGATGATCCAAGTATTGACCAGGAGCCAGGCCGCCAACTTTACCCGGCTGCTTGAACGCGTAGGAGCGTTGAGCGATGAGGGCCAGAGTGGCAGCCGAGCCCGAGCGGGGAAAATACAAAGCATGATTCATCGGCTTGCAAGCCTGACGAGCCAAATAGAAGCAAGTCTGGAAGGAATTTTGCAGGCCTTGCAGACGCCGTGCTGAAGATGTCATCTTACCCGATTAGGCAATTTCCGGATGATTGGCATCGACCGACTCTCCCGTCATGCCTCTTATAAATAGACCGCTTGGGTATCCCTTCAATTGAACAATCCAAAGCAGCTCATCTCTTCTTTTGAGGTGCATCTTCGATTTGGATCTGGGTGCTCGAAGTCAAATCACGCTCCGTTTCAAGGGCCACACCACAAAGTCTATACGCAGCATGGCATCCAATCTTCCTGGGGCCTGTTGCATCACCGGCGTTCGCCACGAGCAAGTCCCCCTGCTTTCCCCGTCTACTCATGGTGGCACCTAACTCATCGTTCTCAAGGGGAACACCGACAGGCACCACGCTCAAAGTTGGCCAGACGGATGCCTACCTCGCACTCCCGAGCGACGAGGCCGCGCACGACGGCGTCGGCATCCTCTTCATCCCGGAAGTCATGGGACTCTGGCAGAACAACAAGCTCCTTGCCGACAAGTTCGCCAAGAGTGGCTACGCTACGCTGATGATTGACGTGTACAATGGGGATCCGTGCACCTTGAACGAGTTCTCCGGCTTTGACTTTGCGGCATGGATCGAGAAGGGCCGCAACGGCGCGGGACCACACACGCCGAAGGAGATTGACCCAGTCGTCAAGGAAGCCATTGCGTACATGAGGACGGCGCTCAAGATCCGGCGCATCGGCTCCGTGGGCTACTGCTTCGGGGCCAAGTATGTGGTTCGCCACTACGCCTCGGGCATCGACGTCGGATACATTGCGCACCCGTCATTCGTGGAGGAGGAGGAGCTCGCCGCCATCTCCGGGCCGCTGGCCATTGCAGCGGCGGAAACCGACAGCATCTTCACGGTAGAGAAGCGCCACCAGAGCGAGAGGATCCTGCAGAAGAACGGCAATGTCTACCAGATGACGCTGTACTCGGGGGTTGTTCATGGATTCGCGACCAGGGGCCCGCCAGACATCAAGCGCGTCAGGTTTGCTACGGAGCAGGCCTTTAACCAGGCCGTGTCATTTTTTGACAACTGGCTCGTTCAATGAGGGCGTTGGTGCAAAGGCTCGCATCATGTGTACAGTGGCTTGTGTGAGATGGGCCTCGTTGGAGGTTTCTTCAATAAGAGGGGAAAAAAAAAAAAAAAAAAAGGGAGGTCTCTTAAATTAAAATAAATAAAATTAAATTAAGATGAGGGAGGAGAGGGGAATAAACACTGATTATTCCATTCGTGAGAAACCATCGAGGCATCCATCCGTGATGCTATGTTTGTCACAATAGATGCTGTTCAAGTGAGAGTGTCTGTACTGCAACGAGCGGGAAGGAGAACTCTCCAGCGTGCCACGGCGGCTAACAACACCAAAGTCCGAAGCCCCAAATTGCAGAGTAGAGTACCTTATACAGCAGTACACGTCTTGGCCTGGGCCAGACTGGATACAATTTCTAGCCGACGGCGATCGTGTGGAGTGCGAGGCATGAATCCCATTACTATTCGTACCGCACGGGGTTTCACATGCTCCCGATGTTCCAACTGACGTTGCGCCAGCTCGCCAACTATAGCGACAGCCGAGAAAGCCCACGCAGATTGTGCTTTGTTGATCAGCCTCGACGTAGAGTGCTTACCATACCGAAGACTATGATTTCTCCGCACTCTCTGGCCAAAGAAACGGCAATGAGAATTAAAACTGTAGGCGACCTTCTCTGACGGGCAAGCTGCCCGACCGGCGGTGGATCCATGGCTGCTGGACCGCACCGCTCAACCCGGCCCTGGATCCAACCAGAAGGCAAAGCCAGCATCGACTGCGAGTCTAGACCCGCGCCCTTGCCGTAGAGCCTTGGCGGCTGAATTAAGCACATCAGCGCCGTGTCGGCCTTCTCACGAATCGCCCGATACGCAGGTACCGTACTTCTCGAAGACGCCAAGGAGCAGCTGAAGAGCGCTAGGCATCCGTCCCCCACAGGGCGGGCAGATGTTCTGCCGCACATCATTCAGCCTTGGGAGCCACACTGGCAGCCTCGACGGGCGGCATTTGGATGGCACCGTGGCTGCACTTGGGGACTGATTGGCTGGTTGGCGATATGAATCCTGCAGGGTCGAGCCTGAGAGGCAAACGTGGTGGAAACCGGCTATCGGGGACGCTGAGCCTGCGCTCGCTGGCAGGGCGCAGCCGCAGAGGGCGGCTCAGGGGGAGGATGCAGCGCTGATCAAGAGCGCTGTAGACGTGTGACTTACAGGGCACCGCCGCAGAGAGCGGCTCAGTGCGAGGATGCAGCGCTCAGCCAGTGCGCTGTAGATGCGCAACTTACAGGGCGCCGTCCCTCGCCCGGCGCATCTGGGCATCAGCACGGGGGCGACTCTCGCAGTGTTGGCCTCATCCGTACGAGAGCGTGAGAAGAAGAAGGCAGTTCTTCCACGGCTGGTCCACTCTCGTCTCGGCCGACAGCTTCGAATGCGACCCTGTCCCGCTCACGATGTCGCACAGATTGCCCAATGCGTGCTGGCAGCCTGGACGGGCTGCGCGTAAGCGTGGTCATCAGCACTTGGTCCTCAGCCCACTGGAGCGGGACGGTTGAGGAGTGCAAGCGATGGATCGTCAAGCTCACCAAGAGCTTCATTGTCGGCGGTGCGGTGGACGATTATTTAAGGCGCTGGCTGTCCGCTGTTTTGAGGGAGAATATCATCATCATCCTCATCTCAAACACTGCAGCTTCTACCACAGCTTCTGCCACAGCCTCAACCACAGCTTCATCCACCGCCTACAGCGTCTACGCACTTACACCTCCTTCAGGATTCACCCCGTCTCAAAATGAAGGGCTTCGTCGCAACATCAGTGGCCATCCTCGCGGCAGTTGCCTCGGCTCTGCCCGCCTCCTCGCCCAATGAGGGTGCCGCCGTCGCTCGATCGCTCGAGAACCGCGCCACCACCTGCAGCGCCAAGGCGACCGACAGCCTCATCTTCAGCGTCTCCATCAACTCCTTCCTCAAGGCCAGGAAGGCCAAGAACCCGTCCAAGTGCAACTGGAACTCGGACAACTGCTCCAAGTCGCCCGACAAGCCCGACGGCTACAACTTCATCCCCAGCTGCCAGCGCCACGACTTTGGCTACCGAAACACCAAGGCGCAGAAGCGCTTCACAAAGGCCATGAAGAAGCGCATCGACGACAACTTCAAGAAGGACCTCTACAAGTACTGCTCCCAGTTCCACGGCCTCTCCTCGTGGAAGGGCGTCGAGTGCCGTCGCATTGCCGACGTCTACGTCGCCGCCGTCCGCAAGTTTGGCAAGCGGGATCTGGAGTTTGACGAGGCCACCCAGGAGTACAAGAAGCGCGCTGGCGACGACGAGGTCGACGAGTACGAGATCCCCGAGCTGGACGAGGATATCGAGGACCAGGACATCCCCGAGGTGCTCGAGGATGACGGAGCTGATGTGGATGACCTCGACGAGCTCTTTGGCGAGGAGGACTAAACACGGTCCATGGCTGGATCGGAGCGCAACTCGCATCGTGCCATGCAGGCCTGGGAAGAATGATGGGCTGCGGCTGTGTAAATAAATACTTTGAATAGTTTCCAATAGATGATGCAAGCATAAAATAATCGTCCATCAAGGCGACGTGCCACGACGGGTGATGCGTACGAAATATGTCATGCTCAAGGCATGCGACAATTGGCAGCCATCAATTCCGGCTGGTATACACTGTGTAGAGTGCTCTGTACTCTGTACAGACTACAGGCATTAAATAGTTACAGTGGGGCGCAACAAGTATTTGGAACACTCTTTGTACTAACCACCAGGAGATCTCTACATCTATCTAATACTTCTGGCCAATGTGTTAAAAAAAAAAAAAAAAAACCTAAAAAAAAAAAAAAAAACCTAATACTAAGATAATTCTCTAATAGATCTTGCGGAAATAGTAAATTTTCTATGCCTATCTATAATACCTCGTGATATTATAAAGAAATCGCATTCAGGTATTGCCTGAGGCACTACCCGGTACAGAAAGTGTTCCAAATATTTTTTGCACCCCACTGTATCTGCCCAAGTAGACACTATTAGTAGCAATGTACAGTGGCATGCCCTTATATACAGTTATACATCGTAGCATGGGCCATTGTGCAGGGAATGGAGCGTCATTTGTCAGCTAAATATCGCAAACACGCCAACGCATCCAACATCAGGAGCCTTCACGTCGACGCACAATGTCCTCGTCATTAGAAACGGTAGCCCCCGACAATGTGCAGCGGAGGAAACGCAAGTCGCCAGGCTCGGCCTGTGGAGGGTGCAGGCGGCGGAAGTTGAGATGCGACGGGCAACGGCCGCAATGTGGGCGCTGCTCACGACTCGGAACGGCCTGCGAGGTCGAGGCCCCGGCGACGGCGCGTCCTCGGAAGAGCTACATCACAGCGTTGAGGCAGCGAGTTGGTCAGTGCTTGCTCGAGATGCCTCTGGTTGATTGGCGGGCCTGGGCGATGCTGACTATTGCCCTCAGCGACTCTTGAAGATCGGCTCGGTTCACCAGCGGAGCAGAATGGGCTGCCAGTCTCCCACGTAGCCAGCGACCATCCTCGCGAACCGCAACCGCAGCTAGAGCTCACAGACGCGGTTGGCCTGTCCAGTCAGGTTTTGGCGTTTGGGGAAGAAGCCACCGAGCTGTCAAGCACTCAGAGCCTGGGTCTTGACATTGACGAGTGGACAAGAGCAGAACTGTGAGATCCGCCAGGCCCCCTCGTGGAGAAGATCTAAAGACGAACAAGAGGAGAGGGGGAAGAAGAAAGAAAGAAAGAAGCCATGCTGACTCCTACAGGGACCAGCTATATTTTGATCGGGCCCATGTCATGATCCCCATCATTGACCAGAACGCGTACTTCTCACGGTCCCGCTCCATGGCATCTTTTAATGACTTGCCACACCAATGTCTGCGGCATGCAATGTGGACGCTCTCATCCCTACTCTCTGCCCAGTTCCAACATCTCCAGGATCCGCTCTACCAAATGACAAAGTGCTTGTTGGAAGTCCCAAGCATGCGACATGGTCGCGACGTAATAGCCCTCGACTTGGTGCAGGCATGGGTCCTCGTCGCCATCTACGAATACATGAAGTCGTCCTACGAACAGTCATGGACGTCTGCCGGCCGGGCCCTCCGGCTCATTCAGCTACTTCGACTTCATGAGATTGATAGTCTAGAGAGTGTCTCACATGAGATGGATCCGGCCGAGACGGAAGAGAGACGCCGGGTCTTCTGGATGGCCTATGTGCTCGACCATTGCTTTAGCATGCGTAACGATTGGCCAGTGACCTTTAATGAGCAGATGGTGAGAAGCGGTCGTGATTAGCACAAGATCCAGTGCCATCTACTAATGCGGACATGCAGGTCTGCGCACGACTTCCATCTTCAGGTCCCGACTTCCAGAGCAACCCATCGACCCCTGGCATGCTCCTCTCTGACGCCATGACTGAGGAGAATGATCTCTCTACCTCCCCATTCAATGAATGCATCATAGTAGCAACGATATTTGGACGTGTTAGATCCATGACGAAACAGTTTAGCACACGAAACTGCCAGGACGGCATTGGAGTGGGTTGGCTCGACGAGCATCGCAGCCTGTCAGGCCTGCTTGAGAAACGACTCGATTCACTGGCTCGAAGCCATCCGTCTCCGCAGACCTCCCACGATCCCATGCTGCTGTTTGCCAACATTCTCGGGCAGACTGCAAGTATATACCATTACACTCAGACAGAGGTTGTTATGCGATTAGCGACAGGCGACGAACTTGTCGGGTTCATTGATTCGGGCAAGAAACGGGCAATATCATCTGCAAATAACATCGTTGAACTCACGGACATCATCAAGAAACACCACGTTTCCAAGGTACATTATTTACTGAGGCTGTTCGATGCATACGCTAACTGCGCCCAGGTGCACCCGCTCGTTCCGATGCCGATATTGACGTGCGCCGAATTCCTGTACGCCAATCGCTCGCAGACCGCGTTTCGCGACTGTTTGCAGAGGTTTCTCAGTAGCTTGGGCCAGCTGAAGAATGTCAACAACGTCAATGAGAGCTACCTGGCGTTCTTTGACAAAACCTGCACGTCATCGTCCTCGCAGATGGCGAGAATAGTTTCCAAGTCTTGACGGGCCAGCAGCCGCTGCAGAGAAAGTGCCCTATTTATTCAACGCGTAGATGGCATGCTCGTTACCTTCCGTGTCTTTGAAGAACTGAAAATGGCCCTTGTCGCCTTCTGGAATGACATCGCCGAGCTGATCGCCGCCGTTGTCCGCCGTTGTCTTTAATAGCCTACCTCTGTTAGGCCCGGGAAGAGTAATCAACATGTTCATGGGGGCCACGTACCTTCATCGAAGCAGCAATATCGTCGACGTAGAGATACAGCTTCGTCCTTGCCTTGAGGGCGGACAAGTCTTCTTCAACGAGACGAATGATGCCTTCCAAGGAGGCTTCGCCAGGTGTGGTGAAGACTAGCAACTTGTGCTCGGGCGCGCCGAGGGTGGATGCTTTGAAGGACCAGTTGAAGACGGCCTGGTAGAATGCAGATGCTTATTGAGCGTCAGCTTTTGATTGAAGACACTCTAAGCCGCACGCAGAGGGCTGGACATACCGCGAGCAACATTACCCACCGGGAGTTCCACACCTGCCAGTTGGCCAACGGAAAATGATGCCATGATTTTGGGTGGAACTGTTGAGATTGAACTGATGATATGGAAACTGATGAGTTGGAAAAAGACTGCTGGCTTGTGACTAGATCTGGAGGCATCCTGCTGTTTTATACGTTGCTTCATTGCGCTTACAGAATACATAGCATTATAAATCCAGTAAAGGTCAACTTGCCCAATCCGCTATATTCCCCCTTATTGAAGGAGCATCTTGGATCTCGCTCTCTTAAGCCGGTGGTTCGGAACATCTCCCAAGCGACAATGAACCACCGATCGTGTTAATCAACGCTAACAGTTCTTCATCCATGTATTCATACTTTATTATAAGAATAATGTCCACATATCTCCTTTATTCCCCTACTATTTCTCAGATTTGTACGTTGGTTGACTAATACTCTGGACTATTCTTGACCGTGAAGCACCAAGATCGGACAAATGTTCTGTTTCAGATAATCCGAGCCGACAACACAACAGTTCCTTTCCACGTAGAATGCTCCCAGTCATGTAACAAATGACGTCTTCGATTCTGTAATTAAACTCCGCTTGCTATGGTCTAATAATATGGCTCATCTTCTATCATAAACGACTGCGCGATACAATGCGTGAATGAACACGCCCCTCTCTATACATTCACGTGGCGCCTCGCATCTTCAACACTGCGAGGAAGCTATTTAGGCTCTTCATTCCCTGACTACTCATGGCGACGTGGTGGAGCTGGGGGGTGAATGGATCTCCAAAGTCTCGACATGAAACGAAGAAGTCAGCACCCAGCGTCAGTGGGATCGGTATTAGCGGGTGGATCTGCAGTTCGGGCAAGTCAGTCTTTATGCCTCAAGACGATATTGAGACGAAATACCTTGATTTGGCTGCCCAGAAGCAGACTGTTGGTCAACCTGACCATGTCTTGTACAGCGGTATATGTGCGAGCGGTCAATTCCACAACTTGCGACGACTGCCTGTCTGACTGGGCAATGACGCGATCCATGGTTTGGTAGAGGTAGAGCACCGCCGCCTGAGCCATCATGCTAACGAATAGCAGAACAGGATCCGCGTCTTGGATGTCAGAGAGGTAATTTATCGACAAGAACTCGATGCGACGCGAGAGGATCGGCTCGATATCTTGATGACGGCTCCAAAACCGGTCGTTGGCGTTGAAAAAGGACTCGTCCATACGGCTTTGGTGACGGTGTGAAAGCGCCCGTCCACATAGCGTTGCAATGAGAATCGACTCCACGAATGACGATTGTGGTCCTATCTCTTGGCCAGCAAGACCATCCCACAGGAAGCCCATGGCGACCGGCTGCTCATTCTGGTAGTTAAGCTCGGGAGCCGGGAGTCGCATAGAAATCTGTGACAAATGCCATGTTAACGAATGAAGACTTGCCAATACGACGCGCTATGGCAAGTGTGAATAGACATGACATACGTGCTCGCTGAATGTGCAAGGCGAATCGCTTCGCATGCTGAAGAAACGATCTAAGCAATATGCCAGCCAAAACGTCCTCCTCTTCTGTTCCTTTTCTACCCAGACGCCGAGCTGTGACGGCATCTCTGGATTCTCAGACTCGGGCAGCCAGTTTAACTGGATCTGTCTGATGGCCCGGCCAGCTGTGGACCATGCCTGGTGGAAATGGTCCGACATGTACTCGTAAACCGCTAGCAATAGCCATGCCTGCACGGCCTCGATATCGTTGGCTCTTGAATCAGTCCGGTGAGTGTCCAGATCAGCAAGGCATTGCCTAGCATGCCTTGCCAACGACTCTGCGACATTTTGATACGGCGCCGATGTAGAAGCTGCCAGCACCCACATTGTGAGCTGAAGACAGACCCTCGACTCGCTTTTGAGAGGCTGGCGTCTCCACGAATAGTACTGCCGTTGATGTACGATGGGGACGAAAGCGTGGACTCTGTCTTTGTAGAGTTGATCCCTGCACATTGCTACAATCAGCTTCAAATGCTTGCGAAGTCATGCACCCGTCCTCCATCCATGATACAACTTACAAATCTTCTTGCATGAGCAAGGAAGACATGACTTGTTCCAAATTGTCATTGGAGTCCTGGGGTGTGGTGTTGTACAACGAGCCGTGTGGCGAGATATCGCCAGTGCCAGCGCGGCATAATTCGCTAGAGGAAGAAGTCCATTCTTCACTACCACTGAAGCAGCTGAAGGGAATATCTATGGCTGGAGGCTGTATATCCGGAGGCGGAGTACCCTCTTCAGAGATTGACAGGAGATCCCAGAGTCCATTTGATATGGGTTCGCTCAAGGGGACCGAGTCTATAAGGTATTCGTCTGGGTAAGCCGCGTTGAGGGCGTCGGGCATCCTCGACGGATGCTGCAATGTCGTATTTACTTGCTGCTGGTGAAGATGCGGTTGTTGATGCTGCTGCTGCTGCTGCTGCTGTTGCTGTTGCTGTTGCTGTAGCAGACTACCTTCGAGAGCGGCTAAAAGAACAATGGTTTGGTTAGTTTCGGCTGCAGTAGAAGCCGCGACAGCAAGCAAGACATGATGAAGCATACCAACACGGGCCTGAAGACCCTTGAGATGCCCTCTCTTGGGGCCACGGGGCGAGTTGAAGGCAGTGACTTGGCAAACAACACCCGACGCTTCGCATTGCCCACATTGCGGCTGCTCTCGATCGCATCGCAACTTCCGCCTCCGACACTCTTCACAAGCCGAGCCTGGCTTTTGCCGTGGGCGAGAAGAGGTTGACGATTCCCTGTCTTTGGTCTTTGTATTTGTCATTGTGGTTGCCGGTGCTGCTTCTTGGACCATGCGATGGATGCTCTCAGGGTTCTAGAATCACCATATGACTACGCCCGGCGCGAGGATGAGAGAAGAGAAGGACGAGGACCCGATGTGGCGCCTTATATTATCGAGGTCGGCTAGCGGCAGGCGTCATGTACATGCCGAGAAGATCGCGATGCAAGCCTCCATCGCTTTCTCTTGGCTTGCCAGGCGTACCCGCCTTGGGTCCGGCCCCGACTTCGAGTTTGACGTGCTTTTGGGGGTCACTGGCGCTCTCCATGTGGGTGGGCTTGGAAGCCACTGCGATGAACACGATCCGTTGCTCAAAGGAGAAGTACGACAGCTCAGCTCGTCTGTTTAGTAGCGGCTTCTCATATTCCTCCGGTCTTATGCAACGGCCGCGATGGCCTGCCGCCAGGGCATGCAGCCATGACGACCCATGTCAAGGTCACCTACCTACATAAGCCTCTCGGCGAACGCACGCCAATTATCAGCTTTGCTGTCCTATACCATCAATCGTGCAATAGGAAGTCAGTGTCAATCTATCAGAGTCCCTGTCAGACGCATCATGCACAGGCACGTAGTATCGGAGGCAGACATTGCCCTTGGAGTTTAGGCCGACACCTGGGGGCGTCCGATTATAACGTCCCACACAAGGCATGCAGCAAATGAAGATGGCCCGCCGCCGAAGGAATTGCAGACGAAGTCTCAACAGCCCACTAGTATATACTCTCTCGCTCTAGATGGTCGATAGTGTCATTGCGATCCAAACGCGGTAAGCTCTTTACATCATCTCTTGTTCGCCATTTCAGCTCGGTATTTTATGGGGTAGCTTACATACATAGACTCACGCAGAACAGGAGTATGGCACACCGGGAAGCATTTGCGACACGCTCCCTTCCATTTTCAACCTGACCCAACACTTCGCCTGGTCGACACTGGATGGTGAGACCAAGACTAGCAGGCCGAACGGGACGGGGTCAGTTCCGCTGCCACAGGTCGAACTAGGCGGCCCCGGGCGCTTCTGATTGCCTTGGCTTCTCTGGTGGTGCGATCCCACACTCACCCGCGTTTCGTGGCTTGAACCCCCTCCCTGTTCCTCCTCTTTTGACACATTTTCCCGACGAGGCAAATGCGGACGGCCTTGGCTTCGTGCTTTGGTTCACAGCTGTGGCCCTCCCTACCAGATACGATACACGGGAGCCGACCGGTCCATCCCGTCACATCGTCATGGCACGGCGGTTTGGCCATGGTCCACTCGCATGGCTGTTGAGGGGCGGAGCGGCGGAGAAGAACGTGGTGGAAGCGGAGCTAAAAGAAGGGAGCGACCTGGTGAATTGGTAATAGCTCTGCGTTTGTGGTTGAGCTAAACTCGATTGACAATGATGCGTCCAAGTGTGACTCGGACTTTCAAGAACACGCGGCTTCGAATACGTCGGTGGACTCTGGCGGCAACGCAACAGGCGGCATCACAATCATGGGAATAGTAAACAGACGTCCCTCTCGACGCATTTTTCCAAGTAGGAACGCCAGCTCGCAAGGCCGCTATTGCTTTAGCCAAGAAGTGACTTCCGCATCGGGCGTCGATGCCGCTGAGGCTATCTTCGCCTTCACGTCCTTGGCTACACACACGTTCGCGCACTGCCCCGGCGCTGGACATTTTCAGCTGCAAGGGTTCGTGGGTTTGCTCTACGCAAATCGCACTGTTGGGTTCCTGGGGCTTGCATCCTGGTTAGGGGATAATCCGCTTCCCCGCAAGGGATTAACGGACAGGTGTTCATTGTTCCCATATCTGCCCGAAATCAAGAATTGACCGATGCGGGAAACGACTATAACTGCTCTCGTTATAACGGATGGGAGCCACAGCGTCATCGTGCTGCCACGCCGGCGCGCTCTCTGCTGGGGGTTGCAACGCCTCGCGTTCACCTGGAACTAGCATTTCATACATGATCAACGACCTTTGCTACACTGGATCCTATCAAGCCCTGTGAAGGGTGCCCGGGGTGCGGCCTCCGGCCGGGAAGATGTCGGCCCCGACGCCGACGAGTATGCACGTTTATCGAGACGACGGTAGAGCTAGGCTAAGAAAATGGAAGCCTGGGGCTGAAGCAATTCACAATAGTAAATACTATGACACGGGGCACCGCGCTTGGATCACACTCATACCATACTAAACCTAGCTGCAATTTCTCAACAGTTCGAAAGTAATGCCAACTAGATGTAGCCATAGGGTAGGTAGGTGGGCAGACACGAACAGAGTCAGGAATGATGCAGAAATGGATAGGCTCAAGAGCCATCCATCGCAAGTTGCTTGTCAAATGAACTAGAAAATGTACATAACACAATAAAATATCGAAGGAACAAGGAAGGGGGGTACTAACTTTAGGCTGTTACTACATCAGAACCTAAAAAAACGAAAGAAACTGCGGCAGCTGAGCAAGTAACACAACATCAACCGAATTTACCGCTCTCTCGGCTCTACAAACTCTGACTGGCCACTGACGAACTGTTTAGCGACGAAAACGAAGTTAAACATCAGGCGCATCGGCCTAGTTTCCCAGGAATCCGATTCGCCTCCAACGTTGAACGAAAAGCCTAACTAGATCCTGCCCCATTGGCCTAAGACTAGATAGGGTCGGCGAATGTTCGCAGGCCTTGGCGGTTCCAAGCATTATCGCGCCACACGACATATGCATAAACTCGTGTTCAAAGAACTCAGCTAGCAAGCGTGCTGGGTTATCGCCCTCGGGCGAGCTGCACCCGCGAATACGACGCACCCATTCTGGGAACGGCACAATGCTGTCATGTGAGATATCCAGCTCTCCCGCCAGCACCCGGATCATGTCAGGCCAATTCTGGCGGTTTGGATTGTCCAGGTGGTAAAACTTGTGAGGATGCGCCTCTTCCGGAAGGAGTAGCAAATCAGCCGCTGCGCCGGCCACGGCATCAACAGGCGCCCAGGCCAGGTGGCCGGGAAGATCTGGAAGTGCTCGCAGCGTCTGAGACGACTTGATCAAGAACGAGATATGCTCCATTGTGTTCCAGTAGCCGGTTTTTCTCGCCGCGGAAATTTGCCCTGGGCGGACAACCATGACGCGAAAGCGCTCGGGGTGGTGTTTGTGGAGCGTTTCGTCAAGCATGCGTTCACACACATGCTTTGCATCGCCGTAGCCAAGAGGAAGGACCGATTCGACACCCATCGCTTCTTCTGGAACAGTTGAGTTACCAGTCCATAGAGGCCAGTGTCCGACGGCAGCAATTGAAGAGACGAACTGAAAGGTGACTTTGTCGGTCAGCAGGCCAGACGCCGGTCTGCGAATGGCAATGTCGCGGGCAAGATTGATCATGTTGTGCATGATACGAAGCTGGGGTTCAAATCGACTGAGTGGCCATTTCGTATTCATCAGCCACGCGTTGTGAACAATGTGCGTGACCGAGTCCACGGCGGCATTGTATTCTTCTTCGGATAACCCCAGCTGCGGCTTTGTGAGATCCCCTTCCAGAATGCGTATTTTTTGGGCCGCTTGTGCGGGCAATTCAATGTCCCTACTGGCGAAGGCTTGCATTTGGCGCTCAAGGGGGGTATCTTGCCTCTTCTGTTCAGGCAAATCACTCGAGAAATATGTGAGCGACCGGCAAGATCGGCGACCAAGTGAGAACCGAGGCTGCCTGTTGCTCCGGTCACAAGTATGCAATTTCTGCTGAGACTTGGACTTGGTATTCGGACTTGGTCCCGTATTGCTTCTTCAAACGAGGCAGAGAACCCATCCGTTAATTCGCTGACGTATCGGTCAATGGCAACCTGCCGAGCTGCGTAGTCAGCTACTGGGCTCTTCAGCTTCTCAATGGGAAGGGGAGAGGCAGGCAATTGCTCGAACCTTGCAGATGCAGAAGAAAAGGCGATGATTAGCTTCTCAAGCCTGTTCTCTGGCCGTTGGCCGTCGGTCCAATCGACATGTCCGTATCCAACAGACTGAAGATCCCGCTGCCATTGTTGCTCATCCGAAACAACGTACTCGCGACCATCGTCAAATAGCCACCAGCCCTCGAAGAGGCCAAAAACCAGATCCATCCACATGACTCTTCTTGTCATTTCTACCATCAACAGAAAGCCGTCGGGCCTCAGAGCGCGACGGATGTTGGCTGTAGAGGAACGCAAATTTTTGGTGGCGTGCACTGCGTTGCTTGCGATGATGATGTGCTGTGTGCCGATGAGGTCGTCGGCGGGAACATCTTCAATGTTGTGAGTGCGGAACTTGAGGAAAGGGTAGTCTTTGAACTTCTTTCGAGCCGCAGCCACAAACGATGGCGCGAGATCTGTGAATGTGTACTCGACAGGAAGCTTCGCCGCTGCGAGTAGAGGAATCAGCAGCTTCGTAGTACCACCAGTGCCGGCACCCATCTCTAGGATTTTCAAGGGCCCTGTTTTCCTTGCTCTGAGATGACTAGCTAGATGAGTGATGAAGTCTTCAAGTTGGCGGTATAGTAGTCGATTGTAGAGGCCAGTCGGCGTAAAATTGCGAGATCATTTCTCGCCCTTCGGCACAGCCAAATATGAGCTTGATTCCATCTGTCTTTCCTTGAAGAACCTTTGAAAGGTTTGATCCCGCATAATAAGTGAGTTTATCAGCCATGCTCTGGTCAGGAAAGGTGTTGAGCAAATTCTCCAAGTGATCTTTGCTGGACTTTATCGGCACTGGTCTAGATGTGCGGATGATGGACTGTCCTTGGACTCGAACCAATTGTGCCTTTTTGTCCAGAATTGAGTAAAGCGCATCGACAAGTCGCTGATGCTCCTTGGAATGCGGGACACGCTCAACTGCTTGGCCGGCTGTAATGGCGTCAAGTGGCTGACCCATATCGCCAAATGCTTCGAGGATGAGAGCAATGCAGAGCTGGGTCTGCAGCGGCTCGCCAACATCTGCGTATCTATCTTGCCCATACTCGAAAATCCTGTCGTCTGTCTGCGCCTTGATTTGGGCAAATATGTCGCAAACTGTGGAGAAGGAAAGTTGTAAATCGGCTCTCTTCTCATCCGCAACCTCTGTAGACAATACGGGCGTGCTAATCCCAGTTCGATCACTGCAAGTATCAGATGCACCGTGGGTGACTGACGTTTCCGAGCTTTCGTCATCATGGATCTCAGCATGTGCAGAACTATCGCCTCCACCGAGAAGCCTTGAAACGCATTTGACAAGGCCAGGAATGTCCGTAATCTCCATCAGTTCGCTGTCCGGGATCGTTATTTTAAATGCAGTGTTGATCTCGACAGCCAACTCCATGCCCAGTAGCGAGTCGATGCCCAGATCAGACAGGATGTTGTCGTCTCTAATTTTAGCAGGCTCAACACCCGACAACTCAGCGATAACCGCCTTAATCTTCAGAGTTATTTCCAACTTTGGCGATTTATTGGCGGCTTTGAAGTTCTTGGGTGTACATTCTGCTGCGGTCTGTACTGTATCCACGTCCAACAACTTTGTCTCCTCCGGCCTACTTGACAGACCCGGCGTGAGGCGGATAAGTAGCTTGCTCATGGAGCGTCTCGATACCTTAACATAGCTGATGCCAGTAACCACCTCGAGAAGTGCCCCTGTTTTAACGTCGAAAGCAAAAATGTCGGATAGAAATGCTTTGGATGATGACCAATGGTGAATAGCGAGGACATTTAGCTCGTCTGGCCGTGAAGTGCTGGATTGGCTCATCGAGGGATTTCGAAGCCACTGTTCTATTCCACTACATACAAACATGTCTGATGAAGAGCATTCAGTCATGCAATTAACCCATATTCCAGCGACTTGGCAGAGGCAGTCTGCAAAAAGCGCGTCCATCCATGTTTCCGCTGGGCTCTTGCGAATAACATATGCAGCAGATTGGTTCTCATGACCCACAAGCTTTTTCACTCCCCGATATTGATCTGCATACGCGACAACATCAGTAAATATCTTGTATATGCTCCTAGCTTGAAGTGATTCTTCGACTTTTCCGCTCGATAGCAGCTGTTCACACTGCGCATGCTCAACTAGACGTTCAAGACGAGAGAACTCTAACACAGTTGAAGGATCGTTCGCTGGAGGCACTAGGATTCGGCCTGTCGTATTCGTCATAAGAGACTCAGGTGCTTTAGAGCCAGAAGCGTCAGTACTGAAGACTTCGAAATGCCAAGCAGGACTTCGACTGGTATTGTCATTCGTAAGTTCGACCCAGAAAACTCGACTATTATCAATGCATATAGGTAGCTGACATTGTATGCTGTGGATCTGCGGATCCAATTTGGATGAGACAATGTCAGGTTTCAGCATGAATAGCGACTCGATGACTAGGTCTAGCTGAACAGTTGCGGGACAAATCGCTGCAGTTTCAGCAAAGACATGTCCAGAAACTAGTTTTTCGTATTTGGGACTTAAGGTGTTGATGCGAAATCTCGCTGCATTTTTTGCGACGTCTGTGTATCCATGAAATGTGATGAGCGTATCGGACGCCTTACCATCTTCCTTTCCGGGACTTTCCACTTCGCTGCTGGTTTGCCGCGATGGTTTGAGCTCAAGCCAATGCTTAGCCTTCTCAAACTGGTAGGGAGGAAGAAGTAGTGGAGTATGTTGGCTCGTTTGCCGACCATGGTGAGCCCAGAAATGATGCCTGAGACCAGTGTGCCAGAGACTAACGGTCACATCCACAAGGTTGTTCCATCCTGTACCGGCTTCTCCAGTCAGATTGACTGCCTGAAAATGGTAGTCTCTGGGACTCCCCAGTGACCGCCCTGCCATAATTGTGATGGTTGAGCTGGAACCGGCTTCGAGGAAAACTGCTGTTGGATGAAGTTTAGCGAGTCTATGTATTGCATGATTGAAGTAGACAGGGCGACGCATCTGTTCAGCGAAGAAGTTGGAATTGGCAACTTTATCCTCTGCTAGATGTTCCGTGGCACACTCCATCTTAATCCTTGGCTCACGGAATGTGATGTCCTGTCCACATGTTTTGAGATCGTCGATGAGAGGATCAACGAGCTCGCAATGAAATGCATTGGTCACATTCAGTTTCTTCGTCTTTAGCGCTGCAAATGGCGACAATGGCGACGCTTTTTCGTTCTCCAAAAACTTCACTACAACATCAATAGCTGCTGTTGATCCCGCTAGTGTGAAGCTTTTTGGACCATTGTAGCAGGCAATTGAGGCAGGATTAATGCCGCTGCTCAGACCTCTAGATGACTCTCTCAACAGACTTTCGACCATGAGAATATCGCCTTCAGCCGCCATCATCGCGCCCTTTTCACAACCCCAACTGTCGCGTATAAGAGTCGCTCGACATATAATAGCCTTGAGTGTATCTTCAAGAGACAGTGATTGAGAAATGCACATTGCTGTAAGCTCTCCAAAAACTATGGCCAACAACGGCCACAGGTTTGATACCCGAGTCAAGCCAACTGCACGCACAGGCATACTGGCAGGCAAAGAGCATTACTTGTAAGCTGACGATGTCCTGCACTGGCTCGCGTGCGAATACTGCTGGGAAAATGCTTTCGGCGCCGAGGCTTCGGGCAACTGCATCTGCATTGTTGAGATGGTGACGAAACAGTGCGATCCGCTCGTAGACACCTTTGTCGAGACCGATGAATGTGTTTATTTGTCCCCCAAAGCAAAAAATGACTGGCCGACTGGAAGGCTGCGAGAGCCTTGAAATAAACGTCTTCGCTCTGCTCGACCTTAGATAATGCTTGTTGAAACTCGTCCAGCGATTTGACGGCAACAATGGATCCGTTGCTGAGAAATCGGTTGCTCTGGCGCGCTAAATTGAATGACAAGTTCCTAATGGAAATATCATCAGGCGAATGTACTTTCCGCGAAACATACTGCTGCAAAATGCTGGCATACCGCCGCAAACTTGCACCATCGAGACCAGAAAGCCAGAAGGGGGTATTTCGAGTTGACCTCACTGGGAAAGTCATTTCGTGCGGCAGCTTGGTTGGCCAACATTGGCGATTGAGTGATGACAATGGAGGCATTAGAGCCCGAAGCACCGTAATTGTTGACCAACGCTGCTTTAAAAGGAGCTTTCCAGGGCTGCAGAATTGTAGGGATGGTTATATTGTTCCGTTGGGCTTGGCCTTGATTGCTGGATTAATCACCTCGAAGCTAGCTTGGGCAGGAATAGCAGCCTTCTGCATCATGAGCAAGATCTTGATCACTGATAGAACTCCGGAAACCGGCTCTGTATGTCCAATAAATCCTTTGACTGAGCCCAGCATCAATGGTTGCGTTCTATGAGGACCACCAAGGACTTGGCGGATGCCATCGTACTCAGCCGGGTCTCCTACTGCGGTCCCAGTACCATGCGCCTCAACAACGGTAATGGCATCAGGCTTGACGCGAGCTTTTCGAGTTACCTGCCGGAACAGGTCTGAAAGGGACAGTGAGTTGGAAGTAAAATCCAACGGAACACACCAGCTATCACCCAGATAAAAGCAGTCCCAAAGCAATAGTGGGGACGACTCCCGCAGGCGACGAGATCAGGTCGGTCGTGTTCCCTGATGGAAACCGGCGCACCGCTCGGCACATGCAAACGAACCGTTGCGGAGCGACAAGAAAGGAAGAGGGGACCAGAGATGACAAGCGAATAAAGAAACGCGGGGGCGGAGAGACCTCCAATGATAGAATCCCCTCCCACACCGACTCGTCCGCTGCCCCTGATATCTTACCTCCCCTTCCCATCCCTTCTCCCTCCCCCGTGTTCACCCCCCCCTCCCCCTCCCTTTTTCCCCCACCCCTCTTGTCCCGCCTCCTCCTCCTCTTCTTATTTCCTTCTCTCCTCCCTTCTCTCATTTTTCTCTACCCCTTTCCCCCCCCCCCCCCGCCTTTTCTTTCTTTCCTTTTCTCTCCCCCCCTCTTCCCCCCCTCCACCTCCATTCTTTGCTCCGCACTTTTCGTCCTTTCTCATCTCTTTCACTTCATAACCTTCGCATTCTTACATCCCTCCATACCTTCTCCCCACTACCTTACCCCACGTCTCTTCCATCCTTCATGCTCTCCCATCTTCCTCCTAACCACCCCTTCTTCTTTCCTACCCCTCCAAACTTTTCCTTTCGTCTTCTCTCGCCTCTAGACTTCTCCTGCAACCTTCCTTTCTATCTAACTCCATAGACTCCCTATCTACCTTCTACCTTCGCCCGCCTCCCCTCCCACCCCAAATATTTCTCCCGCCCCTTCATGATTTCCCTCCTTACCTACTACCTTCTACCTCTTCCCCCTCATCTACCACCTTGTTGCCCTTTCTCTCCCCTTCTCTCCCCATCCGCTTCTTCCTTGACCCCTGTCCGTTTTGCCCGCATTTCACCCGCTCTGCTTCTCCCCGGCCCTTCCCCTTTCCTTTCGCCTCTCCCTCTCTTTTCCCCTCCCGTCCTGCTTGTTCCCCACTCTTTTTTGGCTGAGACGCCGGTCTGGATCGAGAATCTGGTCACCGTCTGAAAAAGCTGCGGAAGCCTTCTTTAAGAAGACAGCAACCAATTCCATCCCCCCTGCAATATCCATCTGCCTTGGCATCAAACGGTTTACATTGGCCAGTCGGACTTAGGAAAGATGCTCCAGCGAGATTCTGAAATCGGAGAGGGCTTGTCATGACGTGAGATCCGCCGGCGAGTGCGGCCATGCACTCGCCACTTAGAATAGATCGGCAAGCATGATGTATCGCAACAGCGGATGAAGAGCAAGCGGTATCAATAACAAGGGCCGGGCCAGTCCAGCCGAAAAAGTGACTTATCTTGCCGGCTGCAAAACCTTCGAGGTTTCCCGTTGCTGAAAAGGCGTTGGGAGTGTGGCATGCAATGTTATGCTCGTAATCCGTTCCACAGATGCCGATGTAGCATCCGATTGGAAGAGGTATCTGTGGATTCACTTGATGGAAGTAGCCAGACTGTTCCACTGCTTGGTACGCCACTTGAAGCAAATGACGCTGTTGGGGATCCACGGTAGAAGCTTCTCGTGGACTGGTTTTGAAGAACTTGTGATCAAACGCTTCGGGGCTGTCGATAAAGTTCCCGTACCATTTACGGTTGGGGTTGATGTCGCGGAAAGCAGTCTCAAAGCTGAAACGGTCTTTGGAAACCTCGCGATGCTGTGATTTGCCTGTGCAAAGTATATCCCAGAACTCTTCTAGGTTGTCGGCAGCTGCTACTTTGCAAGACATGCCAATGATGGCAACATCTGTATCCATAAATCCTCCATTCTTTCTGTCGGGTTGGAAATTCAAAGGCTTTTGTAAAGTGAGCAAGAGGTCACTAATATTTACTAGATGCGGGCTGACATCCTGTATGAGTGAGGGTGGTATACAACGGTCTGCGCCGATGCAAACAACAACAGAGTCTTGTCTTTTTGAAAGAACTTGTGTTTTCACAGTATTTATAACTTTGTACCACTGAGGAGGCTCAACTAAGATTGATCTCAAGGCATAATTATGGAGTGCGCCGTGGGCGATTAGGGATCCATCCGAGTTGGATCGAGTAGGAACCGCAGCCCTTGACACGTCGGCAAACTGGAAGCTTGGATTTGTATTGCAAAGTTCAACAAGAGATTCAACGATGGACACGTGGCCATCGGTGTGATATCTCCCAAAGAGGCCAATTTCAGTTGCCACAAGACCTGCTGATCGAAGCTGCCGTTGCAGTCCTGACAGACTGCCAGCAGAGGCCGTAATCGTGGCCCGATTGTGGTCGTAGTTGACCGAGATATAAGCCTAGTTGCGCAGAGTCAGCATCGCTTAGGACCCCACGACTGTTCTATAGACAACTCACATCGCCGTATCCTTTCAAGATGTTCAACATTGACTGGTAACTCTCTGAAGAGTTCCATTCCGTGCTAAGAGACTTTGCCATGTCGCGTTCGGATTGTCCAACACCCATATCAGCAGCCATGCCAACGGCCATTCCCAGACGGATGGCAGCTGCGCCATAACGAGCGAAGTCTTTATAATTGCGTGAACTAGACACAGCAAAAGCACTCAACAGTCCAGTGCAGAATCCTAGAGTCTCGATACCATGCTTAGACTTGGCAAATTGGTCGACCCGTTCATCAGCCTCTCGGGTGGTGTGTTTGAGGAACAATGCGTATTGCGTGAGCTGCGATATAACAACAAGAGGTACGAGAAGCTTGTTAGGCAACGGGAATGATGTTTCGAGAGTACTGCCGGTCAAGAAAGCAAGTTGCAAGTTCTCAATTTGCTTCAAACCAGCTTTGGTCTTTGCTTCAGTTAGGTTGATAGCAGAGGCTATCGCACTCCATTGTGTTGATAGCTCCGAAACAGTATTGGCGATCCATCCCAATTCTTTACTGTTCGTCACTAGTTTTTGAAGCTGTGAAAAATTGTCCAAATCAAACGATAGAGCAATAGAGCCGAAGAGCAGTATGGTTGGGCCTGCGCCCTGTCTTATGTTGTCACAGTCCATGACCGGCAAAATATTGGGTAAAGAACAAGCGCCTTCTCGCTGAATACAATGAGTAGGACCTGCTGTCTTAATAAAATATCTGAAGGTTTAGTATGAACACGAAACTATTTTATAGGAGCTGAAACATCTATTTTACTAAATTTGGAAGAAATCTAACTAATGTACACACAACAATGCTCAGGCTTGGCTGGTTTATATGCAAACTCCACGTACATTGAGTATTACTACGTCAGGGCAAACACTCTCAATAGAGTTAGAGTCCCAAATCAGCTTCTTCCATTGAAACGTTACGACTAAAAAACTTTGATGTAATCAGCTATGATCACTCTCAAGACGTAAATCTCACCGTCATAGAAAATTAGTGAAAACATGAGTTGTGAGACAAAATTAGAATACGAGCTCAATTGCGAACAAGATTTTCACATGGTATTTCAGCTCTGATTGCGGCTGTTTTTATCTACAGTATCTCTCGTCATAGGCCACATCGAAAGCGATAGGCAAGTTTCACAGCCCGTCTCATTTTAGGCTGGGCTGACCTCGAGAAGAGGATGGGTCTAACTTGAGAGGGCTGGTGATAAGATAATGCAATATCAGTTAACTCGCATTAGCCTCCTGGACGGCAGAATCTGTTTGCAAAAGAGCCGTGCATATCGTATATCAATCAGTGTTACGCAGGATGATGTTGTACGATGGGAGGCAAGAAACTCCGGCAGGCTCACCCTATGTACTCGACATCCCATGAGTTTAGATATACGAGCTCCTGTGGAATGAGAAGTTAATACGAGATTCGGAACCTCCGACATAACTGTGTAGAGCGGCCGAGTGGTCGATTGGCTGGCGCATGAAGGCGTGATGCGTGAACTTTGTCGTTCCATTCGACACCTTCCATAACAATCTACCCTAGTGCGAAGCCATGATCTATAACTGGTAATTCGCATCCAGGAATTCAGCTCGTTCTTAGCCATGCGAATTACGAGAAAGGCTGTCGACACGGTGGCACAGGTCGGGTAATGCAGACAATAATACTGAGCATCATTTGGTATCCAATTCGTAAATGGGTTGAACCACCCAAATATATTGAAACTAAGTGTAAGAGCATAGACGTTTGATTGTCGCGTAGCCGTGGTCAACGACAGAGCCCAGTTGCACACGTGTGTCTCGGAATACACTTCTTTGGTAACCCCCTAGAAGTGCTAAAGACATTGCGACGTCTGTCCAGATAGAGCGACATTTCCAATATCTTTTCAGTTATTTCTGAAAATGGGAAGCAAGACGCATGGAGAGGAACCTGTTGAGGTTGCCATCATTGGTGGTGGCATTGTCGGCCTGGTGCTTGCTGCGGGTCTTCTGCGGCGCCAGGTCAAGGTGAAAGTATTTGAACAAGCTCAGACTTTCAGAGAGCTTGGTGCCGGTATTGCTCTTAACTCGGTTGCCATAGGATGCATGGAGAGAATCGACCCTGCTGTGCTAACTGCTCTGAGGGTTGGAGGAGCAGTTCCACTCTCAGCAGGCGACAAGGATGATACCAACGACTACTTGCGATGGATAGACGGCTTCAACCAGCACAACCCAGATAATCCATACGATCAAAGGTTTTTATACAAAGCGAACGCGGGTTATAGAGGCATAGAGGGGATCCGTCGCGATCACCTTCTTGAAGGGCTGGTCAAAATATTCCCTCATGGCGTAATCGAATGCCGCAAAAGGCTTGAGAGCATAGATGAGGGTGTTCCCGAAGGTCGGATGAGTCTCAAGTTTACAGACGGCACGACGTGCCATACCGATGCTGGTAAGTTCGAAAATTTCCAATTTGAACTTGCCAGTTCAGTTCTCGCTAAGGATTATCGCAGTGATTGGGTGTGATGGCATCAAGTCTTTGACGAGAGAATTCATGCTGGGAAAGGAATCCATGGCAGGTAAACCAACATATACAAACGTTGATGCCTACCGTACATTAGTACCGATGCACAAGGCCGTCGAAGTCCTCGGGGATTACAAAGCTGGCATTTTTCACAACCACGTCGGGCCAAACGGCAACATTATTCACTATCCAGTCGCAAATGGCACTCTACTCAATGCAACAGTGTTCATGCGAACTGAAAACGACTGGCCAAAAGATACGCCAATGATGGTAACTGGGCACCGAAAAGAAGTCGAAAAGCACTTTGCAAATTGGAATCCCGCTATCTGTGATCTGATCCAGTGTTTCCCAGACGAGCTTCCTGTTTGGGCCGTCTATGATCTGTGGGAATATCCCGTTCCATTCTACAATCGGGGCAGGATTTGCATCGCAGGCGACGCCGCACATGCATCAAGTCCCCACCACGGAGCTGGGGCAAGCATGGGCATCGAAGATGCTCTGTGTTTGTCGGTCCTCATAAGTGAAGTCGTCACGACAGTTCGACAAAATCCTTCAGCGAAGAACCAAGCTTTAAGTACAGCTTTTAAGATATACGATGATGTGAGACGTACTAGAAGCCAGTGGCTGGTCAACAGCAGCCGCCGAATATGTGACCTGCATCATCAGCTTGACTGGATGGATCCGGCCAAATGGCTCAAGGCTGTTTCTTGTTTTGAGGAAATCAATGATCGGTCTCTGAAGATCTGGCACTACAATTACAACAGCATGGCTCGTGAAGCTATTGAAAAGTATTTCAAGCATCAGCAAGCTCTGGAGAAAGCCGCACATCCAAAAAGTACCAACACTGAAGCGGGTCATATGGTATTGTAGAGTTGCAACAAGATGCAAGGATGTTTGGAAAATAAGACTGCTCTTTTCGTAACTGGGGACTTTAGGGAATGGTAATAAAACTTCGGATGAAACTAACTAGTGCATCATCATAACATTGATTTATTTAAGACTGCGAATACGATAAATAGTACTAGATAAGATTCCCTTGGAGTTTTTAAGTTCGATTCCTTTGTCCAATAAGCTACGTTCTATCAGAACCTCGCTTCACGGAATGGATAGAGAATAGAGCATTCCACACAGCTTGTTGGCTAGTAGTATTTTAAGATTAGCAACCTGTGATAAGGGCTACTCATTTCTTACTGCTACGTTATAAGCGTGGAAGATGCTAAATGTAGTAGAGCTGTTCAGATGCAAACTCCCATGTATGCATTCCAGTCTTCTACCTGAGTAAAGATTTCGTCAACTCACTTCAGCTATCCTCATCTCATCGTCGTCTACTGCAAGAGCTTGCCAGTCTCCCCAAGTGTGTCAATCAACCTCTGACGAATATGCTCCCCAATCACAGTCTCAGTACCAGATCCATCCAGTGCCTTTGCATTCAGCTTTAGGTTCCCATTAAGAAAAAAAGCCACACTGTATCTATGGTTCTCGGAAGAGGTAAGAACCCTGTGCCTGGCACTTCTGTAATACCCCCCTGTCCATTTCTGCATCATATCACTCATGTTGATAACGTAGGCTCCCTCTTTCGGTGGTACAGGGATCCATGTCTCTGATGGTGGGTAGAAGACCTCAAGACCTTTGCTGCCCACTTCCTGGAGTAGAATAGTGACGCAGCCAAAATCTGTATGATCAGCAACTATAGTCCAAGTCAGCTACTAAACGCCACTTTCGTGGTATGCACATCAGCCCACCTCCAAATTGCTCCTCAAAGATTACTGGCTGGGGGGCATAGTGAAGCAATCTCATGGGGATTGAAGGGTTCTCGGCAAGTTGTTCAAGCACATCCGGAGAGCACCCCCACTCGGCAGGAAGGCCATGGCCGAGAATCTGCAGCAGTATTTTGACGAGCTTCACCATGATGGTCTGGTATTCCATGACAGGCTCCCTAAACTCTTCGTCAGGGAGCGCAGGTGGCCACAAGTTTGGCCCTGTCGAGAAACTTCCAGCATCGGGATGATCATAAGGGATTTCAGCTCCAACCAGGAAGGTCTATGGATTCACGCAGGTCAAATTAACAGTTAAACAAATTGATTAGTATACATCAATACATGCAAACACAACTTACCTCTTTAACGTCAGGCATCAGGCCTTTGTGGTGTGTCTGGATAAGTGGCGGTTCATACCCCCTAAAGGATCTGCCCATGGATTTGTTTACATTAACTTCCATACGGTCTTCCATGGGCAGATCAAAGAACTTCTTGGTTCGTGCTAATATGTCTTTTCGACGCTCCTCGCTAACACCGTGACCTACTGCTTGGAAGAAGCCATATGTATGGCAAGCATGCCGAACTTGCTCGACGACGTGAGTCTTATCTTGCTCAGTTGCCGTTGGAGAAGTGAAGGGACCAATGTCTATAATGGGAATCTCAGGAACAATGCTATCCATATTGAAAGATGCTTCAGCAAGAGAAGCTGATAATTTCAGTTTTAATATTGCTTATCTGATTCTGTTCATATCATTTAGATCTGTTTACGTAGTCCATCAACTACAATGCTCGGGGTTCCATGATTATAAGACTGTCATGCTGTATTACAAATATCCAAGGTAAGAGCAACTAAGCTCTCAATATATTAGGCATCATATCGAAGGCTTCACATCAGCGGAATGGGCAATCGGGCGCTGAGGCCTCCATCAAGTTGAATGTTCTTAATTAGGAGTGCGATTCAGTGTGGTTGAACAAGAAATCACGTTTTGACTGACCCGTATTTCATACTCAAGTGTCTTGACAAAATACCAAAAGGCAAGCGCTTTAACCACGCGCTGTATACGTGGCAGGTCTTCGAGAACCTAATGATGAACCGCCGTTGCATGGCGCCCCTTATCTGAACGAAAATTTTCAGCGCCCAAGGAGCTGCAGCTTGTGCTATTGTAACGAACTAAAGCAATTACTGAATGTGACACTGCAGACGGGGAGAGCACAACGTTCATAGTGTTGTCACACCGTGTTGAGAAACTCCGTTCCGTTGCTAATTGGGCTTAATGAGTTAGGAGCTGTATGATCATCCAGTTCTCGTATGACGATAATAAATACGAAACGTCTTTCCCAAATGTTTGCCAACATATGCGATTCATTGACTTTGAGTAATTGATTATACGTAGGTTTACTCTCTTTGGTTAGCGATCTCCTCAGTTGGCAATAGTTGAGTTGACGCATCTCAGCCGCACCATCAGCTAGTCGATAGTTATGCTACCTAGCAGTGGTTACAGGATGACCTAGCTCATTTCGCACGGGTTACAAGGCTTTCTTTCTCATTTCTATCTCGTAATCGTGAGACAATGGGTCGATACCTCCCAAGCTGTCTTCGATGTTGTCTTCTCGGCAGCTTTCCGATGATCATGTTCATTTAGACCATCAAGTAGACCCGATATTTGTATATTTGTCACACGTTGGGTTCCTAATTTCGTCACAGCCATCACAGGTGGAGAGAAGGATTTTAAACCCAAGAGTTAGATTACAAGGTAATTAATTGTAAGTTCCTCCGCATAGCATATAGGCACGATTTCAAGACGTTGGTTGACCGTGCTATTTGAGTCCAAGGAAGCATCTACACCTTCACAGCCAGTTTGAAACCGGACAGCCTGCTTCTCAATCCTATGTATGACAGCCCGGCAATCCCAGCAGCAACTCCAGCAAAGGTCCATAGGTCTCTCCAATGCCGTGCCTTATCATTGTGTCCTAGTATAGACCCACCGCCAGGCCCACCGATGAGTAGGCCAAATGAAGTCATTGCGAACCCCATACCTATCCTGGTGCCTAGCTTGGACTTATCCGTCGTGAGTCTGGCAAAACACACGGGAGGTAAGGCCGTAAGGACGCCTTGGAAGAAACCAGCCAACACCGTAACAATAACAATCCCAGCGACAGAGCGTGTCAGCATCGTACAGAAATAGACAACTCCCGTGCAGCAAAGACTAGGAGCAATGATGTTGAACGGCCCCAGTTTGTCAGATAGGTAGTTCGGAATGATTCGGCCCAACAATGATGTCGCATTGTACACGGCCACCAGGTTGAAGGCTAAACTGGTGCTGGCAAGATGTCGATCCTTTGAGTAGAAGGAAAAGTAGAACTGAAAGGCAGCCAGCCCCATGAAAGCTACCAGCGTCGTGATCGAGAACCACATATATGGAACATCTCTCAAAGCCTCCCAGTCAACCATGGCTCTAGCCCTCGGGGGTTTGACACGCATCTTCATGACCGCAATTGGGACGAGTAGAGTAGCAAGCGCGATGAAACCCAACACCCGGACGGACCAAGCAAAGCCTATTTTGGAGAGCAACTGATGAATAACAATGGGATAGATAACACCTCCTAAAGAAGTTCCTGCTGAAGCAACTCCTATAGCGAGCCCCATCCTAGAGCTGAAGTAGGATGGCAGAATCGAAATGCAGGGCACAAACAGACAGCCCATGCCAATACCAACGCAAAGGCCCTGTGCGAGCACCACCTGCCAGTATTCTCTAGCAGTGCTCAGCATCATGTGCCCGAACACGATGCAGAATGTGCCCACAATAAGCAAGGCGCGCAAGTAGCCTCTGTCATAGATGGGTCCTGATGCGATTCCCCCAAATTGGACCAAAAACGCCTGGATGGCCCCGATCCAGGATATATCAGAAGACGACCTCTGGAAAAGGTCTCCTGTCTCGTAGTATGTCTGGAAGACACCGTAGGAGCTCAAAAGGCCCCAAGTATTGAAGAATAGCATGACGCCTCCAAGCACTTGGAGCCAGGCGACAATGCCGCCGTCTGGAGGGGGACCCACGACATTTGGACTAGGGGACGGTTTTTCGCTGTTCGTGGGGTTTCCTACAGTTCGCAATTGGTTTTCGTTTCTAGATTCTTTGGTCATTGTTGCTAAGCAGTCGTCTGTTCGTCTGTCTTCTAATGCATAATTGGCGATGCAAACCGTCTTCTTGGACAGCTTTTGAAGAGGACATCGTAAGCCTCCACGGCTCTATTGATCAACCCATGGCTATTTCCCAGCCCCGTGATACCGCAGCTATTACGTGATGATTCTTGTCCCTCCGAGTGCGTATGAACCTCCTCCATTCTGTGTCGTACAGATGTATCTCGGGTGCGGGATCTCATTTCGACTTACTAACCCTGTCAAGTGAGGTGAAGAAATAATTACCCGCAGGATTTTGCTGGCTAGACACAAGCTCGTTCATTAATCTTCACTAGCAAGTTATGCTACAGATGTGTCTGCATAAGCACAACTCACGAGCGGAGAAATGCGAGAAATAGGAGAAATAGGACCACATACTGCTCTCGGCCGCACTGGTCGGCGCTCCGACAAAGGCACACATCATCGCAGCCACCCCTGTCGCCTCGTAAGCGAGATGTGCTTCCATCAATGCGACGTACCATGCCGCAGGAAGCAAAAACACATGGGCAGGGAGAGAAGCGGAAGCGGAGTCGAAATGTGATGCAACGGTTGCACAAAAATGCTTGTTTTCGTGCCAACACCGATGAGCGCATACTTGCCACACCATCACAGCAGCAGAGAACCGGGCACGTGTACAAAGCTCGTCGTATCAAGGACAAAGGCCATGTAATTTTGCAGATTTGAAGGCGTCAGGTCACGACAGGTTGGTGGCCATCTAGCAACTGCCAGGCTCAGCTCCCATGTTAAGCGATCCGACGAGAACGCCACGAAGCGGAGCGGGAGATCTGCGCTGCTTCCGACTTCCTACTTCCTACTAATGCACGCACCGATGAGCGATGCTAGTGCTAACGATTGTTCGACTTACACGCCGCGGTGTCTGCGTAAGGGCAAGCCACATGGGAAGAGCGGCTTCTGCGGAAAGCGCCTGTTTCCGCGATTCGAAACCAGCCTGCGCGTGCATCACAGACTGCTACCGTAACACTGGGGGGGGGGCAGGGGAGATTGGAGAACGGATAAACGGCTCTTCTCATAGCCGATCGCGTTCCCATTGGGGTTCTCATGCATGCGTATCTGCAGGTTGCATACGACGAACGCAATGGGACGTAGCAGTGCGGCCACGTCGGTGAGAATAGCGAGCGGTAGGTTTCACCACATGTGCAGGTTTTATTCCGACCTTCTCGCGATAATGGCTCGGTTAGCACGGTTTTAACACGCCGATGGTTATCTCAGAGCGCCGCTGAGGCGTACAATGCAAAGAAATAGTCTTGATCAACTCCTGCTGTCCTCATGGTGCGTTATCGCGTTGCATATCGGAAACTCCGAGCCAAGTTGCGCAATTGCGACTATTCTCAGGGCGGTTAGGTGCGGAGTTGTAAGCCACAGATGTCATTTTGCAGATCGAATGATACCGTAGAATAATTGCCGTGGCAATGTCCGGCTGAATAGATGCCATTGCAGCCGCCGGAGGAGTCTGCTGGAGATAGATGAGTAACAGCCAGGGGTGTTTCGGCTCCGATCCGCCAATTCGGCCGTGGCTTTGGACTGCGCTAGATGCCTCAAGCTCGCTCAGGGCGTGATGAGAGGCATACGAGATATTGTGGAGGACTGAACTCTAAAGGCGCGCACGGAGTAGTTCGAAGAGCATCTGTGAAACATAAAACAGTGTAGTGTATAACCAATATCTTCCTCTGAGTTTGGTCTGGAGGGCTGCTTTGGCGCGGGACTCGATGTCTCTCTGCAAGCCCCTCCCGCTACTAGGAATCCAAGATTCTTAAATCGAAAACGTCCGTTGATGTAGCCTCGTAGGCGCGCTCAACGCAACATGGCACCCGTCATACATGATGCTAGAACAAGAGATGCAACGCTGCACCTCCCACGTATTCTCTGTCTTCACGGCGGCGGCACCAATGCCCGCATCTTCCAGATGCAGTGTCGCGTCATCAAGACACGCCTCAGCAAGAGCTATCGCCTCATCTTTGCCCAAGCTCCCTTTCCCGCAGCACCGGGGCCCGACGTTATCTCCGTCTACCATAAGTTTGGCCCGTTCCGAGCCTGGCTTCGCCAACGAGCCGATGAAGCCGCCACAGGGGATGTAGAGACGGCTACACGCATTAGGCATTCCCTGAGCGCCGCCATCACCGAGGATGATATCCGAGGAGCGACGGGTGATGTCATGGGGTTGTTGGGTTTCAGTCAGGGTGCCAAAGTCGCTGCTAGTCTTCTATATGCACAGCAACTCTGCCAACAGCGGTTAGGGTCAGAGTTTGGAGCGTGGCCGGAGTTTCATTTTGGGGGTACTACTGGCAGGTCGAGGACCCCTGATTTGGCTAATGCCTGAGACGATGACGACGCCGCCTGGTCTCTTGGGGGCTTCAGAGCCTTCAAGTGCTACGCTCACACCTCTAGAGTATGATACAAGATTAAATATAGACGCAGACGATACCCATAGCTTGGAGAAGCTGCAACTGCCGACAATCCATGTCCATGGGCTTAGGGATGCAAATCTACGTCTCCACCGTGATTTATACAGGCAATACTGTCAGTCAGGTGCTGCGACGTTGATAGAATGGTATGGAGAGCACAGGGTGCCAATTAAGACCGAGGATGTTGACCGATTGATAGCAGAAATACACAAAATATCTAGAGCTACAGGGGAGACAAACTTGGGGAACGAGTCGATGATATTCACCTTCAGCCCAGACAAGGGCGGCAGACGATAATTAGATAAAGGAACGATTTATGAAATAGGATAGCTATGTGAATATTTTACTCGACATTCTTTATCGCTTCATTCACTGTGATTGCTTATAGTCCCCGTCTTGTGACAAAACTCAATTCCCGCGTAACTCCTTTTCCGACAGACGACGGTCACACCCCTTTGCTGCAACATGCGGATAGCCGGCTCATCGCAGAAGCCGCAATGGGCCAATATGGGTGCCTACGGGAACAGGTAAGCCCTATACCGATGGCATTTGGCCGGATACCGAGATTTGGCTGCATGGCCTGGGAGTGTCATATCCACGTTGAGGTGGAGTAGAGTTGCATCGAGGCGGATGAGACGGATATGTGAGTGATGCTGGCTGCATGCTAAGCCAATAGTGCTATTTCCGGGATATCCGACTTGGCCAGGTGTTGGATGAGACGACTTAGAACTGTCGAACTGTGCAAGGGATGACGTACTGTCTCTGTGCTTGGAGACGGGAGGAAAGAAAAAGGGGAGGGGGCCCCAGGACCATTGGGCCAAACACCTAGCCTAGGAGGCTATTGACCTGGCTTGGTAGTTCAAAAATATCAATCGATTGTATACGCCTCATGCAACAACCACGATGCCATAATAGCCGCGCCGGTATATCGTCGTCAACCTTTGTTGTTCATGGACCTCGCAATCAACGTCGAACCCAACCCATGCCTAGACAACTTATACACGACAGCCGATATCTCGCCGTCACATCTTCATCAAATATATAAATAACGGCCCATGCAGGTTGAGACGAAATATCAGGAAGACATACGGACATCGCAAATCACCAACGAACAAACGATCATCAAACGCATGACGAGTTCCACATCCCCGAAGACCACGAAACTTTTATCTATATGAAATTAAGGCTCGACTCGAAGAATAGGATAAATAAACGGCACTGAAACCCCAAATTTCATTTGCGCTGTTGGGGACGATCAGTCCGCAAGAGGGTTAGGGTTATACAATGAGCCATCCGGACGATAAACAGGTCCTCGACGATGTCAACGATGCCTAAAATGCAGGTCGCCCGTTATACAGTTATATGCGTATTCTCTAGAGCAACTAGATTACTCGAAAATAACTACGAAAATCGTTCAAAGTTGCAACTCGGCTGCACGAGGAGGCTTGAGTTGTGAGGGTTGGTGTGCTAGAAGGAACACGGCTGGGCAAGCTTTTGCATTCACATCACCTATTCAACTCAATGATACAAACCACAGACTGTAAATTACGAGTCGCAGACGACAAACCAGAATGACAACTGCGAGCTGCGAGCTGCGAATGACAAACTCAGATAGCAATGTTTGCCACACTTCGGTCTCGAATCAGTAAGTGTGAATCGGCGCTACTTATCGTTTCCTATGCTATTTGGGGGCTCTAAAACTTTCCTTTTCAAGCAGACCGAAATAACATCATCAATGAGGCCAAACGTTTCTTGTTCGAAGCATTTTGTCGAACAAGAACGCGGTAGCTGTCAGCTCTTTAGCCGGTACAGCTCATCTTTTCACGCCAGCACCGTACTAATAAGACTGAAGATGAAGGTCACGAAGCCATTTACAGCAGCAAACTGTATCATGCAACAGCTAGGCTGATGTGACGGCATTCTTCGAAAGGAGGTCCACCTACGCAAGACGAGCACATATAATGGCTATGAAATGGGATATTTCGCTTCGCTATGTACAGCACTAAATACGAGCACTAAAATATCCACGTCACAACAGACTTCGCCCTCGTCTTCCACGTCTTCTTCTCCTTAATCTCCTCCTCCCGCGCAGTCTCCTCATAAACATCCGTCACCAGGTCCATCTCGTGCAGGCTCACAAACTTGGTCCGCTTGATGAGCTTCCAGGCCACAAACATGATGAGCATGATGGGCAGCTCAATGTAGAAGCTGACAAAGTTGACGGCCTGGAATCCACCCTTGAAGCAAGACCAGCCCTGGACCAGGACGAGGAAGCTGTTGAGGATGACGGCGATCCACGGGCCGTAGGGGTACGTCCAGTTCTTGAAGGGGAGGAGGTGCGTCTTGCCCTGGACGGCGAGAGCCGAGCGGAAGCGAATGGAGGCGATGCCGATGGCGATCCAGCTCAACTGGTTGGAGACACCGACAAGACTATTCCTCGTTAGCAGGGCCTACGTGTGATGCGGAGGGAGGTAACTCACTTCTGCAGCCAAGACCAAAGCTGGCCGGCACCAATGAAGCTGGAACCGAAGCACAGGCCAGCAATAAGACTAGTGGCAAGGACGGCAATCCAAGGCACCTGCTGCTTGTTGAGCTTCGCAAATACATGGGGGGCATGGCCTTCGATGGCGAGGGTGTAGAGGAGTCTAGTCCCGGCGAACAGAGCGTGGTTGCCAGCGGACAAAACGCTGGTCAGGATGACTGCATTGATGACACTTCCAGCCGCGTGTGCGCCGGTCATCTCGAAGACCTTGGTAAAGGGTGAGGTGATGATTTGAGAGGCGGCTTTGGAGAGCGAATCGTCGGTGTTGTAGTTGTAGGGAATATCGAGGCCGATGAGGAGAATGGAGAGGATACTGCAGGGATGTGAGCAACCAAGTCAAACATCGACATGGTGGGGGCGCAGTCAACTTACTAGAAGAGGAGAATGCGCCAGAAGACGTTCTTGACGACGCGGGGCATGTTCTTGGTGGGATCCTTGGTCTCTCCAGCTGTAATGGCAATGGACTCGGTGCCACCATCTGAATCGAGTCAGGACTAGCTGCATCTGGGGCCATTAGGGGTGGGAACTCACAGGCAAAAGAGGCGGTCACGAAGACGGAGGCGAATCCGCCGATGCCGCCAACAAATGGGGCGCCGGGGATGTGCCAGTTTTCGCCTCCAATGTAGTGGCCGTCGACGTTGCCACCGACGTTGACCACAATGCCCATGACGATGAAGACCTAGAGGGGGCGTGAGCAGACGCGAGCCGAGAGTATCGGTCTCGGGGGTGTACTGACCACAATGGTGATGACTTTGAGCAGACTGAGCCAGTACTCGACCTGTAGGGCATGGGATTAGCGCCGCGTCTCGGGTGAGGATGGGTGGAATCGCATACCTCGCCGTAAGCTCGAACAGTGATGATATTGGCCGCAATGAGAACAAACCAGAAGATCAAGCTGAGAGCCCATCCGGGAAAGTTGGTTGTCCAGTACTCCAGTATCAGCTGCAGCGCGACCAGATCCGAGGCGGTGGATACGGCATCGTTGAACCAGTAGTTCCATGTCAGGGCGAAGCCAAAGGCATCGTCCACGAAGCGGCTGGAGATCAAGTTAGCGACACTTCTTCTTCCCCCCCCCATTCCTATCTTCTCTCAACAAGATATGCGGGTCTAAAAAAAGGCGGATATCCCATACCCTGCAAAAGTACAAAAGCTACCGGCGACGGGAATGAACGCCGCCATCTCGCCAAGAGACAACATGGTGACATAGACGATAGCGCCAACAATGGAGTAGCAAATCAGGGTAGACGCGGGACCACCCGTAGCAAGGGACTTGCCCGTGCCCAGGAACAGGCCGGTACCGATGGTGCCACCGATGGCAATCATCTGGACTTGGCGGGCGGAGAGGGAGCGCTTGAGACGGTCAGCGTGGATGTGAAGCGACTCGGGGTCAGAAGAGTGGGCGCGGATGCCATCGCCCTCGGCCAAGTCTGACGAGGTCTTGCCGGGTGGCGCATTAGCCAAGGAGGCGTCCTTGGCCAGAGAGGCGTCCTTCGCCATGTCGGGGGAGTTGTCTGGCGGTTTGGATGCGCCTCTGTGAGGTTGTCGACGAGAAGCCGAATGTTGCTGTTGTCTTGGACAAGGCGCGCTGGGAACTGGCGACTGACTAGCAGCAACGACAATTGGGGTTGATGAGAGGGCTAGATGTCCACGGAAATGATGAGGCCGAGTCGTTCACACGCTCATATCGGTGGCTTAAAGCCAAGAGATGCGATTTTAATCGACCCTGCAAGCCACAACTCAGACTCGAGACCACAAAGGATGCAACTGTGACGGCGCCAATCGGGATCGCGAATGGCCACGCACCGGTGCTTGGCAGTCAACAAGGCGATGTAAGGGTTCGCAACGTGGTCGCGTGAGGAGGGGAAGGGAAGGGAGCGAAGAAGAATTTATGGAAGAAAAAAAAAAGAGGAGATGGAAGAAAAGAAGCTGATGAAACCGTGCCTCGTGCGCGGCGTGAGCAGTTGCGTCTTACCAGGCCTGGCCGGGGCCTGACTCTCGGGATTGCAGAGGGTGAAGAATAAGCCCGCTGGCTGCCGCGCACAAAAGCACGTCCAACTGCCCGGCCTATTGTTTCCGCCCCGTGCCGGGCTCCATCTCCCCGTCTGGCTCTGCAGCGTCCAAGGTGCCGTGCCGTGGCTAGTGAGGCTTTGGCGGGGTCGCCGATGGGCTAGCGCGGCCTTATTCAGTATTCTGGCATGGGGTTCTCGATTGCGTGCTCGCGAAATGTGGGATCGTGGGTGGCTGCTGGCGTTGACGCCATAAAAATGGAGGGCGCAAATTGCGATGAAGCTGGCAAGATAGTAAGATGGCTGATGCCATCGCAGGAGCCGTATACGCGTCGCAGTCTGAGCGTTGGACTATCGATGTGATGTAAATTGTATTACAGCTGCCAGTGGGGTTTCCATCCCAAGATAAGGCAAACTCGGCATGCATTTCTAGGACGAGAGAGAGCCGTTGAAACAAAACAAAGCCAACGGTCGCAAGCCGCTGCTGGGGTGTCTCAGGTGGCTTCGACGAACCACGGATCCTCTTGGCTGACGGGCTGGGCTTGGCATCCAGCCTGCTGCATGGAGCCAGGCTGCTCCAGCGTCATTCTCGAGCAGATGTCTGTGGGTGCGTTGTGCCGAAGCCAACAAAGACGGGAAAGTAAAGCGAAGATGCTTCACTTCGGTGGCCATGAAGCAATCTGGGCGGATTGAGGTTTCGTGTGTGCGGCAATGACCCAAATCACGAATGGAAGGTGCATCCGAAGGGCCTATGCTTTCCTTGACAGCGGGGTCGGTCGCTAACTTGCGAGCCGCAGTGAGCTATAGCTAGCACAGTTAGCGCAGGGATGCACTTCCTGGCTGTAGCGCTTGCAGCTGAGCATTTACTCCAGGGTCAGTGACGCATTTGTACGTATGTGACTAACAACAGATTGAAAATTAATGGTATGAGGAACCGTTCCTACACTCCATACTCGTCGTGCGAATAGCTAGACGCTGAAAGGGATTAATAGAGCATGCACTAATTCCTTGGTGCTTTGTAACCTCTATCGCGTGCTGAGTGTGCTACAATCCACAGGTACTCCATGAAGCTTCCTGTACACTCGCTGTAGAAAACGTAGTCGATCGAGCAACCGAGCTTGATGTTACCGCCTGCCTTCAACTATCCCGATACAAGTTGCCCGTATCTAAAGGATTTCTAAATGCCTTGGATGACTGGTAGCAGCCGCCCAGGTGCTCTATTTCAGCTGAGCGCCTTCTCGACCGCCTCTTCTCTCCCCTCCGGACCTGGTACAGGGTAGGGAGCAATGCTGGGCTTGCCGCGTCCGTACTTGCTCCTCTCCAACACCAACCACTACTCCCAGCGCAGCCCCCAAACTCGCCCAACCTCTCGTATTGCCTCCAGTCATCAGCCGAGCAACCTTGCTAACCACTTCCGCCAACACAGCTCACCGTTTCTGGCCCTAGCTCGTGCCTCGTGGAAGGATCTCCAGATCCCCGCAAGTTGGTTACGCGGTTGGTCAATTACGTAGGCAGCCATCATGACAGGTGGGTAGCCAGACTCTAGGCGCGAGGTGGTCATCTACTCCATCGCCCGCACAACGTGAAGCGCACGGCTTGGGCGTCAGACTTTTGATACAACACGGGCGCGTTCGTAGCTGACATCTAGGCCGACATCGCCTCCCGCTTCAGCCGCCATGGAACATGTATTTCTGAGTGACGTTGACGACGCTGGAGCTGCAGCTGGAGCCACGGCTGGAGCCTCGCCTCTCCGTCCCACCGACAGCACGACAAAGCAATACTTCAACCACGCCTCCGCTCCCCGCGTCAACACCGAGGCCGTCATCGCCCGTTCCCTCAAAAAGCAGTATCCCAACCTGTCCCTCACGATCGCCCGGGCACAGGTGTGCAATCTCCTCGCCTACGCCGCCACCGGGAATGCCGCCTGCACTCCCGTCCAAGACGACGACGGGGAGCCCTCGTCGCTGTCCTGGAAGATGTACGTGACGCCCGCGCGCCGGCTCAACGGGAGCTCCGGTGCCGTGGTGGATGAGCTCATCTTCGGCAAGTTCCTGTACCAGTGGAAGGGTCACGACTTCATCGTCTACCTCGCCGACGGCCGCGACGGTGACTCGGCCTACCCCGCCGTCCAGAACTTCTACATCTTGTCGAGCCAGGAGCAAAAGGTGGAGGACTTGATTCTCGATGTCGGCCGTTGGACCACCGAGCTTGGCGAGGAGGTCTGGGTGTTTGACGCTGGCTTCTGGGAGAGGAGCCCGGAGCTGTACCAGAGCGTCATGAAGGCCAATTGGGAGTCCGTTATTCTCGACCCCGATATGAAGAAGTCCCTCATCGAGGACCACCTGTCCTTTTTCCGATCCAGAGACACGTACGCAGAACTCAAGATACCCTGGAAGAGGGGCATCATCTACTACGGACCGCCCGGGAACGGAAAGACCATCTCCATCAAGGCCATGATGCACACCCTCTACGAGCTAAAGTCGCCCGTTCCCACGCTATACGTTCGATCGCTAGCTTCGGTGAGTAGGTTTCGTGTACGAATGCCAGGTCTGGTTTACTAATGCGCTGTGCAGTACATGGGCCCCGAGTATTCGCTGCAGGAAATATTTGGCATGGCACGGCGCTTAGCCCCGTGCTACCTCGTGTTTGAGGACCTCGACTCGGTTGTGTCGGACAATGTTAGGAGCTACTTTTTGAACGAAGTGGATGGGTTGGAAAACAACGATGGGATTTTTATGATTGGCAGTACCAATCACTTGGAGCGATTGGATCCTGGCATCTCGGTAAGTTGAGCCTCAACCGCGATGGCCATCTCCCATGATGTATTAACGAGAGCAGAAACGTCCCTCCCGCTTCGACCGCAAATACCTCTTCCCCAACCCCAACGAAAAGGAACGCATCGCCTACTGCCACTTCTGGCAAGCCAAGCTTGCCAGCAACAAATCCATCGACTTCCCCGACAGGCTCTGCGACGCCATCGCCGGCATCACAGACAAGTTCAGCTTCGCCTACATGCAGGAAGCCTTTGTCGCCTCGCTCCTCGCCATTGCGCGGGAGGAGACGAAGTCTGACGGCCCTGAGAAGAGAGTGGTGACGAGGATGGAGAAGCTGGCGCTGAGTGTGGATCGCGCTGACGACTGGGTGGAGATTCTGGATGGGAGGGACGGAGGGGATGCCGACTTGGACGGGTTGGTGTTGTGGGTTGCCATCAAGAAGCAGATTGAGATTCTGCGCGAGGGGCTCAGCGAGGACTAGCCGTGCGCTGGAGCAATTTTGCCTTTGTACAAGACTAATACTGACAGATGTTACTCAATGCATGACCTTTCCTTTTCTCTTTGCGGGTTTTAACTAGATGTCTCATGCAAAGGCACCTCAAGGTTCCACAAAATGCCACCCCAATCAACCCTCCGTCGCACCTAGAAGCTTCGCGAGTGACTTCTCAACTACCTGTCCAACACAAGGAGGGAGGGAATCAACGCAGCCTTGGTTGTCCTGGAGGCCTGTTAGATTGCGATACCGTACATGCAACAGCGATGCTTACCTTGACTTTCTCCGCGATTTCTACGATAGTTTCAATGGTAAACTCTTGATTCCCATCGATGAAAGGCTGCGCGGCTTCCGCAGCCTCAGGACAGCTCAATCCCACGCTGAGAAGGCACTAAAACAGGTCAGTTCAGGTTGGTTACGTCTGGAACTGCGTGCTATAATACCGTATCCTTGAATATCTGTTCTATGTCTGGCAATTCCGGCTCTATCGTAGACCCTCGTTACTATGAAGCGTCGGCGTTGGGAAACCCTACTTACCCCCAGCTTTCCGCACTGCGAGCGCAAGAACAGAGGGCAGGCCAAAAACCGCAATGGAAATGTGCGAGAACTGCGGCCGGCGTCAGAGCTGTCAATCACGAGAAGCAAAGCGGCGAGGATTCACCTTCATTCTGCTGATGTACTCTGTTGGTAGCGAAGGAAGAGCTGTGATCCAGCCTTGTCAACTGATATATGCTTGAAGGCTAATTTGGCTTGGTAAAAGAGGAATGGAAATGGCCATGAGCCATATTGGGTGCGGATGATAGACGCATCTTTATACGTATAGACTAAGATGCTCTTACGTAGCTTGAGAGACATGTCTTGAAGTGTTGTATCTCAGAATCGCTTGATTGAGATACCTGGCAGAGCAGCTACTTCATTCTGGCTGTCGCTGCGACAAAATGTACGGTTTGAGTATAGACAACTCGGGTTCAGTAGACTGAGTCAATTGCCACGTCTCTGGCCAAGTCACCGTGTTTCACTTCGCTCATACACAAAAGAGCCTGCTCAGCTACGCCATGGCGACGATCAGTGCTGGTGGAAGAGGGCTGTCTCAGTTCCATCAAGGACAAAAGACGGCTTGGTAAATGCCCCTTCCCGCTCCCCAAGTGTCACAACACGCAACTGGTGCCCAGTTCTGAGTCAAGAGGCGTTGATTGGATCTTCGGGATATGCAGGCTGCTGTTCCCGCCAGACACAAGCGAGAGGAACTATTCGCTTGTAGAGTTTCAACCGGCTGCTACCCTGTGTCTGCTTCACCGCCATCATCCACAAGGAATAATGCCCCAGATACACAAAGCTATTGCGCCAGCGTCTAGCAAATCTAATCAAGCTCCAATTGCATATCTCATGTCTGTTTGCTGTGCCGAAGCTGTGGTTACGAGGCAAAAGACGCAATGCCCTATCTGCAGGGGTAATTTCCCCAGAGGCGTCAATCAATGCACGGAGCGTAAGTTCAGACCAAGTACTTCATTTGAACTAATAGACATCTACCGGTCTGCTCTGACGTGCCAGCCTTGGACAATCTGCTAGGCATAAGGATGAGATGTCCTGAGGCACTGGTCAATGCCCATCCCACTTCCCATGCCAGTTCCCATCACCACGCCCTACAAAAAGAGACCGTAGTCAATAACAGCCCATGATTGCGAATGCACCCTGACGCCTCTGGGCCTGGAGGAAGGGACCAATTTGGGTAGGTATGCTCGCAGCTCACGTTACGGCGCATTCACCAATTCGCCGCAGGATTCGTCAGCCGATCCTCCTCTCTGGTTCAAGCCATCACTGACCACGCTTTGAGAGCCCAAGAGCAAGACCGATGCTTTGCCGAATTATTGTGGCGTCGGCGGGTCGGACAATATTTTATATTATGTTGCATTTAATCTGCCCGCCGGGACGAAGCTGGGGCCAGTTGCAACATTCCCACCCGCGACGCTCTAGCACATGTTTACCTTTGTTGCTTGGCTACCCTATGGAAGCCGAAGCCGAATTGCGTATTGCGTCGCTAGCGAGAGCTGTGGTGAGGGGTTAGGCAGGAGCTGGTCGACTGGCGTTCATCTGGCGTTCAACTGGCGTCGACTGACCGCTCAGCGGAGTACAGGGTACCTGAAACTCAATGCTTGGGCAGTATTGGGACCAGGTACACGGTACGATGTGCTGTAACGTCACATTATGTACCTGACTTGGCATGAAGCTCTCCAGGATGCCTCCTTCCCGCCTCTGTACCGCCGTTCCTGTACCGCCGTGCCTGTACGTACCGCCGTTCCTGCCTGCACCACCGTCCCTGTGCCTGCCATTTTGGTTGCACGAGCCTCCAATTGTGTTGATTCCGTGTCTGAATAAGAAGCTCGCAGTCGGCCCCGAGTAATTCAGTCGGTAAAGATCAATTCCTCCTCAGAAGACCACCACCGCTCCCTCTCCCCATCTCCCGCTTCTCGCCTTCTACTCGGTCCGCAGACGGAACAAGCACCTCACCATGCGTCTCTCCCAGCTCGCCGTCATGGCCGCCTCTGCGGCGACTGTGGCCTCCACATACGTGCCCAGCGCCTCCGTGCCCAGCGCCCTCGTGCCCAGATCTCCCAAGGTCGGCACCATCAAGTACTCCAAAACCGTCCCCGACCAGAAACCCTTCCCCCTTACGCAGGTCGACCTCTCGTACACGGACACGACGCTCGACATCACCTTCACGGCCTACAACGAGACCAACTTCTACTTTGACCCCAAGCAGGGTACAAATGATGACATCTGGCAGTACGAGGTCGTCGAGGCCTTCATCTACAAGGGCACTGGCGACCCACAGCAGTATCTTGAGTTCGAAATCAACCCCAACAACGTAACCTACCAGGCCTTTGTCTATAACCCGTCCAAGAACCGCGCTACGGGCGCCCCCTTTGACCACTTCTTCATTACGGACCCCGCGACCGACGGCTTCTCAGCCAAGACGACGCTGGACAAGGCGAAGAAAATATGGAAGAGCGAGGTCAAGATCCCCCTGGGACTGTTCAACGTGGACAAGGGCAAGGCCAAGGGCACGGAGTGGAGGATGAACTTTTTCAGGACCGTCGTCAGCCCGGACACCTTCCCCGACCAGGGTCTGGGTGCGTGGAGCCCGCCGGACACTGCTAGTTTCCACGTTACCAAGTTTTTTGGCAACGTCAAGTTTGTGTAGGCGATTGATGAGTACCACTTCCACCGACCCATGAGCGATGGCTAGTGACGAGAAGGCGACTCGGCAGCTCAGTCGTTCAGCAGGGGGGAATTACCTTTGTATAATACTCCGTACCTTTACGATAGAACATTGACTCGTACCAACGGCATTTTTACTGTGACCCGGCTTTCTTGAGGGCAATCATTTTTGACAGGGGTCAAGAGCTCTCCACTTTGGCCCAGCTTCTAAAAACAGCCCACCGCTGCACCTCTGCCAATGCACTACCAGTGCTTGAAGAAGATGCCCAGCCGGGCCACGTGGTGATGGAACCAGCACGATCAGCATTTTGCGCAATCCATCTTGGCGAACTCTCTTAGATGCCGGGTTTGCGAGGGCCATGTTAGGGGCAGTAGTGGTGCTGGCCTGTGCTGGCGATATGGCGCGGACGGCAGAGTTGCATATAGAAGAGAGGCAAAATATCCAGCACCGTGCGACCGAGAACTGGGTCTAGTGGGTATCAGTCGGGATCGTGCTGGCCCGTTGCCTCTGTATCGAGCAATACCAGTCTCCTGGAGGCCTTGGAGCCCAGAGGCGTCCACTCACCGCTTCACTAGTTGCGATCTATATAAGCAATAGGCAACCTTGACTCTAATGAATGCAATGATCCAAGTCGCTGATGATGTTGATTCACTGAGAGTCGCGCTGGGATCCTCTCTGATCATAGCCTCGAGGCCTCGGAGACTTCCGGCAAGACAATTAGACCCTCGGCACTGCGAGAGCGTTGATTCCTCATTATCAATCTAGGCTAAACCCAGGCCATGAATACACTCAGCACTACGGAACATCTACCCCAGAAGTGTGCCATGGCAACCGGGATGCAGGGCTGAAGCGTTGGGCTCAAGACAGGCCCAATTGCGCTTTCACACCGGCATCGGAGAGAGCGTCGTATGCAAGACCTCGACTATATTGACTCCATCAGTAAGCAATCAGATGAGCGGCTATTCTTTACCTCCAACCCACGCAGCCCGTGGTGGCAACCTGCTCAGAGCGCGCCCGCACCCGCAAGCTTCCTTATCAATCTATTGCCTCCCCATCGCCGAGCGTGAGCCAACCGGCTAGGAAGCCCGCCAGCCATCTCTCCATTCTGTGTGTCAAGCATTCACAAAACAAGAGAACTATAAAAATTAGCGCAAGGTAGACCATCCCGTCATTGGCCTGCTGGCGCCACCCACGCCGCGGGTTGTGTAAGTGGCCCCGTCCCCGCCCCACCAGCACGGAGAAGCTCGTTATCAGATGATCAAGATAATGAAAATCTCGGTGCTGGGCGTTTTTATTCACGTCAATTTCCGGCCAAGATCCGCACGATGGGGTGCACCATGCAGGAGGCATGTCCAGCCTTGACCCGCCGGCATCCAATCGAGGCATGCTCTGCCGCCGGATCCCTGCGCGGTGCCATGCCCAGCGAGAAGTTTTCGTACCCCTTTCTTCAGTCTAAACGCGCGCAGTAAATAGCGCGAGCTGTTGGCTCTACGCAAGCTGTGGGTAAGGACGCACACCAGTCAGTCTAGGTTGTTCCATGGTTCGGTCCGGTATGGGTGCTCACTGCTCAGTCGAACCATTCGCGGAAATATCCGTCTTGGTGTATGAGCCGCCGTAGCCGTTGTACAAGATAAATGCTCTCGATGCCCCTGTAGTGCGCAATCCTACCCTGCTTCTTTTTTTTTTAACCTTGTTCCAACACCACTAAGTTACCAGCAGGAGCTTTTTATTGCTGCTGCTGCTGCTGCTGCTGCTGTGCCTTGAACACGTATCGACCGGCCCCGTCGACAGACAACCTCTGGACAATGGCCATCCCCAACGAGGTCCCGCCTCATCAGGCGCCCGCGCCGGATCTCGTCGACCCGGAGAAGAATTCTACCCACGACCAAGATGTGCATGAGATGAAGGAGCCTAGATCAGACGATAGCTCCGAGTACAAACAGGAGGGTGTGAAGCAGGTAGAGGCCATCACCACCGTCTGGTCCAAGCAGTTGCTCGTAGTCATGTTCATTCTGTAAGTCCCCAGCTTGCTCTCTTCCTTTGCGTCGCGTTGCTCGCAATGTTTCCCGTCTCGACGGCGCAGCCAATGCTGACCCCTCAGCCTCTACCTCGTCTCTTTCTGCGACAGCCTCCTCCAATCCATACAAGGCAACCTCGTGCCCTACGTCACGTCGTCGTTCGGCCAGCACGGCCTCCTCGCCGTAACCGACATCGTCGCCACCATCCTGGGCGGCGTCTGTAACCTCACCATTGCCAAGATCATCGACATCTGGGGCCGCTGCGAGGGCTTCGTCCTCATGGTCGTCTTCGTCGTTGTCGGCATGATCATGAAGGCGACCTGCAAGAACGTCGAGACGTACGCCGCCGCCCAGGCCATCTACTGGGTTGGCCACCTCGGCATCCAGTACATCATCACCATCATGCTGGCCGATATGACGACGCTCCGCAACCGATTGATCCTATTCGGTCTCCAGCAGACGCCTCTCATCGCCACAACATTTGCTGGACCTGCCATCGCCGAATTGTTTTACTCGCAGGTCAACTTCCGCTGGGCTTTCGGCTCCTTCTGTATTATCCTCGTCGCTTTCAGCATTCCGGTCGCTCTTGTTTTCGTGTACAGCAAGCGCAAGGCCGTTCGTCTGGGTGTCTTCCCCGAGCGGCCTCGTGATCGCACGTTCTGGCAATCGTTCAAGCACTACTTTGTCGAATTCGACGGTATGTACAATCCTTCCCAGCATTAGCGTCGGTCAAATTGACAGTGTGTCTTCCCAGTTGTCGGCATGTTTCTCACCGTGTTTGGCTGGTCGCTGCTCCTCCTCCCCTTCAGCCTCGTCGGGACGGCCGCCAACGGATGGAAGACGGGATACATCATCGCCATGATTGTCCTCGGCGTGGTTCTTCTGGCAGCCTTTGTGGTGTGGGAAAAATACTTTGCGACCGTTTCGTACTTCCCCTTCAAGTATCTCAAAGATCGCACCATTCTTGGCGCTTGTCTCCTCTATGGAATCATGTTTATCTCCACCTTGTAAGTGTGCCCTTTCCAGAGCTTGTTTGGGAAATACCTGACTAACACGGCCACAGTGCTTGGGATATATACTATGGCTCCTATCTTCAGGTTGTCAATGGTCTAGATATTACCACCTCTGGATATGTTCTCAATTCATTCTCCCTGATGTCGTCGTTCATTGCACCATTTCTTGGAATGTAAGTTCTCCTCCGTTCGGTCCTTACTAGCAGCCAGTCACTAACCAGTTGCAGATTGATACGCTATACTGGCGACTTCAAATGGCCGGCCATCGCCGGGATACCAGTTTCAGTTCTCGGAACAGCACTACTCATCTACTTCCGAACCCCCTCGACTCATGTCGGCTACCTCGTCATGTGTCAGCTCTTCAACGGGTTTGCAACCGGCATCTGGGCCCTCACCGCACAGCTTGCCATCATGGCGTGCATTGGACACCAGGATATTGCAGTCGCCATTGCCATGTTCGGGCTTTTCGGCTCCATCGGGGCCGCTATTGGACAGGCCATATCGGGCTCTCTGTGGACCAACGTCCTCCCCGAGAAGCTATACGAGTTCATGCCTGATGACAGCAAGAACCTGACTGCAACAATCTACGGCGATATTACGCTGCAACAGTCGTATCCGATGGGGTCGCCGATCCGCGAAGCCATCATCCTAGCATATGCAGATGTCATGCGCAAAATGGCTATTGTCGGCGCGGCTTTTATCCCCCTCTGTCTCGTCTGCGTGCTCATGTGGAGAAACATCAATGTGAGGAAGCTGGAGGAGACCAAGGGGAACCAGAACAAGGGCAATGTGTTTTAGAGCAAAAGTCTACAAGTAGTAATAATAAATTGACATGTACTTTGACAAGGAGACTCGAAGATTGTGCACCCTGTCATTGGTGATCGTTGTTAGTTCTGGAAGCTGGAATTGTTTCTGTAAGCCCAGCACTCCCTGGTATTCCTTCCTCTGAACCACTTATGCATGGCTGGAGAATAAACTAGCCGATTTAGTGAGAAATATAGCAGCTGTGATGCTTCCTTGCAAAGCATGTTTACCAAATAGCACTTAAGCTGCCCGCTAGTATATGGGGGTGGTTAATCTAGTTTGAGGAACCACGTTCTCGTAGCTTCACCCAGAATGAGCAGCTCCCCTCGGGCCTCGCTTAGACGGAAGCACGAGGCCCTCTTCCGATCCGGATGATTCGTGCGTTCTCGAGTAGACCCATGTCATGGGACCGAAGAGTCGCCATCACCATTGCACATGGCCCCCCCAATGAGAAGACTCCAACAGCTCTAGTTCATGCACCTGGTGTTTTAACAACGTTGGGTTACATTGTTAGAAATAGCTGTTAAAACCGACGTATTGCGGGGTAATAGCTCGTGAACGAGCGAGTAATTGGCACAGAAGACTCCATCGAAGCGCCAAAACCTTGTGCATAGAGTGGTGGCTGGCAATCTCCCGTGATGCTTACACGCATGCCGAGGTTTCAAGCTTGGCTGGGCATGCATAAAATGACTTAGCATGCGAACCAACCCACGATGATATGGTGGTGGTGCTATATAACAACTATTCAAAGTACGTGGCATTGTCTAATACCTCAATAACCCATCCCAGCGATGCGACGCATCGGATACTCTGGAGGCGACAGTCCCCGGCCAAACTCAGCGAGAATCCCCGACGTCGCGACAGTGTGACAGCGTCAGAACTTGGCAAGTATCAGAGGGGGCACACTAATTATCCAGCCAATCTATTCATTGAGGGATGAGAAGACTTGTCAAGTCTGGTCGATGCATAAAATTGGGAGTGGCAGGTCATGACAGCCTCGTCGGGGCGTGGGGGTTCTTTGCCAACTCATGACTCGGGCCTATGGATATTGCATCTTTCCATTTGAGCTACAGGCTTGAGTAATGTTTGTAACTGATTCAGATCCTAGCCGCTTTTAATATACATGACTGTAAGAGCCGATACGCACCAGTATCTCGATAGCCGGCGCGAAGCCAGACAGGACTGCTAGCAGGGCCAACCAAGTTTGAAGACGGGCTCGTAAATGGCCTAACATTGTCATCTAGATGTTAAAAGCCAACAATTCTGGTTTGCTCTCATCGTGGAATCCAGCTGGAGGTTCGACCATGCTCCATCAAGTTGAGATACTGGGGTTACTTTCGGATGAGGCGGTCTAAACTTGTCAAGAGGCGGCAGCGCCACAGAGGAGGCATTCAGATAAACAACACGACGACGACTCTATCGCATTTAAATCACCCACCAGTCATTGCCCCGGTTGCTTCCCCACGGGGAAGATCCAGCGCCCGCGCCAACTAGAGGCATAGCCTCTCCACGATCAGGCACATTTTGCCTACCATAATATCCGTAGCCACAGTCTTGGCCCTTTGCGCATGACCCAAGCAGGCTCATCAGCCATACCAAACGGGAACGTGGGAAACCAAGAGAGTGCAAGGATCGGGCCACTCGGTTTACCTCTCTCGCACTCACCCCATCTACAGAGGCACCTCTTGGCTAGTCGAGTGTGTTTGCGCAGCCTGTGGACCAACCAGGCCATTTAAAGAACCCCGGGGTTGTATTTTGATTGCGGCGCTCGGCCCGACTGGGGAGTAGCCACGCAACTGCATATATGAATCGTTCAGAGGCTTGTTGTACCTTGATAGTACGAAAGGACTAGGCTTGTAGCCTCTTTAGCTGCAGGATGGCAATCGGATGTTGGTGGATACATGGCAATGGGCTATGTGTTGGTGAATATAGAAATGCTCTCTACATGTTGCTCTGCCCAGTCTTGTCACGCTTAGACAGACATCCAACATCCTTGCTTGTTCGTTCATTGTAGACTTTCCGCGGCTAGCATCGCGGAGAAGGCGAGATGCAGACAAGAGCATAGTTTAGTATGGAAACGAGGGATCACTCATATCCCGATAGCTATATAAGTCGTCGAGACCGCCGTCGAAAGAGTAGAACATCGTTTTGCATCAGTCCATTGTGAGCAAGTCCATCTCCACCAGAATAAAAGATAAACCCCAAGCTCCTCGGTCTCCTACCAACATGCCTTCCTCCCTGCTCAGCCTGACGGCAGCCATGCTGGCTGTCGTCGCCCAAGAGGCTCAAGCCCAGCTCTTCACTGTCAACTGCGCGGCTCTCACCATTCAGCGAGCCGACCCCATCGTCTCCCCCGGCATCCTCTCCTCTCACGTCCACGCTGTTGTGGGAGGCACTGCTTTTCAGTTGACTCAGTCCAACAGTGTGGCTCGAGCTGCCAAGGCTACCACTTGTGACAAGGTGCTCGACAACAGCAACTACTGGCAGCCTCAGCTCTACCATCAGCGAGCCGATGGCAAGTTTGAATATGTCACCTTTCAGGGAGTTGTATGCTTTCACTGCCTCGAGACCTCCTGTTCTGTAACTCAAGACTAACTCGATGACCTTCAACAGGCTGCATACTATATCAGCAGAACCTGCAACTATGCCAATGGACGGACCAGCTGTGACGGCGCTCCGGATCCAATTGCCCCTCCCGCTGGTCTGCGCATGATTGTTGGCACCCCAAACCGAAGGTATGTTTTTACCCTCATCACTGCTCTCCCTCACACAATTCTGCAGCACCATTTGCTCACTTACTGTAGGGATTATGACGACAAGAACCTCGAGCACCGCGCCATCTCACACGTCTGTCTCGGAACTGACGTTCCAGAGGGCCCATATCTCCCCAAGGTGAAGTGCGAGCGCATGAGGGCCGAGACGTTCTTCCCATCCTGCTGGGATGGTAAGAACCTGGACAGTGCCGACCACAAAAGCCATGTAAGTTGGGCAACATGATCATGGTTGAAAGGTTCTTGACCCTAATCTGTCATGGCGCAGATGGCGTTCCCCGAGCATGGCGACTACAACTTTGGCGTCTGCCCCCAGTCGCACCCCATTGCCACCTTCTCCGTCTTCTTCGAGTTCTTCTACGACACCGGTGCGATCCAGAACTTTAACCGCTGGGTCTGGGCCATGGGTGATGCTACTGGCCTTGGCCTGCACGGCGATTACCTCCAGGGCTGGACCGACCAGCAGCGCCTGGAGGAAGCCATGAGGACCTGCACCGGCGCCAACGGTGTCAATGATCCCAACTGCAGCTTGGTCATCAATGGCTCTGCTGGCCACTCCAGCTCGCAGAAGGTTGAGGTTGCTCCCCCCACTGAACAGGTCGGTCTCAATGGTCCTCTTGACAAGCTCCCTGGCAACAACCCTGTCACCCCATAATTGGAGAATTTGATTGGTGGAAGTAAGGTAAAATGACAGGCTCGCAACGATGGAACCTAGCAGGGCCGATCACTCCCGCTTGCAAGACTCGGCTGGTGGATCTGGGAGCGACAATAAGATGGATATATTGAGGGGCAGTTTCAATGAGATTGTACATACTTATGGATAGTGGTAATGGCATGTTTCTGCCGCGCACCCCCCTCCACATTTGCTTGTTTCCATTGTGTGGTTCTTGGGTGTTTAATTGTGAGACATGGCTTGGCGGTAAAGTGACGTGAGAGGCGCTGTTCGCATCGGTTCCTAGCGCTTCTGCTCGCAGAATATCAAAGATCACATTCCTCCGCGGCATTACACCAGGGGCAGTCTAACATGCACTGCAAATTGCAAGGATTGGCTGGGTTGGGCTACACCGGCGGCTACGCTATTTCCATTCTCCTTATTGTGTTGTCATACTTTTGCGACCATCTTGTTAAGCTCACTACAAGATTTAGGTCGGCTAGCTGCGCACAGTCGATTGCGGTTCTCAAAATCTTCACTTCAAAAGAAATGCTTCAAATTGGTACATAGGTGGTTGATTTCACATCGACGCCTGATATTACATTTTTCCAATCGCAGGCACGACTGCAGATTACTGGAAGATGTCGTTCTGGGCGCCCTCCTTGAAGCCCATCTTCATGTTGTAGCCTGGTGACTGGCCGCAGGGAGCCTTGACATTGTTCCCTTCCTTCTCTGCAATGTCATCGTTAGCATTTCCTCTAATCCATGCATCGCAGGCTACTTACGGTTCCAGGCCATCATCTGCTTGGCGCCCGCGACACACTTGGTCTGGTCGTCCTTGCACCAGACGGGGGCCTTGGCCGTGGCGAGCTTCTTGGTAGACGAGCTGCCGGTGACCTGGCACCTGTGGTTCTGCATGTACATGTTGGGCATACCGCCTGTTATATTCAGTTAGTATCAAGAAGCCATGACACGAGTGCTGACCGAGACATACATCCGTCGGGGATCCACAGCCACGCGCAGTAGCATCCTCCCTCGGGACAGGCAGGGAGATCCTTGGGGACGTCGTAGTAGGTCTCGCGGTACCAGGGGGTGCTATAACGTGTAAGTTTGGGCATCCGAGTGAAGAAGAATGCGATGGCATTGCGAAGGATGGAAACCACGTACTGATATCGGACGCTGAACACGACAAGGTTCTCCATGGTGACCTTGGAGATGTCGCTTTCGTATGAGATGGCAAATGCAGTGCCCGCAGCAGTACCGACGTCGTGAGTGTGAAGCTCTCCCCCCTTCCCATCGGGGTTGTCGGCGAGACACTTGCGAGGGTTCCCAGGGCCGACCCAAGGCTCAGGGCGGTCGCCGCCGTCGTCCCACTTGGAAACCTTGGTTCCGTTGTAGGAGAGAGTTGTAAAGGCGCGGTTGGTGGCCAGCTCGGTCTTTATCTGCCCACCGGCGGGAATGTTGAGGAACTCGCCAGCAGGAGGAGGGACCTGGTCGCAGCCACGGTCATGCTGCATCCACCAGTCTCTCTTGGAGAGTTGGTACAGTGGGTTAACGACGAGGTTGGTGTCTTGGTCGTCGACGCTGGTGTCGTTCCCGCCCTGGAGTGAGAGTTAGCATGGACATTACAGCAATGTCTCATCGGAAGCCGACTCGCCTTGCAATACATGCCGGGATTAAAGGCAGCTATATGGGCGCTGACGGCCGTGACCAAAGAAAGGAGAGCGACGGCAGGAATCATATTGATGATGTGTCAATCTAATTGAATTACTGAGAAGAGGGCTTAGAGGTGAAGGTACAATTTGAACAATGAGTGTGGTTCAAGGACAAGACGCTGAGGAAGCAGAGAGATGGTTGATTTATATGTCGACAATTCAAACCTCACAACTTTGAGCCAACACGATATCCGAGTCGGCTCCCTCACGGCAGATCAGAGTCAGAGCCTTCGCATCCGCCCAGCCTGTTCACCGAACATCTGTGTCCACGACGAGCCCATCCAACTGTTCTCCCCTTACCCTGCCGGACCTGATTTAGGCTTATCGCCGTACCGATATGCCGGTAGCTGCAATTGCGCAGGTACCGCACGGCAGTTCTAGTGCTTCGTATGGAGTATAGACTAATAGGCAAGTTCGGAGATATGATACGGACTCTTCAACTATGCGCTGCCCGCGATCCATCGAGACGCTCCATCAGAGTCAGGATCACCCCCACGGAACCCCCAATTCTAACTGTGGGGAAGCACAACGTTATTCCAGCGCTAAAATTCCCGATGGAACAGTTCCTCTGGCTAGTATGCTTCCTGGAGCGTTCTGCGCCACGACACACTCGTCGCTAGATGCGGTAGGGGTGGAAAACTTCATACGGTATTCCCTCCCATGATGCCGCTCATTTCGGGGCCCTCCAATATACTGTGTACAAAACGTGGTGATTTGTTCATGCGGGACGATGATGGACAGTAAAGCGAGACTACATTAGCCAGTGAGTTTGGCCGTGGAAGAACGACTTGCTGGCTTCTGTACCTTGGAGTAGGACTTGACAGAACAAACGGAGCACCAGAGAAGGAACCAATAATGAAGATCCCAACTAGTCGTGATACGTTTCCTACCTCTCAAGTCTAACTCGCGCAGTATTACCAAGCACTCTAGGCAGCACTGATCTCGACAATACGTGGTGTAAGTTCCATAGCCCATTTTAGTGGAGATATCTACTCACCATTTTCTCATTCTTCTAAAGCAGAAGGACTTATTGGAATAAACAGAGTATAGAGTACTTTAGGAAGGATCTAGTGATAAGATCCTAACTCGTCGTGACAAGTTTCCTGTCTCTCAAGTCCGACTAGCGCAGTGTTACAAATCACTCGAGGCGACACTGGTCCTAGCGACAATTGCTGCGGATTTCGCAGCCCCTTTCGGTGGAGATGTCTGCTCGCCATTTTCTCATTCTTCTCTATGTCTTGTAGATGGGCGGTGTTAGTGACAAGTTCGCTTCTCTTCATGGAAGCGCCACCACTTAGTGCCGACCTAAAGACAAAGACGACTACCGCCACCAGGCAATGCGGCTCAAAGTAAGCCGGCATTTGACTATAGCACCAATTTGGCATTGCGAACTGACTTATTACCATTTCGGGATCGATGTGCCGCCGTCCTGCAGTGATGGCTGAATCCGGGCTTCACTGGAGATGGCCTCTTATGGGTTTAAACCCGATAGCCACCCGGGCCTTCAAAATGCTCCGAGGGTGGGACGGGAGCATTTTCCTTACCGGTATTAATAATCTTATCTTTACGTTTCTTTTTTCGCACAATCACTTATTGTATGCCAACGTTCGTCAAATCCATTAGCGTGGGCAGCGACACCAGACGGCCTGTTGAGTCGGTGCCTGCGCGAACGCCTCCCTTCCTCACATCCCACCAAAACAGACCCTTCAGCATCACCGCTCGCGAGCACTGCGATATCAGCTCGACCATGCACCGGATACACCTCGCCGCCGTAGGCAGACATTTGGCTGACATTTGGCTGACAACAGTTGCAACGAATAAGGAGTGATTCCCCTCAAAACCGGACCGTCAATGACATCATCTGCCAACGCGCCATTAAATGCGCCTCGTCTCATGTGCTCTTTGTTCGCGATTTCTGGTTCTTGCATCTCCAAACAAAACAGCTGCTGCTATTGATCACGAATCTTTGATTCCACCGAACCTTCGTGACGGCCGCTGGAATTGCTAAACATCAAGTGGAAGACCGCATTCCCTTCACCACCAAAACGCTGCCATGTCTACTGTCGCGGCCGTCGAGGACAACACCCCCTTCCTCACCAAGGCCTACGCCCTCCAAAACCCAGAGGAGGCGCGCAAGCTCTACGATGACTGGGCTGCCACTTATGAAGCAGACGTGACCAAGGAGTCGCAGGATTATGTCGCCCCGGGACTCGCCAGCGAATACGTCCGCAAGCTCCTGGGCTCCGCTACGATCGGTGAAGATGTGGAGATCCTCGATGCCGGCTGTGGTACCGGCCTGGTTGGTATCCATCTTGCCAAGGATGGGGCCAAAAAGATTGACGGGGTCGACTTGAGCTCCGGCATGCTCAAGGTTGCCCGTGGCACAGGCGTGTACCGAGACCTGGCCACGGCCGACCTCTCTCAGCCGCTCTCTGCCAAGGACAAGTCATACGATGTGGTAGTCTGCATCGGGACATTGACCCAGGGTCATGTTGGCCCTGCCGCCCTGAGTGATTTTGTCAGAGTTGTCAAGACCAGGGGCCTCATCGTAGCGACCATCTTGGACTACATCTGGGAAAAGGATGGCTACCGAGCCGAAGTAGACAAGCTGGTCGGCGAGGGCAAGGCCGAGCTGGTAAGCGCAGAATTGGAAGAGTATCGCCGCGGTGCTGGCGTCAAGGCCATCATGGCGGTCCTCCGGGTGCTTTGAGTGATTTGAAAGTGACAGTGAAAGCGAAGGCCCAATAGTTGAGTATTGGCTTGTGTTGAGTCTGCGAATGATGAACGTCTTTATGCGGAATATGTCTGATGGGGATGGAACGCAGTACGTGCTCCAGCCAAGGCTTTGCATCAATAACCTAAATTGACTACGATGGCCAAAGAGTGATTTCTGAGCTTGAGATTACTTGTAGTCGAATTGTTCCCGACAGACTTGCTATTCAGATGACATATCAAGAGTCTTTCAAGTACATTGCCTTGGTCGAAGTTATTAACTGGTATAAACAAACAAGCTTTTCGTGACGTGATTGTCTCCAGAGCCAGCCCACAGATTATGTTACGGAAAAGAAATGCGCCCCCAAATTAAATACAGAATTATTGGCAACGCCATTAGACAAAACGTGTTTACCTAGTCGTATTACGCAGTCGCCCCCGCCTTCAGGTCCATCTGGATCACCGCCTCGCCCCATTTGGGCAGTTCTGCGTCGCTGGCAGGGACCTCGACGTCTGTACTCTGGATGCTGATGTGGAGGCCATCGACTGCCTTTTGGTCGACGGGCTCATTGTTGCTTCCGAGCACGGCAAAACGCAAGTGCTCCTTCAGGAACGGCAGCGTCGCCTTGGGGTCCAGGCTAGGTATGTCTCCAGCAGCAACCAGCTTCATCAAGGCCGCCGTGAGCGGTACGGCTGCGGAAACCTTGATGTCGGAGCCGGTGCTGCGGTTCATGTTGAAGATGGCCGCGATTCCGACCAGGTTCGAAGTGGTATTCCACTGGGCGTAGTCGGATGGAGGCTCTCCAACAAAGATACTGACGGTGAAGACGCCGTCGAGGGCCTCAATGCCTACGAGCACGTTGGCAACCCACTCGGTGTAGTGGTCATTCTTGACGACTTGCGACTTGCGCGGCGGTTTGGCATCGGGCTTGACATAGAAGGAGCCGGCGCCCCCGGTGACCTTTCTGGCGTCGTTGGTGGTCCTGTCCTTGAGGTTGCTGACGTCTCGTTTTTTGGTCTGCAGGTTGGCCGGGCTCTGACCGCCATACCAGGTGTTTATTTTCTTGACGAGAGTGGCGCGCAAGTTCTTGGTTCTAGCATCAGTGTCGGCATAGGTATATCCCATCGATTCGGTGTTCCTGGACATGTCCGAGGTCCACCAGGCTCCGCTCTTTGACGATGAGAACGGAAGAAGGGGCGTCTTTGCATTCTGAGTTGTTCCCTGGCGAGAAGTATAGGTCTGTTCTCCCGACGGCATGGAGGTCATCCAAGAGTTGGGGTACACAACTTGCCACATGGCAATGAGACGATCCGTGTTGACGTGGTGCAAGAAGAACAGCGGGTCGAAGGCTGACAGGGGGACGTAGGCCATGTGACCATTCAATCCCGTGTAGACGTGAACGAGGTCGTGGATGGATTCGATGGAGTCGGCATTGGTGTTGTGCTGGGAGGCGTAGGCCTTGTTGCTGAAGGAATTGTAGTTGCTAGAGCTAGAGAAGAGGTTGTAGAGGCGCTGTTGGATCTGGGGCGTCCGGGCCAGCATGGCCGAGCTGACTTGCGAGTTGTCCGAAGGCGGATTCTTGAAGCGCGTGTCGGGCGCCCTCTTTGTCTCGGGCCATTGGTTCAACTATTCCATGTCAGCGACGGCTGCGAGACACAACGTTGCGAGCTATTGGAGCCAACATACCGGGGAGATGGCAAGGGCGTTGCTGTTGAGGGGGTGGAATATGTAAGAATACAGAGGGTTGCTAATGGTCTGGATGCCATTTGGCCCATTTTGCTGGACCGTCTTCATGCCGAAGACGGCCGGGAAGTGTGACTGGCCAGCGGGAGCATATCGAGACCAGTCCCAGTATGGGATGCGGAAGTCTGAAGCCGCGGCTTGGTACAGCTTCCTCTCGGCCGGGTCGGTGAACTGGGCAGCAATCTGGTGGGTGATGTTGAACATTTGGGCCTGTGCCTGTCAGTATACCACGGCGAGGTGAGACAAAGTCGTCGTCCTTACCTCGAACAGGGTGAGGTAGGGCCTGTGCCAGGTGGGAAACATGAGCGAGTTGTGCGCGCAGTATCCAGACTGCACGCCGTTAGCGTATGGGCCAACTCCATTCCACGGAGTGAATGGTGCGCCGTGAATGCCTGGATATATCGTTAGCACAATGCATGGGCCTGCAAGAGCATGCCAGAGCGCGACGACATACCAGCAATCTGGTAATATGAAAGAGCGTCATTCTGGTCTGCCGACATGAAGACGTGCAGAGCCAGCATGTAGAGGTTCCATCTATACTTGCTCGCCTTCACGTCGCGGATCTCCATCCGGTAGGGAGTAGTTCCATCGGATCGCTTGGGGAGCGGTGACACGACGATGCGTCCCGACGGTGCCTTGGGAGAGGTGATCTTGGATTTGAACTTGTACGACTGGCCAAAGGCCAGTATGCCGCCGAGGGCATAGGCCAAGAAGATGCTGGCCTTCATGGTGAGATGTGTTGTAGGAAAGTCGACGCAAAGGCGGCAAACGGCGTGAGACAGGAGATGAAGGAACAGGACGAAGACACAATAGACGATATTAGATAGAAGATAACGGAAATTTTTCGAGCAGAAGTAAGGGACGAGAAATGAGGTGGTAATAAACGAGTGTACCAGAATAATTTCTTTGTCTGTGCCGAGGGGCCGAGAACAGACGTGCCGACAGCGCAGGCTTGACGAGTAACTCCCATTCCATTCAATCGAAGGAATGGCAGAGACGGGCGACAGCTATTATAAGAAAGATGAACGGCCGAGCTGACAGGGTCGACCGGGGCTCCATCTGCCCATGGCATGGCGATTTGGGCCACCATGCCGCCGCGTCCGAGAGAGTGGGCTGAGCCTCGATCAACCTTAGACGCGCCTACTACCGACATGACTTCCTCGAGATCTGTCGCCGCCCACTAGATAGTAGACGAGAAAGGGGGCCCATGTGGACGAGGCCAATCGGCGCGCCACCAGCTTCCTCCACCCACGCACTGACTGCGAGGAACGGTGGCCGTACATGGAGCTGGGGTATTAGCCCGCCCCAGCACTGGCCAATATAGCCCTCTCGTATCTGCACCAGGGCACCACCGCTTCGTTGTTTTCCCCTGAGCTGACCGAGGCGCTAGTTTGATTGGCAGGGAACGAAGGGTCATGGAGTCATGGACGACTCCGACGCGGGCGCCGACCACTTGCCAATAGTGCAGCGCTTGCGGCCCATGATGCAATGGAACTGCCTAGTTCATACGGCTCTCACCGTTTCCCAATCTACGGCTCGCTAGTCGACCCATTTCTAGCGCGGGCTCGTGGGAATTTTCCCTCTGCGCCATCCTTGGACCCGCGATAGTTCGAGCCGGTCTGCTGGGCTCGTCGGCAAACTCTGCCGGGACAGTCGGGACAGCGCTGGCTGCTTCTCCCTTGAGATCGTCGCGACCATGACGCCCACAGCAGCGCAGGTGACCTCGACTCTCCAAAAACCAAAACTAAGGCAGGGAGAAGAGGCCACAGGCCGGGCCATGGGATTACACCCCTGTCGTTTGCGGTGTGGCACAGAGCTGAATACGAGCGCGTGGAAGGTCCGAGTGGACGGGGACCAATGGCCTTGATGGAGTTAAAAATATCATCGCCCTGCCGTCAACCTTATAACTTTGCTTTTACGAAGTTTGGAGTAAATGGCTTTTGAGATGGCACTATGGGAGCGGTCTTGCCCATGCAGCTGAGGTGTCGTATCGAGTCGAGGGCTTGGCCGCATTGGAGAATGGCGTGTAAACACTACTGCGTGGCATCTGCGTCTTGCCCTCCACTGCACTAAGCCATTGTTCAACAAGCCCCCCAAGTCATGGTCTCTTGGGAAAAGCTATCAATAGCACCCTCATTTCGCTTCAGCCCTAGTTGCAGCTGGGCCACCGCCTCAGGTGTGGGCCGACTAATGTGGCCGCCTTCTCAAGTGGTCGGTATGGCGTCCTTTGTTCTCCGCTTACAACACAAGTTGAAACTTGAATGTGGTAATTGCTACTCCGGAATGGGCATCAGCGTATGGAGTAGTTGGTCTGGGTGCCCCAACATGAAACATGAATCAATCACCGTCGACCAAGCATTTCCCTTGTTGGAGATATAATAACACTCGCATGTTTCCTTCGCAGCAACACTCTTAATAATCTTAATAATTTTAATCATCGTAATCATCTTAATCATCTTAATCATCGTAATAATACCGCCTTGGCAGTTGTGATCCGCTTCGACAGTGACAGAGTCATCGCCGCTGCCAGGAGCCAACCCACTCATGCCGGCCACCGAGGTGTAGACAGCAGAGCACAAGCCATGGCGCCCGAGTCTAGGCGCCATCACAGACCACGAGCGCAAGGCCGCATTGATGGGCGCCTATCCGTCAGTCTGTCGTCCGAAAGGAGCGGTGCGAGAACAGCGCAACTCTCTAAGTGGCAGCCCGCATCCGCACCGTGGCGTGGTGACGTGGCGTATGCGGCGTCGCCAACGAGGCAATCGCTGTCTTTCGCAAATGGCGGTGGCGGGTGCGCTGCGAGATCAAGGGCCGCTCGCTCTCACACTATTGGCGTTAGTTCTTGTTGCTTGTTGAATGTTGAATGCTGATTTGGCCAGCGTTCGTATTTGCAATGCCAAGCTGCGGCTGTGAAAGCTTGACCAGCCTTACGACGCCGCCGCTCGAAACAAGCAACGTCCCTCAATCCATCATCTCGATGCCGGCGACCTAATTTTAGGGGTCCTGCCAATGCTCGTCTGCGGTGCGACAGGCCACGGCATTCATTGTCTTGCCGCGTTTCACGGAGATGAATGGACGTGTCTGCCCCTCTCCCACCCTTCCGCCTGTGGCATCACAAGAGTCAACTTCAGTAGATGCAGTCGGATGCGATGCCCTTCGTGTATGCATGCATTCTGTTCCTTTTGGTCTCCTATGACCGCAACGGCCGTGCTGCTCCATCCGGGTCGGAGCCCGACTGATATGCCGGTGCGACTCCTTGGCGGGAGCGCGCATTGATGGGCTATGCCGAACAGCAACTGCCGAACTGTGGATTTGATGCCATCCCAGGCCAGATTCGCAGAATCGCGTCCACTTCAACCGCTGATTCATCAACAAACGAAGAGCGATTGCCAAGATGATGCCTGAGATGACCCCATGATGACTGAGACGAGCCACACACAAGTGTAGTAGTAAGGCGGGCGATGAGTACAGACGGGACAGGCTAGGTGTAATCATGTAGGCGTGGAGCATTGCAACCAAAGCATGCAACACTTATTACCAAAATGAACTGATATGCACCTCTTGTGAAACCATCTCATTGAACGAGCTGTCAGCAAGCCGCCTCTGCAGCCTCCATCAGACGGCGCATTTGCAGAGAGGTGCCTGGCAGGAGGGAGGGTTAGGCGCAGAGCCGACCGCTACCGCACACCAATGATACAATACCACATCATTTCAATGGCCTCTACAAGTCGCCAGATATTGGCAGACACGTTGTGATCGACAGGCCAAATAGCGACGACAACATTAATACGAGGAGGCAGCGGGGCGCATGGAGCTTCTGCTCATGCACCCATCATCTAATGGGAATCAAATACATTCACAACGCTTCTTCACAAGGCAACACTTGGGCGATTGTTCTTGGCACTTGGTCCGCTCCTAGAGGTAGGGCGTGCAATCATCCAAGGCTTTACACTCAGGTCGGCGCCCGTAAGGCGCTTCAGCTGGAACAACACAGAGGCGGCGTTGCCCGCCACGCCGGTTGGGCATCTCGCGAGATTTTCAGCTCATAAGCACTGCCTTTTTATTTTACGACATGGAAACGACACTCGGCCTCTCGGGTTCCCGATTCTCAGCTGGCAGCTATCCAGCAAGAGGCATCGCTGGGCCCACATAGTCTCTCTTCACGTCGCTGCCGTTGGCGCCCATGAGCCATGAGAGAAGCCAGTCGAAGCAATTCCACCAGGCAATATGCCCCCAAGGCCCTGGTTGCTGGATATTCTGGCGCTGCAAGGTGGCACCGTGGTGAATGGTAGCTGGCACTTGTATAAGACGGATAGCAAGGTGTGTGGTGGTAGCTCGATGGGTTGGCCTAAGTAGGCAGTAAAGGAAGTATGCCCCCAATGTCGATTAACTAGAAGGATATTGGTCAAACCCAATTCACGCAATCTTGCAAGTCTTTTCTGGCAAGCCCACATCTCACTTGGTAAACACGATCCAGTGCCGGCTTGCGCAATTGCTGCATCGACGCGTCCTACAAAGTAGGTTTGTAGTCATCGACGCAACAGATGTGAGGATTGGCATTAACCAATCCGTGAAAAGGGTATCCTAATAAGGGCCAGCTACACGCTGGGTGCTCCATATGTTGAGTGCTGTTGCTTCTATACATCTACAGTGAACCCAAACCAGCTCTTAAGCACCTCCGCGGCCAATGCTTCTTCCACATTGTGTCAATCCACCTTTGATCACTAGAATTGAGATGCCAGTGATGTTTTCTCACGCCGCCTCGCAAGGAAAGAATCCCGCCGCGGATGCGGTACCAGTGTGTTGGCCATTCACGCTGTGACTGCGAGCCCGTCGACAGTCAACGGTCACAATCATAACCAACTGCGGGGGACAACAGCCATAACCGCAAAAGAGCCAAGCGTACTACGTCGTGTCCTGGCACGACAACATGGGCTTGTTGAAAGGTGTCAACGAGCTGTAATCGCCTATTGAGAGGTTCGATTCCATGGCGTTGTCATCGATGCAGCGGGGATGCTTGCGTTGAGTCACATTGTTCTTCAAGTAAGTGGACGGCCGGTAGATGGTGACTCTGTTGGCATCGGCTCACGACACTCTACAAGTAAATAGATCATTGCATTACCATAGACACCAAGTAGACACATGAAACCACCCAGTAAGAAGAGCAGCATGTAGCGCAGGATGTAGAATAGCAGTTGCCGCAGTGAGCTGCGTTTCCTAAATACGACGATACCTTCGTTTGGGCTCTCCTGGAGTCGTAGATGCAAGACGGCTAGCCATGGCCTTCCATTCTGGCTAGAATGCTCCTTGCCAGTCGTTCCTGGGTCTCTAATTCCGTGCGCGAGGTCCCACGTCCGATCCATTATCTTGGCCGTTTAGAATGAGATTCCCCAGCACTCTCATAGCTTGCGCCTCCTCCCAAGCTAGAGAGCATCAAGCAATGGCAGCATATCAGTCGTTGAGAGGCTTTCTTTCTTAAAAATGCAACTTAGTATGTTTGCGTTATCAACAACTCCTCTGTTCGCCACTCAAATGTAGTGGCGCTGTAACACCACTAAAAAACGTCCACCACTTCCAGAATCTCTCATCGCCTTGTTTAATGCAGATGACTGCTGCGTCGACAAAGTAGTCTCCCATGTCACTGCCGTGAGTAGAAACGCCGTCGCCTGACACTGGCTTTATTACGCGGACAGCCAACCTCTCAAGTATCTCTCGATGGTCTTACAAGAAGATCAATATCAGGCCATGTTGGGAATGTTGACCCCGGTAGGAAGTTGATATCCCCATCACTTCCAGGATCTCCCTGTAGATGTCAGTTGCCTTGCAGAATCAGTATCATGATTAAAATCCTCCTTGTACTGCTTAAGAATGTCGGGCATCAGGTCCTGAAAGAGCCATCGACTTCAAAGGCCGTCGCCTGTGATGACTCCTACCCAACTTCCGCTGCCATCGTACCCAGATGATACTTGACAGTATAGTGGTATGGACGATTATTGACGCTTAGTTCTCGTCTGACTGGAGTTATTGTGACCATGACAGCTGGTTGATGCTGCGAATGGCCTCTTTTCTCAGTCTGCTATCCGTCGGAATACGTGCTGAGTCGATCCAATAGAGTCGCAATTGAGTCGCATCGCAACATCACAGTACCGCTGGCGTAGACATGCATTAATGCATTTTCTGGTCTGCCGCCCTGGCCATGCCAGACATGCGACATGGCAAGAGTGCTTAATGCGGGCTGGTAAAACAACTGCTTCATGCCATTGTCCGCTCTGACTGCCCGAGGTCCTTAAACTGCAAGATACGAAATTTGGTTCCATGCAATACGCCGGTATTTGCCTGGACAGGGAGACCGATGAGCCGGTTGAGCCAGCGTTTCTGCGCGGTAAACCGTTCGCAGGAAGTCCGGTCGTCTCCCTTGCAGGGTTTGCTAGATGACTTCAAGCAGCGGCCAGGCTCTTGTTTAAAATGAGAACTGAACGATTCAACGTGTTTCGCAAGTCGAGTGCCCGCGCTAGTTTTGTCCTTTGAAGAATTTCTAGAGACCAATTGCAGAGATGCTGGGTAGTCGTCCCATCACGATAATCAGGCGCCTCGTAAATTCGAGGGTCACTGAGTTCTCTCAACGCCTCTGTTCCCGCAACAGAATATAGCCCACTCCATTGGGCTGTTGGGCTGTTGGGCTGTTGGGCTGTTGTATATGTGCATCTGCAATCGTGTAAAAGTGCATCATGGCTGACTGATGCCAGGCTGCCGAAAGAAAGACTTTAATAACTTAGAGAGCTACGGATTGCAACGCAAGTTGCCCTCAATGTCAGAAACGAGTCATAAAGAGCCCTCAGCTTTTCCAGCTGGTCGCTCTGCTTCATCGCATCATCTCCGAGAATAGCAATGTCTGGAAGAAATTATAGGATCCCTGAAGTGCGGCCAAGGTTTCTATATGTTTGAAGATGGATCTAGCCACGGCTAGCCTCTCCTCTTCGTTGCAGTAGGTTGAGTGGATTGCTATGAATGCGGAACCGGTATCAATATAATTTGTGACAATAGGTCGCTCCACATGGCCTTGGAATTATATCCGGAGGCACGCATGCCTCCAAAGGGCTATCGGACGGCAATGCTACATGGGCGTTTCTAGATCGAGATTCCTTAATGAACCACCCCTCGAGAAAACCATCACGTCTAGGTCGATCTCCTGTAGTTTCAAACACAGGTGCATGGCTGCTGTGTCCGAAACCGAACGGTGATGAGGCCTGCGGTGTTTTAGGGAGCTGGCGGAGCAGCTGCGCAACTCAGGAAGTATCGGTGTCGTCATTCTCTGTCCCCCTTGACACATCGTCTGACAATTTCAAGGGATAGAGAAACAACGGTCCTCTTATATCGCCCATGGTACAGTGGCCTGAGTAAAGCCACAGAAAGCTTCGGGGGATGTTCGTGCGCGGGACAATAATGAGATGGTAATTACCACCTGGATGAAGCTTGGTCAGATCTTGTTGGGTGGAAAGGCGGCATTGTCAACCACCGCGTGGCTAGTGTTGGAAGTATGATACGTATGGGCCAGTCAAGAGGTTACAGGCAAGTAGTATGTAGCTTGGGCGTCAATATCAAGTTGAACGGCAGCCTTGCCAGTCAATGTGACCGGTGGCGATAGCTTCTTGCAGATGATGGGGTTCCAGCGGTGATGAGTGTCATAGTGGTATAATTCTGGAAAGGATATAAGAAGTAAATGGATACGAGGTTGGTGGCAGGCTGGCATGATATACCTAGCCCAATCGGTCTTGTTTCTCTAACTCTATGCGACTGTATAACTCACTCGGCTGACGCCCTTACTCCTCGCGATCTTCTTGACCGTCGTCTGCCCACACAGATCCGTCGTGTCGACATGTGTGCCTCCACAGGGATACACCTCCGCTCCAACAATCTTTACAACCCTGAAACGATCTTCGCCTGGCGCCAAAAATGACCGATCCGGTATGAGCCGCTCAAGACCCTCGCGGCGGAAGTCTTCCTCGGTCCAAAAGTCAATCTCGACGGGCATTGCACGCTTGACGTATTCGTCGACCTTGGCCTGAATCTCGGGTTTCCATTTACCCTCAATGGCGCCTTGAAACTCACAGGCCGCGCTGTCCGGGAAGTGCGACGCCTTTAGTTCGTCGAATCCTTCAATCTTGTCCTGCACGAGGTGTCGCACCGCGGCGCCGAGCACATGCCCTGCCGTGTGCAGTCGCGAATAGTGCAGCCGCTTCTCCTCGTCCACGGCCTGCTCTACTGTGTCTCCGGCTTTGAATGTGGGAGCTGAGCCGTCTGTAGAGCGGCCGAGATGGAGCACCTGGCCGTCGTTGACGACATCTGTTCGCACAGCCTTAACCGTGAAGGATTGAGAGGCATGGTGACCCGGCCCATCGCCGTTGGCAACAGCGGCATCGACAGCAGACATGGTTCCCTCATCTGAGGGCTGGCCTCCTCCTTGCGGATGAAATATCGTTTCTGATGTGACGACAACATAGTCTTCTTCCGGGTTGGCTTGCTTAAAGAGCTGGCGATTTGCCTCTTCAAGAGCGGCAAATGGTCGAACAGACGTCACCAATGTCTTGTGCCTGAGAAGCTTGGCATTGTGGTGGAAAGCCAGGTATGTGCGCGCCACCGCCGCCATGATGCAACGTGTTTGAGATGCAGCCGCCCGAAGCGAGCGCGAGCAGACTGAAAATGAGAGAGTGTGAGATGCAAGACAAGACGTGATAGTCTCAGGGGCATCGCCAAGTGAGTGAGACGAGACGCAGAGCATCGATGACTTATAGTGAATCAGACGCTGTAATGGGCCGCTACCAGCGCCAAGTGGGGGCTGTCAAACCGCTGTAGTTAGCACGCCTTAACGTCAGTGGAAGGGCGCAGGAATTACAGTGGACGCTTCGACGACATGTGTTCCACCGTCTTCACGAAGGTTCTATGGAGAATGAAGAGGCTAATTAGTGGCTAGGCAAGCACCACAACAAAGAGTCAGACAATTGGTAATTCATCCAACAGGCTACATACCGAAGCGATGATCTGGCAGCTATCCAGCGTATTGTGCTAATTCGTGTATTGACTCGGCCCCACAGGCCTTTGCGTCCTCATTCAACACTGTCCTCGTCAAAGCCAGCATTGTTACTCGACTGGTCATGACGCTTCATATCACTCTTGGGTGAGATCCCCTCGACAGCCTCTTGGCTCGAAACTTGTTGGTCGTCTAACATCTTCGTTTCATCCTGTCCTTCAGTCTCTCTCAGGTGCGATACCCAGCACGGTAACCCGAGGAGCATAAAGATTGCCTCATGACGTCTCTCCGTGGGACGAAGATATCTAGCGACCGAAGAACGATGAAGCCTATGGTGGTTGCGACGATCACTACGTGTGCCAGCAAAGGCAGAGATGTGTAGCGAGCCCATGCGCTGCTTGTAACTTGGGATCCGCAAGCGATGTGATGACGGCCAAGATTGGCGCCGAGATGTATCGGAGACAGGCCAATAGATGGGGATGTTCCGGTTGTTGTCAGTCGCGACGACCGCATTAAGATCGCGGCAAAGTTGGTGGCCCTATAGGACTGTCATGGGGTGAGCCCGACCTGTCTGTGTCTATCCTTTGCTCGGTACAGAGTAGTAGCGCACACGCACCCACGACAGACGACGAAGATGGGCGCAAGGTTGTTGGTCCGCTTGTCAACAGCGTCGAGAAGAAAACCCCCACCCCGTGCAGTAGAGGAGAGAAATACAGAAACGCGATGATAATCACCGCAGTAGAGATGGCCTCACGGGAACCGATAGCCAGTGATAGTCGCAAATCATCATGACGACGGATTGCACAAGAGCAAGGCAGAACCGAAACCTAGCGTGGTGATGGCCAAGAACAGAACAGCCGACACATTGACTCGTAGTCAACAATCGCCATTGGATACGTCAAGAAACCTACCGAGAAAGTTGTCAGTTCGACAACATCCTCTTGCCTGAGACTCGGGAAATAAATGACGCCGAATCCAGCGAATCCAGCGAGAATCTTATAGAGCGAGTTGTAGACACCGGTGATGAGGGAGCCTTGGACGGTATTTGCGTAGCGAGTGTTGTAATAAAATAGCAGAACCCGACACCGACTGATCATTGTCAGCTGAGACTTCCAGAGTTGAAGACATGTGGCCAAATGACTGACTAGAGAAGAATATTTGTCCGCAGGCAGCCTGCAGATGTCGCCGCTGCCTAACTTGGCACTTAGCCACTCGGCAAAGTACATCACGCCGTCGATGACATTGTCGAGAGAGAGCGCGGCCCATGAGGACGAATACAATCATGACAGGTCCCACTGTGAGATGGACAACTTGCCCAGTTACGCCGACATCAAAGGAAGACGCAGAACCAGACGAACGCCGGCCACCGACTGTCTCGCCAACCATACAGAGGCAGGGTATTGTGTATACTTGACTACAGAGCTCTACTCGTTGACCCGGGGTCGGGTCTGGGTTGGCCATGGTGTCTTACGTATAAACTCTCACCAGCCCAGGGGATGGGACGCGGAGAGGAGCAGCGGGATTGTGCACGACCCAGGCGAGAATAGGGACGTACTATGTCGCGACATGTTTCTCAACGCTGTTACGCATAGCTACAAGGTAGTGGCGTGTGAGTCGGAGAGAGGGTGATGACTTGCCTTGCAACGCTGTTGAGGAAGAAGATTCGACATGCATTACTAGAAAGGGAATATATAGGTAGTCGTACCAATGCATCGGCGCCAACTCATTGTTGTCTTCGTGCAGGCGAGGGTTAGAGCTCAATCAAGTGCCATCTACCGTCCAAGTTGGCGCCTTGAGGTCTTGGTAAATGGATTATTTACCAAGACGTCATCAAAACACTAAGCACCTAGCCTTGATGCGTACAAAGGCCAAGTTTAGGTATGAAAATACATGTGAATTTTCGTTTCAGACACATCAAGTTGTGTTATGCACCAACAAGGTTGCGACTTGTAGGGTAGGCGCTTTCAGCGACATTTATAGACAGCCTCCCAAGTCTGGACTAGGAGAAACTGCTGTCGATGTCTCTAGAAGCATACGTATAACCCGAGGCATTCGTGTTATCTTAAATCTGATTCAGCACTGCTCGCTGATGATGGAGAAGTCCCACCAAGATAAGCAATCGCCATGTGCGACAGATGAAGTGGACGTTATTGGAGGGGTGAGCAGATGATAAATATGTGAAGTGCGAAAAGGACGAAGCGGGATCTCATCGATGGATGTTCACTGTAATCCCATATTGAAGAAGGCCTCTAGGTCGTGGAAAAGACAACCTTGTATCGAAACCCACCGTACAGCTTGCTTGATCCCTTTCACTCTACAGACACTTCGCCGACGACCCATTAGTCCGACAGCATGTGCCATTGAGTGCGGAGAAGAGCAATCTATTACATGATAGATCGGTCCTGACAACTTGCCGATATGCACTCCACAGTCTACATACGTCACCCTTGACAGCGACGGGCGCTACTCAGAGCGCAGCTTCAACATTGGGAGAAGCAAACCTTGGCTGGTTCAGCCGGTCCAAACCAAGGTCTGTATCGCTTAGGCACTAACGCAACATGGCAAAATGCTATCAAGAGACACCTCAGCACCCGTGCCTCTCCTGCTCTGCGCAATCCACATGATAAGCGTGTAGGCGAGATAAGGAAGTGATGGGTGTGCCCTCTTATCGCCTCAGACGACTCCGTGTAATCACAGCCATTGTCATATAAAGACCAGCGTATGCCGGCACGGTTGCCCCGTCGCGACCCGCGATCTGGCAGAACCCCTCTCGATAATGTTTCATCTACCCCTCTTGCTCTCCAGTCTTTTCCACAATGCCCAATGAAACCATCGTCTTTAATCAAGGCTGCTCAATGCCGAAAGTCTTCCGACATGCAGGCATCTTCGTACAGTTGCGGGGTAACGATGGGCGAGGCGTTCATCGCCAAATCTAGAACTGGGCGAGAAGGTGTATATATCGTGGGGTAGCTAAGGCCTCGCCCGTGTAATGACGAGTCTTCGGCAAGGCTCGAGGCAAAGCTGTTCGACGGAAGTAAACCCAGCATTTTGCCACTGCACGATCCATCCATCCATCTTCCACTTACAGACCCCATCAATACCTGTGCTCGAACAAGACAACTTGCAAGCGTACAACGACTGAGCCAACATGCCTGGCAAAATTCGAACTGCCCAGTCTGTGTCCTTTGACGTCCCCGCCGCTGAGCAGCCCGGCCTGCACAATAGATGGCACCCAGATAGTACGCAATGACATCCCTGCAGCGCAGCACACGCGAGAGAGTGGAGGCATGTGCAAACTGACCAGCGTGTTTCTGATTTACTAGTCCCCGCCGTTGGAACCATCAAGCAAGGCGAGACCGTCAAGATCGAATGTCTTGACTGGACGGGCGGCCAGATTGGGAACAACGACAGCGCAGACGACGTCCGAGATGTCGACCTGACCAAGGTCCACTACCTAACTGGCCCCTTCGACATCGAGGGCGCCGAGCCCGGGGATCTGCTCGTCGTCAACATTACAGATGTCCAGCCGTTTGACCATTCACCTTGGGGCTTCACCGGAGTCTTCTCCCGCGACAACGGTGGCTGCTTCCTCGAGGAGCACTACCCAAAGGCGGCCAAGGCGATTTGGGACTTTGACGGCATTTACTGCTCTAGTCGCCACATCCCCGGAGTTCGTTTCGCGGGGTTGATCCATCCAGGTATTCTCGGCTGTGCGCCCTCGCCAGAAGTTCTCGCCGAGTGGAATCGCCGCGAGGCAGAGCTCATTACGACATGTGCCAGCACACACGTCGGCAAAACCGTCGCGCAACCCCCGAATGAGACGAATGCTCATGCTGGGCAGGCCACCGACGATATCAAGCAGAAAATCGCAAGGGAAGGCGCAAGAACGATTCCTGGGCGCCCTGAGCATGGTGGAAACGTCGACATTAACAACATTTCCAGAGGGTCAACCACATATCTTCCCGTCCACGTCGCAGGAGCCAAGTTTTCTGTTGGCGACCTTCACTTTAGCCAGGGTGATGGAGAAATTAGCTTCTGCGGCGCGATTGAGATGGTGAGTTGAGTTGAGATGCTTGACTTATACGGACACTGTCCACCTGACGACCTTGGAGCCACGACTGACCACCATAGGCTGGCATCATTACCATCAAATTCGATCTCATCAAGAACGGTGTCAAGTCTCGGAGCATCAAGAGCCCCGTCTTCCGACCGGGCGACGTCGCCCCATTGTTCGGGCCGGGACGCTATCTCACATTCGAGGGCTTCTCCGTTGACGAGTGGGGAAAGCAGCATTTCATGGACGCCACAGTGGCATACCGACAAGCCTGCCTGCGAACGATTGAGTATCTGAAGCAATATGGTGAGAATCCCGCAAGCCTCAAGTACCTCTTCCTTCATATGTAGCCGCTTACACCGCCACCCACAGGCTACTCTGGGGAGCAAATATATCTCCTCCTGTCATGCGCTCCAATCAAGGGATCGATTGCGGGAATTGTGGACATCCCGAATGTCTGCACGACTCTGGGCTTGCCAATGGACATCTTTGACTTCGACATCTCGTTGGAGAATGAGCCAAAGAAGAGGGACTTGGGCTCTTGCCCAGTGTCCGCGTAGATGATCATCCCACAAATTGTACCTCCCCAGCTTTTATCTACGAATCAAATGCCATTATAATGAATCGCCAAGGGTGATTGAAGATAACGTAACGTTTCTTGTAAATTCTGTTTGTTTATACAGCGTATGAGCTTCAATTATCGGCCGTGTCCTCCACTGTGGCTGTGAAGAATACCGACTTTCCCGAGTAAATTGTCCGTCGACAAGGAATCTCACGCTAAGAATTATCCACCAATAGACGCAGCTCCAGCTGGCTGAGATCGTTCCAACAAAATCTTGGGAAATAAGATTAAAAACAAGTCTGTTCTGCTGTTCGCTGTTTGCTGTTTGTCTCGTCAGCTATTCCTAATGCATTGGTTCTCGAAATGAAGTACAATAGCTTGCTGTTTAATTTGGCGGTGCTTCTGAAGGCCATTGTGTTTGCTGCAGCTCAGTCCGATAATGTGCAGGATGATCTAGATGTCATCACCAAGCGAAGGATCGCGGACTTGGCCCAGTTCCCCGATCCCTCGTGGTTCAATAACATACCCAAGTGGCTAGCAAGTCAAAAGACAGACGGAACCTGGGCCGACGTGAATTACCTATCAGGATGCACGGCCCGTAAGATTTCACCTTTCTTGTTCTTCTCCACTTCGTCTGGGGGCGTTTGAATGAAGTGTTACATTAGTGTCTTGAACTGCTGCGCTGCCATGAACAACTCCAACCTGAGCGTCCGTGCTAACGCGACATCTAGAACGTGCAAACTGGCCCATTCAGCAGCATTGGAACAGGCTCGTCACGTTTGCCTCAGCATGGAGTGGCGCCAACCCTTCGGTTCCTGCAAATTGGACAAACGATGATGCACTGTTTGGCGCCATCTCCAAAGGCTTGGACTATTGGTTCGGCAACGACTTCACTCCCTCCGACTGTATGGGCGATGGTGGAAATAGGTCAGTCACCACTAGCTATATTGACACCGATGAGCTAACTATTCGAAGCACCGGAAACTGCCCATGTGGGACTCCGGGGTTGTGGAATACGGTAGGCAGCGTTGCCATCTATTTGTATTTGATGTCCATATTAACGGCGTCACAGAACTGGTATGGTCAGGCAATCTTAATCCCGCAGTTGTGCTCAACGACGTGTCTTTTGGTTGCAGATGGGAAGCTTTCCAAAGATCAACGCGATGGCTGCGAGCGAGTTCCCAAGCGTGCCTACGACCTGCGAGATGATTCGTACGGCAGCACTATTGGGCACTTGACGGGTGCCAATGTAAGCTCTCTCCTCTTTCCTCTTCAGAAATATTTGACTTTTTCAGTGCATCCTTCCTGTCAGCTGGTTAACTCTACCGCAGGTCGTGCTGGTGATGCAGAATTCCGTCAGCCTGGCGCTCTACACGAAGAATGCCACCATTCTTCAGGACGCGTTCACGAGAGCCATGTCGGTCATGCAGGTGAACTTCTCGCCCATTTTCCGTACAAGTCAGATGACTGACAAACCCAGTTTGCGGACAAGCCAAAGGAAGATGGCATTCACCGTGATGGAACATTTCTTCAACATGACGGCGTACTATACAACGGTAACTACGGCAAGGATCTGGTATGGCTCAAGTTTCTCAGTGTAGGAAAGTATACGGCTAATCGTCTTGTAGCTCAATGCCTTTATCCAGCTCGAAGGAGAAGCCATCGGGACTCCGTTCGCAGCAGGACAGGCAACTCGTGAGGCCATCTCGGCATTTGTCAGGGGAAACGAGTGGATGGTATACGTCGATGAAGAGACTAGGCAAGAACATTGGGATTTTGTAAGAGTTTGAGCCCATGCTCTCGAATAGTTGCTAATACTTGAGCCTGTAGAACGCAATTGGGAGATTCGTCGCATTTCCCACTGTGGATTTGCAAGCCAGCGCAGATATCAACTTTAATGTTTCAAAGCTCGCCAAAGCAACAGCAGACTTTGCGGCAACTCTCAGTGTTAATGATACCGTTAACCGACTGCTCTCAAATGGAACAGACAAGCTCAAGGGGAACAAGGGCTTCTGGGCAAGCGACTACATGGTGAGTCGCTTCACAATAGATCCAATATCCTGCAGTACTAACAACACAGGTTCATCGTCGAAGCTCTTTCACCCTGACAAACAAAATGATTTCGACAAGGTCTGTAAGCTCTGAGAGTGTCAATGGCGCCAACCCGTACGGCTATCATCTAGGCCAAGGCAACTTGTATAGCCATGTGGAAGGAAACGAATACAAGGACATCTTGGCCGCCTGGGACTGGAACCTGGTTCCTGGCACGACAGTGCTACTTAATACTCCAAAACTGGAGTCGTTGAATGCGTCCGACATCACGCGTGCGGGTCGAAAGGACTTTGTCGGAGTTGTCAGCAACGGCCGAGTTGGCACGTCTGTTCAAGACTACATTGACCCGTACGATGGAAGCATCTCATACCAAAAAGCGTGGTTCTTTCTAGGCAACTATGTGGTTGTTGTGACGAATGGCATTCGACACTCGAAGGCTGCACCTGTAGTTACCATCTTGGATAACCGCGCAGCCTCTGGAGGAAAGATTCTGGTAGACGGGCGAACCATTCATGCCAAGAAGGACACCAGAGCAACTGGGAAGACACTCTTTTATGGCGGAAACGGATACGTCGCCTATCGTGATCCGTTTCGGCTTACATTATCCGAAGGGGATCGAACCGGCAACTGGTCCAAGATTTCCACCTCAACTGTGGGTGAAGTGACTGTGCCGATTTTCTCGGCGTACACGACGATTGAGAAAGACAGGTTCACCTACGCCGTGTTTCCTGCGACATCGCGCCGCAAATTGGAGGAAGAGGCTCATAAACCGAGCTACACGCCAATCACACGCGATGGTCTGACTGGTGTGTATACCAAGGATCTTTTGAGCCTCGTCTTCTGGCCGGGTGGTCCCAAGAGCATCAAGCTAGGCTTGGCGGACATTGGCTGGGGCAAGTCTGGGTCCGTGACCATCAAATCTGATAAGCCTGCAGTGTATCTCTTCAACACGCAATGTAAGCTGGCTGGGAAAGGATCAAGACTTGTCATCACGATGTCTGATCCCACTCAGAAGGCAACATCAGTGGCTATCTCGCTTGCATTTGATAAGAGGGCTGGTGTGAAGGCAACAACAACGCACCCGGAGCGAGATGAGGGATTCTCAGTAAATGACTTGGGGATTAGCTTCAGTGTGAAGCTTCCACAAGGTGGTTTGGCAGGATCCTCGGTTTCGCGACAGATATATCTTGGCCTATAAGGTTGGTTGACGAAGGCTCATGTTGTGCTTGAACTAGTCATTCGAAGGAACATTCTACCCATGATTAAAAGCCTTTGAGCTTCAAACGATTACAAGCCTTGTCTTCTTATTTTTCTCGTATGCTTCAACTTGTGGTTCTTATTCTAGTTGCTCACTTAATTGCCAACACACTTAGTTGAGATCTCTACAACACAGATATTTGCACTACACCTCTGCTACTAGGTTAAATTTTACGCCTTGCACGAACATATCAGTCTATCATGTACCAGTCATGAGATATTGAGATGGTGACCGATGCATCGTATCAAACCCATCTCACCCAAACCTCAATTCTCCTCCTGCCTCCAGATGGACTTCTCAAGATGTCAGCCATACGGATAGATAGTGGCATTGAGCCTCTATCGGCATTCAAAGTCGTAAAAATAGTAGGCATAACAGCCTAATCCCTCGAAACTGCAAGTGCTATCCGCTAATTTTCTCTGCTGGCCTCCCTAGCAAAAGCTATAATATGGTCGATCCACTAATCTGGGATCTTCTGGGAGAGCCCGTGCATAAGCACTGTCGCGAAACCAGTGAGAGCTTATACATCCAACAGCGGGTTCAGAGCCAAGACGAGTTGGCGGTTTATGAAAGGTTAAATCTGCAAGGTGGCCATCGTCAGGGGTCCAGCTACATGGCTGATCGGTGAGCTTTCGTTGAGATGCATGTTGGAGGTAGCTGGTCTTGGTACTGGCACCTTAGTATGTGAAGGAAACTTGGACATAGATTAGAACAAGCAACATAGATGATATTCCCGCACTTGTTGATATTTACAAGATTCCGGCCCTAGCGAAGGATGACTTGCGAGACAGAACGGGATGGCTGTGGCTGTAAATGCGCAATGGGATATGCAGGATCTATTCCTCCTGTTTACCACTGAAGTCCAAATGTTTCTGCTGTTTATCAAGGGTTAAAAAGCATTTACGTCGTACTCGTAACGGCAGCTTACTTCGCACGCAGATCTATACATTACTGACAGTGCTTCTAAACTCACCATGTGGACATCTTACATGCCGACATCGTGCTGACTCCAGGCAACCAAATAACAATTCACTCATCAGTTTCAAGACACTCATAATCTCCCTCACCAACTAATGCAAAGCAAATTTCCGGCACTTCAGAGTCCAGGCCTGCGTGCTGCTACCCACTCGCCGTGCGGGTAGACATCTCGAGACCCACGCAGCGACCAGGGTGGCTTCGCGATGGCCGGCTCTGGAGTCGCGATGCGAGTCTGGACAAGGTAAATGCATAGAGTTGCATCCGCTAATGAAGCACGAAAAGTCCTGCGCTGGCATAGCGATGGCTGTGCGCTGCCTTTGCGACGCTGACGATTGTTCATGGCGAGATAAACGAAGGCTGGCCCTTTGTAGCCGCAACTGCCGTGAGCGACACGTCAGATCGTGCAGAGGAAACGACGGTGAATGGTGAATGGTGAATTGATGGAGTGAAAAGCCACTTAAAGAATGGTGCCAGGACAGACGAGTCAATCAGCCCACTGACCCAAGACTACTACGCCCTATCAATATCACCCAATTGGAAAGAAACACCAGGAAATGGAAGAAATATTCAGATCCTTTACAATTACCAATCGAGTATCGGAGGCCAGTTTGCATCATGTGGCTCAATAGGCGGTGTTTCTTTGACCACGGCCCCCAGCCGCGATCATCGCGCGGAGTTGTCAGCTAAGCACGATGGATCAAAGAGGTCTGTGCCTCGTCATTTGACAGTCAGGGCGAGAAAAACCACCCTCGTAGACCTAGGAAACGGCAGACATGCTCGGTCCGTCGTAAACGTAGCCCCAAATGGGAAATACGGCACACAGTCAATCCAGCGGGATTGCCAACCTAGCTCTACGCAGGCTTACCATTCCCGGATCGGATGGAGCGGGATGAGTGAGCGTTTGGATAGCTCAGCAGAAAGAAACTGGCGATCGTCAAACGACAAGGCAATCGGCGGAGCTAGAGCCAATATGCATCCGACGCCCATCACGATGACGCATGCGCTTGTTGCAAAGACTCATGGCCCTTGGCAACATGTCAGGACGAACGCCCTTGCTTTGCCAACAGTGGCTACGTACTATTACTGCAAAAGATGCAGCAAATACTTGCTCGGTGGCGCTGCGGTGGCAAGCCGCCTGTTGACCTCGACACTACCCAACGAGATATGCGGCTCTTCAATCGTCGTCATCAATATTCCTCGGCCTCAACCCTGCTCAGCGTTCCATCCCAGCCAGACGTTCGCCATGGGATCAAGCCACAATCGCGACAAATCTCTTGGTCGCTTATTAGTCTTGCCCGGCGATCCCAGCTGAGCACCACCTGCAAGGCCGCCAAGGTGCGAAGTACATAGTAAAGCACACTTTTCGCGAACTGGGTAGGGAAAACACCGTTGAGCCTTTGAGAGTCATGAAAAGAGGACCTGTGGCGACAAACCCATCAAACACACCCACTGTCTTTTAGGCATCAACAATTGCACCTGGTGGCTCTCGTTATTGGCGGGACGAACTGGTCGTGCTGGAGAATGCCAAAACCCGCACCCTTGCCAGCAACGAGCAACAGTCCACTCACGTCCATGGGAACAATGGGGCCTTCCCATGACGATCCACTCGGTTTTCACGCAAGAAATGATGGTTACAGGGTGGTTTGCTCCCAGATTGCGCTGTCGACCTGGTGTCGTGGGCGTCACTAGCACACGGACACAGGCCGGACATGGTGGCCGCGATCTCAGCGCCGTCGCTGTCGCTGTCTGCTTGGCGCTGCCTCCCACCCTCCTTTGGCCGTAGCTCCCTGCTAGTGCGTTGCATTCATCAAGTGCCGCGATCCGGGCAGTTTTGGTGCTTATTGACGCCGTCATTGTGCATATCCAGGCCTGTGTTTAGCAGCGCAGATGCGCCGCGGCCGGGGTGCCCAGCGGGAAGGAAGAGCGGCTTCGAAGTGACGCAGATGGCAGAGAGCCAGCATCCATTTCATCATGCCGTCTACACTAAGCGTAGCACCCAAGAGGCCAGTGAGGGGAGTCTCGGGTGTGTGTGGCATTGAGAATTCATGAAATTGTCGTTGCCGGATCGAAGTGGAACTACGGAGCACCAAACATGCACCGCAAATTGTTATTGTTGAGGAGCCTCCGCCGCCCCCGACCGCAGGCAACAACATTGGGACAGCAGAGATGGAAAACAAAATAACTACAAACTCCACCTCTGACAGGTGGAAAGGGTGGGAAGCTGAACCCCGAAAAGTGTCTCACGGGTCCCAGACAAGGTGAGACGCGGTCAGTTGCTAGGGCTACTACGCTGAGGACTGGAATCCAGCGCAATTGCGCCAGATGATGTTCGAGACAAAGAAAGGCACGGGGCCCCATGGGAAACTGGGAAAAAGGCGGGAAAAGAAAGTTTTTCTCGCCCTCACTTGGCCACGCTACTAGCGAAATGTAGACCATCCATGGTTGGATGGCGGCGCGGATGACAAGTATGGAGATGATGGAGCATGTAATTACTCCAGAACCTTGTCTGGACCTGTCTGTGTCTGTGCAGCATGGTCAACGTGGTGATGTTCGCCAATCCCACGTCCCAGGGATCTCGGTGAGCCCGTCCTTGGACTCTGTGGCAAGACAAGACGCCTCACGGGGGCTCGTCAGACGACGCTGGGACGCTTCAACTACCGCGCAGCAAGACAGCTATTCGCAGAACCAGTCCATGTCCATGGAAGAGAGCGTAGTTTCCCATGATGTCACAGTGGGTGCGGAGCGCAGAATCCATTGTTGGACCTCCAAAAAGGTGGGCCAAGAGCTCATCATGGAGCCCCCATCCGTGTAAGAGGGTTCGCGCCCATACCTTGGATATGCGCCAGACCCAGCACGTAGCCGTGTTCAAAGGCGAAAACTGAAAATGCCCCATGGCCAAGGATGCCGTGCCCGTTTGCGTCTGCTTTTAATACTCGAGGCTCCCCCAACCCTATGCACCCTCCTCTACCCTCCCTTCTCTTCAACCCGCCTCGAAGGACCCTTCTGACACTGCCCGCCTTCGGAAGTGATCGGTAGTCCTCTTTTATATACTGCCCTCTCTTTACTCACTGCACTGTCCCGTTGTGCATGGTGAATCCTCCAACATGCCTCCCAAGACTCACTTCTCGGAGGACCCCCCTCAGGTCATGAACCAAGCCGACCTCGAGCGCGCAAACGAGAAGCTTAGGGAAGCCGACTCCAACGCCGCCCCAGGCGCATCATCCCATGCCAAGGGCGATGGCGTCCTGGACCCCAGGCCGGGGGGCACAGAGTCCCCCAGCGACTCTCCCGATGCCAGCAATGGCCACGGCACAAATCTCGAGAAGCTCGGCACGTACGACAAGTACGAAATCACCGAGGACGACTGCTACAACGAGCTGGGCTACAGCTTCTCCAACTTCAAGAAGTGGTACATCCTCACCGTCATCTTCTGGGTGCAGGTGTCCATGAACTTCAACACGTCGCTCTACTCCAACGCCATCCCAGGCATCTCCGAGGATTTCCATGTAAGCGATCAGGCCGCCCGCTGCGGAGCCATGATCTTCCTCGTTCTCTACGCCTTTGGCTGTGAGTTGTGGGCTCCCTGGTCTGAGGAGTTTGGACGCTGGCCCGTCCTGCAGCTCTCTCTGTTCCTCGTCAACATCTTCCAGCTTCCCGTCGCGCTGGCTCCCAACTTTGCTTCCGTCATGGTTGGCCGTGCTCTCGGCGGTCTCTCTTCCGCTGGTGGCTCCGTCACACTTGGCATGATTGCCGACATGTGGGAGGCCGATACCCAGCAATACGCCGTTGCCTACGTCGTGTTTTCATCCGTCGGAGGGTCCGTCCTGGGTCCCATTGTCGGAGGCTTCACTGAGAAGTATCTCCATTGGAGGTGAGTCGAATATTCGCAGAGGCACAAAATTGCTCTGATATCACGCTTCTCTCATGGCTAACACGTCGTAGATGGTCCATCTGGGTGCAGCTCATTCTCGGTGGCTTCGTCCAAATCGTCCACTTCCTAACCGTTCCCGAGACCCGCTCCACCATTATGATGAACCGCATCGCCAAGAAGCGCAGAAAGGAGACGGGCGCCAATGTCTGGGGTCCCGACGAGCTCGTCCCCTACAAGGACCGCTTCTCCGCCAAGGAGATTCTAATCACCTGGACCCGCCCCTTCAAGATGTTCGTCACCGAGCCCATTGTGCTCGTTCTGTCGCTGCTCTCCGGCTTCTCGGATGCCCTCATCTTCATGTTCATCCAGTCCTTCGCTCTCGTGTACGACAAGTGGCACTTCGGCACCGTGCAGATTGGCCTTGCCTTCCTCTCCATCGGCGTTGGATACTTGCTTGCCTGGTTGATGTTCATCCCCGTCATCAAGCGCAACATCAAGGAGAGGCTGGCCAAGCCCAACGATGAGCGCGCCCAATACGAATCACGTCTCTGGTTCCTCCTCTACACCGCTCCCTGCCTGCCCATTGGCCTCATCGGCTTTGCCTGGACCATTTCCGGCCCACCCATCCACTGGATCGGATCCATGATCTTTGCCGCCATCATCGGAATTGCCAACTACGCCATCTACATGGCCACCATCGACTACATGATCTGCGCCTACGGCCCCTACTCCGCCTCCGCCACTGGCGGCAACGGATGGGCCCGTGACTTCTTGGCCGGTGTATTGACCGTGCCTGCGCTGCCATTCTTCAAGAACATTGGTGGTGATAGTGGCAGGAACTTGGAATATGCCTGCACCATCCTGTTCTGTATATCCTTTGTCCTCGTCGTTGCCGTCTACGTCATCTACTGGAAGGGTCCGGTTCTGCGCAAGCGATCACCCTTTGCCCAGAGACTGGCTGATGCTCGTCAAGAGCAAGGCGCGGACGGCCGTCGTGCCAGCATCGCATACGACCCCCGCAGAGGTAAGTTAAGGGGAAGACTCCACACTGCCAGTGAATTACGAATTCTGACATTCTTGTTTGCAGGTTCAAACGCATCGGCGACCGGGTCCACTGCCCGTCCCGGGGCTGGCGATCGACGATACAGCCAACAACACCGCTTCTTTGGCGAGAGCCGTGTTACGCCTCGCGGCACCCCCCGAGGCACTCCCTCGGCCAGTCGCCGTGCGAGCATGGCCAACGTGAAGAAGGCCTCATAGATGAGAGGCGTGTCTCTGGTGTACGAACGAGTGATGTTTCGTCTTTGATTCCCCGTGTAGTTATTGACTGGTACGGATGGGCGGACTGGGGGTAGATTGTCCGCAAATGTTCCTGTATCATATATTAGGTATTTTTGTTAATCTACTGGTAATGCCACGACACACCCATCTCGTGAGCGGGTGTTTCCTGACTCTCGACCGTCCTACAGATGTTGATGGTGTCATTACCCCGTATTTCCGTGTGGGCAATCGACTAGCAGTACATATTGTAGCCAAGGATGACCAAAGGATCGACACCTCAGCCTGGATAGTGTCTACACCATGTCACCCCATGTTTTCTCTTTGAGCTTTACACGACGCTTGCGAGATGCCCCGTCTTTGTTGTAGCTTGCAATTGAGAATCGCGGGGAAGTCATGGTTCTCTAATTAATTGAGAGAGCTTAATGACTCTAAGGTGCCGTAAAAGGTTGAATGGTCTATGGACTACGGCTCTAGGACTATTGGTGATTTGGATACGCCGGAGCCTCGCCCTTACGCCTGCGAGATATCCTACTATCTTGCACCATTGATCGAGATGGAAGGCATCGATCCACACACCAAGCATCATCATCGCTAGCACCGTCTCGAATGTCCCCGCTTACATTGGACAACTATGTCTACAGCGCGACGCTCCCAAAGGGCTGCCGAATTGCCACTGCTAAACCGCCTGTGTGTCGTTGTTCTAATTAGATGATTCATTCTCTTTGGCAGTCGGACACAGGAGACCAAATAACCTCTCCTTGACGGCATTGAGTTGTTCAAATGCTAGAAAAACGGTATAGGCCTTCAATGTCTCGTATATTTCTAAAAATTACAATAATCATTAACAATATCCGCCCATGTTCGTCGTTATCTTCAATCACCAACAGGTTACCAGCCCGTCACCGGTGTTACGTTCTGGCACGATCGATGCTACATAATAGCTGGTACCATCATAATAATTGCTAGAAATGCGATTATTAGCCCAATCTTTTGCCCTGTTTGGCGTTGCGGTCGATGGTCCGTCACAACCCGTCGAGTGAGAGCGCCTTACCCTAGAGCACTGTGAATTTGACTCCATATGTTCCTTCATCACAATTGCCTCATGGACCGATATGAAAAGTTTGGGCAATTGAACTCGTTTCTGTAAAACTTAATATTTATAAATATAAAAGGTTTGTTGAGTTGAGCGGTGGCAAGGAGCGCAGAACAGTGATCTATAATGGCAGCCACATTTGTTTACATGATGAGGCCATGTTTGAGCCGTACTGCTTCACAAATTGATCCTAAACTGCGTTAACATACCCGCCAGTTATTGAGCACCCTGTTTATATATCATATTTCAGAAAATCACAGCCAGAAATAATTTGCATGACTCTGGACTCTGACTTGTAGTGCTGCTGCACAGCAAATTGCTGACGATAGGAGTCAAGCCTACGACATCATCTGCGGTTCGGTAGAATCGCCAGTCGCCAATTGGCAAAGCAGCCGCGTCTGAGTCTGATGCCTGTGCATGCCATACAAGAATAAACATTTAGAACCAAAATTTATATTGGGTTGCCTTTATCGAAACCGCCTTTGTGACGGTTAGCTTGGAGGACACGGGACAGTACATTTGTCTTGGCATCCTGCCTTTGTATATAGACAGCCTAATTGTGTCAACACCTGCATTGCATCTGTCTCCTGAGCGAAGTAAAGTCGGCTTGATTATTCTCAGTAGAGTCGTTCAAAGAGGACTCCCTTTAAAAGACATACTATATACGGTTCCCCCTACAGAAGAACGAGATGGGCTGCCAGGTACGATGAATACCCGCTGGCACACTGCTATGCAAGCCACTACGGAGCGCCTGCCATGCGCCATAGCCGACGCCAGCCGACGCTGGCTTTGGCTTCACATCCCAATGGAAACATCGACTTGAGATCTCACGTCGAGACAACCATCGAGACCAGCGAGCCGTTGATTGTCTCTTACATCGCCTCACTATGCGACACCCGCTCATCACTCTCTGCGCAAAGGCCGCCCCAAGCTCTTCCCGGCTGGCGACGCGTGCATTCGCGACGAGCGCTACCGGACACTCGCCTCCGACCTCGCAGCAAGAGCCGAAAGCCCCTGCGCCAAACTCGAGGTGGCTATCGGATCTAAAGACACGGCTGGCAAAGTCGCTATCGTCGAACCTGGCACCTGCGCAGTCTAGAGAAATCCAGAAGCAATTGGACTATGTGCAGAGCAATGCGCTCGACCTGCTGGCGGGGAGAGAAGGGTTCCTGACGGGGGCGAGACGGAAGGGTCTGGACAGGCACCAGGTGCTTTGGGGTGACATGGTGAGTCCCTATCTCATCCCGACTGGGTAATTGATGGAAGGTTGAATTGCTGACGTATTTGGTTCGGATTAAAGGATAGCATGGTAAGTTCTCGCGCCCTCTCGTCTTCCATTCTTGCCAACTAACGCCTTGTCCAGGGTAAGAAGACGCACTACAAAACGTTTCAAGTCGCAGGAGCCTGGGAAGAGTTAACAATGGACAGGCCACGTAAATAACATCATCTACAACCGCTACGCCGAGTCAGGTCGCGTCAACTGGGCATTGAGGCTGGCCGACTCAGCCGAGCCCCAACACAAGCAGGAGTGGCTGGACATTATGACGCCCCGGAGCATCGGTCTGATCCTAGCGAGCATCAAAACAGACTACAAGTTTGTGAGTGCCTCGTCTACTACGAAACACACCGGCGTCTGCCTGTGACTGGGATGCGCCTCGACGGCGGCCATGGTGGAGATGGAGCTGACATGTCTATCCGTAGCCCATCACATATCCAGATCAGGTCACAGTAATGCACAAGCTCCTCCAGAGACCAGACTACACATCGGATAGAATCTACCTCGAGGCCATCATCTACTCGGAGCAGCATCAGCGCGTGGCGGCACGGTGCTTCGAAGACATCGCCGTGTACGACTACCAAGCTGGGAAGAAGGCGACGTTGAAGCCGTTCATGGTGGATGAGATGCAAAGGGTGTATGATCTTCAAGAGGAGAGAAAGGCGAGTGTTGAAAAGGAGATGGCTGGACTGTATCGGGAGATGGAGAAACTAGAGGGTGGGAAGAAGTAGTGATGAACGAGAAGCTGTATACAATAGCTGGGTCTGAATCCGATGCCTGGTAAACAGTAGCATAGACACTAGACGAATAACATCGGCATAGAGAGTGCTGCCTCGCATGTGCCTGACGTGTATTTCGCCTGAGAGGCGCTCGAAACTTGCACTGTCGTATTTAGTATCTTGATGACTGGGGCTCTGGAAGTATCCTAACGCTGGTCCGTTTCCACAGTGTTGCAATGTAAGAGCTCCATCTTCCTCAAAGAAGGTGCAAATGCTCCAAATGTGAAACGATATAGGTGTCATTATGATGGAAGTAATGGACCTACAAGGCGATCAAACCAGAAATTGATTGGACGTCAACACGGTGATGTGTTCCGGAATCCCGCCCTGGGTTGCATATTTGGGCAAGTCCAACGAACAGTCGAAGAACCCACCAACGGCTATGCTACATGTATGACGGGAAGCCGTGGTGCTTTATCTAACGAAACTATCAGCCCTGATGCCGCGCAAAACCCAAGAGGGACGTGTTGGGGAGTGACGTTGGAGAGTGTCAACAGCGACTATTTCATTTAGACCCAAGCCTGCCTCGCATCGACAGCATCGCGTCTCTCAACTTAAACATGCGACTAGCTCCTCTTGACAAGCTCCATAAACCCCAGAAAGCTGTCAGAGGATTCCTCCTGGGCCTGCGCTGATCACCGCTGCAAGACACATGTCATAACGGGCTGTGGGTCGTATTCCGGCGCTGAGGCCCTCATCAACATCTGGTCCATCTCCCGACGTACAGCGACGATCATGTGGGGATCTACGAAGATCACCGTTAGACTATTAATCCAAGTTGCAATCTGGACTGCAACCATATGCCGTCAAGTGCGAATATCAACAACATCTGTATGCACGGGGAGGGTGGCGGCCGTGACTTCAGTTTTAGCTTACGGCTCGCTAGGAAGGCATGCCATGTTACTGTAGCTCAATATTTAAAGCGTCACTAAAACACAGCAAGCAAGAGTATGAACGTTGATAACTATATACATCTCATAAGAGTCATGATAATGTGCGTGTCGGAGTGTATATACAATGCCTCACACGAGCGGAAGCGTCCGATATGTACAAGAAGTGGAAGCCGACTGCGCCACCCCAACCGTCAAGACGGGATGACGCAAGCCTCAAATATAGACAGATCAAAAGAGGAGAGAATCAATCTTCTCGTATACCTTGGTATTAAGCAAGCGCTCTAGGTGGTGTAGTGAGCGACGTAGCCTGCCTCCATCATGCTGCCCCAGCCGTCCTGGGTGCTGTCGTTGGGGTAGCCGGGCTAAGGCGCGTGTCAGTCAAATGGTTCTGCAAGAGAAAAAGGATCCTCGATGAGAGGCAGGAGAAACTTACCCAGTTGCCGCCGACAGCGACGTTGAAGATGATGTAAAGACCGCTGTGAGCAACAGCGTTCCACACGTTCTGGTTGTTGATGCGAGCGCCGGAGATCTGGTGGTACTGCTGTCCATCCATGAACCAGGTGATGGTCTCGTCCTGCCAGTTTCCGGGGCGGTTATCAATCTCAATGCGCCACGTGTGCCAGTCCTGGTTGGGGAAGCCAATGGCGTTGCCGATGCCGTTGCCCTCGTTGCAGATGCCGCCGGGGTAGACGTCGCAGTGCATGGTGCCGTGGCCGGTAAGCTGGCCGTTGACCGTCTCGAGGATGTCGAGCTCACCGCACGAGGGCCAGCTGCCGCCGTTGCGGAGGACGTTGCCGAGCATCCAGAAGGCAGGCCAGATGCCCTGCTTGTTGCCAATATTGTTCTTGCCGAAGCTGATGGAGGCTTCGATGCGGGTCAGCTTGCCATCCTGAGGCGTGGCGACGTACTTGGACTCGATGCGGCCCGAGGTCCAGCCCTTGGGGGCGCTCCCGTCTCGCCAGGGGACGAGCTGCAAGGTGCTGCCGCCGCTGAGCTGGACGTTTTTCGACGCGCTCGTGTAGTACTCGAGCTCGCCGTTGACGTTGAGGTCGCCCTGGATGATGTTCCAGTTGCCCCCGTTGGGGGACTGGCCGGCATTACCGGCGAAGTTGTCCTGCCAGACGGTCTGGAAGCCCGCGTAGCCAGGGGCATCCCAGGCGGCGGTGACGGCCGAGAGGGCCAGGAGAGTGGCTGCCTTGAGGCTGGTGTTCAACATGTTGAAGGAGTGTGGGTAAGGGAGAAGCAAGATATATACAGAGAGACGGGGGGGTAAGAGGAAGTATGCCGTTGATGACAGAGCCAGGAAGGAGAGACTGAAAAGCTGTGAGAGAGGTAAAGATCGACTCCTGGAGCGAGAGGTGATCAGCGCGGCATCGCCCTTAAGTATTTGGTCCGCGTACGGGAAGAGGGCGAGCCAGTTGACCCACCTCGCATGATATGGGCGTGCCGTTCGTGGGATGCCATCGTGGGAGGAGCCATGTAAGATCCCAGATGGGACCGACACCCAAGTGACCACTAGTCATCCGCGGCGACAGAGCAGACTCGGAAGGTTGCTGAACCATGATGGCTTCGACCCTTGGAGGCACCCTGGAGAGATAACCCTGCGGCCTCCCCCCCTCCCCAATCTGCCCAGTGAGATGTGACTTGCGCATCCTGCTGCTTCGATCCTACCACTCGCCGCGGTGGAGCGACATGTTGGGACGGGCTCAGGCTCCTAATCACACCGACGCACTCTCCACGGATAATATGGTAAACGACCGCAAGTGGCGAGGGCCGGCCGATACACGTCCCTGGATGCTGGAAGGCGGATGCGCCGAACAGCCGACAAGACGGACCTGCAGACTCTCTCTGTGCCCAGCGGCCAGCATCAGTCTAGCATCGGGGCACCTCGCAAGGCGTGGGGAGCACAGATGCTAGCGAAAGCCGCACTGCTGGATGCTACCCTGACGAGAGTGAAAGAGGAACGGGGGCGCGTCCTACTGACGGACGGGCCGAATGAGTGAATGGGCATGGAGGGCAGTGGGACACGTGGGACGGTGGGTTAGCTGGTGGTGCCTGGCATGGGCCGACTGCTCGATTTGCTAGTCTGAGACGGATTGCCAGCTGGATAAGATGTGGAGATGGAGAGACGGCGAGATGGCGAGATGGCGGAGGTCGAAAGTTGGAAAGTTGCAGGCCCCAACATGGAGAGGATTGTGTGGGGAGACGCGGCGTCGCCATATTACAAACGGCAGAGGGGCAGGCATCCCATATACACGGCCATCTCCTCTATTGGCGTTTCTGGCGCCCGGCCGTCTCTCGTTCGATGGATGGCCTGCTGAAGGGGTGGTGTCTCAGATTCGCATAGACGCCAGCGGATTCCAGCCTCGTGGCTCCAGTTCCCGCTATCCCGGTTGACGAACAGGCTGAATCATGAAAGGCATGAAAGGCGATGGCGATTAGCCGTCTAGCGCACGTAAACGAACCCGGATGGAATAGAAGCAGAATACAAGCGCTGATGCGACAGATCCCATGGAGGAAACCCGCCGGCTTGCATCGCCAGACACTCACGACTTACGACTTACAACTCGCGAATCCACAACCAACAACCCTGCAGCCAGAGTCGACTGACCGGACAGCCCTGTTGAGCAATCTCTCGGCGAGCCCCCCTTCACAAGATGCCAAGCAAGCAGCACCGGGGCCAAGATTCGCACAAGCCCTCCTCTCTCCTCCTACAGTGCTTGCCTCCGACTCACGTCCCTCGCGCACTCACTCCCATGGCCGCGAATCCCAACCCGAGCAATCCAATCCAGACCAGAGGGATCGCCGTAGTGCGCTGCTCGCAAAGCCAAAACAAGGACGTTGCCAGTGAATAACGTGGTCAGGTCAGGCATGCGCAGATCCTCCCCGGATCGGTGGCGCTCCCTCATGCACGTTGCGTGCGAGGTGTGAAGGCGCTAGACACACCTGATCTTGCGCCAGGGGGAGGGGGAGCAAGGATCAGGAACGATTGGAATAGCCTGGCGCCTCGATGGCTCAGCTCAGGACATGGTGGTCTGCAGCAACCGGGCGGGCACCAGACGTGCTGTGCTCTGCCGTGGTGGAATGTCATGCAAGCTGGGCCCCTTGTGCCGGCAGTCCCTTTGCCGTGTGAATAAACGTCATTTCTCTGAGGTCATGGCACGCTCGTCCTCGGACCACGAGAAGAAGCCATCACGGGAGGCTGGCGATGGTTGTCTCTCCATCTCCATGCCATGGCCACATAAACACCATCAGAGACATCGCCATCACGCTCACACTCACCCGGCCCTTTTACCCCAGGAATGCCACGACCCCCCCGAGCTTATCTCCCGGCCTCACGTAATTCATCCACAGACGGGCCATCTCATCTCGTTGAAACGTGACAACGGGCTCCCACTCCCGTCTATAGGCCCGAAGTAAGACAGCACCACACCAGCATGGCCTCCCCCATGGAGTTAGCAAAGCCGCCAACGGAGGTCCTCTAGCGCCCAATCCTCCTACCTTTCACAGACATCTGCAGCCGGCGGGGAACAGACCCCTGATGCCCTGCGGTATTCTGCGCTGTGCGTTGTGTTGGTTCTCTCGGGAGCCAATCTGAGTCCTCTTCCTGCACCCCACGTCTGCCAGGGTCAGCCACGGTTACATGTACCTAATATGGAGGCATCGCCCATTTCCCACAAATCACCACCCCCGGCTCCCTGCAAGGATTTATATGGCCCTCGTTTCCCTTCGCTTGGGATTCATTAGTGTGAGGCCCGACATACCGCGGCGCTGCGTGGCACCAGCATCGTTCGGGGACAGCGAGGAGGAATCGTGCAACCAGTCTCGGCCTGACCCAGAGCGGAAGACGGCGATTGTGCGATGCACGGAATCATGCTGGCTGTGGTGTGATGTGCTGTCGTGATTTCAGGATGACGCTCACTCATCGGCCTTAGTATCACGATACGCGATGCGATGCCTGACAAGATTGATGAGATTTTAGCGTGAGATCCGGACCTCCAGTGAAGGTGCCAGATCTAGGTGCATCAGGCGATTTGATCGTCGCCATGCCGCCGGCGTTCCTGCGTTTGATGCATTCAGCATCAAGCATTGCAGTCTTGATTTTGAGCAGACTGTTTGATAGGATGTAGTGACCACGGCTACTGGCGGGCCAAGAGTCAATCCCTTTTTAAACCGTCATCGGTAGGCCGAGTTCGACCGCCACGGGTCCTGCTTCTACTCTACTTGCTTGAGCCGTTTTCTCTATTCTGGGTTGTCCTGCATCTACAGATCAGACAGATTGGTGATGCTGCGCCCATGGTCAATCATCAACATCTCGGGGTCGGCATAGTACGAATGGCACACAGACGTGCCCTTGAACAGTATATTGTCCACGTAGATCGTGCAGGTCTATACTAGCGACTATAGTCTACCAGCGCAAATGGTGGTTCAATCCAACGCTTCTACTGACCAACGACCACTTCAGACTCCGGGCCGCCAAATGCGGGAAGCTCCTTTTCCACAATCTGCCCAGGTCTTGGTTCCGCTGACAATGTCCTTGATTGCACCCAAAATCTTGTCCTCATCTGCACGCACCTGTCGTGTGGTGTCTCTCTCACGTAGGGTAATCGAGCCGTCCTGGAGGGTCTGGAAGTCCACAGTCACGGCCAAAGCCGTGCCCAACTCATCGTTACGGGAGTATCGGCGACCGATTGTCGAGCTGGAATCGTCCACGCGCGTGGATATTTGCGCAGCACGGAGCTTCTTGGAGAATTGCGACACGAAGGGCGTGAAGTCCTTGTTGCCAGATAGCGGGCAGATGAGAACCTTGGTGGGTGCCACGGCCGTGGGGAACGAGAGGACAGTGCGCGCCTCATCATCGCCTTCGCGGACCCAGTAGACATGCTCGCAGAGGGCGTACAGAATGCGGCCGATGCCAAACGATGGCTCAATGACGTTGGGCGTGTACTCTCGGACATGCTCGGTTCGCGTGCCAAAGGCAACGCTGAGGAGATCCTGGCCAACGTCGACCTTGCCAAGACCCGGCACATCGATGACCGCTTTGCCAGAGTCCTTGAGCTCTTTAGCCCAGCCTTCACGGCATTGTTGTGTGGAAGCCAGGATGACGGTCTCGACGGCCTTGGCGTCCTTCTTGAAATGAGGCCCAAACTTCTTCTTCAAGATTTCGACTTGCCACTCCTCAATGACGCGGGGGCTGTCAAGCTGCTGTCGCACAAACAGAGGCTTGTCCGTCGCCTTGGCGTGTACGGTTAAATCGTAGGCGCTTCGGTCTGCGATTGGAAAGAGATTCAGTTAGCACGAATTTTGTATCTTGCCCTCGTTGCTTCACCTACCAGCACACCCGACGCATTCTACCCAGCCGGAGGATGTTAGAAGCTCTGCATCCCAGCAGTCACAAGCGTAATGGGCCTATTAAATGTCAGTTTGAAATTCGGTCGCTGGGGCGAGGTTCGTAATGTGTTACCATCTCGTTGGCCTGGTGGAGAGCGTCAGCATAGGTACATAGATTAATTTTCGATAAGGCCAGGGGCAGCCAGCTGGGTCTGCTGCATAGCCGGTGCTTGGACTTACCATGTGCTGGCGGAATCGCAGCTTGGTCAGGTCAATGCCAATCTTCTCCAAGAACAGCTTGATACGGGCCAAGAAGTATCCGAGCGTCTCATTGTCGACAATTCCGTCCTTCACTGCGTCCTTCACAGTGACAGTCCTCACGGTAGTCTTGCCAGAGAGCTGTGTATCTCGGTCGAGAAGGTCAAGTGTAATATTCTCCACCTCGTGGAATCGGCCGTGCTTCTTCCCGCTCTCGGGGTCGACAAAGTGTTCAATCTCGGCCATCAAAAATTCGCGAACTCGGAGTAGACCGGCGCGGGGGGAGATTTCGTTACGGTATGACTTGCCAACGGAAGCAGAGGCAAAGGGCAGCGCACCCTGGTTGAACTCGAGAAGCTTAGCTGTTGATGGCAGAGCCGTGTCAGTGGTGGTCATGTCAGGTGGGCTATGGGGGAGGTTAAGAAGATACTCACCAAAGTTCAAGAACTGTCCCTGGGCGGTTTCTGGGCGCAGGTAGCCTGGAAGATTGCTGCTGGGGCCGATGGAGGTCTGAAACATGAGGTTGAACTCGACGGGATCGGTGGGTAGCTCGCCACTCTTGGGGCATCGCAGGTCGTATTTCTTGATCAGCTCGCCGAGCTGCTGCCCATTGTAGTTGTCGATCTGTGCAAGCACCTCCTCGTACTCCTTGACGACGGCGTCATCAAGCTTCACGGCGGCTTGCTGGCCCTTGGCCTTCTTCTTCTCTCGCTTCGGGTCCTTGGTCTTTGACTCGACGGTTTGCTGACGGGCTTCCTGGTCGCCCTTGATGCGCTCCTCGAGGGTATCTTCGACGAAGTGGTCGGCGCGGAAGATCTCGCCGTTCTTGGGGTCTTTGCACATCCAATCGGAGAAGCGATCGACGTGACCACTGGTCTTGAAGACGACATGAGGCGTCAGGACGCTGCAATCGACCTCGAGCATATCCTCCTCGACTAGTGATCAGGTGAAACGGGTCAGCATTGCGTCGATCCGCAACTGTTGACAATGAGGTGGACGTAGGGTGGGGTAGACATACGGACAAAGTGTTTCCTCCAGACATCGAGGATATTTGACTGGAGTCCAGTGCCAGGGGGACCGTAGTCATAAAGACCTATTTCGTCGGTGAGTGTTTAGTCGCATCGCATCGGTGGGAGATGGTTCGTTCGAGGAGGGAGCAGGTAGCAGGTTCTTACCAGAGACGCCGCCGTAGATCTGTTGACGATATCCGTGATTAGCAGTGGAACGTCAAGAAGGCCAACAAGGGGTCCAATTGAGAAGAGGTGACCCAAGTGCTGGTGTGGTGACTCATACCTCAAAGCTGGGGGTGAAAAACATGCGACGACGCAGGACGCCATCGAGGGCGGCCTTGTCGAGGCGCTGGCCAGTGCGGGTGGTGGCAGTTGTTGTCATCTTGGGGGCCGGTTTGGGTCTTGCTTCTGCGAGGGTGCACGAAGCAGCGGCGAGCAGGTAGAAAAGGTTCGACGAGTGCAGACGGGGAGGGCGAGAGAAGCAGACGAGGGCGTGAGGGAAGATGCAAGATTTCGACAGAGTCTGGACACATGCGGGGCCATGGCCATGGAGGGGTAGGAGGAGGGGAGGAGGGGAGCGGAGGTTAATGGACGGCAGCTAGATGGCAGCCAGCTGGCAGGTATGTACCCTTAGTGGCGCATCGGCACTGGAAGGGAAAGAGCGCGCCAGCAGTACAATGGTACCAGGAGGGTACAAGGCGCAGAGCACCGCGGGAGACGGAGTCCGGGGGACAGACTGTGTGATGGCCAGCACTAAATGAGCGAATGAGTGAGCGACCGAGCGAGTGCGTGGCAGAGCCGCGTTGGAGTCGTTTAGGTGGATTGGTTCAGGCCATCATGCGCCTGGGAAAAGGGATGGATGAGGCTGTGAGGCACCATTAGTTGACGCCTGGTTTCTGAGTCACTGGGGCAACTGGCGCTGGAGGAGTCGTTTCAGGGCACCTGGCACGCTATCAGTTGCCTTATCTTATCAACAGGTGTACCTTTACTTGTCGACCGTGGTACCTCCAGGGTATGTACTTGTACAATGTCTGCTAGGTACTCTGTATCTTGTAGTAAGTAGCCTGTTGATTGGCGTGTCAAAATTTAAATCACGAATCACCTTGACCATCGAAATATCCAAAGAGACTCGGAGCCTTCCCTTCTCTTGGTTTCCCCTTCAGTGATGGCAAGGATGCATTCTCGTCGTGGTCGGTCTCGTCTCGGGCCGACAAAGAGACGACAATACTGCAAGTTCATTGACTGACGATGTGCAATGCGAAAGCACAAGAATGATATGAGAACGCTCACAGAAGGCCTCCATTCAAAGAAGCATCCAATACATCCTTTCACCAAACACAAAACGGCGCACTGTCTTGAGCGTGCCAATTTCTTCACTTGCAATAGCTTGTGTAGTTACAGTCATCACTTCGTGGCACACTCTACGTCTTGAAGCCTGACTTTCTGTCATTGCATCGCAGTCAGAAAATGCCTCGACGTCACAAATCCCTTTGACTATCCAACGACAACGACTCGAGGTATTTAGTAAATTCGAAAATTTCTACACATGTCAAGCCGAACTGTCTTCCATGCAGTTGTCATTCGGGACCTGCTTGAATCGATGTGATCATGGCGTAGGGAGAGCGAATGATCAGGAGGCAATAGACCAGGACACATCTGATAACTAACAACAATGAGTGGCGGAGTCCGGCCGTTTTCGCTGTCAATAGGTTCCGCCTTTTCATCATAATACATCCCAGGTAGTTCTCATAAGGCTTTAAGCTAGCTTGTAGGTTGTTGGCGGCTGTGACGAGTCTGGCCGTAACGCGTTTCCGAGTTTCGACAATAAATCACACATAAGGGAACACAGCATTCAATGAGGAGATCCATATATCTATGGAATAAAGAAAGCACTATAATCTTGCAGACATGGAAGTAGTCCAAAGACGTAGAAAGTCTTCACCTAATTAGCTGTGTTCTTTGACTGGTGGTGCGCAATTGCTGGTTGGCCAAGAAAACTAGGGTGCAGGACTGGGATTGGTGCGAATAGACTGGCACTGATTATAACTGTTGCATGCATTGTACAACTCAAACAGCAACTTGAACCTACGTTCACCACGTCTCCCCATAATATTTGGAGCAACATGGAGGTCATCACCGCCGTGGCTGCATGGGCTATATCGGCGACATGTCGCAACATTCCTGCCGCGTACGACTGGGCTGGGTGTTCATATTTATATCGGATCGCCTCTCATGAGTTGAAATCGCTACAGCTGAAGCTTTCACCATCGACCGAAATCCACTTACCTGGGTCAGCTGCGTTTGACGATGCGTCCGCGCGATGGTCCTCACTGGCGTCACCCAAGGTCACGGTCGTGGTGGTACCGGCGACGGAACGTGATGTTGCGGAGACGGTAAGACATCAAACTGCAAATTCGCACGGCGTACTATTCAATATAGTGTACCATTTTAGACTTTGGTTTGCTGAATGACGAGCGGCAGGTTAAATTCGCAAACGAGTTGAACGTGCCCTTCCTGGCGTACAGCGGCGCGCATGGCACAATAACTACACTGGGCAAGATGCGTCACGGCATCGAGATTAACCTGAGCAAACTAAAGAGCGTCAAAGTTTCGCGAGAAGGCGGCATTGCCACGATCGGAGGGGGAGCCATCATCAGGGATGTCCTGGGCGAGCTTTGGGCCGCTGGCAAGCAGACGGTGATGGGCACTTGTGAATGCGTTGGGTTCGTCGGACCTGCACTAGGAGGCGGGCATGGTTGGCTTCAGGGGCATTACGGACTGATTACGGACCAGTTTGTGTCTATGAACGTGGTCCTGGCGAATGGAACCCTAACCACCGTGGATGAGAACTCGGAGCTGTGGTGGGCCATGAAGGGCGCTGGGCACAACTTTGGCATCGTCACCTCTGTGACTACAAAGGTCTTTGAAGCCAGACACAAGGACTGGGCGATCGAGACATTCGTCTTCAGAGGGGACAGAGTGGAAGAAGTGTACCAAGCTGCCAACGAACATCTGCTGAAGAATGGGAGCCAACCCGTGGATGTCATCAACTGGTCGTACTGGCTCAACAATCCACTGGCAGACCCAGAAAAGGTTCGATTCAATCTCCGCAGTCATGCTCTTTAATGTCAAGACTGCGCTTACTCATACCTCATATCAGCCCATCATTATTTTCTACATCATTCAAGAAGGGGTGAAAGTAAACTCCGTCTACACGCGGCCATTTCACGACATTGGACCATTATCCGTGGAGGCAGCGAACGGCGATTATAGAAATCTCGCTGCCTGGACCGGGATATCGACCGATGCTTCCCCCTGCCAAAAGGCTGGGCTGAACAACCCGCGATGGCCACTGTATCTCGAGTCATACAACATCAGTGCGCAGAAGAAGGCGTACGATCTCTTCGCCAAGGGTACTCACGCCACGGCGTTTACTAACTCGTTGTTCATGTTCGAAGGATACTCCACGCAGGGCGTACAATCTGTGGACAGCAAGTCTACGGCGTTTGCCTTCCGCGACGAGCGCCTTCTCATAGCTCCGCTGATTAGTTATTTGCCGAAAGGAGCAAATCGGGACAAGGAAGCGCAGCAGCTAGGCGAAGGGCTTCGTAGAATTATCCACGAGGGGTCAGATCGCACACGAATGCGGTCATACGTGAATTACGCGTATGGAGACGAGACTCCGGCTGAGTGGTATGGCGACGAAGCATGGCGACAAGCGCGGCTGCGAGCGTTGAAGAGAAAGTATGACCCAAAGGGTAAATTCAACTTCTTTGGACCCATTGCGGCCGGAGATAACGCCGACCTTGGGGACGCCTTGCCTACGGAGTTATAGATTGTCAAGAGAGAGAGAGAGAGAGAGAGAATATGACGAAGTGAGCCTACCACCGTAGAGTGTCTAATTTGGTTAGTGCTAGGCGTATGAAATAATGCATGCGATAAAGTCCGAGCCTCTGTCAATCTCCGCTTCACCGGTTCGTCGGATGCCCTGCCACGTTTCTTTGATGTCGCAGTGTCATCCAGATCCACGAAAAGTAGAGGTGCCTATCATCGACGCGTACTATCTAGGCAGCGAGCGGAAATTACCAAGAGTTCATGCTCTGGTAGCAGTGCGAGATGCGAGTGTTGGTGACAGCCTGGCGTGGAGTTGGGTCACGAATGCCGTACAATACTTCTCTACAATGACGATTGTTTACTTGCAAAGCGGAAGCTTGCATCTGGGGGCGGAAAGGGACAGCATTTGTTACTCAAATCGGGGGTTAAAATGCCTGAATATTGTTACCGTGACCAGTTTGCGACCGGCTTTGAATCCCGTCCCCGAGTGATAATCCCCGTTCAACCGTTGGAGGATGCATTTCACCACGACTTGCAATGGTGTTGGGCGCCCCAACGCCGGTCGGTTAGCTCATTTGTGACTCATCATGCCTACCTCTTTCTTCTGCTTTTTGGGCTCTTTTCTTCTTCGGGGTTTTCCTTGTTCGTGTTGTTAGTAATGGGTGCATTAGCGGTGTCCGAGGCAATGGGCGAACTGGAGATCAATTTACCCGAACAATACGACCGCCACTTCCTCCATACTCTCCGTCTGGGGCCTTGGGGATTAATCGAATGATGGATGCCCTTCATGCGTTGGTGCAATGCAAGGGTGGGGATGTTACCATGATTACGCCGTCTCGATCGAATGATCGCATGATTCGGCCGAAGTGGCGCTGCTACCCGATGAACTCTGGAATCACATCCCATTGATACTGGTGTTCTGTACTCGACCTGGTTAGCAGGCTGCCATCGCCATCCCTGTCTCAGCCGCTTCTAGGATCAAGTCGAACGGGGTTTCTGGAGTTTCCATTCCCGGTCCACTTACATTGGACCACTCTTGCATCCCATGTATTAAATATTACGACCAACTGATCAACATTGTGACTTCTCCATTCACTTAAAAAGGGTCTCGACCCATCTGAAAATGAGCCTCGTTTGAATAAGGGTGATTGAGCGCCTGACGCAAGGCGACGACACGGGCGATTCTCAGCAGACGACACAGCATGATGAAATCATCAGAAACGAGCCCGCCGTCAGGGTCTCCGATCGTCTCGGCCGATGTCTTACGACTCTCCATGGACACGGCCGTTGACACCCCCGCACAAGACAGAAATAATCACAGCAGCAGCGTCGTCGACGCCGCCGACCCGGAAAAGGCAGAGCCCGCCGTGACGGAAAAGGCAGACGAGACCGAGTTCCTCAGCGGTATTCCGCTGCTGCTGGCCATGACGTCTGTGACCATGGCATGTTTCCTTGTATTGATTGACACGTCGATTGTCGCAACAGTAAGTCAAGGCCGACATTTGGGGACAATCTGGAGATGGATGCATTTGTGTGCCCGCAAGAACGGTGGTAGCTAACGCCGTCGACCACGTCGTAGGCATTACCAAAAATCACAACCGAGTTCCATTCACTGCCAGATATCGGCTGGTATGGTTCTGCCTTCCAGATCACTAGGTATGATGCGACCTCCAACCCGACTTACACAACAGTCTCTGACCAAGGCGTCCAGCGCCGCAATGCAACCGCTAGTCGGCAAGATCAGCACCCATTTCAGTCTCAAATGGGTCTTCCTCGCATTCTTCTTCATATTCGAAATCGGGTCCCTAATATGCGGAGCGGCTCAGTCCTCCATCATGCTGATTGTTGGACGTGCCGTGGCGGGAATGGGCTTGGCTGGCGTGTTTTCTGGCGGCTTGACCATTATTGGGACGTCGCTTGCGCCGGCGAAAAGACCATGTGAGTTCAGTCTTGACAGAAAGAGAATGCAAATCTTTTTGACGACTTCCGTCTCTTATCCAAGGCTTGATTGCTGACCTATCTTGATGTCAAGTTTACACCGGTGTATGTATTGGATGTAGGTCAAACACGCGCTTCCCCCCACAACCGAGAGCGATGTCTAACCACGCGCAGTCTCACAACTTGGAATTGTCATCGGCCCCTTGCTTGGCGGTGCGTTGACTGAGAAGGCTTCATGGCGTTGGTGTAAGTCGAGTCATATTCACAGGCACCAGCAAGACGCTTATCAGTTGCAGGCTTCTACATCAACCTGCCCATCGGTGCCATCGTCGCAGGTGGCATTCTCTTCGTCAACATCAAGAGCCAACCGAATCTTCTACCCGTGCGACAAGTCATCCCGACACTACACAAGACACTCGACCTCATCGGCTTCTGCCTCCTCGCGCCCGCCGCCGTCATGCTCCTCCTCGCGCTCGAATGGGGCGGTAATAAATACGCATGGGACAGCGCCCAGACCATCGGGCTCTTTTGTGGTGCCGGCGCCATGTTCCTGGTGTTTTCTGCCTGGATTTGGCACAAGGGCGAAGATGGCCTGATACCGACCAATATCATCACTCATCGCATCGTCCTCGCGTCGTGCGCTGTGGGAACGGGAGTCATGGCCGCGGCAGTCCTCATCTCGTACTGGATGCCCGTGTACTTTCAGACTGTGAGAGGCGTGAGCCCTCTCACGAGTGGCGTGAATTTGCTGCCAAACATTCTGCCTGGCCTCTTTATGAGCGTTCTGGTAGGCTTCTTGAGTAAGTGATGCTGAGCTGACCAGCGGCCTCGGAGTTGATATGCGAGTTGGAACGAGGCTAACATGTGGACGCAAACAGTTGGCAAGATGGGCTACTACCTCCCATTTGCCGTAGCTGGCGGAGCCGTCATCGCGGTTGCTGCCGGCCTCCTTACAACGCTGGATGTTGATACCCCGACTGCAAAATGGGCTGGTTTCCTGGTGATACTCGGAATCGGTCGCGGGCTGTGCCAACAGACGTCCATTACGGCAGTGCAGCACGCAATCACGGGCAAGCTTCTCCCCGTAGCAATGTCAACAGTCATCTTTTGCCAATATCTAGGCGGATCCATCTTCATATCGATCAGCAACGTCATCTTCAGCTCAGGCCTACGGTCAGGAATACATAAGCATGCCCCCGACGTTAGTGCCGACTTGGTGGTCGCGGCTGGAGCATCGGCAGTAAGGAATATTGACCTCACGCCTGAGCAGCTCTCTGGGGTGTTGGAAGCGTACACCAAGGGCATCACTGAGGTTTTCTATCTGCCCATGGTAGTTGGTATTTGTTTATTTATTGCGTCTTTTTTCTCCGGATGGGTGGACACGCGGAAGCCGGTGGCTGCAAAGAAAGCGGACGGGGATGGAGTGAACAGCGCTCAATAGGGTTGTGAATAGAGGCATGTGGAGTATGGAAAGTCTTAGAGATACGCATTCATGAAACTGAGATTCTACTCATATGACATATAATAATAAATGTACATTTTCAGGTTCAAGACATGATCTTTATCACAGGGTCGGTGCGCATGGGCAGCACGTGTGCTTCTTGACCAGATATCTCGTTGATTTGGCCGCTTTTACATTGGGATAGAAAGGTTGCTGTAAGTTCTTACGCATGAATCTCCTGAGCCTAGGCTCTGTTATGCTTGGGAATCGAGCAGGGTGTATTTAGTGACTCCAACAACAAGAGGGGGTTCATCGCTGTTCTTGAACCCATTGGACATCTAGACCTAGCTCAGTCTCAACAGAAGTTTAGCGAATGAGTCATCGCGGAGCAGGCTCACTAATCACCTATCTCTGTTTCAATTTATTGATACATGGGTAAGAATCTGTAATTAATAGCATTGGTCGGCGGTGTAAGCTGTATAAGACGTCAGCGTCTCATGATGGAAGTACTTTTCTGATCAAATACTACTTTTGAGGGCTGTGGCAACTATAAAAGTAGACACTCCAAGTGAAGCGGACACGATGAGAAATGATACAAATGAGACAGTGACCAGCAGAAACGTAGGTAGAATGGATAGAGGACAGCGGAGGGCATGGATGAAATGACGAAACAGGCGGTGGCGAGTTTTCCCCTCTCAGACGTTCAGATTCATATCTAACTGAATCAACTTCTGGACAACTCATAGCTTGATATTTGAATAACATATGCTATTAATTGTAGCGTTAGTAGAACGACACCAGTACTCTGGGATATGCCAAGACTATGTGAAAGAGACGTTTGAAGCATGGCATGATAAGAAGCATCTGACCCGGCTCTAGAACTTGGTGCCGACCGGCAAACCGGCACATGGTGGCATCGATCGTTGCTGTACGGCGAATACGACACCTTTTCGAATATAAATGTCCAGGATATCCACCCCCGTGGAGTGAACTTTTGCATTGTCACCGTTGTAGGTCGTCTCATCACTCGGATTTCAGCATCATTGTGAATCGAACATGGCGACTACTGAATCTGCAGGGCCGGCCTGGGCTGCCGCCACGTACCAACCTGGCCTCCCGGACAACATTGGTCCTTTCCGCGGCTTGCTGGAAAACTACAGCAATATTCCGTCCGATGAAGTAGATGATCATCTACTCGAAGTTGTAAGCATCTGCAGAGCTGCCCACTAGGACCGCGCACTGCGCCGAATGCCATTGCTAGGTGCTCTGCGAGCGTCAACACCGCTAACTGCTGCGACTCACGCACAGCGCGATAAGGCATGGGCCGTTGCAAAGTTCCCTTGCATCGGAAAATGGTCGTTTACGAACCTCTCGAGCATGGAGGAACCCCTCTTCCAACGAGTGGTTGCACGGCTCAAGGCACCGGGCTCCAACGACGCATTTCTTGACGTCCCCTGCTGCCTGGGCCCAGTCGTCCGTCAGCTCGCTGCTGAGGGAGTCGATCCATCCAAGCTGTACGGCGCGGACCTTGCACAGGAATTTCTCGATCTCGGCTTCGAGCTCTTTCGCGACAGAGATCGGTTTCCCGACGGTGTCTTCGTCGCAGCTGATCTCCTCGACACAGACGACGCCAAGACGGCGTCCCTCCGTGGCAAAGTCACACTCATCCACGTGCTCAACTTCTTCCATCTTTTTGGGTGGGATGAGCAGGTCGTCGCCGCCGCGCGAATCGTCAGCTTCCTGAAGCCTGATGCCGAGGAGCCTGTCATCTTTGGCGGCCAGATTGGCTGCAAAGACCCTAAGCAGGCAGCCTTCAAGAGTCTGCGAAACGGCGGGGAACGGTACTTGCATACGCCTGCGTCGCTGCAGAAGCTGTGGGACGAGGTTGGGGAAAAGACGGCTTGCAAGTGGAGGGTGGAGGCGGATTGGGTGTCCAAGATGCCGTTTCGGATTCCTGGATTCCCTGAGCAGACTTGGTATTTGAAGTTTGCCGTGTTTCGGGAGTGATGGCTACTAGGTGTCTTATTTCGTGATGGCGACAGATAAGAGCGATACATTCAGGCTCAATACTGAAATGGAGGCAGACATGTCTGACTTGGTTCGTGTCGATTGTCTTGGTCAAACAGAATCCTACCCATTCTCCGGTCACTTTGCTCGTTGGCCTATGTCTCAACGCGGACTTGTTATGCCATGTCCAACACCCTTTTCTATGTCCATCTGCGTTGGCGAAACCTTCTAGGTGTCCTGCGTATTCGCACCTTTATTAAGGAAGCTGTCCACGTGCTAATATATCCACCGCTGAATCTGGCTGGGGTAATAAAAGTTCTACGGCGGTGATGTCTTCTCTCTCCATATTCTATGCTTTGTGTACCCTGACTTAATATGCAAGATACCTTATGGACTTGAATAGTATATGTCTCTAGCTTTATTAATCCACTTACCAAGGATATGGTTGAAGTGGATGTTATTATCAGAAAATAGTATGATCCACAAACGCCAAGGCAGACTTCAGAATAGGTTTATTCCCGCCCCCATGTCCAATCGATGCCATTCTACAGAGGGGTATAAAGGGGATGTCAATACTCGATGGGGCTCTTCAGATTCTATACACCGATCCAATCCGTTCCATGAAGAGAGCAACAGCCTAGGCGAAGAGTCAAGTGAATGACTCTCACAATCTTACTGAGCGGCGGTAAGCGGCCAATTGAGAAAAAGCCAGCATGGGTTTATTTGACAGAGCATTCGCCAGGGTGGGAGACGTCGCGCAACAGGTTACGACAGATTATAAACGCTCGAGGCAGCCACATCAGCAGCAGCCGCCTCAGCCAGTCTATCCTCAACAGTCGCAGCAGGCAGCACTATCAACAGAATACACCAAACCACATCAGCCACACCTGCAACCCCAGCCATGGCAGCAATCAACCTTGAACCATGCCCATCAGGATCAGCAAGCCGACTACCAAGCACATCTCACTCAAGCAAAGCGGGAGGCTGCCCGCCTACAGGGCGAATATGAAGACCGAGTCGCGCTTGCAAACATGGAGGCTCAAAGGCTGAAGCGGGAGCAGTCTGAGGCAGAGAGGCAGGCGCAAGAGCAGATTGGCAGGGACAGAGCCGAGGCGGAGAGACTGACGGGTCTGTATCAGCGGCAGTATGAAGAGGAGATGCGGATCGTTGAAAGCCAAATGTGCGACCTGAACGTTGCGCAACAAACCAGACGAGCGAATGATGGATTGAGCGTGTCGCCGCCTTCGATAACCGCGCGGATCAGACAATTCATTTAATGCCCGTCCGGCACATGACTGGGATACCGGCCTCATTTATCCGCCTTTAGCTCCGAGGCAGCCAAGCTGGTCTGCGCAAACAAATCCCATGCCGGCATCACCTCCGAACCTGGCGCAAATGCTTCATTTGCCGTCTCCGGCTTTGGCTCCGGTCCCGGCTCCAGGTCCGACCACGACGCAATTGATCCATTTACCGCCTCCGTCTTTCGAAAATGCAGCTCAATATGAACCAGCTTCAATGCAGGTACACAATGCCCCTACGCATACGAGCATGGGGTTGTTTGCCGCTCAAGATGGACCTCCGTCAATGTTGACTGCAATGCCCTCGTCTCATCCCCACGTTGCTCATCAGCAGGAGCAGCCTTCGGCGACTTATCCAACATCATCGAACTCAGAAACACGCATACCAGCAGAGGGGAATATAGCATCTGCTTCGCCCTCACAGGAACGGCCACCGCCGGCGGCTCGGACTTGTTCTCTTGAGATACCCGCCCTCTGGTCGGAAACTCCCAAGTTGCACCCGTGTGGTGTAATACCAATTACGGAATGCATCGAGTCACTGGTCTCGTTTCATACGGACTGGTTCATGCACCCTACCTGTCCGAACTTCACGATATGCAGCCGCTGCTACGTCGACTACATTTACGACACCCCCATTTAGAGACGAATTCAGGCTAAGTCGGCCACAAGATGGAAGCATGCGCATGTGCCTGTTCAGCTCGATTCGGGTAAAAGAGAGGCTATGGCCATCTGCTCTGGCGTCCAGGAATCTGTCTCACCTGATCGACTTTATGAAGGACAGGCAGGGTATGGATCCATGTCCGGAAAAGGTCGGCCAGGAAGGCTGGAAGTGGTATGTATCCGACGAGCTTCCCGGCGCCACGATTTGTCGTGCCTGCCATGAAGACACCATTCTGGCAGGGCCATTCAGCTCGCACTTCAAGCTGCAGGACGAGCCACCTTCGGGGATCTGGGCATGCGACCTCAGCAGCCTCTACATCAAGCGCATGCACAGGCAGCATTCCGCCACGAACAACTGGCCGGCGTTCACCACCGAAGCAAACAAGAGATCGCAACTGCCTGAATGTGGTAGGCTCGATGCAGTCCTCACCAACTCCCGCGCTTGGTTCGCCTCAGCCCGTGCAGAAGGCCTACAAATCTGCCAGGCATGTCTTCTTGACTTCTTTGGGGGCACCCCTGATGCTTCTTTCTTTGAACAGACCTTTCCTAGGCTCACACTGTTGCAGAGCCACTGTAGAATGGGCCAGGTCAACATACTTACATCTGCACACCGCGCCGCAACACAAAACGACTATGCCGTGTTCTGGAATGCGGTCAATGCCGTTTCTTTGACCGTTTATTGCGATCCGACAGGCACAAAGAACACGCCGTGGTTCACCTTGCCCAACGATCCGGACCAATTCGGCGTTTGTGGAAGTTGCATGGAGGGCATTGTGCGCCCTCTCGGCGCCACGCGGCACTTTATGCCCAAACCGGGGACCTCCAAGGAGGATGCGCTTGTTTGCAGCTTCAGCGTGGCATGTCCGCGATTTGCGCTCTTTATGGAGAAGCTCAGCGAGGTATTGTTCACTGGTAAATGGGAGCCGCTGGGAACGGCAGCCAAAAGATTTGCCGCTGTGCCTATATGCCCCAGGATTAGCATGACCGAGGGCTTGAGGTGGTGGGGATGGAAGAACCTGCACATCTGCCATGACTGCTACTTGGTATTTGCACAGGGGACGCGCCTCGAGCCAGAGTACGAGATGGACGGCCAGCTCGTCACCGAGCCTCGCATCTGCGACATGTTCTCTCAACGCATGCGCCGCCTCTATGCCGAAGCATGCGAGGCTCCATCTCCATCCACGTCGCTCAACGAGCTGCTCCGATTTGCCCACCAGCGTCGCCTCATTTACCTCGCCACGGTCCCGCAATGCGAGAGAATCCTCATACAGCAACGGTTCGCCGCACAGCAAGCGCAGATGCTCGGCGTCATGGGCAGCACGTACAAGCTTATGGGCGGCATGGTGGATGCGACGCAGGGACACGCCTACACGGTGGGCAATGCCGCCCTGGGATACGGGCATGCGAATGACATGGTGCTAACGGGGGTGGGATTTGATGCGCAAGCGGCGGCGATGTTGGAAAGTGTGAGCGCTGGAGGGCCGAAGATGAGGATTGCGATCCTGGAAGCGCAGTGGAAGGAGGTTGAGTAATGTCAGTTTACGGTCCCCATGGGAGAATAAAACATGACCGATATCTAGGCACATGGTGTCAACTTGCCTTTGATGGCCCATTTTGCCTCGTTTCCTCTAACCTCCAATTTTTCTGTTATCCCCCATGTCTCTGAATCTTTATCCGAATCCTTGAACTTGAGCATTTCCTGTGTTCTCTGAGAGTGAGAGAAAGAGTCATGGGCGATGGTGTATAAATATCCTTTCAGGACCCTGAGCATGAACCGAGGGCTGCTGTAGAAGTAAATGAATGATGTAAAAGATTCGAGTTGGAGTTGAATGTATTTTGGTGATATTCTTGTGATGTGGCATCATTGATGTCGTGTAAGTTCCTGCTGATTCACACTGGCTGCCTGGTAGCATGACGTACATGGCGTCAGGACCAACATTGGATAGGCATCAGTCTCAATTCTTGACTGACCAAAGCACCCCATACTCTACATCTACACCATCATCGAGCCATCAAACAAACAAACAAACTGACTCGTCAATCCTCCCTGGGAGAAAATGCAAGCCCAACCGCCTAGATCCAGTGTTGGACCAACAATGTTCCCTCGCTTTCTAGATCTTCCGAGAGAGCTACAGCTTCACACCTGGGAACTGCTTCTTGATGATTTTACATTTCTGGCCATCCAATGGAAGGATCATGGTCCCACGACCTACACGCCCATCATATCCATCCCTCAGCTTGGAGACGCCCCCCCAGGATTCATCCCATGCGTCCTACCATCGGGGATACCTGACATCATGGCAGAATATCCTCTGCCATTGGGGTTTCCCGGTCCCAACTGTAGAGGAATCCGCGATAACTGGTATCACGACCTGATGGAGAGTAAGCCCAGTTCAGCCCATCTGAGCGAAAGACTCGGTCAGCATCGCGGGCTAGCCGCGCTTCGCTCTGTTTGTCAGAGCAGCCGCGAACAATTCATGAGGCATGTCATCAAAGACAGCAAAACCCAACTACAGCCCAACAGAGTCGCCCGCAATGACCCCAGAAAACACCTTTACGCGGGTGCGGAACGGAGTCATTCTCGGCAGTCTGTTCAGCCTGCAGCGCCAGCATGCAAGACCATGGTTTGTCTCGGTGCTGGCACCCAACGCATCAGACAGTACCGCGGCTCCTCGCATCGGAACCGACTTCGTCCCCGGGAAGCTGGCGTACGTGGCCGCGCGGCTGGGCGACATCGAAAAATGCATTTTTGGTCACCGCCTTAGTCTGATGAAGCAATATGACGATGTGGAAAGGCTCGGCTTTGCTCAGCTCGACAGCGCCATGTTCTGGCGCCCAGAATTGGGATATCGCGCGAGGAGACCCGAGGCATGCCATCCATACCACCTCCCACCACGCACCCTTATCTGGATCTACTCGACTGTGTTGCACAACGCGATAGCTGCGAGCCGCAAGCACCCTCTAACCATGCAATGCATTGTCGGCCGCAGTGACATGGTGGATTGGTACTTCCACTTGACCAGCACGGGAGAGTGCCGTGCTTGTCGCAGGCCGTTACTGCGCGAGCTGGAGCTCTACTTTCCAGAAGTCTTGGGTGGGGGAGAATATCTTGATATTTTAGTTTTGTTGGACGAGAAGCTGTACGAGTCTCCAGAGCATGTGGTAGACATAAGGTCCTACGAGACTTTTGCTTGATTTGCTCGGCCGGCCACGACAACACCATGAGGAGGATGGATTTGGGGGAGTGGCAAAACAAGATTAACATGTGATGGACTACTATCAAGAGAACTTCTTCTCGTTCCTCTTTAGTCAGTTGAAGACCAATTTGAGAAAGAAAACGTCGACAAAGACAGGCCCACGTGCATCAGTCGGTACATTGAAGGAAGATAGAAATCTGCTCAGTCATTGTAGCAAATCTGTGGTAATAGAACTCAATTGAAGCTACCGAAACCCAATGTTACAACGGGTTGGGAGAAGGAACATCACATGCATCTTCACTGGGAGAAGTGCCATTCACAGGTCAACCTCGCGATGTCGGACTGCAGCGTCAAACCTCCCCAAGCAGTAAAGACGCAGTCTCCAGAAACACGGTGGAAGGAATTCAGCTACCGGCGACATACTACCACCTCACCGTACAACAGGATAATCCCTTAGTGCTCGCTAGCAGATTCTACATTGATTACGCAATAAGGCTTTCTCCTCTCGTTTCTTTTCTCTTCTTCCTCTCTTCTTTGTTTGTCACCCATTCACGATGGCTGAGTTGATGTAGAAACCTAGTGTCATGGCCTTTGCTTCCATAACCTTCGCATATGTACACCAGCTTGCTCGAATCCCTTCCCATTTTATTGACTTGCAAAATTCCAACCCCATTTCTTGTTTCTTCCAAGATTATCACCCACTCGGAGTTATATGCAGTATCATAGCGAGATAGTTTGCGTATTATGGTCTCCATGCCTTGCTTTCCAGAAATAATGTGTTCGAAAGTGTATTCCTCATAGATCAGGGCTAGAAGACAGGTTAAAGTTCCACCATCGTACGTTTCCATCTCCGTACTATCGAGGACTCGCAATTAAAATTCACCTGCATGCTTCTGTTCTCACAAACGTCACCGTGGCTTTTACATTCCACCGTCAAAGCCACAACACTAGCTTCACAATCGCGTCAGCAACACACATCATAATTGTGACTTCTGCGGCATTCGCCGAGTAGATCCTTCACGGTGCACATACTACTCCTTTAACGACATTGGTCTGCTAATAGGTAGCAATGACGCCTGTTCCTCCACCACTCCCAGCATGGTGGCTCGGAGACTCAGCCAACGAACCAGGTCAAGCCGGGCTAAAACTCGCGGTGGGCAGCTCCGAGTGACCATGCTTGAACGCACAAAGTCCGCCTCACATTTACGGACGCCATGTGGCCCGTGGAAGATGACATGAACTGGCATGCAGACTTGACATCAAGGCCAAGGACCTGCCGATGCTCATGAGAGAAGGCCAACACTGGTGCAGGGCAACGTCAACTTGGAAGGAGTTTGTATAGGATCCAGAATAGCATAGAAACGCAGGGTATACCGTGTCTCGCAGCTATAGAATACAGTACAGAGGCAGCTCCTTATGGGCAGGCACATTGACTGCCTATGCAATGAGCATCCGAGAACTGGCCAGCTTCAGAGTGCAGAATCTCACCCTCGACAACGTGGATGTTGCGCATGCTTTCAACAAGAATTGGAAACCCACATACGGATTCGACCGCGCGTTTAGCCAAAAGAGCTTGAACGCCATTATGATGACATGCTCGGAGAGGTGGTGGCCGTGGCCGAAAGAAGGACATCTTGATAGGAGATGGGAGGTCTTGGGCACCGAAAGTGGATTCTCTAGAGACGCGATAAATGGCCAATCTCATCGCTTCTTCATGTAAACAGCTAGACACGATATTTCTGATCTATCATTATCCGGAAGCGTGATGAATGACAACTAGGAGAGCGTATGCGGTATACCCGCAGTTTGGTGCTAGGCAGAGTTGGTTTGCATAGACCAAGCAACGAAAAGCTGTATCCATATTCTAGTCACCCTTCTTTCGAGCTCGCATTCTCGCCTGGTGCACTCAGAACGAATGCATGTGCTCCGTCTGGTAAGATTGGATTCCTCGATGGTTAGTTTGGATTCGTGATGAACTTGTTGAGGACTTAGATCCAGTGCCGCGACCCCTGTAAGACCCCCACAGATAGCCCTACTGCCGGAGATACCAGAGTGGGATGCGCGCGTACGACTTGGGCCCAGATACGACATTGTGGTCAGGCGAAGACCAAGACACGATTATCACTTCTTGTTTCGAAGGCACGGGCTGCTCGCCTGGCATCCCGGCGTCCACGGCTCGAGCGACGATCAGATCGTCGAGGAACTGCGCCAGCACCCGTCTGACCGCGCCGAGCCGGATCAGCGGTGATCAGCATGGCCAACGTCTGGGCCAAGGAAGGGCATCGAGGAGAAGCCGTCAGATGCGTGTGGCTTATTCGCATTTATGCCTATCGGCGTTCCCCACAACCATTCCATCGGATTGACCACGTCGTGGTGGCTTCCAGGCAGCCGGACGACTTACACGTAGAGCACCCTTTGCGCGCGCGCTCCCGTCAGGCCCAAGGTGCACGAGATCAGGCGCATTCTGCAAAATGGCCAAGCAGGCAAGATTACATTATCTGGCTTGAAGAGCCAACGTAACGTTACGGGATAAATGAAGACACAGCACCACGGTTGACCCAGATCGGGCGTTTGGGAGCTACCAACCTTCCTGAAGGGGGAAGCGGCGCCGTTAGCAGCATACCATGTACGCCAACCGAGGACGTGGCGTCCAACCCCAGACTCTCGTTATCGTCGGTATCTGCAGACTGCCAGGCACGCACCCAAGGGAGAGGATGGGCGTGACAGGGTCGCGTGTCGATGCGACGAGCAGATCCGGCTGAGATCCGCCGGCTGCAGTTTAGGCGGGCGCAATCGAGCGTGGAAGAGAGCGGTGGGCGCGCAGACGACGCAACATGAGTGAGAGGATGGGGCCACGAGATGAAACGGCGATGCCAGAGTGGTGGCAGCAAGTGAGGCGGGCTGTCGACGACCAACGGTGGTTGTCCTAGCTTCACGAACATGAATGCCAGATCGCTGGCTATCAGCACACGTTTACCAGGAGCGACACGTTCACTTGTAGCACTGGAGCACTATATAGTATATAGCACTATACAGCACTATATAGCACTATATAGCACATGTCGTTCAAAGTGGCGATGCCTGTAACGCACACCCGCTCCTCTCCCAACTCAGCCAGATGATGCTCAAGACGTCGCATTCCGTCCCTGCCAGCCCATGCGTAATCTTGACGGTGTACCATGCCATCTGGAAATGCATCACAATAGGTCTAGACCAGGGGCACGTGCAAGGGCAGAGGTGCTCCTCCCAATGACACCCTGTGGGACGGAGGATGGAGGATGAGCATGGCTGATGTGAATTGCTCCATCCGGCACGAGCAAGTCCAGCATGCCTGCCCTTGGCCTTCCGTGGGGTGGTTCCCTGAGATATCTCTCGATGCCGTCAGCTCCGCCTACGCAGACTAGAGCCAGATTAGCGAGCGAAAACGCTGGCAGCCACGTCCTGGTGATGAATCACATCTCCCACGTTACAGGACAGCCGTGATGCTACATGATGAAAGGGATGCCAGGCCAGTGGATAAGAGACGGCCATCACGCAGCAGCAGTCCACCCATCGCGGGTACGCAGCGCTGCGCGGACGAGACAGCTGAGTGACGCCCTGGATGCGGCAGCTGACCCTTATCCAGACGGGATACCACGCAGCAGGAACTGCAGCGAGGAAATGTAACGAACGCGCGGGCGACACAGATGAAGGGCAAGTCGACCCCCATGGGGAGGGCTGTCAAGGTGCAGCGCTTTGAGAGCGAGGCTTGGCGACGGCTTGGCGACGTCGAATCCTACGACCCATGGCGAGGGAGGGTCTCTGATCCCTGACGCCATGAGAGGAGCTGACAAGAGTAAACCGAGCGGCTCTAAGCTAGACAGTGGCAGATCATGGGCGCCGAACAGCCATTTACTACGCACTCGCGGCCCGCCCAGAAACATGATGACAATGAAGTGCTATATTTCTGACTACATCTCCAGTCCAAGCGCCCAGATGCCTTCCGCGCAAGTGCGCGATGCCAACCGCCGCCAAGGAGCACCAAAGTTTCCAGGCCGATTCCATAACGCTCCTGCTCGTGCCCTACTCGGCGAGTCTCTCGAGGTCCATGGCCACCCAACTGGGCCAATCCGTGCGTCGGCCCCTGGCAGTAGCGCGAGTCCAGATGCGACTAGCATCTATCATGCGACAGGGACGCGGAGGCGCCACCGGCAGTGCTAACAGCGTGATCCACACAGCTTGGGAGCATCACGACGCAGTGAAGCAGACGAAATATACTATGTACTTGCCGGTAAATGAAATCTCTGGGGGCTCGTTCTGGCCACAGTAGATGTGGTGTAGTAAGACGTTGGCGGCGAATCCATCTCTCGCCGGCTGCTGCGCAGCTCCGAGACGGATATCAGAAAGCCCAAAAAAGCCGTATAGTCGCCGATGCGACCGTCGTCCTCTGCTCAACACCCGTTACGACATGCCGCAGCATCCTCAGATCCCCCACATAATTACCATCCAAGCACCTCCATCTGGCCATGTCCCGCTCCGTCGCCTCCCCCCTATCGGACGAAGCGTCGGGCACATGGTCGGCCTGTCCACGCCTTGGCTTACTCAAACCCCTGGCAAGCCGAAGCATACTCATCTCTTGGACGAACTAGCCTCCATGTAAAACCTGACGTTTTAGATTGCGGAGCACGCAGCGCTCACTAATGCTGTCCCAGCGTCGGGCTGTCGCGTGAACAAGCCCGTTGTCGCCCACGCGCCGTCCGCCCTCTAGCCTCGCGCGCGCTCTCTCCCCACGATATGGCCAGGTTGCTCTCGAGCCATGGTAACCTCGATTCCAGAAGCAGCCCTGGCCCATGGTGACATTTGCGCTGCGGTGCTCCGGCGCAACCCCACACCAAGAGTTGGATCCAGAGCGGGTATGGGCCTCGGAGCGCGTTCGCGGCCAGACCACTTACACCCTCACGCCCACGGGCCGTCGTCCAATCTCATTGCGATGGCTTGGTCGCCACAGGAGGCATTCATTCTCTCTCATCCCAAAATCCCATGGTCACAGTCCCACGTCACATCCATTCACCCGTGCTCGAGTGGAGTTGACGGTCTGGCAGACCGCCTCGAGGTCGCCTCGCCCGATGTGCTGCCCTGACGCAGGATATATAACCGGTCCGCTTCCCTTCCCTTAGCCACGGAAGTTGGAAAAGATCATCACAGCCCATCTACCTTCCAGTCTCTCCTTTAAACTGCCAGTCTTCATCATGTCTTCCATTCCTTCATTGGCGTCCGTCGCCAGCGTGCTGGCCATGCTGCCGGCAGCTTTCGCCGCCTACAACCCCGGCTCGGCCCAGAACATTGCCGTCTACTGGGGTAGGTGCCTCGAATAACTTTGGCCGTTTATTTGCGACAATGTCTGATTTGTGTATAGGCCAGAACTCTGCTGGAACGGCGACCTCGCAGCAGCGTCTGTCCACCTACTGCAGCAGTAAGTAACAGCCTCGCAGAGCCATATACCACTACGGAGCATCAGATACTGACAATGTTGGCCTAGACGCCGCCTTTAACGTAAGGAGTTCCTCGACGGCATGAGAGAGTACACAGCTAAGACAGCGCAGATCATTCCCGTCGCCTTCATGAACGGCATCAGCCCTCCCATCACCAACTTCGCAAACGCCGGCGACAACTGCACCGCCTTCGCCAGCAACCCCAACCTCCTGAGCTGCCCCCAGATTGAGTAAGTCCCCGGACTCGCCACCGCTTGATCCGGCCGCCGTGCTGACTCTCTCCAGGGCGGATATCAAGAGCTGCCAGACCAGCAACGGCAAGACCGTCATCCTCTCCCTCGCCGGAGCCACCTACACACAGGGTGGCTGGTCCAGCACCAGCGCCGCCGAAGCTGCCGCCCAGAACGTCTGGGACATGTTCGGCCCCGTCAACAACAAGAACGTTGACCGTCCCTTTGGCTCCGCCGTCGTCGACGGCTTCGACCTCGACTTCGAGTCCTTCACCAGCAACCTGCCCGCCTTTGCCGCCAAGCTGCGCAGCCTGATCGACTCTGCCGGCGGCAAGAAGATCTACCTGTCCGCTGCGCCCCAGTGCGTCTTCCCCGACGCCGCCCTCGGTGCCACCCTCAATGCCGTCTCCTTTGACTTCCTCATGATCCAGTTCTACAACAACTGGTGCGGCGTCGTCAACTTCGTCGAGGGCTCCACCACGCAAAACGCCTTCAACTTCAACGAGTGGGACAACTGGGCCAAGACCCAGAGCCCCAACAAGAACGTCAAGAACCTGCTCGGTTTCCCCGCTGCCCCCGGCGCGGGAGGCGGCTTCGCCAACGGCTCCAAGCTCAAGGCCGCCATCAACTGGTCCAGGCAGTACAGCAGCTTCGGCGGTGCCATGATGTGGGATATGTCGCAGCTCTACGGCAACAGCGGCTTCCTCAACGAGGTCGTTGCTGACCTGGGCGGCAGCACTCCTCCTCCAGCCACAACCACGTCTCGCGGCGGCTCTACTCCCACAACTACATCCCAGCCTCCCTCCGGCACTCTTGTTCCTCAGTGGGGACAGTGTGGTGGTCAGGGATACACTGGACCTACTCAGTGCCAGCCTCCTTACAAGTGCGTGTCTGGTGGCCAGTGGTGGTCTTCTTGCCAGTAAGCGGCAGGCGATGGGTGCGAGGCTGCAGGTGGAAGTGAGGCCGTGGCCCAAGTTGCTCATGGCGATCCGAGCATGGCGGAGTGGCGTGGCTACAGTCAATGTTTGGCGATGCTGCGATGAGAAGGGTTACTTTTCTGTACATATTTTGCAGTTTTTCTTTACTGCTATACATACGCATAGTTTACATATGAATTGATGCACATGACTGTTTCAAATAAAGCACCATTATGCAACTGGGCGATAGGCTTTTTCTTGTCATGATAAGTGGTACTAGGGCCCGGCGTGATATGTTTAATGAGGCTGCTATGAGTTGCCAAGTTAAGATTGATTTGTAAATATGCGTCTTTGAGCTGCGCCTTGTGTGCCTCGTGTGCCTGAGTGTCTCCGTGTACCTCTGTGTGTCTGTGAGCTTATACGACTGTCTACTATCAATCTCTACTATACGTTCTTTGAAGCGATGGAAATGTGGTGTATCAAGGTTTCGTGCCCTAGTACGGCTCTTACATTGAGAGCGTGAGCAACCCAGTATGGTTCTGCTCATTCAATGTCGTTGACTAGCAAGGCATCACAGGATTTATACGAGTCTCCTCCAAACATGTTGCAGAAAGCACACATCGCCATAAACAATATTATCTCATGCACCATCCCTCAATTTCGGTCCCTTGTTATCGAACAATCATTCACCCGATCGTCCAAGATGCAGTGTCTGGGCGGTATGCCATCTGGTATGAACGATTTCCCGTCCTGACGCACTGCGTGTCGCGTGTCACAGCCCGCATCTGCGTGATTGGTTCCATTCCATCGCTATTCCGGGGACTACACACTCAGTCGTCAAATACATTCAGGTGGCCAAACTTGAATCGCGCTACGGAATGAACACTGACTCGGCGCCGTCTCCGCAAGGGCTGTCTGTTCTAGACTGCTTGTTCGCCAATACCAATACCTAACTATGGCTCCTTTCCTTCCACAGAGTACAGAGTACAAAATGGTACAAAGGAATCCGCGCGAGGGTTGTTTCCGCCGGGGTCTCAGGATCCGGACTAAGACGCCGTTGTATATGGAAATCAGTGAATGCTGCTCGATAACACAACCACGACGATGTCATTTATTTACAGTACTAAACATATATAAACCAACCCTCCAATAGCTTCAATATTCAGGGGTTGAACACATCCTCTCGCCACATGATCCAGCCATCTACGCCGAAATCTCAACCCAATCAACCGACTGCGTAAATCCCTTGGCCAGCGCATCTCCGTCCGTCACCAGCCGCGGCCCAAGCACCAGATCCATGGGCTCCGTAGGAATATACCTCTTATCCGTAATCTCATGCAGCAGCTTCCCATCCAAGGTAAACGCAACACGTCCAGAGTCATACTCGAGCGTCGCGGTATGGTATTCCTCGTCGTACAAGTCCACTCCCGTATCGATCTTGATGGACTTTGCGTTCCCGTGTCGCGCACTCTCAAAGAGTAGCTGCGTGTTGGTGAAGCTCTGGTCGGTCGTGTATCCAAAGTTGATCTCGTTGAACTTGCTGCCGTCATCGCTGGGGCCGTTGTCCCATAACGCGACGCCCCACCAGACGGGTTGTTGTTTGGGTCGGGCCGTGAGGGAGAAGTAAGTGGTGAAGCGACCAGAGGTGAAGCGCTTGGGCTTGTATCGGGCCTTGGACCAGGAGCCCGCTTGGTTGGGTGGGACGCCGGAGTGGAGGTTGAAACGGGCTTTTTGGCCCTGGATGACGGGGCAGGAGTACTCGCACGCCCATGTCTTGGTATCAAAGGTATTGAAGTCGTCCCTGAAGGTGTTGCGTGGGACAGGCGAGTAGCTGGTGTTGCCTGGGTCGGCGGCCGGCATGGCTTGCACAGCTGCGCCGGCTAGGAGCACTGCGGCCAGGCAATACCTGAGGCTGTACTGTGGCATGATGAATGTGTGATAAGTCTGTTTGAGGATCTTGGTGGCTGTTCTGCTGGAGTGACTAGAACAAACAAGTAGATCTGGGAGATATCCTTTGTTTAAGTAGTTTGGATATGTCAGGCATGTGGTGTCTCCCGCAACCAACCCTCAATCCCAAGCAACGTCACTTGCTGTTAGATTGCAAAGGAGGATTTACTACCCAGTTGATCCAGTCAAGATCGGCAACTTGCTAACCAGTGCTAACCAGTGCCAGATAAAACGGCTGGTCTCGAGTTCAGTCGTTTCCTCTCAACTGCTCTGAATCGCGAACTTCAGTCTCATTTCGTATATCCATCCCCTCGTTGTAACAAGCTCTCCTGACAATCTCAACCCCAATTGCAACTATTACCTCTTCGCCAGCATCAACTCTTAGCTCTCCATCATTGGCCGTCAAAGTAGACTCTCGATTAACTTTTGGGATGCTGGACGGGTCTCACGCTCCATCGCGTTTCGCTCCATCGCGTTTCACTCCATCCACGTTTTGCCCGTTGTAGCCGTCTACGGTCTAGTACATTCCTTCTTCAGCCCGGCTGCCTACATCTTACTGACCCGGTGGAGGGTTTCCTGAGTAAGGCGCCATCGAGGTTTGTGGGGTAAAGAGCATCATTAGCTCGAGGCTCTTAATCTCGCTCAATGAATACGAGCCCGGGTGTAGTTTGGAGTAGAGACTTGTGGCTTGATAGGATTTACACTATGCTTATCGACGGGGCTAGCGAAGTCGATGAATCCATCGAGCAATGGCATACTCGTAGCGTTGCGTCTTTCCTACCACGAGCCCAAAATCGTGTTAGCCCGGCCGACATGCAAACGGTGCGGCAACCGCTGGATAGCGAAACACGCGGTTATTGCGTGAAGTTCGAAAACATTTATTCTGGCTTTCACACTGACTCTACTATTAAGGACACTGTAAATTAATACAACGTAGCAGATGGTTCCCAACATCGCCGATGACTGCCGGAATAGGGAATAACAGGTAGTCGTCGGGCATCTAAGTCTATCCGATGATCGTCAGTTCGCAAACATATAAACACACATTTCCTGCTTCGGTGAACCAAAAGGAATAAATAGATTAATCTGGCGCTCTTCAGTAACCCAAGGTGTTACTTTGATGGATTCTTTGGAGCATTCGTTGCAGAAGCCCTTTTGTGAGCTGGACACGGTAACATCAATCATCACGAACATCCCGAATGAAGGGGACGAGGAGACACAATCGTGGCGTCTTATTTTCCATGGCTGTACGAATTCAGCATCCGGTGACACCGTTGGCACGTCACATTTCATCTATTTTTTATAACGAGTCACCAATGAACAGGTGGTGTGGAGGAGGTTTGATGTTTATGAAGGGATTACTCATGAGAACATTTAGCCTCGTGGCTTAGATTGTCGTACGGAGTGCTGGGCTGCCATGTTTGGCCGTTTACTATTGCTCCTTACTTCGGTTTAATACAACCACCCGAGTACACTTGTAGCCTGACTGAGGGCCTCGGGGTTGTTCGTTGCTACATTCGCGAGCCACATCGCCACATCACCTGTTGCCGTATGAGAGTAACCGACATTAGTCGTTATTAGCATCATCATCCAGGTATATACACGCATATTCATAAACAACCATGCCACATTATGCAATTCCATCCAAAGGACCCACTCATTCAGAGTCCGCCATGCAACTCGTCATTTTCATCAGGCCAACTAGTGGCACGCTCCACCGCCTCCTATTACTCCATCTGAACTCCAAGTGGTTGGGTTAAATAAACGCTTAATTCATCAATGACTTTAGTACTGCGTGGACCAAGTCCGAGACCGACGCAACAAGCTAGGAAGGGTCAGTGGCTTATACTTCAAGTGAAGGAACTGTGTAGGGTAACATACCGGTGTAGCATCGCCAATGAGCTCTTGCGTCTGGTCCACAAACGTGGACGTCAGAAGAGTCTCCACATTCGCGAGCAGCACAATGATCGTCTTGACGCTCGCCGGCGTAATGAGCGGCGTGATTTCGTTGAGAATGCCTTCAAGGTCAATCTTGTCCAGAGACTTGAGCACAGGCTCGATCATCTTGACAAGACCAGCCAGGTCGATGTTCTCGAGGGCCTTGAGGAGAGGCATGAGGGACTTGATGAGGGCGCCAATGTCAAGGCTGCCGAGCTCCTTGACCAGCGGCGCCGCACCGTCGATGATTGACTGCGTCTCGTCGACAAACTTGCTTGTGAGGAGGGCTTCGGCGTTGGCCAATAGCGTGATGAGGCCCTTGAGCGTGGCCGGGGTGAGGAAGGGCTTGATGGTGTTGAATAGGGCCAGGAGATCGACGTCCTCCAGGCCGTTGAGGACGGGAGCGATCTTCTTGAGCAGGCCAGCCAGGTCAATCTGGTACAGGGCCTTGAGAATAGGATCGACCTGCTTGAGAATCTGCTCGATGTTGATCTTCTTGAGCGCGCCAAGCAGCGGCTCAAGTTGATGAACAAGCCCAGCAACGTCAATGTCGTCGAGAGCCGAGACAAGGGGAACAGCACCGTCAATCAGAGTCTGCGTCTGGTTGACGAACTTGCCAGTGAGCAGGTCCTCGGCATTATTAACGAGGCCAACGAGGCCCTTGACGCTATCCTTTGTGAGCAGAGGCGCGAGGGCCTCCAGGAGACCCTGGAGGTCAAGCTTGCCGAGCTCGGCAAGGAGAGGACCAGCCTGCTTGAGGAGAGGGCCGACTTCCTTGAGGATGGGGCCGGCTTCCTTGAGCAGAGGACCAACCTCGTCGAGCAGGTCCTCCAGGTCAAGCTTGCCGAGGCTGGCAAGGAGGGGACCAGCGCCGTGGATGAGACCCTTGGTCTCAGTGACAAAGTCCTTGGTGAGAAGGTTCTCAGCGTTGCCGAGCAAGCCGACGATGCCCTTGACACTGTCCTTGGTGAGGAGCGGTGCGACGGCAGACAGGAGACCCTGGAGATCAAGCTTGCTAATCTCCTTGAGAAGAGGACCGGCTTGCTTGAGCAGAGGGCCAACTTCATCAAGCAGGTCTTGCAGGTTAAGCTTGCCGAGACTGGCGAGAAGAGGACCCGCGCCGTGAATGAGGCCCTTGGTCTCTGACACAAAGTCCTTGGTGAGCAGATTTTCCGCGTTGCCGAGCAGGGCAACAATGCCCTTGATGCTGTCCTTTGTGAGGAGCGGCTTGAGCGACTGGAGGAGACCCGCAAGATCGAGCTTGCACCAAGCTCCTTGAATGAGCGGCTCAGATCTGGTTGAGGAGGGTCTTGGAGGTTGAGCTTGGCGATACTCTTGATGAGGGGGGTTGGCGGGCCTTGATGAGAGTGCGCGTGTCAGAGACGAAAGTCCTTGGGTGAGAAGGCCTTCTTGCGTGCGAGCAGGGCAAACAATGCCTTTGATGCTGTCCTTTGTGAGGAGCGGCTTGAGCGACTGGAGGAGACCCGCAAGATCGAGCTTGCCAAGTTCCTTGATGAGAGGCTCGATCTGGTTGAGGAGGTCTTGCAGGTCGAGCTTGGCAACGCTATTGATGAGCTTCTTGAGAGTCGCGGTAGTGGCCTTGTCCAACAGGCTCTCGGCATTATCGAGGAGGCCGACGATGCCCTTGATGCTGTCGGTGGTGAGCAGGGGCGAGAGAGACTTGAGGAGACCAGGTAGATCGATCTTGCCGAGCTCTTTGATGAGAGGCTCAATCTGCTTGAGCAAGTCCTGCAGATCAAGCTTGGTGAGACTCTTGAGCAGGTCTTTGAGAGTGGTGACGGTGTCCTTGTCCAAGAGCTCCTCGGCATTCGCCAGCAGGGTGCGGATACCCTTGATGGAGTCTTGGCTGATGAGGGGCGCCAGCGCGATGAGCACCTCTTGGATGGGGATGATGCCAACGCTCTTGATGAGCTTCTTGAGAGTCGCGGTCGTCTCCTTGTCCAACAGGTCCTCGGCATTATCGAGGAGACCAACGATGCCCTTGATACTATCCGGCGTGAGCAAGGGTCCAAGGGACTTGAGGAGTCCAGGCAGGTCGAGCTTGCCGAGCTCCTTGATGAGGGGCTCGAGCTGCTTAAGCAGGTCTTGTAGGTCAAGCTTGGTGAGACTCTGGAGCAGCGTCTTGAGAGTATCGACTGTGTCCTTGTCGAGGAGAGACTCGGCGTTGACCAGGAGGGTCCGGATACCCTTGATGGAATCCGAGGTAAGGAGGGGCGCCAGCGCGATGAGGACGTCCTCGATTGGCAGCTTGGAAATGGTGTCGATGAGGGGTGAGGCCTTCTCGATGAGGCTCTGTGTCTCGTTGACGAAGGTGGGGGTAAGGAGAGACGCGCCGTTGGTCAAGAGGCCTTGGATGCTGTCGAGATTCTTATCAGTCAGCAGCTGAAGAATCTTCTTGACGAGGCCAGGGATGTCAATGCCGTTGATCTCGTCAACCAGCTTCTCGAGGTGCAGCGAGCCAACCAGGTCGAGCAGCGGCGCGGCCTTGGTAATGACATCGCGGGCAATCTTGGGGATGGGAGGCTGCAACAGCGCGGCCAGGCCAATCATGGCATCGTGAAGCGCCTGGAGGAACTCGTCGCTGAGGAGGCCCTGGAGAGCCTTGAGGTAGCCGGCAATGTCGCCGAGCTGGGTGACCAGCTTGGTGATGCTGCCCAGAATGTCTCCGAGGCCACCGCCATCGCCGCCGAGACCGAGAAGATCGCCGAGGTCTCCCAGAAGGCCCTCAGCCTGCGCGTTGCCACCGCTATCGCTGTTGCTGTTGCCCGAGTTGGAGCCACCGCTGTTGCTTCCGCTGTCGCTGCCAGACTTGGACGACGACGTTTCCTTGGGCTGGGGGGCCGGGGCAGCGTTGGTGTTGGGCCCGGCGCTGGGCTGGGCCTGGGCGCTGGGCTGCTTGGGATTCGGAGTCGTATTGGAGCCAGAGCTGGGCGGCTGCTTAGCATTTGGGCTCGAGTTGGAACCGCCAGAGTTGGGTTGCTTGGCATTTGGGTTCGAGTTGGAACCGCCAGAATTGGGTTGCTTGGCGTTTGGGTTCGCGCTGGCTTGAGAACCAGAAGCAGTATCTGTGCCATTCTGCGGCTGCTGCTGGCCCTGCTGGCCCTGCCGCGGTTGATTCTGCCGCCGGAACAGCGCACCAAGAAGGTTGTTGAGCTGCTGGTTCTGCTGGTTCTGCTGGTTCTGCTGGCTCTCCTGCTGGTTCCTCTTAAGCAAGCCATTGAGCTCCGTGAGCGCATCCGTGAGATCGGATCTCGGCACCAACGCCAAGTTGTGTTTTGCCAGTAGCTCGTCGAGCTGGAGGTCGGGCCTGGAATCCGCGAGGAGACTGGCCGGTGCCAGAGCGGCGACGAAGAGTGTGGAAAAGCGCATGGCTAGTGTGAGACGGCGAATTGAGGCTCAATTAGGGGTATAAGAGGGAATGGGGGGGGGGAGGAATGCGGGAGCCCGCGACCACAGCAAGCTGTCTCAATCGAAGACAGATGCGACGGCCAAGAGGTACGCAGCCGCTTGGTGTTGAGAGCTGCGACTTTGACGCTGCTGTTCCTCAATCCTGAGGACCGGAGAGATGGAGATGGGGGAGGGGAGGGGAGGGGAGGGAGGAAGGTTGTCCAGATGAGTACGGGGAAAGAGTCGAGGGAGCGAGAGAAGATTCACCAAGAAAAGATGGAGATGGCGTGAAGATGTAATAATAACACAACATCAACAATACAACTCTGCGTGTTCTTGGAAGCCATGCGAACGAGGCACCTCCCTGCCGAGCGAGAGTGGCGTGTGGGCGCGAGAGTACCTGGGGGTACATGGCAGTGGGCGTGCGGAAGTGGTACCGACCGAATCTGGGGGGAGGGGGGGGATGGGAAACGGGCAGGAGGCACCGTGGAGATTTGGCGAGGAAAGAGGACCCCATGGCGCCCATCGCACCCATCGGCGTGGCTGCCACTTGCTTGTGCGCTCGCCGCCTCCACCTGCCGTACTGACGTGCCTGCCTCTTTCCTGTAGCCTCTTTCCTGTAGCCTCTTTCCTGTAGCGCTCGCTAGCTGTGCGCTTCCTGCCTCCTTCCTGCCCAGCCGCGACGTCCGAAACAGGAAGACGGGTGCCCAAGCTATCCAACTAATGCGGTGAATCAGAGCCCCGGAGCTCACTCTGTAATTACACAGCTCGTAGCACGGCGAGCAATACGGCTCACGGGCACAGGTGACGATCGACACGGCCCCCGGACATGCTCCCGGCACAGTGCTAGAATCAGTGCCAGCATCAGCGCTGACACCCGTCGCCCTCCCCGGCGCGCGCTCTCCATCCGCCCACCGCCCATCGTCATCTGCGTGGGCTTGCAACGCTCGGATTTCACATGAATATCTCCAACGGCTCTGCCGTCGCGAAATGAGGAGAGCCGCGGTGCACCTCTGCCGCTGATCCCCATCGGTCGAGGATCCGCAGTCCGGGGATCTGCACTCGCAGTAGCCCCCGCGCTAGATGCGATAGTCTGGGGGTAGCGGGGTACTTGCGAGCTGGGCTGGACGGCCGGTGGGAGACGCAGGCCTGGGTGGGCGGGCTGGTTATTCCCGCGGCGGCGAGGGTAGCGGTACATGGGCGATTCAGAGACAGACCAGAGCACGTCGTCGCGCGCACCCATGACATGATGCAGGTGTGGCATCCATGCACTTGCATGCCGCAAGAAGCGATTGCTGGCAGCTGGGCGACGTCGTACCGCGAGAGGACAGGAGGGTGCCAGATGCGATTGTGCGTGGAAAGCCACCAACAGCAGCCCTGCTCGCTGTGCTGGCGTCTGCACGGATACAAGCCACCCGTCACTACCACCGCAGCCTGCACAACCGTATTCAGACCTGTAGTGCCACTAGCACTAATTACCACTACCACCGCCACTACTACCAACAACACCACCACCACCACTAAAAAGACTCCGATCCAGACATGCTGCACGTCCCAACTCGGCAATTCCATCCAGCAGGGGTCCCCGCCACCTCGCCTCAGCTCCTGCTGCCGCCTGCCAAGTCTGCCTCTGCCTCTGCCGCCATCAATGGTTCCTACTCTCATCCGTATTGATGCTTCTCCAGCGTCCAGCCCTCGGCAGCATCCCGCGCAGGACTCGTCCCGGAGGCCGGGGCCAGTGTTTTCGACCGTAACCACCACGGTCGTCGGGTTGCCATCCGCTCATCTCTGTTGGTTTGCGCCGCCTCACTCACGATGGTCTGCCCCCAGCGCCGCCACACCCAAGACTCAGCACCACCGTCTCCGCGATTGCAGCAACCATTCCCATTGTCTCCCGCATGGCTCTATTCCGTCCCCTTCCGCGCCTCACCGTCGTCCATCCCGCTCTACCCCAGCCGGGGCCCCAGATTGTGCATCGAGACTCAGCAGCGCCAGCTCAACCCAGTTTTGAAGCTCTCCAGCCGCCGCTCCCCACACGAAACTATGACGCCGCCCTCTATCGTCGTTGCCCTAGCCATTGCACTAGACCTCATCCGCCCCCCTCACGCAGAGCAGAGACCTCGGCACGTTGGATGCGGCGTGGCGAGCATGCTAGCCTCGTGGGCGATCCTGACGACTGGGTGAGCGCTCAATTCCATCGCCCTCGCCGGCCGTGGCCATCACGCCACGCAGACGGACGTCGCAGTCCGTCGGCGCTCAACCCAATTTTATTGCTCTGGTGCAACCCCACACAGACCAAAGAGCCACTCTGCCTCCGTGACAGATACCGCCCTCGTCGGACCCGACTGACCAGTTCCCAGCGATCAGCTCCAAGTCTCCGCTTCGGGCTGCAGCCTGACTAGTGACATCACCGCCATCCAGTCGCAATGCACCGTTGGACGGGGCACACTCCACGGTTCTTCTTCCCTTTCGTGCCTCTTGTTGGATGTGGAGTTGGGGCGCAGGGAACAAGATTTGAGTTTTTCATTGTTATTCTTGTTTTAATTTGGTTGATTTTATGTATTTTTCATTTTATTTTTTTATTTTTTATTTTATTTTTTATTCTTCATTCTTTTTTTTTTTTTTTTTGGGCGTGGCGGCAGACGGCTCAATTGGCTTCCTCTCTTGAATGTTGATTAAATGTAAACATCTAACCAACATTTAAACTACAAAAAGGTTGGTTGGTACGGTACCAAGATGGCGGTCATTCTCTTATATGTCTGAACGGTGCTGGGATTCCGGCCCTCTCATTGGTGGGCAGGCGGCTCCTATACAAACAAGCAATCCCCGCGTAAAGTTAACTACCCAGCAGACGCGAGTACCGTCTACTGTCCCCACTGTAAGCAGCACGTCCATTCCACCCAGCACCGCCGAGCCCCATAGGCGTGGCTGACGACAGTTGCACCAGCTTCTTCACCGCACCACTCACAACTCCCACAGCTGGCCACGCCACCAGTCTGACCAATCTCCTTCTAATCTTTGTACCATCCTACTCGCCAACATTGGGGACTAGTGTGCCCCCCTTTCACCCCTCCGCCCCCCCAGATTCTGGGGGAAATTAGGTCATCGCCAGCGTCCACGGCCGCAACCCTTCCAGAGTCTGGGGCATCGTGTTGTGCCGTACCGTTTGTTCTTTTGCGCCTGCCCTTCGCTCTTTTGAGCTTATGCTTGATCGTGGATTGTGAAGGCCATGCGAGGTTGATTGTGAGTGTGCCGAAGGGAAAAGCCGTCATGCGCGTTATTCCCACCTCTACATGGCATACACACTGGACTTCGAGGCTCCGCACCTAAAGATCAAATGCATCAATTCTAGTTAGGACCTGTTCCTTCTCTCACTCATCATGTGTTTTCTGTAGTCCACACCTCCTCGCTCCTTATCCTCTCCCTTTCTCTCCCGACCCCTTACATCGCCTATCGCATTTCCACTCGCTTCATTCCACCTGCATCCGAGATATCCCCACCACTGGTTACTTAGGGCAGCCCATCCGCTCCTCGCGTCGCGGGGTCGTTTGTATGAGGTCACCCTCCCCACGTTCCATATCTGACTTTCTAGACAGCAATTCGGATTCCATGTCTCTCGCTTGGGACTGACGCACTTTTGACACGGCGCCGCCTTGATTCGCCTTGTCGCCCTCGTGTCCCTGCCTAGCGGCACCGCTCCAAGTCAAGACATGGCCGCTCCGCTGCGGACGCTCTATCGGCGCATATCCACCACCAGGACCACCACTGACTGCCAGCCCCAACGTAGCCTTGCGGGCCGGCCAATCTGCACGGCTCAATTCGTCAGGGCGTCCTGGGATGGTGTGCCTGCGCGGTGCGCAAACACCATCCAGCCCGGTCGTGTCGCGCAGCGACATGTCTCACTGCCCTAACCCTCCGTGTCTCTCCCGGGCCTGCTCGGCCCCTGCTCTCTCCCCTCATGATATTACACCGTGTCAGCCCGTGTCTCTGCTTACCCTGCGCCCGCTGGCCTGGCCGTGCTCGTAATACGGGTCTGCGACCGTGTCATCGACTGATGCAGTAAGTCGTCCGTCGTGATCTTCGCCCGGAAATACCAATGCCTGCCTGCCGCCCCAGCAACATCCCGGCAATAACGTATCCGTCATGATGAGGCGGCGAGCGCCCAAACTCACCAGCCGGGGCAGGGCAGGCAAACGGCAGCCCAAGCCGACGTCGTCGGAATGCACCCTGGAGCAGGCCTGGAAGAACTAGACTCGAGAGGCAAACACCCACCATCATCTCGTCGTCCTAGCTCGCAGCTCCAGCCTCTTCTCCACCCATCCATCCGATCCTCCCCAGCCCAAGCTTCTCTCTTTGCCTCTTTCTCCGCACGAGGGCAACCCTACCGAGAGAGAGAAGAAAAAAAAAAGACCACCCAACCCAGCAGCGCACTACCGCAACCTCTAGCTTGGCAGGTCGATGGGCGTCCAGTAGCATTCGTTTCCTCTTTGGGAGCATGTCCCGGGAGGCTTGCATCGAGCACGCCTCGAGGGCCATCATCACGCGGGGTAACTCGGGATATTGCGGTGCGCCTGTGGGCTGTCACCGGCTGTGATGGGCAGGCTGGCCTGTCTGTGCCTTGGCCGAGGGGGGAGCTGGAGATCTTTTGTCTGTGTTGGGTACGACGGTCGCGTACTGTGGCGGGCACTCGGGCATGTATGAGTCGTAGCTCTCTCTCCATGGACATGGCCCGTTGTGGATAGCTGGTCAAAAGTAGAGCCATGTATCTTCTCCCCTGCCCTAGCTGGCCTGGATCCGTCGAACGTCCCAACACCAGTCGACTATAGAGAGCTGCCGGCCTGTCGACGACATGATAGAGTCGTCCGTGTAATTGACCCTCTCCCCGTCCCTCATTGTCGCCTATCTTGGCCTCCGTCCCAATTCCCCCCCTGTCTTGCTCGTGTCTCGCTCGCCGAGCTTCGTCTGCCTCCATCGCCGTCGTCAAAACGAAGGCCATGCCCTGACTTAACCTTGCCCTCTCTCTCCTCTTCCCGACCGGCACGGCCGTGTCGTCGCACACTCCAACATGTCCGAGACGCGGGAGCACCACGGCGAATCTCATGACCCAACGTCCATCAGCGGCGCGAGAGGCGACGCCGCCGACAATGCGGAAACGCGCAGCAATGTCTCGGCAAATGACCACGTCGACGAGAAGACGCCGCCGCCGCCAAAGCTCACAAAGAAGCAGAAGGTGAAGCGCCATTGCGGCAAGTTCATGTGGTGGTACATCATCGGCAACATTCTGTTCCTCGCCATCCTCCTCCCCATCATGTAAGTCTGCTGTCCCCCTCACCATCGCAACCTCCCCACGCGCGCATTGCGGCGAGAGTCGCGAGGAAAATATTCCGCCAAGGGATGCCCAGATTCCCCAAGGTTGCCCAGATTCCCAAGATTTCCCAGGGCTCGAGAGAATGAAAAAAATGCAGTCAACTGACATCCCAGATTCATGGTCGTCCTCCCCGCCATCGTCCAACTCATCGTCAACCAAAACGCAATCCCCATCGACGGCGGCGGCCTGGAGGCCATAGACCCGGAGACGCTGAGCGTGTCGCTCAAGACCAAGATCAAGTCTCCCCTCCCCGCGAGGATCGATCCCTGGCAGCTCTTCCTCTACCAGAAGGAGACGCCCGACTTCTCCCCCTTCCTCAACATCACTCTCCCGGAGTCGCACGTCAATGGCAATACCCCCATCAGCCTGGTCAACCAGACGGCGCGCATCACCAACATGACCGAGCTGGTCTCTTGGTTCGGCAAGGTCTTTGATGAGGAGACGGTCCCGCTCTCCATCGAGGGCAGCTCGACCATCCACCTGGGCGCCCTGCACTCCCGCCCGCACCTCAAGAAGACCATTGACCTCCCCGGCCTGCGCGGCCTCCAGGGCTTCAGCGTCACGGACCTGAAGCTGCTGGTGCCGGCCTTGCCAAACGGCAACAACCTCAAGGGCACCGTCCCAGATACCCAACTGGGGCCACCTCACCATCGGGCTCGGCAACATCACCTTCAACCTCGTCTCCGGCTCGTCCAAGATCGGCCTGGTCACCGTCTACGACGTGGTCTTGCCGCCCGGCAACGTGACCAAGAACTTCGAGGGCAAGCTATACATAAACGACCTCATCAACAACTTTGGCCCCGTCTTCGACAGCCAGTCCGAGGCCCTGGGGAGGGGCAACATCCAGCTCAACTTCACGGGCAACACCACCATCCACAATGGCCAGCACCTCAAGTTCTTCGAGGAGATCCTCAACAAGCGCACTCTGTCGTCCGAGATGCCCGCCCTGACGCTCATCACAAACATTCTCAGCGGCTTCCTGGGTGCGGGGAGCTCGAGCTCGAGCTCGAGCAAGGGGGGCAGCAACTCGATCCTGAGCGTCATCGGCGACGTCATTGGCAACACGACGCTGGTGGAGCAGGTGCTGGACCACTGGAATAACACGGAGACGGCCGGCTCCAAGACGGATAAGAGGGCGGCCAAGGGGCCCTCCGACTTCAACCTGTTCAAGTTTGGCATGAAGATGGCCATGCTGGGTGGGAAGCTATGAGCGCGACGTGTGCGGGTCGGGTTGGGTATTTTCGGTTAATGTGTCATGCGCGTATATGACCCTCCATGACGGGTTGATGAGGTAGTTTGGACATACCCATGGTTGAAGCCAGCTTGCGCGATTGCCGCCCTGCTGAGACTGGTGTTATTTTGGTGTTTGGGACGAGGTCCTCCGCAGGTAGCGACTACGTATTAATGATTTACGGATTTCACCACGACTTGCGAGGTTGACGGGGCATTTACCCAGTACATCGTAGAGTGTGAGATGTGCGATTGAAGGATGACAGTCGTCCTTGATAGGGAGATTGACTGTTATTCGTAGTCTGTCACGCCCATCTTAGCCAGGCTCTAGGGTAGGTGAGATAAGTCGATGGCTATCACAATGCTTCATAGAAACGGAGCCTTAATATTTGTTAATATCAGTGAGTTGGCATGATACACGAACCAACCTGCCTCTCATTACCTAAATATTTCTCTAGTTCCCTCCATTCCCAGAGTCCGATTTTTTGTAGGGATCAATGAAGCTACATGCTCGACCTCGGCGGCCTATTTCTCGGTCACCTTTTCTTCTTTCCTACGGTCATGCCACCGATTTCATTGTGCACAATATAGCGAGATCCAACCCGGATTAAGTAGGCACCGTAGTATAATGAGACGATATTTTCTTCTTGCTTGTCTCTCTGTCGGCTGTATTGGTGTTTGGACGTGCCGACCTCAAAGTCCCGTGCTACCCATTCCTGCAACGATAGTCCCATCAAAATGACAAACGTTTCCCATTGTCTCAACGTCATCACCGCAATCATCATCCTCTCATTGTTGTAATGGCTACTGTAATTACTGCAGCCTTACCACTTACTCCCATATGATAATTAAGCAGGATGGGGAGCTTTGGAACGTTGGCCAAGAACCCGAAATGTTGTATGGAGAGCAATCCGTAGATAAATGCAAATTTTCCTTGAAGACATTGCTGGCTGTGACTACGACAACGAATGGCAGAGAGAAAGGTCAGATATAGGGGATAGGTGATCAAGCTGCCCGACTTGATTATTGTGCCCTTCAGGATTGCTGGCGCAGTGCCCAACCCTATCTGATACATTCAGTCATAAAGGGCATGGCCGGCTGTAGGGTATGCTAGTGCCTCGCCGGCTATATCACATAATGTCAGCCCGGCACTGGTAGTGATTCGACTGTCGCAGGAGTTAAATACAGTATGCTAAACTTGCGGAAGCGCTCTAGAAAGCAATGCTAAATGACAATAGACAGGACACTGCCAGGGGTATAAACAACAGTTCCACCAGGATATACATGCAGCTCTCAGACATCGTGTCGTCACCGAAGCTCTGCACCAGCCACCCGATGCTGACAGAGCAACCGGGAACTGCGAATTGATAGACCAGACAAGCCCTGGTTTCTAGCCTGCCAACTCACTGGGCTCGTGAGATGTCGGCAGCTCGTTGATCTTGCCAACAGGCGACGGCTGCGAGCCAGACACTTCGTGAGCATCCTGCGGGTACGTCTTCTCCGCCTTCTTTTTATTCAGGTTCCTCCTCAGTACGAGCCATATGCCCACGGCGATGAGTGCGACGCCAACAACGCCGCCAACAACGCCGCCAACAACGCCTCCCGCGATGGCACCCGTATTCGATTTCGGCGATACGCCGACAGAGTCTATGGACGTAGGCAGTATCGTAGCGGACGTAAACGAGACTAACGTTGACAGAGTGGTGCTGGATGATGCGATGGATGAAGTACTCGAACTTGGTACTAGAAGCGACTCATCAGCACCAGTCAAAGGCGAGACGTGATCCAGCCTCCCCGTGGGACACACGGGGATGCCGACAGAATCATCAAGAAGCACATGCAAAAGGCAACATACATAATCCGGCGCTGACCAAGTCAAGTATCGTGTCTCCTTCGTTAAACTGATGCCCGGGTGCCGCGCAGCCGTCCGAGTGCCCACCCGCCGTGGAGTATCCCTTGAGCCCATTGAGGCAGCAAAAGTAGGCGCCGTTGTCATATAAATCCCAAGTCTCATTGGCGCATTTTGGCTTCTCTACTATCGCCGCAGTGCAGTTGTCCTTGGTCGGACAGCACTAGAATAGGCATGGTCAGTTGGAGGGTCGTCTGGGAGGGTAGCGTGTGGGTGCATGTATGTTCATACGTCAACGTTGTAGCTTAGTGGACAAAACTGGCCTTGGGGACAGCAAGCTCGGTAGGGGGCAACGGTTTCACCGCAGTCCGTCTCGTCGGCGAGACATTTGCCTGTTGTGCGGAGGGCGAAGCCGGATGGTCGAGCGGCCATGGTAGAGGGGAAAGGAGGTTTGGGGGACGAGTTGGATCGTCTTGGCAGCTACGAAGCCGAGGCTGGAGAGTCTCGCAGCTTCGTCGTGATGCCGGGGCCGATGGTCATCAAGTGAGCCGGAAACACGTCGTTCGACCGATGGGAGGTTCGAGGCGAGATTGATGACGAGACAGACGAGAGGAGACCGAGGAGGGTGAGAGAAAACTGGTCGATGAGGAATAGGACTCGCAGGTCCAGGAGCCGGGTGTCTCGTCCGCCATTGGGACGACATGGAGCCGCCCACATGGTAATTAAATGGCAGGGAGCAGGACTCTCCGGCTGGGCTAAGCGCGCGCGCGCTGAAGAAATTGAGATGGCCTGGTCGTACGAGGCCCTCGACTCCTGGCGACCGCTAGTCTGAACAAGGCAAATAGATGGACGAGCAGCCCTCCAACCGAGGAAATGGTGCAAGTGTCCGCAACACGGCCCCCAACGCCGTTGATGGACAATGCATTGTCAGGCAGACAGGGTCAAGCCTTTGGCGCAGCGCTTGCGACTCGCAGTCTGCCTGCCTGTACTCTGCAGATCAGTCAGCACCCCGGCGAAAGTGGGTGGGGTGGCCGGGTGTTTCGGCCTTGCGCGGTTGGAAGGATTCGCGTGGGGAGTGTTTGCGGGTGCATCAAGCCGTACGAGGTTGCTTGGGCCGGCGACTTGGTGAGCATGTCGAGATGGTTGTTTGGTGCGAGTTGAGGGTTTTCGCCATGATTCTTGCGATGACGAGGCGGTTAGGCTCTCGCTCCCGAGGGCCGCCGAGGGCGCTGGAAGGTGCTGAGAGGCGCTAGAGCGTGCAGCGGTCCCCGGGTGCTATAGACCGTGGCCGTGGGCGAACCCCAGCGGAGCCGGCTTACCGCTCTAGGCATGTTCAGGGGACCACCCCTGGAAGTCTCCACGTTTAGCGGCCCACTGCGATGCGGGTTAGCGGGTACAGCCTTGTAAGGCCAAAGGCCCAGTGGTATTGGCCTGGGTGAGCTTGCTGGCATTTAAACAGTGCGTACAGACTACAGAGTATTGTATTAATAGACGCTCCCTACACGCAGCGTACGTACTCTTTTATTATATTTTTAAATGACGTGGAGTGTTTCTGCCATTATCTGTGCTTATTCACAAGACTCGAAACTCGTACCGCTGCGCGAGGTTAATTCTGCTACGCCTCCAACCGTTGCGCCCGAAGGAGTGAACTGGTTAGCCGCCATCATGGACGCCTGGAAATAGTGCATTACCGATCCTTGTTGGACCTCTACCGATGCTTGTAGGGTTGCATCGAAGTCGATAGCCTGGTGAGGTGAGGCATGTGGTGCATATCATGCATTGCGGCGTCGCGTCTGTCGCAACGCCTGTTTCAGACGCTCCAACTCTCGAACACCCAAGGAGGAAAGAAGGTGGCCGAAAATGGAACCCGCCAATATAATTATAGTATCTACATTCACCAATGCGGTACTCTGCTTTAGGAATGCATGACTGTTGGGAGATTGAAGGAATAGACGAACATCTCGATAGTTCGCGTAATGTCACGCCTGCTGGACCAAGGAAAGCGTCAACGCCAACACCAGCAACACCACACCAATCGTCTCATGCGCACGACGACCGACCCATCTGCCAGACGTCCTCTATATACGATCAAATAGTACTGGTTTATACTTGTTAGTATTGGTAGTTTTGGACACGTCAAAGGCACATTCACGTCTTCCGTGGCTCGTGTGGGCATGGCTGAGAGTATGATGTGATGCGACGGTTATTTAGCCGTCGAACATGGCAGCATTTTCTTTCGTGCTCTCGCTGTTGGCTGATGGTAACTATTGCTTCGAGATGCACAAATGTTAGCAACATATCTGGAGATGCTGGCTGGATGAGTATTACGCGGGCATCTTGGGGAAGAGGAGTGAAGAAATAGAGGAGTGGCGAAAAGAATAGAAGAGAAGAGGAACAAATGGAGAGGAGCAAACGTTGAGTCCCCGTTCAATACAGTAGAGTCAAGTGGCCGCTTTCAATTGAGTGATGGGGTAGCAAGTCTCAGATAGTAGCAGGCCATCAACTACGTACCGCGTAGGCTTCAATGCCACCCCGAGACTTCAACAGCGTTCACTCGCTCGACAGCTTCAGACTGTTGCGTTCACTATTCTCTGCAAATTGTGGTTGGTCCCGAGCACTGATGGCCAGATAGTTCATGGTGACATGGCCATGGGACGGTTTTTGCGGCTTGCCATGGTCGCCGAATGAAAGACGCCTGCTCATCATTGGTTTTGATACGACGGGAGTCTGGTTGTTGCATATAGACATCTCATCTCTGCCTTGTTCAACGTGATCGCCTTCTGGGAGTCCGTGTGTAGCATGGATCTTGAAGCAACTCTTTTGCTGAGCTTCCTTCGGCCGTCATCCGTCGGGTCATTCTTCTACAAAGTCCAGGGATTTAGCATTTCCTTGGTCACTGACTGTACGTATGGTGTTTCCATCTGGAATGCCTCAGATGCAAGACTGCGGTCAAGAGAACTGCCTATAAACACGCGTTGGCAGCGACGCTCAGTCTCCCTAAACACACCATTCTCTCCATATATTGAGAGGTCCGCTGACCCGACGAAGGAGATGCCTGTGGCCGGTCCTAGCAAGCAGTGCCCTGGCAAGATACGTCACATCATCGTAGTCATTGCTATTCCAATCCAGCTGGCCGAACAGCTTTCTCTTCAGCATATCCCATTCAAGCCATTTCTGAGTTAGAAGATATCGTTTGAGGCAGAATCCAACATTCATACACTTAGGCTCACACGTCGCGCTATAGGTGTGGCGGCGTTGAAGACGATTCCGGGGCTGGGTAGATCTCTGCCTGGATACAGTCTGTCTGTTTCGTCGTTTCAGATACTGAGAACTTAAATCCGTGATATAAATCATTCAGGGGTTGTTTGAAGGTCGTAGTTGTTTCGCGATGAAAGATGGTGCGCTATCTGTCATCATCTGTGGTAGTGATGGTTGTATTCACACGGAATCCTTGTCTCGTCCTCCATCTTTAAATCGAATTCTCTGACTTGACTTCAAATATAGTTTAAATCATCAGCAATATAGTGACAGTGGTTGCTGTTGGGTCGGGGCCTGCGTGGATCATGTGGCATCCCGAGTGTAGATAATCTAGACTAGAGGATCATCTGAACAGAATTTTGAGAATACTCAAAGGAATCACTCCTCCAGGCATATCCATCAATATAGCCAAAGGCATCCTCAAGGGCTCGAGGAAAGGCAGAGGTGCGGCCCAGATGTGCCTCAATCTTGAATGAGTCGATGAGTTCCCTGCAAAATGCCGCCATTGATGGGTCGTCTTCCTCCAAATCTACCAAAGGATCTTGAGTTCATTCTCAGAGGCACTTCTGTGAGAATTATGCCAGGGGTATTTATTCTAATGGAAATATATTGCTCTTTAGACCAGCGCAACTAGAGGCAAGATTTTAGGCGGAAGGCATCAAAACAGGCAGTAGGTGGAGACAGGCCCACGAAGATCCCTGGTGCCGCAGTCGAGTTTGATAGAGACTTGGCAGCGGTTATGGAGTGCTTGGACAAGCTGAAAGAGGCAGAGCCAACTGATGATTGTACGGTGTCTTCTCTTCCTCTATCGGCGAGAGAGTCTCGATCCGAGGCGCAGCCGCTGGAGATGTGGCCATGGTGCATGCCTGAGGAACGTGAGAAGTCCTGTCTTGTTGTATTTGGGGGATATCAAGGCCAAGCGGCGAGCGGACGCGACGTGTGGTGGTCAAGAAGCGTCAGGTAGAGGCAAACTCGCAATTTGCAACTCGACGCGCAGAGCTGGTCTAGATTACCACGATTGTAGGCCATGAAGCCCAGACTTCGCTCACATTGCTGGCGAAAAGACCCGCCCATGAGATATTGCAGTTCTCATTACCCTGACTATTAGCTGGAACTTGACTGGAGACATCAATCATGGCAAGATTGTTCCGTCTTGTTTCCCTTACAAATGGTGCACCGAGTCAAGAGCCACTTCACTTTCACGCAACTTGGAGTCGCCTGATCCCAGTAGCACTAAAGAGAAAAGAATTTCTCATTTTGGATGATAGAAAGCCACACAGCATTTACATCTACAGCAACATATGGGCACATGCATCTTGCCCTAGATAACTGGACACGCGTCGTATATTAAACAAAATTATAAGTAATGACCATTACCACATCCTCCATGTTCAACCTCGACCTTTTTAGCTTGTATCCATGTAGCGAACGGGTATAGACAAGCAACCAAGCGAATACTTTTCCCTCCACATTAAACGACATTGCCCTTGACCTGCTTGAGGCCCTTGAGCTTGATGTCCCTCCACATCCAGGTGCAACCCCACGCAACAGCCACGAGAACCACGCTGGTGATGAGCATGAAGCGCTGGGAGGCCGAGTAAGCCTGGGAGATGCCTTCGCGAATGGGCGTACCAGCAGGGTAGGACAGCTGAGTGTAGAGGCTGGCATAGATGGCATCAATAGGGGCGTCTTCGGGCAGGAACTTGACGAGCTGGTTCCTAAAGGTGCCGGTCCAGACGGCGGACGAGATGGTCGAGCCGATGGCGCTGCCGACGCTGGAGAAGAGGTCGAGCACGGCCATGATGACGGCAATGTGCTGGTGGTCAGAGGGGGCCATCATGGCCATCTCGCCCGCCACGACCATGGGGCCGCCGGCAAAGGCAACGAAGATCTGGGTCATGATGACGAAGCCAATGTCCTCGGAGGCAGTGCGGAACTTGATCATGAGCGCCACGCCGAGCAGCGTCAACGGCAGGGCGTACAGCGCACCCATCCACTTGAACCGCCCGGACAGGCGCACAAAGACTCCGAGAACGAGGGCGGCGAAGCAGGACCCCACGCGGTAGATGTTGCCAATGTACGTCGAGAGCGTGATGCCCACGTCCCAGACGACGAGCAGCATGGAGGAGAAGTAGCCGCCCCAGATGGCAGAGCTGGAAAAGGCAAAGACGAACATCAGACCGCCAAAGAAGACGGTGCGGTCGGCGAGCAGCTCAAAGGGGATGAATGTCACGGGCGCGAGGTACTTTTCGTACAGCACGAAGCAGCCGATGAGGAGGCCACCAAAGATGATCATGCAGATGATCATGGGCGACTTCCACTTGTCGGCCTGGAACGAGTACAGGGAGAATGGCAGCAGGAACAGCGCCATGCCGCCGGCGAGGATGATGATGCCGATGAGATCCACGTCAATGCAGTACTGCCTGACGGCACCCAGCGTGAGCTTGCCCTTCTTTCGGGGCTCGAGGATGCCGGCCGCCCTAGCCTTGCGCTCGGCAAAGAGGACGAGGAGAGGGAGCGGCAACACGACGATGGGGTTGACGATGGTCCAGATGCCGAAGCCCCATCGGAAGTCGATGCCCTTGAGGATGGCGTCGGACATGGGCCCGCCGATCCAGGTGGTGACGATGTAGGGGGATGTCGCAAAGGCGAGCATGAGCGGCCGGTTGATGAGGGACGACGTGTCGGCGATGAAGATGGTGAGGCAGTAGCTCACGCCTTGGGACCTGGTGCCCGTCAGTAATCGCGCCGGATGAGACTCGCTCCACGCAGTCGACCTACCCAACGCTCGAAAACACCTGCGCCGCACAGTACATCTCGACGGTCTTGCAAGCCGCCATCATGATCAGACCCATGACCCAGAAGACGAGCATGAGCGTGAGGCCCTCGGGGCGGCCCCAGGTATCCAGGAGCTTGGCCAGGGGCAGCTTGCTCAGGCCGCCGATGACGCTGGAGATGATGTAGACGACGGGGGTGAGGGAGTGCCTCTCGAAGGAGCTGGTGACAAAGGGGTTCATGGTTCGGATGACGACTTCCTGCACGGAGGTGATGAAGTAGATGAGCCAGATTCTGGCCCCGTCAGCACCGTTGCCGCAAGCTGCTCATCGGAGGCGAGCAAAGAGGGTGTGTAACTCACATTCCGTACGCGGCAACCAGATACCATTTGGTCCAGACCGTGGCGGCAGCCTCGATCCTCCTGACGCCCGCCTGGTTATGCTCAGAGGAGCCATCACTCGCGTCGGTTCCGCCGTAGACCTCCTTGCTGTTTTCGCCGTTGCGCTGCTTCTCTTCCGAGGCGACTCCTTGGTCACTCGACACGTCCTGGGCAGTCGGCTCGGCGGGCTCGGCCGCTTTCTTGCTGAAGATGGCCATGGCAACCAACACGCGTGACGAGATGAATCTGCAAGCTCGCTATGTGAAGACGGTTCATGCAGCACACGGGCTCTGGGGTGGGAGGGAGACGGCGGGGTGATCGGCGGCGGGAGACACGATGCTCTTATACCGAGGGCATTACCAGCAGTAGTGGAGTGCCGAGCAGCATTCATACCCCTCCCCCCCCCCCCCGTTCCCCTCATCCTCATGGCTACGCTACCGTGATTTCCCATGCGAGCAGTGGAACTCGCCTCCGTTGACCGGCGCGTGCAGTCCTGCGTCTGCGATGTGCCCGGCCCTGCAAGGTTGTACCGCCGGCACAAAGCAGCTCTACAGAGTTTGCAGTCTGGGTGGTAGGATTGCGCTGCTGGAACGGGCACCCTCCGAGAGCTGGTCCAACAAACAGCCAGTCGATGCGAGGCATGCTGCGACGCCGAGTCTAAACGGTGACAATTGGGAATTGGGGCCGTACCAAGGACTGGCTCCGTCAAGGCCTCACCCCGGTAGCATTTAGACTAGACTATTAAACAACAGCCACCGGGGCCATCGCTCGCATCCACGCATCAGCACCCAAATATCCCTGCAGCGAGCTCGACGCAATTGGCCCAGGGGCCCAGCCCGTCGGAGCAAACAGGGAAGAGGCTTCCAGAGAGGGCGGGAAAATCCCTCTCAGGCCCGTTCTGGACGGGGTCCGCATGAGGCAAATAATGTGTTCCCTGTCGCCCTGGGCTGCGGGCCTCTGGACAGCGCATGTTCCATTAGTCAAAGGGCCCAAGGGGGCGAATCAGGGGGCCGTGTGGCCTGCAGGCGTGGTGCGCGATGGCTGCGGCCGGCGTCCAATGGCGAATCTTATCTGATGATCAGATAACGCAGAAAAATTATCAGATCATCCACCGCCCCTCTTTCCGTCGCCTTGGCGCTTTCTGGGTATTGCTCTTCTCCACCACCCACGGTCGACAGGAAAATTAGAAGAACGAGAGGATCCTGTCGATGATGGTGGTTTCAATGGTCAGGTCCGAGGCTCGAGCGCCCGGCTCCATGACCGCACGACTGTCAGTTGATGCCCGGCTTCCACGGACTGACTGACACCTTGGCAGACGCCAGTCTCGAGCTGAGAACAGCCCATTTTGCCATGGCCTTGCTGGACCCATCGCCTCTGGCACATTCCCGGCCGTATCCTGCCATGCATGGCTCGACGCCTAACTCGTTTCAATCAGAGACCCTCTTGCACATGTTCAGCTGGCAGGGGCCCATCGCGTCGACCTTCATCCTCGGCCGAGGACCCTTATGCGGACGTCCCACCCTGCAGCTCTCCCATTAATACGTAGAGCTGTCCCGTTTTATCCTGCCAATAATCTCGATGAATTTTTCCTCTTCTCGTCTGGTCTGTTGGTAGCCGCATAAAATCCCTGAAGCCCAACGCGCAACCAGCATCTCTGAACCACAAAAGTCTGACAGTCGAAACCCGACATCGATCTACCTGCATCCCTCCCCCCCAGTCGCAATGAAGTGCTCTCCCGTTTTGCTCGTTGCCGCCTGCATCGGCCAGATCGCAGCGGCTATCAAAATTGAAGATTACCTCCCCGAGTGCTCCATCAAGTGCCTCAACGATGGGTCCCAGACCGCGACCGACTGCAAGCTGGGCGACGCCGTATGCTTCTGCGTCCAGGCCAACTACGAGGCCATTTACAACTCTGCCTTGAGCTGTGTTCTTCGCGCGTGTGGCAACGACGTATCTCTCAGTGGGTCAACCTCTTCTCTGCCGTTCTGTCAGGTTCAAAATCTCTAATGCCAATGGCTTCTCTTCTGCTTGATAGACGATGTTCTCCCCGGCGCTGCCAATTACTGTCGCGCCGCCAGTGCTTCCGCTTCTGCTGAGACCGCTTCTTCGACCAAGGCTCCCGCTTCGTCGACCGGCGCCTCCGCTCCGGCCACCACTCCCTCCGTTTCGTCGACTGGACAGGGATCGGCCCCTACTGGAGCATCCAACTCTACTGCGACTACGAGCGGCCCCGAGTCGTCTCACGCGGCCTCGACCACGGGTGCGGCTACTTCGACCACCGCGACGCCGGCTGCTGCCCCCAAGCTGGGCTCGGTTGGAGGCTTTGCCATGCTTGGCCTCGGAGCCCTCGCGATATTCTAACGAGTGAGCTGTATAGGAGTTAGAAATAGATAAGCGTTGAAAACACTGTACTTTCTAGAGTCTTGTAAATCAATACGCGGGGCTGTCACATACAGCAACATTAATAATACCAGTGTTTGCACGACCTTGAACGTCAAACTACCCTGTTTTCATATCGTAATAATGCCGGGAATAGGCACCTCTTTGGGGCGCGTGCATAGACGCAGCGTTGCACTGGATCCCAAGTGTTGATCGATCGCATGTCCGAGACCGACTCGGTGCGCCGGAATCCGAGCGTGCACTTTAGACTTGGCAGGGCCAAGGGTGTGGGCATAGCACCGGTGTCGGTAGCAGGTGTGATTAATCGAGTCGTACTTCATCCTTGTAACTCATCTGTGTTTGGGGCTTTCAATATGCTGCCTCCAGTGTCGAAGAAAACAGTGCTGGTTAAGCTAGAGATGGCACTCCAACATACCTAATTAGAAACTCGACACTAATTCCTGTATATGGCATAGTTTGGTAGGCTGGTTCTTTGCCTCTTTTCTTCTCCTGTTTGCCCACCCTGATTCCCACTATAATTCCCGTAATAACCCCTGTGTCTAATCAAGTATTTGAATCAGCTAGGTACATGACTCAAAGAAAGGATTTCCTAAGGGCTGGTTCTGCTAGAGCACATCTTGCCACCATTGCTTGCCTACGTCCGAACCAGGGCAGCTCGTCTAATTACTTACGACATATTCGAACATCCATCCGAAGTGACTAGGTAGTTGGCTTATGAAAAGTGAGATACGAACGCAGAGGTGTTTTGAGTTAAATTATCTAACTACTATGCCCCCCCTCTAGCTATATAAAGATGTCACGTTAAAGCTCTGTTACCCGGTTCACCTCTGCTCATCTGGCCTCGGCCTGGAGGCGTGGTCTCACCAACCATTGCTGACATTACGAAGAACCCAAATTTTTACCCTTTGAATAAAGGGTCTAGAATCAGGAATATCTTATTATTATACTTACTCCTTGGTGAGATGCCAGTCGTGCACAAACAAACTTGCAGGCACAAAAGGAAGGGTGCCTCTAAAGTAGTAATTTATAGGGATAAATCATCAAACAACGTCAAATACCATTTGACGTGCGACAAATAGCGGCTGGATTGAGGCTTGGGTATTAACGGCTCAGTCTTAGATATACAAGATAACTGCAAAGTAGAGTCTCAAAGTTGGCACGGATTTCTTGATGCTATCCATCCGATCGCTTAGACAGCTATGCAAGGGTATTAAAAAGTTTTGATTGGCCTAATTTCCTCCTTCAACTTCCAGTCTGTAATCCAGTTCCATCATCTCAATATAATGCTTCTGCTACATCCTACCTATTGTTTTATTCCACTCAGCTTCTTTCAAGAGGGCTATGGCTTGTATAATGTTAGAACTAGTACCTAGTCAGACGAGGCAATGTCAGTACTATAAAGGCAGTATAGAGATGCAGCATTCACTAAGCTCAAAGTAGATATCTCCGATACTTCGTATAGTGAGTATTTAATTAAAGAAAACACTCTACTCAAAAGTGTCTAGTTGGAAGGGAAGCGTCAGATTTTGCACGCCACACGCCGTCTGGTCAAGGGAGCGGCAGGCACAAATCGCAATTCGTTACGACATGAAACTGGGCTAACTTTGAGGGAGGATAGGGAGAGCATAATGAGTGAAGGACAAGGAATAGCTGTGTTAGTTGCAGAATAGAAGCAGAGAATGAAACCCAAAGTTGAAACTGAGCCTAGTGGTATTATTGTGTGCAACATACAGCAAAGTGTAGGCTCTACTTCAACTTGCTTTATCGCGTATATCAGTGGCTTATACATATAATACTACTCCCTATAGAAGGCAATTTGTAAATAGCATTTGCAGGCTTATATATCCTGCTATAAGCCACGTCGGCTGGTACTAGGGTATTTCCTCCAGTCCGAGGTCAAATGTATCTACCTCTAGATCGACTCGAACATCTCTTGCGCTGAGGGGTAGCGCATTCCAATGCAGGGAAGTTACAGGAATCAGTTAGCTTCTTGTAGAATCATCCTCCCGGACTTGTAACTATTGTGTGATACGCAGCAAAAGTGACATGATATAACAAACCCTATTGCATGGTATTCCCATACGTCTAGCCGTTATTGTCCCGTCAAGCAAGTGCAGGCTCTACTTTAACTTGCTTTATCGTGTGCATTAGTGCCTATATACGTGACACGTATAGACCATCCCATCCCTGTCCTCGTAAGCCTACCACGGCAGCCTGGACTACAGGAACGAGATGGAATACCCCCTCGCCACCGGCAAAGCATGATGGTATAATCGCATGCAAAATCTCTCACTTTCGGCATCTGTGTTGGCCGCGGCGTCGCGGCAATGGGACGGCGCATCCACTCCTGCCAGTTATCGCCCGAGCCGAGCCGTGGGATTGCAGCTATCAGAGCGCTAGCTAGAAGAGCACACCCACAAGCGCCGCAAAGGCGAGTTCTTGGACACCTCGACATCGGAACCATTCTGGTACACCAATGGGGTCAGCAGGGGCCCAATGCAGAGGCGAAGGGTGGAGGCCATTCACCCTTCCGCACCAGGGCACTGTGACTGGCGGGGCCGTAGCAAAGGAGAGGCATGAAGGGGATGCCAGCATCTCGGCCGCGATACTCGGCAACAGCAGCAGAAAATTTACCGAAAATCTCGATAATTGGTAGCTAGGATAGTTTCTGGAGACGTAGCTTAGGCACATTCATCGTCGGTGGCGTGCCGGATCAGTTGCGCAGGCTAAGGAGAGAGTGGTTGGAAAGGCCTCCTGCTTCAAGGCGCGATCCTGAGCCCCCAGCTGCATCAACGCCGGATGGCAAAGCCTCTGCACAACCTTGAACAAGACACAGGTTGAAATTTCGTAGCCTCTGTTCGTTCTGGGTTCAGGCCACCCTGCTCCCGACACAGCGAAACTGCAGCGTAGTTGCGATGTCTAGGGCCAAGGCATCTCGTCGCGCAAACGCGGACGCAAATGGAAGAGACATACGCCCTGCTTCGGCAGGGTTATTGCGGAGTTCATATATATAGCCAAGGAGCCTGGAGGCCTCATTGAATACGGTCTCTCAGTGAGTCTCGCTCAGGATGAACGGTGTTCTGGCAGAATATGCTGAATGTCGTTCCTTCGATCCAGTTACGCATCGACAAGATTTGACAGAAGCGATTCACGAGACGATTCTAAACCGGAGGGCAATTAGCAGCAATTCCCAGTACATGACAGAATTTGTTGCGATTAGCAACCATGATTGACGAATTCCTCGCCCCTTGCGGAACGTGGCCCTCGTTTCAGGTAGCAGCACAGGCCTCGAAATAGTTCTGCTGGGGGAGCAGTGCTCTACCTCGCCCCGGCCCCGGCTGAGGCCCATATCTGTTCAAGGCCAAGGTCGTACGAGAGACTCAGTAGAGCAGCTTCGACCTGGCAGGAAGTTGAAGAATCTCCAAGGCTGCACTGATACCCTGCCGCAATCGCTCGCACTCGAGGTCGCCAATCTCGCATCATCCAAGCGCGGCCAGGATTGGCCGTGCTAAGGTTCAAATACGGCTGGGAGTGGGCATGCGGATATCGCCCTCCTTCTGCCAGGGGTCCCGCAAGAGCGCGGATGGCTTTTCCAGTCGATGAGGCAAGGACCTTTTGGTGCTGGAGGAATTCATACCTCCGCCGTAGGCAGGGGATAATCCGACAAGCAGTTAGCTTGCAGTAATGTGGATTACCACGGTAGTTTGATGAGAGTCGCATGAGTAAAGCTCGACGTACCAATACATCTACTGCGTCATTAAAGGTGTTGATGGGTTTCTCCCACCAGTTTATGCTCTGATAAATAACTACTGCTGCTGATTAGCCTCATACTACAGTTGATGTTGTGGTTGCCCTGTCCCAATTCGTTCCGGTGTCAAGGACAGATGACCATGCGAGTTGAGCTTCAACAGTACGTTGGTATGTCAATGTAAGTGATATGGGCAATCAAGAGGAAAAGATCCACATCAAGCCGTCGGATGGTATTTAAGGTACTTTGCTGATCCTGACCTGTGGCCTCTGGTACCGGCTGCAAGCCCTTGTTGTGGCTCAACGCCAAGGCCAGCAAAGAGCCTGCTGCTTCTATGAATGCTTGCTCGACGTGGATACCATGACACGCCGTAAGGACACGTTTCTTGAGAGGATGTCCTCAGCTGTTCGTCTAGGTAGAAGTTGTGTATAGGGCAAAAAGTCTGGGTCGAGCCGATGACAGTAAGCAGGAGCTCCGCCCGGAGGAGATAGCGCCAGAAGGGGATGCACCTGGTCCTGCGCGCCTCTCTGATAGTAATCAACGAACAGGTCGTGTGTCACGGCCTAGCTTGTACGATATCAAGTTGGGATGCTCGGGGAGGCGGGACAGATGTGGGACCCTGATTGGAGTCCCACTTCCTGTCGGCGACAGCACGCCAAATCAAGCCAGGCTCAGACCAGCTCAGGCCAAGCGGCAAGCACTCAGCTTCAGGGATAGGGACGGAAGTTGTCGATGTAGGCAGGGTTCATGCATGGGCCGTATAGGAAACTGCCACAACCCACTGTTGTTATGTCTCAAGTTTAATATCCCAAATGGGTGGGGGGAGCGGTAGCAAAAGCCATCCCGTCTCTGCAATATCCAAAAGCCATCTATTTTTACTATCCAGCGAGGCTAAAGACCTGCCAGGATGACGGCGGAGAAACCATTGCCTTCCACGTAACTCCGCAGTGTCAGAATCAGGGGCTGTAAAGCCCGATTGGGACAAACGCTCAGCGCCAAAGATTTTGGTCTGATATTCCGGCTGCCGCGATGCCGCTCTGGCGTGTTGTTAGTCTGCCTCGCGTTCAGGTTTTTGATTTACATGTCGTATATTTGCGGAAAGTCGGGGTGGGGGGGGGGGGGGGGGGGGGGGGGGGGGGGGGGGGGGGGGGGGGGGTGGGGGGGGGGGGGGGGGGGGGGGGGGGCGTGGGGGGGAAAAAAAAAAGGGGGGGGGGGGGGGGGGGGGGGGGGGGGGGGGGGGGGGGGGGTGGGGGGGGGGGGGGGGGGGGGGGGGGGGGGGGGGGGGGGGGGGGGGGGGGGGGGGGGGGGGGGGGGGGGGGGGGGGGGGGGGGGGGGGGGGGGGGGGGGGGGGGGGTGGGGGGGGGGGGGGGGGGGGGTGGGGGGGGGTGGGGGGGGGGGGGGGGGGGGGGGGGGGGGGGGGGGTGGGGGGGGGTGGGGGGGGGGGGGGGGGGGGGGGGGGGGGGGGGGGGGGGGGGGGGGGGGGGGGTGGGGGGGGGGGGGGGGGGGGGGCAGGGGGGGGGGGGGGGGTGGGGGGGGTGGGGGAGTGAATCTGGTAATCTCCAATCATCTATCTGCATGTCAGAATGCGAGTTCCAATGACTGTGAGTTCCAACGAGGTTGAGTTCCAACGACGGTGGGTTCCCAGATGTTGAATGGTTCAAGCCGTCTATTCTCGGGTGGGGCTGCGGCTTCGCCATGGATTCTCGGGAGTGCCGTTCTGTGTCCTTCACCAACGAAGGCATGCCAATTTGTCGGTATTCTGCCCCCGACGATAGCCTGGCATTCTCCATTCCCCCAATGCGGTTATTCTGCCCACGGCTGGCGGACGAAGAGTAGAGTGAGACACTTGTCTTCTTAGCCATTGTCTCGCACCGCTATTCGGGGCAGGCATCTAATATAGTCCTCTCCGTGCAATCTTATTCTATGATGAACGTCAGCAATCGTTCTCTTACCCGGGGGACTCTAAAGCATTGCCATCTAGTTCCAAGCAGACTAGCGCTCGAAGATTTGATTTACAATTCGACCGTAAGATGTGCTCCGTAATACACGAGCGATATCACGGCTGATGCCGTCGGAGGCCCCGACCCTCGACAACAGCGCTCTCGATGAGGTGCCCGGGTGCCATGGACCGTGCCCGATGTGGTCCCTAAGATCTCGGTGGCTAATCACCAATCACGTTGTATGTTGAAGCACCCTGATCACGACGCAGGGGGCCATCCGCGATTCGTGAACCAAGCGCGATAACAGAAAGCATAGCCCAGCACGAGAGGGCAGGCAGGGGCGGATACGCGGGTGGGAAGCCAATTATCCTCCCAATAACTGACAGTACGTTGGTAGCAATGAAGAATGGCCAGACCTGATGAATGCACCGACGCGGACTCTCTGTGACGAAGTTTGCTTGACCGAGCACAACCCACGCGATGAAGAGATTGCCCCGGCAGTGTCTGACGAGCCACTCGGCGTGATATTTGACCACCTCGACTGCCCTCCTTGCAAGCTTTGGGCGAGTTCGTCCAGGGCCATGCTCACTGCTCAGCCTGGACACCGGCTAAATCCAAACAACACGCTTAGTGGGAGCCGGCGGCGTCTTGATGTGGACGGTCTGGACGGATACGAGGCTCCGACAATCTTCACGACGTTCTCAGACCAGTTGGGGCAAATATCGATGCGCGTTGGGGTTGGCTTGCGTGTGACGGAGACTTGCATGCCTGGATTTCGGCTGAGGCCAATTCCAGAAGACACGGGGGGTCATGGCGAACATCTCAGCTCGCTGAGACCGCCTCGACACCGCAGCTCGTGCTCCGCGCACAGTACAGAGCCATGTCTAGCAAGCGTCTTACACCGGAAGAGGCATTTGATATTAATTCAGCCCAATGCCGTCCTCCTTACTGGCGGGGGAATTCCATAAACGAGAACGTACCTACCGAGGAGCCTCCGTTAGGACCACGCCACCGCGCGGTACATGGAGAAGGACCTCCCACAGTGTGTCCCATTCCCACGCCGGCCCAATCTCAGAGCCGAATCGCCCCCGGGGATCCACCATTAGCGTTGCCATCCCTCCATTATCTAGCCTGGACCGTTGATGCTATGTAATGACGTCGAGGGAGAAGCACGGCCGTTGAGCTGGGGTCCAGGGCAGGTTGCGAACGGGCTCGATAGGCATGGGCCAATGCTCCCGATCTGCTCCAGTCTGAACATCTATTCTCCTGGTTCCTCGGGCCTCTCTGCGCAGGTGGCTCTCACAATTCCCTGGATTTCTGCGCAGCTCCTGCAATCCCTCTGGGGGGTTAATGAACAATCACCAACATCACTAACATCACAACATCACAACCATCGCCGATTGCATCAGGCTGGATGATAAACCTTGGCGGGACTCATTTCGTGGGTACGCTAATGCCCCCCTTGCTGAGTGAGGGCCCGCCCTGGAAAAGGTTGGGAGGAAAGGGCTAGACAACCCAAAAGGACCGGGCCCCGAGTCAATAGCCAGCACACGTGACAAGATTGACGAGCCCCGGCACCAATGAAACGGCCCATCGCGCCCCCCGAGGCCCCCGCGTCCCGCCATCGGGTACGTGACATGGCGCTGTGGCAGGATGAGGGCGGGTCCAGCGGACCAACGGCACGCCCTGGCACGCGACATGAACGAGTGACGGAATGCCCCACTGCTATCCACCCGGCGCCCCGTAGAGCCCGTGTGAGGCAGGGCGGTCGTCCAAAAACAAAAACAACCGCCGTCCTCCGGTTCTGGCCAGTCTAGACATCGTCAGCTTCCCTCCTGGCAGAGCCTCAGTCTTCTCGCGAAGCCAAGCGTGGCCGTCTCCCACGCACACCACGTCCCGCGACGGCCCATCCTCCGCCATTGAGCCTCCAGCTGCAGGGCGGCGCACAGCTCGGGGGGCTCATCGTCCTCGCCGAGTCTGGCTGCGCGACAGCCTCAGCGAGGCGACCTTCGGACCCTCGCAGAACAGGGACGCTCGTCCGAGGCAACGCCCGGCGAGATGCCTGAAGACGACGTCGACATGCTCGACCCGGATGGGTCCGCGTCCGGGCGCATCGATCGCGATCGCCGCGCCCCGAGGTTCAGCTGGACGCCCGCCTACGAAGCCACCTTCTTCCGCAGCCTCTGCGAGAGCGTCCAGCTCGGCATGCGCGAGAACAGCAGCTTCAAGGCCGAGGCGTGGGAGCGCGCCGCCCAGGCCCTGCAGGAGAGCCACGGCGCGTACCCGGCCAAGAGCCACCTCATCAACAAGAGCGACAATGCGCGGAAGCGCTTCCGCCTGTGGAGGGGACTGCGCGAGGATCCGGATTTCCTCTACAACCCGCTGACGCGGACCGTCACAGCCACCGAAGAGGCGTGGAAGACGCACATTGAGGTGAGCCGAGCCTGTCAACTGACCGCGCCGACGCACACTGCGCGCCCCCGCTAACGCCCGTCTAGAGGGAACCGCTGTCGCGTGCCCTGCGCGGGAGACCCTTCGATCACGAAGAGTACATGGAGGTTCTCTACCCCGACGTGATCGGCTCCGGCGGCGCACCCAAGAGGATCATGAAGCCGAGGAGGCGCACCGATGGGCAGCCGGGCGACGACTCGGACATGCCGGGGACGAGTGTTCTCAACCTGCAGGCCGACACAAGTCCGTCGGACCCTCAGCAGCCACAATTGCAACAGCAGCAGCAACAGCAGCAGCAGCACCACCACCACCACCACCACCAGCAACACCACCAGCAACATCAACAGCAACACCACCAGCAAGAGCACCAGCACCAGCAGCTACGTCCGACAGTTCCCATCGCCGGCGCTCAAAGACCAGTCCTGTCGCAAACGCCGTCCGGTTCATCGTCCGGCTCCAATCCCCCACAGCGACCGACAGGTGTGACGATATCGTCGCCGTCCATCGCCGGCCAACCCAGCGCTCTCACTCCTCCGGAGGAATCCTCCTCGCAGACGCGCAAGCGGACTCTGGCCATAGGCCCGCCTCAGGAAACATTCGACGCGCCAGCAGCCGCGGCAGGTTCGGCGTCCATCACCCCACAAAAGGCGTCGTCGCCGGAGAAGCGTCGCCGGACGTCACTTACGAACGAGCCTCTTCCGGCCCCCGCCACGGCGCTCAGCTCCTTGCTTCACCCCCAAGGAACGTCGATACCGGAAGCGACGGCCACGTCTCCCGTGCGTGACGGCGGGAGCGCATCCTCGCGGACGGCACTAGACGAATTAGCGGATGCACTGAGGGCGCCCCTGCGTCCCCAGTACCGTGAGCAAGCGCTCGAGGTCTTCTTTCGGGATTTCGCGGACGAGGACATGGACCTGCAAATCAAGATTTCCGAGACGGTGCTGAGCGACGAGAGCAGGGCAATCGTGTTTTACAAGATGCCCCCTCGGCTACGGCAGCACTGGGTGGCCAGGTTTCGAGAGGGGCATCGGCCGGTGTAGGCGGCGTGAGGCGTGTGACGATATAGGGTCGACTTCGTGCCGCTTTCCTTGTTCTGAAGATGAGCGTTTGTGGGATTGAGACGTGGGCTCGGGTGACGGCGAGCGTGTTTACATCTTGATACCCGCAGGACGAGGCGTTGGGATTTCTTACTGCATTTAGCTTAGCGAGGACATGGGTGTCAGCGGACTGATTGATGACGAGAATATGTACGTATTGGACGTTTGAAGGTAGATATTCGATTGGATGTACAAAGGATGAACGGGACGGCCTCGCAGCGGAGGTATGGTTAGTGTTTGGCGGCCGAGGGCAGAGTGTAAATCGGGGGTCCTGGGATAAATAAAAGTGTACGAGTGCAGTGCCACTGAAGCAGAAACACGTACAAAAACGCTGGTGTATCGGGGTGTGCAAATTCTCCACGTTTTGTCTAGCCAGTCAGTGGATGACAAGTCACCGTAGTGTACGGTCAACGACGAGGACTGATCTACTCCGTACACAAGTGCTCGCCTGTGCTAATGCACATCCACACATCACAAAACTGCAAGTAAAAGAATAAGGGGAGGCCTTCAAACCGAGCGTTTCAGACCGTCCCGGATTTCATTTCTTGACCCTCCATTTGCCAATCTCCGCTGCCTCATTCAATGACCGCCGAAATACTGCGCGGTATAGGGTAGTTAGGGTCCCACGAAACTCGAGCAACCGCCATCCAAACCACAACTGGCACAAGATGAATGCAACTTGTCAATCTGGGCGCCTGAAACGAAACACCGGTCTCACAGCTACTCCAATACCGCGCCGCTGCTCGACTTGGAGGGAGCATGCAGGCCAGCCATGTGCTTGTGGCGAGCTCAGACCTATTGTCTGGTTCGTTAAGCTGGGCGATGGTGCAGTTTGTTGACGGGTCGGGTGGATTCTAGGCGTACCTGTGCAGCCCTCCGGCATTGGGCATCAATTCACTATTCGAGGCGGATAGGCGATCTAGCAGTGGATAGACACCGCGATGGGCGATGATGGCCAAACGACTTCGACTCAGTCAGGAAGCTGGTGGAGCATGCACTACAGCAGTTCACAAACTTACTCCATTATCCATGACCCCAGACAAAGCATGCCTTTCCGGCGGGCTTACCAGAGGCCATCGTACTCAAGCTCGAGAATGGAATCTTGAACTATTCGAAAACGAATTGAAGCATACGCAACTGTGGCCTCTTCATTGCAGTGCTATGGCCGGCTTCTCATAACAGCACGGTAGCCTCGTGATGAGAGACTCAAGGTACTCAAACTATCCCAAGCCACCGATACTACTATAGGAAAAAGGAACGCAGGGAAGCGGACAGTGCGATTTAGAGAGTGCAAAAAGCAAAACGAAATTTGAGGGACAACGGATTTGAACCGCTAACCTTTGGGTGTTCCCGAACTGGAATCCAACTGATGAGGGAATTAGCGAATGTCGGACTGAGCTGAACATGGTGTACATACCGCGCTACCGTTGCGCCAGCCCCCCTCGCCGACGACTTTCCGCAGGCAAATGCGTATCTCTGGCTGAGCGGACCAACACTCAACCTGCCGTCGAGTCTATTGCAGAGCTCTCCTCACGGCGTCAGACAAGCGCAGCCCGACGGCCTCGCGCTTGTAGACGGTCGACCGGCAGCTGTAGCTGAGACGACGCGTGATTCTGCAGGAACCAGCGTAGGATGCATCAAGACAATGTTGGGCATCTCTTGGATCTACTGTGAGCCGTGTTTGTTCGCGGGCGGGAGAGAGGCAGCCTGGGGAGGAGTGAGGGTCAACGTGATGGTAATTGCTGCTTTGTGAAGATGGACGCAACCCCAGTAATCATTGTATTCATGTCGCTACGATGAACCCATCTGCTAGACTAGAGCAACTAAAGCATCTAGCCACACCCAGTAGCCACACGCCTTCACATGTGACGATGGTGAATGTGTGGCACGCACCCGTGCCTTGCATCTAGATGAAGAACACCGCTTGGCAGAGAGCCCCCAAAGGGCAAATCTCCCCATCGCACCAATTTCCGCATCTCGCGTGTTTGCAATCTTTTTGTTAAATTTTTTTTTTTTAATTTTTTTTTCTTTTGGTATCCCAGCGTGTTGCGGCATTGGCGCGACGACGCACACGATCTCGATCGGCACTACGTCATCTTCCAGGGAGCTTGGACTCCCTCAGGCGAGTGCCTGCCGCTCTGGGGCATCTCAGTGGAGCTCTGCCGCTAAAGCTAGTGGCGTGAGCGCTGTTCCAAGCTTCGGGCCGGCTGTCTCGCAAGCTTTGCGCTGTAGCTCTGGCCTGGCCTCGCCTGACCTGCGTCACGCCTCGACCGTCTCCCCATCCGTCTCCTCCATCCCGTCCATTCCCTCCCGTACCTAGCCTGAGACAGCAACATCCTCATCTTCTTCCTCTTCCCTTCTTCCCTCCCCTCGCCACTCTCTGTCCAGCCTCGCCGAGCAAGCCATCGCACTCGCACGCGTTCCACGCACCAAGCTCCTACGCCTGTCCATCACCTTGGACTAAACATCCCACCTCTGCCCAAGCGACACTCCATCTCCGTCTACGTCACACCACCTCACCAGTGAGTCTCTCCCGTCCTTCCATCTGGCCGTTCCAGCCTTTCACCATGGCATCGAATTTCCCGTCGCTTGCTAACTCCATCTCAGTGTCGTACGCCGACGCTGCTGCTCGTGGTCCTAAGCAGTCCCCCACCGAGGTAAGCCTCCATTTCCTCCCATAGTCGCAGACGACGACGTCATCGCAAGGGGGAAAAAAAAATCACCATCCCCACAAGCTACAACTACACAACACATTTGGGCAAGACTAACGGTCAACAGGCTGCTGCCCCTCAACTTCCTGAGATCGTTCAGAGCGAGAGCGCATCTACGTCGTCCCTCATCGACGTCGACGCTCCCAGCGTCCACACCGTCCCCTCCGACTTCCTCGAGCAAGACATCCAGACCAGCACCCAGGCCGACCGCATCGACCGCGAAGTCGAGGCAGCAAAGGCAAAGGCGGAGCGCGCCGCTCACAGGGCTTCCAACAAGGCCAAGAAGGCCGATTCATGGCTCACGAGCCAGTTCGCCAGCCTCTCCGACGGCACCGCCAGTGGGCTAGCCATCGCCAACCTCGCTGGCGTTGTCGCTCTGTCCTCGTTCCTGGGTTACAAGGCCTGGGGTCTGTACGACAAGGGCCGTCTTGATTTGCAAGCCGTCGGCCTGGGTGTCGGCATCCTAGCCGGTGTTGGTGTTGTCGAGACAGTCATTGGGGGATACCTGTATAAGGGCAAGGGCAAGAAGGGCTCGTCCTAGGAGCGGAGGAGAAGAAGTCGGTTTGTCATTGTTCCAGTTCGGCGCTCGTCCCTTCGTTGCTTGAGAGGATGAGCAAATGTATCATGGATTATGCTTCAAGGTGTGTTGATGTGAGGAAGACGATATACGGGACTCCCTGCTCTTGACGTTGATAGCGTCTGTTTAATACCAAGTGTTGATGCCACGCGGATGAAACGTGACTATACGTGCTTGTGATGTATCATGTATCATGTAGCCCCCAGGCCCCCCACCCTACCACAGCATTTATACAGCGGTGGCTCTTTGCGAGGAGGCCGTGAGATCCACGAGGAAAACCAGGGGTTGGCCAGGGCTGTCACTGGCGCTGCACAAGACGGAAGACGCGAAGAAGATACTCCTTTGTATGCAATGTAGTGGCGAGCCCGTCTATTTTCCATGAACCCGTATGTTTTACCCCCCTCTCATACAACGTGTAATAAATAGTACAAATCTAGCCCCCTCCGAGGAGGACATAATACAATGGTGCACCGTCGTTGCGACCTTCACATCGCAGACGGCACCTTTTCTCCTCCAGCTCCCTCATAACAGCAGTTTGTGATTTTACTCCTTCTTCCCTCCCTTGTCCGCGGCCTCCCTGGGACTCACTTGCTCCTCTGTGGCCTGCTGATTCGCTGCGGTGGCATCATCCCACTTTGCTGGAACAGGCTCCTCGACGGCCGTCTCGACCTGGGTTGTGTTGCTCGTTTCGGGGGCATTGTCCTTAGCGTCGAGGGTTGGTGGGGCATCTCGGAGCTGCTGGATGACTTCGACGGGGGCCTCGCCAGATGATTCGACGGGGGCGTCGGCGGCGTCGGCGTCGTCGTCGTCCTGGAGCTCGGCGCCGTAGATCTCGGGGTACTTCTTGAAGCACTCCTGCATGCCCCTGCAATCTCGTGTCAGCAACCCTATCTGGGGGTGTCGAAATCGCCATTGAGGGAGACGGCTGTTCTTACTGGAACTTGTCGATGCAGTCCATGCCCTTGGGGTCCTCCTCGGAGAACACAAAGCAGCTAAACGCCGTCTTGAAGTCCTCGCCGCAAGGGCCGTGCGCCATGCCGCCCAGGCAAGGGCAGTCCCAGTTGATCTCTCCCGTCTCGGGGTTGAATGCGCCCTCTTGGCTCTCTCCTTCGGGGGCGGCGGGGGATCCGTCTGCCACTGCAGTCTGTGCCTCTGACTGCGCGGAGTCCTCGGGGGCCCTGCTCGGCTCTGTCGGGGCTTGTGGTGGTGGCTTCTCGGCTCGGTCCCGGATCTGCTTCCTCTTCGCTTCCACTATTGCTTCCACCGTGCGGTCGTCGGAGGCGGAGAACGCGGCGGGCGCGTATGTTTGACCTGCGGCCGACTAGTTAGTCTCTCCCCCTATCTGCGCTTCCCTCGTCGAGCATGTCATACCGGGCTGCTCGTCGGCAAAAACGGAACTTGTGCTGTAGTAGTATACTGCTCCCACGGCGAGGCCCCACCGGACCGCAGAGCTCTTCCATGTGCGGGACTTGTCGACGGGGGAGACGGTCGAGGCGAATCGTCGAGGGGCGGGACGAACGGCCGCGCTGCGCAGGCCGCGCTGCGCAGGCCGCGAGGTCGACCGCAGGGAGGCTCGATACATAATGCGAGTGACTAGATGCGAGATGAGAAGGAAGAAAAGGACGAGAAGAAGAGCGGTATGAGATGAAGGGGAGGGGGGCGAATGTACAGAGGAGGGTGAGGCAAAAATTGAGGCGATCGCGCGGACTTTTTGAAAAAGATGTGTAATAGTCGTCGATTGGTCAGCGGGCAGGCGGCCTTGGAGCGTCATACGGGCGCTGTATCTGCCGCTGGCCATCACTCTGCCCAAGCCACCGAGGTACCTGAGGAGAGGGCTGTAGGTGCCACGCTAGGCACTCCGTCGCCTGTAGCTTCAGGGTGGACGGCGCTGCTCCGGCAATTAACCGGCGCAAAGACTGGTGATCGGGATCCCGGATGCGGAACGTGAGCATTTCACGATGCGCATCAAGCCGTTGTAGCGGCGAATAAGATTCGAACAATAAAGCCCCTCTATTCTCTATTGGCTTGTACAGAGTTTCTATGCAGCCTTTGCTTATCGCGGGTTGCTCTCGTCTCGGGTAGACAGCCGTAGCCAAGCAGGACGGATGGATACGTGGTTTGAATCACATTTATAATAGTGCTGCTGTAGCTATTTCGCCATCTCCCTTAAATAGCGCCCCCTCCCTTGACGTCTATTCCTGTATCATTCTCTGGATGTGCACCTGCGCTGTCTCCAGCGTTGCAAATTTCGAGTTTTTCCCGCAGACGTGCTGTGCTGTAACCTCGGGTTTCTCTCGACGTGTGCAGCAGATCCGAGCGGTCGTTGCACCCGCCGGCCATGACCACCTCCAGCTTCGACTGGCATCCCGCCAAGCTTCTGCAGGACCAGGACGCAACGGCATACTTTGCGCTTCTGGTTCTCAACCAGCCTCTTAGGAATAGCGCCACCCTGAGACGTCTGTGGAAAAATGGTACGCCGCCTCTGTCCGTGGGGTTTCTGAATTCATCCCGTCTCGGCCATGATTGGCAATGGGCCATGGGCAATGGGCTACAAATTGGCTGACGCTTCCCAGCTTCACTACGCGTGGCTGCCGATGGCGGCGCAAACCGATTACACGCGCTGTCGTCCTCCCCGGGCAAATTCGTAAGTCACTGCCACGTATTATTGCCTGTCCTCGATGCTAACCTGCCAGTCCAAACTCCACGTCATCATTGGTGACCTCGACTCTCTAACCCCCACCGTCCGAGACTTCTACACGTCCCAGGCCTCGCCGGCCACCATCATCCACGACCACGACCAGGAATCCACCGACTTTGGCAAGGCCGTCAACTGGATCCGCGAGGCCCACGCTCCCTGCGTCGATATCGTCGCCCTCGGTGGCATTGGGGGTCGCGTCGACCAGGGCATCAGCCAGCTGCACCACCTGTACCTCTTCCAGTCCGACCCCGACTATTCGACTGGCCGCCTCTACCTCCTCTCGGGTTACAACCTCACCTTCCTGCTCAAGGCGGGCTCGCATCGCGTCCATGTGCGAGAGGACGAAGAACCGGACGTGTTCGGGCTGCACGTGGGCATCATTCCGCTGCGGGAGCCAAGTCGCATCACCACGAGTGGGCTGCAGTGGGACGTGACGGACTGGGACACGCAGATTGGGGGGAGGCTGAGCACGAGTAACCATGTCTTGCCGGATACGAAGATCGTTGAGATCGAGACGACAAAGGATGTGCTTTTTACGATAGCGCTGAAGAATGTCGAGGGTGAGGACGACGCATAGCAGTCGCGTGGTATTGATGGAGAAGAAAATAGTACATGCTGCCCGCCATGGTATTTGTCATCGCTAAAAGCCAGGACGCCGCGCTTGAATCCAACCATGCTCCGCTCCCCGGTGCACGCTGGGTCGAAGGAATAGACAGACGCTTATCGCAGATAGTGCAGGACAAGCCAGCAGAATAGGAAGAAGATGATGACACCAGCGAAGAAAATCCACTTGTCTTCCCGTGCCCGCCGCTCGACCATGCGGATGGTGTCGCCGCTGATACCCAGGGTGGTGCCGACGCTGTACAGTTTCCTCTGCGTATTCTTGAGCATCTCGCGCTGGTCCCCGAGGTCTCCCAGCACGGCCTGACCCCTAGCGATGTAGTCGTCGAGTGCCTGATTCGTGTTGGCAAAGAAGTTTTGCTCGCGGAAAGCGTGCGATTCACGCGTCTCATCGCCCGAGCCAGTCGTCGTAGGCCCGTTGGGGCGGTCCCGCGGCTGGAACGCAGGGTTGGCCGTCGTCGTCGTGGCATTGGCATAGGGGTTCTCCGGCGTGGCGTTGTACGGTCTCCGGCCCAGGAGCTCCGCCCTGCTCGCCTGGTACTGAGCCTCTTCGCGGCCCTTCTTGAGCTGGTCGAGCTGGGTGCGGAAGTCGGATAGGTCCTCGCGGAACTTCTTGGCGCGCTGGTAGGCTTCCTCTTGCTTCTTGGAGACGATCTCCTGGCGCGCGAGGTTGTTGTAGTCGTCGATGACCTTGCCAAAGGAGGAGAGGGAGACGGCGATGTTGCCCAGTTCTGCGGGCGTGGCTGTGCCTTTGGATTCGAGGGTGGAGAGCTCGCCGCGGATGGCTTTGCTCTGCCGGAGGGCAGAGTTGTAGACGACGTTCTAGGCGACGTTAGTCATGGCATTCACATGCGTTGAGGGGAGCCTGCGACACACCATGTTGAGGTGTTGCTATCGCTGTCAAATTTAATCATGATTCGTCGAAACGTGTTCGGAAAGGAGTCGGCTCGATCACGAAAATCGCCTTGAATGATGCGTTCGTCGGCCTGTAGCGAGTGCTTTAGCGCTGAACTACCACCTGGCACCTGCAGAGGCCACCTATTCGCCGGAGCTGGAACATCTGCGCGCCGACTACTCGTGCCTACCCTGCACCAATTGGCCAATGACAGAGATGCAATATACAATGGTCGCGATACCCGCACCATCTCAGGCATGACGGTCCCACAGTGAAGCCCCGAAGGAATACAGTGACGACTACTATGTAGGACCTTGCCTGTGGACGATGTCGGCCCCATTGGGAACAGTGATGCAATACCATGTCTTGCTGCCGGCACATGGTTCGCATGCCGAATCCTGCCTGGTCTCAATCACGCTCGTAACTCCGAGTGCAATTCAGCACAACTACTCAATTCTTGATGATGATTGGCTACTCGTAGAGCGCATGGTACAATCTACAAAAGCCTTGTATACTGCCAGGCACATGTTTGACTCATCTGGCCAGAATTTCCCTTTTTGAACAGACAGCAGCACCTGGCGGGCGATGTTGGCAGGACTGCCAAGACATTTTGCCGAAATCGGCACCGAAGCGGCTCCGACCTGTTTACACGCCGACGACATGGTTCTCAAACAAGCGGCCGACGTCGCATTCAGAAAATTTGGCATCTTCATGCTCTTAACGCCGTGATGGAAATGTTTGCGGCTCTGCTATATAAGGCCGATGCCCAGGTCTTGGCTCTGAACGATTGAACGGGACGTGAGATGTACGACTGCATCTATCAACTTCAACATCATGAGCTCAGCGTCTGGGACCGAGAGCTCGGTAAATCTCTCACCGGAGCAGCACCCGCATGAATGTACGCGGGACAATGCCCAAGTCGAGAAACAAGGCCTCCCTGTCGAGGAGAACCCGCAACCGGCATACTCAAGCTATACGACGTGGGAGAAGCGAATCATTGTCCTGTCCGCCGCATTGACGGCCTTCTTCTCACCGCTGACGGCGCAGATCTACCTGCCTGCGCTGCCGTCCCTCGCGCATGACCTGGGGGTGTCGAGCGGCAAGATCAACCTCACCATCACGACTTACATGATCTTTCAAGGCATCACGCCCATGTTCATTGGCTCGCTCGCAGACAACGGGGGACGACGGCCAGCTTACCTCGTCTGCTTCGTCATATACATCGCCGCCAACATCGGCCTCGCCTTGGCCCCCAACTACGGAGCCGTCCTCGGTCTCCGATGTATCCAGTCTGCGGGATCAAGCACAACTGTTGCCCTGTGCACCGCCGTCGTCGCCGACGTGGTCACCTCGGCCGAGCGAGGGCAGTACATTGGCTTCACAGTTGTGCCTTCGGTCCTGGCTCCGGCTCTTGGCCCGGTCATAGGGGGCCTTCTCTCTCAGACGCTCGGGTGGAGGGCCATCTTTTGGTTTCTCGCCATTACCTCGGGGGTGGCCATAGTGCTCATCGCCTTGTTCTTTCCAGAGACGTGTCGTCTTATAGTCGGCGACGGCTCGACGACACCCCCCAGAATGTACCAGAGCGTCTGGCAGATGCTGAAGAGCCACACCAAGGCCTCTAGAGACGGCCTCACGCGGCAGGTATCCACTAGATCGGAGCACAAGTTCAAGTTCAAGGTGCCGAATATCCTGGGCTCCCTATTTATGCTCTTTGAGAAGGAGACGGGCTTGCTTCTGACCTCGGGCAGCGTCGTCTTTGCGGGCTTCTACTGCGTCGCGGCGGCCATGCCTACTCAGCTTGCTGATCGCTATGGGTACAGCCAAATCACCGTCGGCTTGATGTACCTGCCGCTCGCTGGCGGCTCCGTCGGCGCTGCCTCTGTTGTTGGCCCCTTGATCAACTGGAACTTTAAGCGGCACTGCGCAAGGCATGGCATTCCATACGACCGCAGCCGGCAGCAGGATCTCTCGGATTTCCCCCTGGAGCGAGCACGGCTGGAGATTGGATTGCCGCTTCTCATGTTCGCTGGTGTGTGTATCATCGCATGGGGCTGGGCGATGCGGGAAGTTGCACACGTGGCGGTGATTTGCGTCGTGAGTTTTCTCTATGGAATCGGCATGGTTGGGTATAGCAACACCACCAACGTCTTACTCATTGACCTTCACCCTGGAAAGGCCGGTACCGCGACCGCCGCGAACAACCTATCTCGCTGTCTTATTGGCGCTGGCGCGACAGCCGCCATCATACCCATGATTGACGCAATGGGGCTGGGGGGCGCGTTTAGTCTGGTGGGGGGGATCTACTTTCTATCTTCGGTGCCTCTGCTGCTTCTCATGTCGAGAGGGATGAAGTGGCGGCAGGATTTGAAGATGAAAGAGGAGAGGAGGCTTCAGCAGAAAGAGGGCTCGTGAAGGCGGCGGGTATTGAAATGGCGGTTCGAGCCCACGATGGAGAAGAATCCATCCTTTACAGTGAGTAAGACGAGCATACTATAGAAAAATGACCCGAATTGGTAGAAGAATGACAACAAGTTGACGGCGGTATAATCTCCAACAAAATTCTCGTATGACGCAGCTGGATTGAGGGGCCACAGCTTCGTGTCCCGTGTCCCGCGTCCCCTTATCTTGTTGCTTACAGCTTCGCAAGCTCCATGACTCGCGCAGAGTCACAGGACGCGCGAAAAAGACGGCTTGTTGGCAAAGCGGAGGCGGTCAGATCCATACAAGCCCATGTATACGACATGCTGCAACGCCAACTGCCGGATATAACCCACTCCGCCGCGTGTTTTGAAGCTGCAAGGGCCCGGAGAATACGGTTCAAAACCCGCCCAGTCGGGGATTGTCGTTCATAAAAGGATAAAGGATGTGGTTTGACCGTAGCTAGTCTCTGTGCTCAAGATTGGGAATGCCCACCAATTAGGGAGTCTGGGAGTGTATTAATTCCGTGCTGCAGCCCAAAGCTGAGATTGCGGGGGTGCATTTGTATGTATGGGTGATGCTCTCAAACGAGCTGTGGGGAAGGCAAGGCGAAGGATCCGGGGAGCTGCTTGGCAGCTTGGCCATTGGGTAACTTGATTTGTTTTGGTGCAACGTTGGGTGATCTTCAATTCACAGTCCAGAAGCGGACGATGAGAGGCCCGAGGCTGCAATCGCCGTGCATGGCTCGTCACGCCGCGTCATGTGCCGTCAAAGCGCATCGCTTGCAGTGCCGGGACATTCAAGTGACGCTCTCCCCAAGTGAGAGTATCAATCAGACGAAACGTTCATGGAGGCGTTTCCAGCGCGTCAGACGTAAGTGCTCCATGCTACTTAAACGTAGTAAGATGGAGCGTGGCTGTGAATGTTGGTGGAGGCTGTGGCGGTAATAGGAAGGTGGTGATATATTCTACTTAAATTCCACGAGTGCTTTTCAAGGCATATGTGATATCTTCAACAGCGCGACCCATAACATCCAGATAATGCATTCGTCCCAGATGGCACGCTTTGGGAATTCCCACAATTCCCACGCGAGGGCCGACTGGCTCAGTAACGGGCCGTTATTGATTGATATAGAGAGCACTTGCTTCAGTATGCCTGGGCGATATGACGGGTAATAAGTCGGATTTCGTCACTGGAGCTGACTATAGAATTCACCCCACATGCCTCCGCATCATCTTGGGAATGCCGCCGCGTGGTCCCCATGTGGTCATGGGGGGTGGATGGTCAGATCTATTAGTGCGTTTGGCAAGGCGCCACTGCCCGCCGGCCACGGTGGTGCTTGGTTTCGGCCGCGAAGACGGCCATATTGCAGGAGTATGACGAAGTAGGGTTCTTGTTTTGCCCACAAGAAGGGGCTGGATAAACGGCATCCCTTGCGACATCCGGGAGTTCAACAGCCAGTAGGAGCAAGAACCACGCCGAGTGGCCGCGTTCGAAAGGGGGCCCTGGCTGTGATCTGGATTCTCTGCATTGTCCGATCTCACACGCAACCTCAAGTCGGCTCCTTCGCACGCGCAGTCCTGATTCGCGGATTTCGAGTGTAAGCTGACCGACTACCCCGGGATCTGGGCGATAGCCAGCCAAGTAGTGTCGTACGGCCCGGATCCTACCAAGCCTCCATATCAACGCTATAAATGCTACGTTATAATCGGGCCGGCTTCATGCCGATAAACGCTCCGCACAAAGTGGCAGTGTTGCCTTACACGAGAGTCCGGGGCCGTAGGCTGGCTATTTCCGAAATGGAAGTGGGAGTGTGCAAACGTGTTGGTGAAACAGGGACTGGGACCGAGTTTGGAAACTGACGTATATATATATGCGCATGTTTTGCCCAACGAGGAAACAGATTGGAGCCTCACCATCCTCTTCAAACAAGTCACATTGGCGATCCTTGCTGCCTCGACGAACATGCGATACTCTATCCTGGCCCCGGCCCTGCTGGCCAGCACCGTCACGGCGTGGCTGCCGCAGGACCGCGATCTGCTCGCCTTTAACCAGACTGCCCGATTCGAGCAGCTTGGAAAGCGCTTCCCGCCTAATCTCGGCAGCGGCGTCAGCAAGATCCGCGGTGTCAACTTTGGTGGTATGTTCTTCCTCCGCTGCGCCGTCACTCGCATGCGAGGGATAGTTGGGCTGACGTGTAACTGCGTGTAGGATGGCTCGTCTCCGAGCCGTGGATGATGAACAACGAATGGACAAACAACATGGGCTGTGGGAGCTCCGCCTCCGAGTTTGACTGCATGAGGGACCACTACTCGGGAAGCAACCGCGCCGCCGGCAACCAAAAGTTCGCGAACCACTGGCGAGACTGGATCAATCCCGCCAGCGTCCAGTCCGCACACGACGTGGGCCTAAACACCATCCGCATCCCCATCGGCTACTGGTCTTACACGGCCATCGTCGACACGGCCAGCGAGCCGTTTGCCGACGGCAACCTCATGCTGCCCTACCTCGACGCCGTGGTCCAGAAGGCGGCCGACCTGGGCATGTATGTCATCATCGATCTGCACGGCGCCCCCGGCGGCCAGCAGCAAGACGTCTTCACCGGCCAGAACCCCAACCCGGCCGGCTTCTACAACGACTACAACTTTGGCCGCGCCGAGAAGTGGCTCTCGTGGATGACGAACCGCATCCACACCAACCCGGCGTACTCGTCCGTCGGCATGATCGAGGTGCTCAACGAGCCCGTCTCCCGGCACGACGCCGGCGGCCGCTACCCTGCTCCCGGACAGGACCCCGGCCTGGTGCAGAACTACTACCCCGGCGCCCTCAAGGCCGTCCGCGACGCCGAGGCCGCGCTCAACGTCGGCAGCGACAAGAAGCTGCATGTGCAGTTCATGTCGAGCAAGTGGGACTCGGGCGACGCCCGCTCCAACGCCGCCGTGGCGAGCGACCCCCTGACGGCGTTTGACGACCACAACTACATTGGCTTCGCGCTGGGCAGCAACAACGGCGACCAGTACCAGCTCATGCACAGCGCTTGCACCGACTCGCGCGTGGTAAGCGGCCAGTCCTTCGAGTTCACTGGCGAGTGGAGCATGACCTCCGGCGCGGCCTGGCAGGATGCCGCCTTCTTCAAGAAGTTCTTCACGGCTCAGCAGCAGCTGTATGAGAAGCCCGGCATGAACGGGTGGATCTACTGGACTTGAAGACGGAGCTCAACGACCCCCGGTGGACCTACTCGTATGCCACCTACCTGAATTATGTGCCTACTAATGCGGCTGCGCTGGAGCAGAATGTGTACCAGGATGTGTGCAGCGGCTTCACCTAGGTGTGCGGGAGGCCATCGTCGGCAACGAGCTCGCGCGACGGGCTCGGATGCGCATATTGCACATGATTATGTTTATGAATTGTACATAGAGAATACATACGACGACTAGTTATTTATTTATCAGCTATAATCTTTGAGAACAATCTTCCTCTCCACCTTGTAAATGCAGTGGTATACCTGCCTCTCTTCAATTCTCACCATCAGCTTATAGATGGGGAAAACCTGGGATAGAAATCGTGGTCGATGTCTTCCAGTCCGGTAGAGCATCAATTAATTAAATAAATGTCCTGCTATTTACCACATGCATGGTGAGTCTACACCGTTCCTTTGAGAGTGCTGCCGCTGTCTTGCCAGGCATTCCTGCCCAATAGGCGCAGAGACTTACCAATCTCCAAAGTGAAGCAACAGCAATGTTCAATGACCAAGCCAGAATCCGGATGGCTAAACTATGCACCTAAGCGCCTCATTCCTGAAATGTGGTTGTTGCGCGACTCTGCCCGCCGCCTTAGTGCATTTGTCGTTGCGGCTGAAGCCCCAGAAAAACCATGAATTTTCCCACACGGCTGCCTCACTTCGATCCTACATCTACGCGCCTATTCTCCACATACTACCCTCCGGGCTCGCGAGTGACGTTGGTGTGGGTTCCAGTATGATGCATGTGTTGAGAACGGCCTAGAGTCCATCTCTCTTTCATCTGTGTCTGCTAGGCGATTTATGGTCTGAGACTCTGAGTGTAGCCATTGGGCTTGGTTGGGTCGGATCAATGCGACAGCATCTCACAAGCACCTCACAGCCGTATACATGCCACTACTGTGATGGTTCCTGAATCAATAAGGGCTCCACTGGGCTCTCTGATGTCCATTTCCCTACGAATCACCTCACAAATCGTCTTGGCGCTGCTGATCGGCCTCTCGGCGCTCGTCACATACCGACTGTTTCTGCACCCACTGGCGCGTATCCCCGGACCAAGGTTAGCCGCCATTTCTAACATTTGGCATGCGTGGCACATGAAACATGGACGCATGACTGTCCTCGGGAAGACGTTGCACCAGAAATATGGCCCCATGGTGCGGGTTGGACCGAACGAGGTCTGGTTCAACACGAAGGATGCGTTTGATGCGATATACAGTACGTTGCTCGGAATGAAAGCTCACGAATGCCTGGTGTGTCGAGGAATACATCACTGACGGACTGTGTTAGGTACAAGTAGAGGCTTTGAGAAATCTGATTTCTACCGCAAGTTCCTCGCCTTCTCTCATCCGAATCTCAAACTGACATTTGCGTCACTGCAGTCGCCACCGCTTTGACAAAACCCGATCTCAACTGGAAACTGGAAGCTCATTTCCAAGACACTCTAGACCTCCTCTCAGAGAGAGACATGAAGCGGTATCGTCTTCAGAGACGGCTCATAGGCAGGGTGTATCAGCCGGCCAACCTCGCGAAGCTCGAGCCATCCATCGACGAGGCACTCGAGCGAGCGGTTCTAGCCTTGCATTCTCTGAACGGCGAGGAAGTGGATTTGAAGGAGTGGATGCACATGATTGCTGTGGAATGCCTCGGCGCGTGCGTCCTGTCATGGTCGCCCGGGCTGCTGAAGAGCCAGACGGACTTTGGCACCAGTGTGCACAGCTACCAGTCGTGGAGGAGGAAGAGCGTGTTCGGCTTGTTCCCGACTGTGACCAAGCTGCAGCATGAGTTTACGTCCCTGAACAGGCTGTTCGGTATACTCTGGGGCGTCGTGTTTATTCCTCCAAAGGGGTTCAGGCCCTTCTTTCCTGTGCGTCTCCCAAACCTTGCTGGGGAAAAATTCTCGGCAACTAATCCTGCGTGATAGGACGTCGGGAAACGGGTATCCAAGAGGATAAACGGCGTTAGACGGGCCAACCCTGACCATATTGATCACAAGGACTTGATGGCCGACCTGATCCAGCTCCACCAAGACAGGCCCGAATTCAACGAACAGTACCTGCGCAAAATGGCAGTCACCAACTTTGGAGCCGGCCACGAAACCATGGCCTCCACGCTCACCTCTGCGTTCGCTGCGATTGCGACCCGCAGCCATGTTCAGGAGCGCATGGCTACGGAAATCCGTACCACGCCCGACCCGACGGCGTATGCAAATACTTCAAGGTTAACGTATACGAGGGCCGCCGTCAGGGAGGCCATGCGACTGTATCCTGTCATCAGTGTGTCGATCCCACGGCGCGTGCCGAGCAGCGGGCTGCATCTGCATTCGCGCTTCTTCCCTTCCGGCACGACGGTTGGGTGCAACCCAGTATCGCTACACCGAAACAAAGATATCTTTGGCGCAGACACCCATTTGTTTGACCCTAACCGGTGGCTGGATGGCGACGCAGAGGAAGTCAAGACCATGGAGAAATACAGCCTGAACTGGGGCGGCGGGTCGCGGGCTTGTCCGGGGAAGAACCTGGCAGAGCTGATGGTGTGGAAGATCATCCCGGCAATCCTGGAGAACTTCGACGTTGAGATTACCAGTATGCCGTCTGAGGAGGAAATGCCGGCGTATTTCCTGTCGATGATGACGGGGGTTCGGGCTCGGTTCACACCTGCTGTTGGAGGGCAATAATGGTCAAGGTCAGTGCTGATTCTGGAGCCACAGCGGCTTTGTTGGACAGAAGACTACCAGCGCCGAGGTGAATACGACGTCCGTTTGATGGTTTTTCTGAGAAGAGCTCGTTTAGTATCAACATGGTGGAAGTGTCTAAACCACTCCGCCATGAATAGACAACACTAGGTTCACGAGAAGCAGGATATGCAGATAAAGCACCGACTAGCTTATCAGGAAACGATCTTCCCAGGAAGCCCATGACTAAAATGATATTCTCCATAACAAGTATAATTGTTTGCCCTGCATGTAGAACATGTATAAACCGTAGCCTTGTGACTATCCGGGTACTGCGGCCACCTGTGGAGACGACTGACGCAGCCCTACCAGGATGCGACCGACAACCATTGATCGGGTCATGCAATTGGACTCATGCAGGGTCGCCTTGAATCCTTCGGCATGAATAGTCCATAGTTCTATGTTATGTCAACGTGTAATTCGGCCGCGTCCTTGATCTCGTCGCTCAAATTAGTCATGCAAATCCCGTCGTCAGGGCCACATGTGAGCTATATGAACTCGACATCTCCCCTCTCCTCCGCTCTCCTCGTCGCCCTTCACAAGCTACGAACTCGTCCTCCAAACATATATCCATCTCTCCACTCAACTCCATCACCATGGGCGGCGGCGAGAGCAACCCGGGGTTCCCTCACCCAAACCCCACAGTCTCCTACTGGCAGCTCCCCCCTCACAAAATCGCAAACCACCGTACAACACCATCCCTGCCAACCGCACACAGATTCGACTACATCATCATCGGCTCGGGAATCTCAGGCGCCGCCGTAGCACACAAGCTCCTGACCCGCAGTGCAGGGCGTCTCGATTCTCATGCTCGAGGCGCGCACCGCTGCCTCCGGGGCCTCGGGCCGCAACGGGGGACACTGCAGGGCCGGCTTCTGGCTGAACTACTTGCGCTATGTGCGCACTATAGGCGAAGATGAGGCGCTCAAGTTTGAGAGGTTGGAGGAGAGCAATGTGCAGGATATTGCCGACTTTGTGCGTGAGCATGATGTCGACTGCGAATTTGCCGACGTCGAGACTGCAGACGTCTACGTCACACAGAAGGGGTGGGAAGCCGTGCTGGAGCTGGTGCAGGCCAGAGACGAGGTTGCAAAGAGGAGGCCCGACGACCGCGCCTTCGATTCATCATAGAGTCCTGCATGGACAGGCGGCCAGAGACCACCTGGGCATGCCCTCCATCGTGGGCGCCGTGACTTGGCCCGGGCATACCCAAAACCCATACCGTCTGGTGTGCAGGATGCTGGAGCTAAGCCTCGAGAAGGGTCTCAATCTACAGACGGAGACGACGGCTCTCGAAATCACCGCCGACTCTCAAAACAATGGCTGGCACGTCAGAACAGATAGAGGCACCGTACACGCAAGCCAAGTCGTCTTGGCCACTAATGCTTATACGAACCCCTTACACCGCGGGCTTGCCGCCACCGGCTTCTTGACGCCCGCCAGGAGCCAGGTCACCGCCATGAAGACAGGGGACAATGTGCCAGCTGAGCCGGCAGCACTGCTTCGCGGGTCCGCAGGTTTCAACGACGCAGGGAGTGGCGACTACGTTATGTACCGTTCACAGGACCGCCACATCATCTACGGCGGTGGCCGTAGCCACTCCAAGACGGGGGATAGAGACACGACGGATGATTCCGTGGTCAACCCGGACGTTGCAGAGTACCTCCACCACGCGCCTCCGCAATTCTTTGGTCGCGGCGCGTGGGGCGACGATGGGGATGTGGTCAGGGAGTGGTGCGGCATCACCTGCTATACGCCTGACACGTTCCCGCTTGTTGGTGAAGTTCCAGGAGAGAAGGGATTATGGATGTCTGTGGGCATGAACGGGCATGGCAGTAAGTTTCTCTCTGCTTTAGAGTTGGCCACTGATGGTGCTCTGAGGCGTGAATTATCTGACAGTCAATAGTGGCCATGGCTTTCCGGAGCGCAGAGGCATTGGTGGAGATTATGACGACGGGAAAGGAGCCAGGGTGGTTTCCCAAGTCATTTCGATCGAAGCGTGCATGGGAGAAGCTGACCTGATGTGCTCACGCCTTTGTCGAGGGTGAAATATACCACACCCGCATTCGTAGATGGGGTACAAACTCGGAAACGATTGAGGCATCTTGCCCAGTTACACAATATATGTTACTAATAGCGCAGAAACATATCATACTTGGAATGCCATGCTGCAAATTGTTGGTACGACTACGTCAGCGCATGACTCTATTTCTAGACGGCATGACTGACGTTGTGGAAGTCAAAACGTATGTAACATCGGTAGGATACGAAGATACTCTGTACGGCGTACGTGGTTCCCTTGGTTTTGATATCGCCGACTTCGTATGGGAGAACCAATGCTGGTTCTCAGTGGGGACAAGACTGGATCAAGGAGGCGGAATTGGCGATCGTGGCGATTGACCTCAACTCGGTGCTGGGTTCACGTCCACCCTTCAGCAGAATGATTAGCACATGGCAGCATGATGGGGCCAGAAAGACGAATTCTATCAGGTACCGGAGACTGAAAAGAGTCAACGCCCAGTGGCTTCCACAGAGATTCGAGCTTGGGTACCAAAAACGTCTGCCAAAACGTCTGCCTTTCCTTTCACCCCCATTGCGACCCGAGGGTGGCGCGATGGCGGTCGTGGAGATTTATAATGAGGAATCAGTGGATCCACATCACACCTAACAGGATGCATCAATTGCGTTGGGCACACGAGGGGGAATGCCACGCGCTGTGTAGATGCAGGGTTGAAGAGGGGAGAGAAGCCATCGACAAGCCAGCTCTCCCTTGCAGCATCGACCCCGCCAATCCCGCCAACCCCACCAAAAACAAGTTGTCAATCTGTCCTGCCGAGGCGCAGCCTGCATAAATGCACGATAGCAATGGAGTTACCCATCGTCAATCTCGAGCAAATATTGATTGCTTTTCTTATTAGACAACATCGTGAAATTAAGCATCTCATCTCTCTATGTTGAGACGCGTTGGTCCGGCCAGACAAACGTCAGCATGCCTGCTCTGCTCTGTCCCATCTCTCGCTTCATCTCTGCCTCAAACGCCCCGGTATCAACCGTTGTAGCCATCTCCGATTGACCATATTTCGTCACGTTTCTGATAACTATACTCCTCAGCTTCGGGAGTTGCTCAATCAGGACTTTCCACTCCGAGCATCGATCAAGGTCATGCAAAGGGCGCCAGTTCTGCCCATTTCTGCCCCTCACCCATTCTACATTCAGTTCAATGGCACCAATGCACCATCGTTGATCGTAGCTCAGCCCAGGCACGAACGTATGTAGATGGACTGCGTGGCTGAAACGCAAGGTGTTCCTCCCGTAGAACACTTCGATTCCAGCAAAGTACAATGCGCGGCAGGCAAGAAGAACACTGAGGAGAGGCGAAAGTGATCTGCTGTTAGCGACCTCCCTCTTCCTGTTAAACCGGCGTTTGGGGTGCAGCATGCGGGGTTCATCCTGGACGAGAACGCCATCGACGATCATCACGAGAAGCTCGTGCGGGAGACGAGGGAATGACGAGCGTTGTTGCTGCTGCCGTGGACGTGCGATGGGGGTGCTGGCTGGTAAGCCGGGGCTCTTTTCTTCCGACGTCTCGCTCGAGCTCTTCTCGGATGAGGAGAGGCGCCTTCGTTTGTGGCTCGAGTTAATCATTGATTGCATGGCTTCGGGAGGCACGACGGTGAAGGTAGAGAAAGATGGAAATGAAGTTGACGTCCATTGTTCCTGATAGTTATGCTGTTGCGCTTGTTTGCGAGCGACTGGTGACCCCTCTAGTCCTCCCAGGTTCGTTAAAAGACACCTGTCATACACACCATTTATGAGGCTCCCTGAGGTACACATGAACTGTCAGACTTGTCTAAGAAAATACGGCTGGTTTGGCTACTAGTGCCTACAGAGCATCAACCAACCTCTCAGTGCCTACGAATTGAGTCTAGTATTATTTCTTATATTTCTTTCAAAATTCCAATATCCTTCACATTTCTGGGATCTCTTTTAACAAAGGATATTAGTGGCAGCTGTGGTTGGCAGTGAAAGTTTTTTGCGAGCTGCTAGCTACCCTGAGCCAGCTATGGAAAGAGCCAAAAAAAAAAAAAAAAAAAAAAAAAAAGTGCAACAGAACAGGCCGCTGGTTCACAATTCGTGGCGGTAGAAGACGGTGGGAAATGCTTGTTAAGTTTGACAACGTTTGATAACGTATCATTTGACTGCAAAATGGTCATCTCTCCAATCCGTTTCGTGCCTGTTTGGGGAGCAAGAGTACAGTGCATCGGGTAGGCTTCAGGCAAGTGTTCAGGACATTGTGTTTCGCTGATAATCATCCCTACCCTGCACCTCTTTAACTGGAATGGCCAGCAGTGCGTACTTGGAACTGGATGTGGCATATAATAGGGTACCTATTTCAGAGCCAAGAGCTGCCTCTGTGTGCGAGGCCTCTTAGTCTCCATACTCGGCGATACATGATTCAATGTCACCGAGTAGTCTCAGCTGTTCCCCATCGCACCCATCCCTCTCGCGCCAACTCCAAGACGAGTATCCGTACATCCTGAAAGGTTGGATCATAGACCTTGGCCAGTGGCTGGCCAGTTATCAAGTACCTCTACCCCCCATCTACGAATAGGCACTGGCCTGGACGACATGTGCCCACCTACTGCGTTAGTCGTAGACTTTCCCCGGATGTGATGCCAGTGTACGGCTTGGCACTGTGGTATTTTTGCGCAGCACAATGTCTTACCAGCCAACGTATCGCGCGGCCTTCTTTTCTCAGCTTCTAGAAGTGCCATCTTTACCCGCGTCTGCCCGCCATCCGCCTCTGAGCAAGCCATAGCGCCACCGAGGCTTGCGGGCCGTCGCCTGGAACAGGGAGCTGGGCGATGGGCGATGGCGATGGGCGATCGCAAGCCTGCATTCTGCATGGGGGGGTTTGGTGGCGTGGCGACGGCAGCCAAGAGTCCAAGACTCTCGGTGGTAGCAATTGTTTGCTTACATATATCTCCGTCGCTTGAAGAGCTTGGCATCTGTTTAGGTGTGGTTATGCTGATATGGGCTACTTTTGACTGAGCTTGGACGGAGGCAGCCAGCAAACGAGACCCAAAAGGAGGTCTACTGGTTTCGTGTTACCTAATTGCCCGCTTTACCCCATGGCACAGATGGAGTAAACGTCGTAGCCCCGGGTTCAGAAGCGAGGCCTGGTACGCGCTGAGAACTGCCTGGGGACTTGTTTTCATCTAGGGGGAATCTGTGACTAAGAGATGGAGAGAGCTCATCATCGGCCGGGCACAGAGACGTATGGCTTGCTGCTAGTGTGGTGATTGGCCCTGTAGACGTCTCAGGCCGCGTCTCAATAGTGGCAGTTTGATTGCTTCACGGCTTCGTAACGAGCTACTAGTGAGTTGTGGATGGGAGAGTGTCAGTATGCACCTCCAGCCTCCTTGCCTCCACCATGAAGATTTGGGTGACTGGGGACGCACTAATGAATAAGGTGCTGTAATTTCGTAGGCTAACCACGCACTGTCCCTGTGCAACACGTGTTGGCGGGTACCAGTCCCTGACTCCATGATGCCTGGGGCATCTTTTTGGGCCTGGGGCACCCATTTTCCTCGCCGCACTCAACCTGCCTGCCGCACTCAATCAGGCTGCACATGTTGATTCGCCAGGGTTTGATGTCTCGTCAATGCCATGAAGAGGACACCCACAGTCGAAGATTGCGACCCAATGGAGGCCATCACCGTGAGCAGACTACGGTGCTACGCAACTTGCCAAGACATGTTGCCATAGTGGGCTGTGAGCCGGGAGGCGGCCCTTTGCAATTTGGAGAATGTCGACACCCTTGACCGTCCCAAGTGCAAACCATGGTTGTCAGAATTTCCGTCCGCGTTAACCTTATCTCACTGACCCAGTTGTCCGGCGTTGTCTCCTTGGAGAGGGGCCGCGGTTGCAGGCCAGAGCGGAGCGGTCTTGGCTGCTGGTTAATTGCCAGTAAGCGCCCACCATTGCGAACCAAGTAGTGATAAGCTAACGACGAACGAGAAGGTTCATTTTAGGCCGCCTCGCCACCATGCCCCTCAAACTCCAAACCACCCTACTCCCATGTCGCATGTCACAATCACCCTCGGAACCCGAATGCACAAACCATGGCGCCATTGGGCCTTGCACCTCCCTCTGTCGGGCCCCGTATCGTCTCTGTCTCCAGTCTAGTCTGTCCAGTCGCCTCGGGCACACGCTATTGACACGACACGTGAGGAAGTTCATCTCGAGCCTCAACATGGCCCCCATCAGGCTACGTGGTTCCATATATGCCATTTGTGTCTACAAATTTGGAAACCATGCTTTTCGAGTCTCGCCTTGACCCTCCATCTTGACCTCAGCATGCCTAGCCCTCACAATCTCGATATTTTCCGCCATGGTCTTGGTTCCCTAAAAAATGGTTATTCCCCTTGGCTTCCAGAACGCCTCCGTGATGGTCCTGCACAAAACGGTACGCCCCATACCCACAGAACCCAGAGATAAGGCATGCACTACTCCGTAATGGGCGTCGCACCCCAGCCTGCTCCCATGCAACCTTGGAAGGGAGCCAGAAAAAGGTGACCAAGAGGACGAGTCAACCAGCCTGTAACAATGCCTTTTACTTTTATAATTTATTAAATCGCTCATAAATCTCCAAGATTTTGCCAGTCTCTCTGGATTTTCAGATTTCCAACACCCGTCTCTGAGATCAGTTGTCGCCTCGAACCCCAACCAGACATGTTTTCTTTTACCCTGGCAGAGGCTTGAGTAACAATCTCACCCGAGGCGGGCTAGACCAGGTTGTTTTTAAGCTTGTAGCAAACCCTAGCGCTCTCGAACCGGCCATGCAGCCATGCTACGGTACTTCGTGGTGGTCAAGTGCTAATTTGGCGGGGCCAAGACCGAGACAGAGGCGCCAAGCCCGTGTTGGCTGCAGACGTAACCATGTCCTGGTGAGAGCTGATGACAAGAGATGGAGGTTCTGTCCCTCGCTGATCGCCTTCCCCCGTCGTGCCATCCAGCCGAGGGTCAAGAAGGGCTCTTTCTCCACGCGACCCTTTCTCCGGGATTGTTCATGCGACCTCCCACCTCAGTTGTGCCGGAGAAAGCGAAGAAGGGGCGGGAAGGGGAAAAAAAGAGGAAAGAAAACGCATCGCGGATGGCCTGTGATCGATGTCCTCGGCGACCGCGCCTCATTGCTATCGGCTACCCCGCCAGTGCAGGAATGGAGAGTCTAGCTGTCAAAGTTTTCACCGTCTCCCTCACATAGCCCACCGAGGACGAAGTAAGCTTGAAAGGTTATTTTGTAGGCACAAGCCACTTGGCTCTACAGGCCGCGATTCAGTGCCGCCCACACAGCCCCAAACTTGACGACTCCCGTATGTTGCGCAATCAAGACAAAAGTTGGCCAGCGGGACTCTCCAATTAGCAACACCATTGCCAATTTGCCATTACTCTCGACGGCGCTGATTTGCTGATAATGCGTCTAGGTCTACTCGCCAAGCATCTACTATCAAGAGTATTTATGGCCATCCCCGCTTTCGCCACTTGATGACCTTCCGCTCCGAGTCTGACTGCTCCTTGGCGGTGGTTCTAGGATGAGAGCTAGCATCCACATCACGTTTGCTGCACGCCTTGGCACGGGTTTCTATTGGACATTTGTAGTACGAAGGTACTTTGCACATCCCCTGTGCTCAACGTTTGGATATCCCGCTGCTGCAGGCAATTTAGTATCCTGACTGATAGGTTAGCTGGGCTTGCCAGGATGCGTTCTTTCGCATATCTGTCTCGGTCACACCACTCCAGCTCCAGCTTGACGGACCCCAGACCGGGCTGGGATCTTTGGATCTTTTGTCATTAGCAATAGCAGCCTTTCCTGAACAGGTATCGCCGTCCGGCGTCTGGCGCCTTGGCCCTTGAAGCCTTCTCCAGGTCTACTGTCCATTTACGGCGGCTTTCACAACGACAGTATCACAGACCACGCACAGCACATGCTCGCTAGTACGAGATGGAGGAAGCAACGTTTGTCTAGACCACCACCTCGGGGGATTTGCGCCCGGGTCCAGGACACATTTATTAAGTCGCGTTGTCGCGCACTCAGTCCCTTCTTTCGTCCGTCTTCCCTGTGTCGTTTTCTCCTCACAGTTCTGTTGTCTTGTTCAAGGTAGAAGCTCTTCGCCTACCTCTCCGCCGCCAAGATGACCACCACCGTCAACCTTGACACAGATGCCATTACGCGCTCTGGTCTCGCCGACCCCGAGAACCATGGCATCTATGACAACCCGGCCCGTGGGTCCATGAACAAGGAGATCGATGATGTCCGTGCCGACTCTATCGACGGCCACTCTGACGACTCCTGGCCAGACAAGCCAACCGAGGAGGAGCTGCGCACTCTGCCTCGTGTCTCCGGAAAGATCAAGTGGTCCATGTACACCATTGCCTTTGTCGAGCTTTGCGAGCGTTTCTCGTACTATGGTTCCGCCGTGCTGTACACCAACTTCGTCAACAACCCGTTGCCCAAGGGGTCTACCACCGGCTCCGACCCCGGTGCCAATGGCCACCCTGGTGCGCTAGGCATGGGAACCCAAGCCGCCCAGGGAATCAGCTTGTTCAACCAGTTTTTCGCCTACATTATGCCTCTTCTCGGGTGAGTAGAATATGGGCCGTCCGGGTCTGATGAAAGTTTGCTAATATTGTGCGAACAGAGCCTGGATTGCTGATGCTCGCATGGGCCGTTTCTGGACCCTCCATCTCGCCATCGGCATCTCTACCATTGCCCACGTCATCCTCGTCGCTGCCTCTGCCCCTTCTGTCATCGTCAAACCTGACGCTGCCTTTGGCGCCTTCATCATCGGTCTCCTCTGCCTCTGCGTCGGTACTGGATTCTTCAAGGCCAACGTCTCACCCCTCCTGGCCGAGCAAAATGATGATGTCCGCATGCGCGTCGAGGAACGAACCGACAAGAAGGGCGTCGTCACTCGCGTCATTGTTGACCCTGCTGTCACCAACACCCGCATCTTCCTCTACTTCTACCTCTGCATCAACGCTGGCTCCTTGAGTGGCCAGATCGGCATGGTCTACGTTGAGAAGTATGTGGGTTTCTGGCTTGCCTTCCTCATCCCCACTGGCATGTTCCTTATCTCGCCTCTTGTCCTGTGGTCGCAGAAGAAGAACTACAAGCTCACTCCCCCGACTGGATCTCTCCTGTCCAAGTTTGTGCGCATGTTCATGTACGTTCGGAAGAGGTCTGCCGGATTGAAGATGAACTGGGACTTCGCAAAGCCCTCTCTGGTTGCCATCAGTGATCGCCCCTCATGGATGACCTACGACGACGCCTGGGTCGACGAGGTCCGCCGTGGTCTGATGGCCTGCAAGGTCTTCCTCTTCATGCCCATCTTCTTCCTGTCCTACAACCAGATGACTGGCAACCTGACCATTCAGGCTGGCACTCTGGAGCGACACGGCGTCCCCAACGACATCATCCAGAACTTGAACCCCATCTCCATTGTCATCATGATCCCCCTGGTTGACCATCTCCTGTACCCGGCCCTCCGCAAGATCGGTTTCGCTTTCACCCCCATCAAGCGTATGACCTTCGGTTTCTTCATTGCTGCTCTGTCCATGGTTGCCGCCGCCGTCATGCAATACTACATCTACAAGATGAGCGTCTGCGGCTGGCACGCAACTGGCACCATGCCCGACCCCGACAACCCCGGTGGTGAGGAAATCGCCTGCCCTCCGGCCAAGATCAACGTCTGGGCTCAGTGCCTCCCCTACATCTTCATCGGTATTGCCGAGATCTTCGCCAACGTCACTTCCTACGAGTACGCCTTCTCCAAGGCCCCCGAGAACATGAAGTCCCTCGTCATGAGCGTCAACCTGTTCATGAGCGCCATTTCTGCCGCCATCGGCCAGGCCTTCACCCCCATGTCCAAGGACCCCCTGTACGTGTGGAACTACACCGTCGTCGCCGTCATTGCCACCATGGTGGAGTTGTCTTCTGGTTCCTCTTCAGACATCTTGACTCGGAGGAAGACAAGTGGAACATGTTGAAGAAGTCTGAGTACATTGGTCAGAACCAACCTGGTCTGAGCAAGGCTGCTGATGCAGACGCATGAGAAAAGTTTTGACGTGCTGTTTACGCCGTGATGCGAAGAGACGGATGATGATACCAATAGTGTAGTTGAATAATATCCAAAGAATTCTAATTCTGTAACCTGGTGTTTGGTGCGTGATACATGTGAATCGAGGTGAGAGGTATTAACAAAGTTGTCCGCAGTGTAGCAGCAGTCATGTGTAGACCGCTCAAGCTCTTTGAACAACAGTGTCATGGATATGTTGGCTGTTGGTCGACTGCCTGCGATACATAACTCGCGTCCAAATTGCCTATTTTGGAAATAGTTTCACTGAACACTTGGCAAGAACGCCAACGGAGGGACACTGCCCAGTGACTTTCAATATTTCATCAGTGCTTTTATAATATCTATGGACGATTTATCCGAATTTAACTAATTCTATAACATTCCCGGCATCTTCTTTCTGTTTTAATACACTTTGGTGCTATCAATGAGATTAGATAACAGGTTGGTGTGGCAGGCAGCAGCTCCTTCCCGTCTTTTCTTGGCTCAGACCTTCCTTCCAATGCCACTGAGCTTACTAAAGCAAGCACTACAGTAAAGTAACTGAAGAGATTTTCCTTCCTCCGGGAGACAAGCTAGGGAGGTTTGTTGGACGCCAACTCTTCACACCTGCATAGCTACATGACAAGTTCGGACAGACTAACCTCTACTTGCGCTGAATTTTGGTGGCTTGGTTGACGAGAGAAAGGGACTTCCTGTAAGGGGTGGGTGGCACGGGCGAGCGAATGGGTGTGAGTGACCGCCTGCACACGATCCATAACCCTCAGCCAACATGACGCAAGGCGATGAAATTGCGATTCTTCATTTCAACGATGTGGTGCGTCAAGTCCGTCCTGCGCTATGATGCCCCAGCTCACACCACACTGTAGTACCACACCTCGGACGCCGACCTCGTAGCCCGCTTCGCTACTGTTTTCTCCGACCCTAGTTATATCCTCGACGAGGGCGATATATTATCCGAGAACCAGCTGCGTATTTTCAGCGGGGATGCCTTCTCTCCCTCGCTTGAGGCATCCGTCCTGCGAGGCGACCACATGACGGGTCTTCTGAACGCGCTGAATCTCGATCTCGGGTGTTACGGTAATCACGACTTCGACTTTGGGGAGGGCAGATTGACCGAGCTGTCTGAGCAGACAAATTTCCCGTGGACGCTTTCGAATGCGGTTCGGAACCGGGATGGGAGTGGGAAACGGCTGTTGGCTCAGTCGCATGAGCATGTTGTTAGGGAGGTGAATGGGTACCGGATTGGCTTCTTTGGTTTGGCTGGCACGTAAGTGATTATCAATTGAATCTAATGTGAGTTGATTCTGACAAAGAATAGTGACTGGCCGTCCAACTGCCAGCATCTGCCCAGCTGCGATATTCTAGACCCTGCAGCTGTCGCTAGAGAACTGGCTTCACGGCTCCGGGGAGAGCACAAATGCGACTTCGTCATTGCACTGACGCACATGCGCCTTGTCGAGGACGTATCTGTTTCACTGGCAACAACTACGGGAGATGGAAAGGTTGATCTCCTCCTCGGTGGCCACGACCATGATGTCGTTCGAAGGACTGAAACAGACGACAGCACGGATCCGGCAGTTCTCCAACAGGGGGCTTTGAATGATGGAGCAGCTTATTCTGACTTTGAGGGCCCTGTGCGGATTGTCAAGAGTGGTACTGATTGGAGGGGGCTGTCTGTGGCTCGACTGAGGGTTGGGAGAGGTGTAGATGGCACTGCCTTTATATCTACGGTTCACGGTATGTCCCTCTGCCATTGGTTTTACGTATTCAATACTGATTTCGGGGTAGTGAGACAAATAGAGGATCTGAAGCGCATGCCGAATTACGAAAAGATCCTACCATGTCCCAAAACTCTACAAGTCATTGCCAACACTCAAGATAGAATCGAGAAGCTCGTGCAGAAACCGCTGTTATACACCGACACACCCCTGGAGGGCCGCTCATCTGTCATTCGCAGCCAGGAATGTAACCTGGGTAACATGCTTGCTGATGCGGTGCGTGCTTTTTATGGCACGGATATCGCGCTTGTGAATAGCGGTGGTGTTCGATGTGATCGGGTTATTGACCCCCAGAATATACCCTTGCGGGTCCGTGATCTTGTTGACATCTGCCCGTTTGACAACCCCTTGGTGGTTAGGCGGGTTAGTGGGAGGAATTTGGCCACCGCTTTAGAGAACTCGGTGTCTGATGCGCACACCGATGGACGATTTCTGCACATGTCGAATCTGCGAATCGTCATGGATTGGCGTCGTCCGGAAGGGCAGAGGGTACTCAGCATCCACTACCTGGGAGATGCGGCACCCCAGAGGCTTGATATGGAGAGAATGTACACGGTTGCCCTGTCGAACTTTATATCCTCTGGCTTCGACGGGTATGCCTGCTTCCTGGATGCTGAGATTCTGGTGGATGCCGAGGGCGCGATGACGGACACGAACCTCTTGTTGGAGGTATTTGGAGGCGGGTTTTCGCCGCGGACTGGGGATGAGGAGTGTGATAAGACTACCGCTGGGATTGAGAGGGCGAGGGATGCGGTCGTGGTGAGGTGGAGCGAGGATGGGAGGGCAGTTATTGGACCGCGTGTTGAGGGAAGAATACACATTGAAGGGTAGCATATAGACGATGATAGACTCATCATTAGAACTAGATAGAGACGGTATACTAAGCACTCGTTCATGGCCAATGACTAGTGAATGCAAAAAGTCGATTCCAAGCTTCTCAGGTCTAGAACGGCACCGGACATACATCTCCGAACCAAGGAACACACTACCAACACCCCCCCCTCAGCATCGCGACTAGCATACATTCTGGTGCCTCAACAACCGGTCGTTGCCCTTGCATCTCATCCTTCGGAACACACAATGCCGAGATTCTTCGGCAGAGTGAACCCCCGGGGTGACGTTGTGTCCAGGTCCATGTGGAAAAACAAGGCCGATGGAGCACGTATGATGCCGCATTTGTAGGTGCTGAATGTCTCCAATGGCTATGTCGTATAAATATTACCTGCCTTGTGGTGTAAATATCCCCGTGATGTGCGAGTGTTTCAGCAACGTCCTCAACCGTCGTCACACTTCATTTCCTAAATTTTTCCTAGAGGAGCACAACTCAGAAACTAGATGCTCTGCGTCCTCGTTTCTCGGACATCTATCCGTTCCTTCGCCTCCCCATCGGGGAATTTATCGACGGAGCGAAGTGGATCTGCGGAGGGGAGGAGAAGTTTTGATCCCGGCTAACACTGGGGAAAGCTTTTCTCGGCCGACTCCAGGCTTCTTATATCTTGCATATCCCGCTGTTGGTCATGGCAGGTCATGCTGAACCCCCCATTGAGTGAGCACCGTCGATCGGCACGCCCACCACGATGGCCTCAGACTCGGACCCTCCTCCTCGCCCGGAGATGGCCCAAGTCGACCCTCACCACCGTCGCAGCGGCCTCGCCAAGAATGAATCCCATGGCCCCCCGGACCAGAGCCTCCAAGACATCATAGCCTCCGTCAACGCCGCCCACGACTACACGCCCAACGACCCCGACAACCCCCGCAACTTCTCGCCCCTCCGCCGCACGCTGTCCATCGTAGCCGTCACGCTCCTCGCCTGCGTGGCCACCATCGGCGGCGCCATCTACGCGCCCGCCCAGAACGACGTCGCCCGCGATCTTCACTGCAGCGACATCCTGTCCGTGCTGCCCCTGTCGCTGTACAACCTCGGGCTGGCGTTTGGGCCCATGGTCGGCGCGCCCCTCAGCGAGACGTACGGGCGCAAGGCCGTCTACGTGGTCACCACGCCCGTCTTCATGCTCTTCCTCGTGGGGTCTGCCCTCAGCCAGACCATCGCGAGCCTGACCGTCTGCCGCTTCTTCGCCGGCATGTTCGCCTCGTCGCTCATCAACAACACGCCCGCCACCATCCTTGACCAGTCGCCGGGCCGGTACCGCGGCACCAGCCTGGGCATCTACTACACGCTCCCGTCGTTCGGGTCGGCGCTTGGCCCCCTGATGGGCGGCTTGCTCGTCCAGTGGCGCGGCTGGCGCTGGACGCAGTGGACGGCGCTCATCATCACGGTTGCCTTTTACGTCCCCGTGTGCTTCACGCGCGAGACGTACAAAAAGGTCATCATCAAGCGCCGCGCCATCCGCCTGGGCCTGCTGGACTCGGCGTCTCAGCGAACGTCGCCGGGCAGGGCCTTTCGATACTTTGCCACGACGCTCGTACAGCGGCCGTTGCACATGCTGTTCACCGAGCCCATCGTCACGCTCGTGAGCCTGTACAACGGCTTCCTGTACGGGCTGCTGTACACCTTCATCGTGTCTGTGCCGTGGATCTTCGAGCACTACTACGAGTTTGGCGAGACGGCAAGGTCGCTGTCCTACCTCGGCATCATCGTCGGCACGCTCGCCGCTGCCGTGCCTCTCGTTCTCATAGACCTGCGCTACTACCAGCGCCGCCTCTCCCGCTGGAATCTCACACACGACGAGGCCACCGACCCGCTGCCGTCCGAGCACCGCCTCATCGGCGCCATGATAGGCAGCTTCCTGCTCCCCGCCTGCCTCTTCGTCGTCGGCTGGACAGTCCACTTTCGCGTCCACTGGGCCGTGCCCCTCGTCCTCCAAGGCGGCGTCATGTTCTCCTCTCTGCTCATCTACGCCACCGCCAACCTCTTCACGCTGGACGCGTACGGGCCCCTCTACGGCGCGTCCGCGTCGGGCGCCCTGATGCTGAGCCGGTACGCGCTTAGCGCCGCGTTCCCTCTGTTTGCGCTGAAGATGTACAAGGCGCTGGGCGCAGGGTGGGCGACGACGCTGCTGGCGTTTGTCACGCTGTGCATGGCCCCTATTCCGTGGTGTTTCTGGGTGTACGGTGCCGCGCTGAGGCGGAGGAGCAAGTATGAGAGGAGTTCTTGACGGAGTTGCGTGGGTCGAGGGTTGACACGTCTTTGATGAGCTATGAGGTATGATGGAAAGAAATAAAACCCCCGCTTGTATAATCATGACTTTGCTATTCCGTTGAGCGCGCGTGCTGTTCGCAATCTACACCGTCTACCCGTATATACACATGAATCGACGCCATTCACTCCGCATTCGTATTTCCTTGTCAAATTGGTTGACAATTGACCCATACTGGGAAATCCCGCATCTTCCCATCCAGACCTTATAATCGCACATGAGCGCACTCCGCATCCGACACCACGTGGCTGGCATCTCATACAGACATCTTCATCGGAATCGACTTGTGTGGGTTGTACCCCTTGACCACAAAGTCCTCAGCCTTCCACCCGTCGATGCTGCCGCCCTTGTCGCGCACAATCTCCAGCTCGGGGAAGTCGCGGGGCTCGCGCTCCAGCTGCGTCCTGAGGGCGTCGACGTGGTCGAGGTAGACGTGCGCGTCACCCATGACGTGCGTCAGACTCCCAGGAACCAAGTCGCACACGTGCGCGAGCATGTGAGTCAGGAGAGCGTAGCTCGCAATGTTGAAGGGGACGCCAAGTCCCATGTCGCAGGATCGCTGGTATAGCTGGCAGTGGAGGTGGCCCTTTGGTTTTGCCTCCCCGCCGTCTCCTGCCCGAGCAGATTCGGGGGCAGCCGTGCCGTTCGTAGCAGATGTGGCATCTGATCGGGCCTGCCGCGGATACGAGACGTAGAACTGAGCAAACATGTGGCAGGGTGGGAGAGCCATGCTCTTGAGGTCCTTGGGGTTCCACGCAGACAAGATGATCCTCCGGTCATAGGGCTTGTTGCGCAGCTTGTCAATGACGTCGGCAATCTGATCGACCCCCTTCCCGGTGTAGTCGGCCTTTGCATCCGTGTACTCGGCGCCAAAGTGCCGCCACTGGAAGCCGTAGACGGGGCCCAGGTCGCCGACCTCGCGATGGCTCAGCCCGACGCTGTCGAGGTACTCGCGTGAGCCGTTGCCGTCCCAGATCTTGACGCCGGCGTCGCTGAGCGCCAGCGACGACGTGCTGCCCTCGACGAACCAGAGCAGCTCGGCGACGACGGCCTTGAGGAAGACGCGCTTGGTGGTGAGGAGGGGGAGGATGGGGGTGCCGTCGCGGTTGAGGCTGAACCTGCACGACTTGGGGGCGAAGATGGAGTATGTGCCTGTCCCTGTGCTATTGATTGCAGGAGTCAGCATTGGATCGCGAGGTGTGCAGTGCTGGGCCACAGCTGCACGGCATTGAGTCGTGTGATGGGAATGCTCACCGGTCAGGCCTGTGCTCTCCGTCGCTGAGAATCTCGCGCACGAGATCGAGGTACTGGTGCTCCTCATGCACCTTGTGCGCGGATGAAGCAGTCATGTCTGCGTTGATTGGGTGGTGGTGAGCCGTCTTTCTTGTGATGACGGGGATGGTTGTTGGCGTGAACATCGAGACGCGTCTCTCGAGTTGGAGGGGCAGAATGGGGAAGACGCGTTGAGTGCTAGCGAGGGGTGGCCTAGGCGTGTTACTAAGCATGGACAGTGGCTTACGGCCTGTTCGCTATCAATACAGCCGCAACAACTTGAACGCTGCTACTCCCTACAGCGGCTAATGACGGGCTGCGGGCCTGTCTAGCGTAGGACGTGACTTATAGGGAGTAGTTATAGGGCTGTATGTGCTACGCTCTGTCCAGCTTCCCAGTGGAGATGGGCTCTCCCCACAGGAGCTCTCCAGGGTAAGCCAGCCAAGCTGTCGCTAATGAATGACTCGAAGTAATTGCTGTACTCCGTACGCAATATCTAGTACTTAATTAGAGGATTCTCTTTTGTGCTATGGCGCAACACAAGCTGAGGCCAATCCAGTGCCTCGATTGCCACGGCCGCCAAATGCAATAATGGTAGAGTTGGCGCAATCTAGGCTTGGCTTGCCACCATTGGCCTGTTGCTTATTTGCTGTTCGTTTGGGAGAATCCGTTGCTATTGATACATAACACTTGGGTGCTAGCACGCAAGTTTTGCTCTAATCAACTGGGCAGGCTGTCCGATTGTCAGAATGCGCATTTGTGGTCTGTAGAATCCATCATTTCCTGGCTGTAAATCAACCAAGGAAAGCCAAGTGAATCGCTGAATTGCTAATGTTCCAATTCTCGCTGAATGTCGGCCGACTCTTCACCAAACGCATGCTACGATGGTGAGGCTGTGCCCTCACAACCAGCGCCAGCCGCCATCATTCCATTTGCACAGCCCGAAGAGCGTCGAGTGTTTACGATTGATTGGACCTCTGGGAGCCAATTGATCACCCAGACTGCCTGCTGTTGGACTCTGCTATGTGTGGTGATTATGGTAGGCGTTCAGCTGACCCGCCACTTGGGCGGATGCACAGATGCACCTCAATAGTTACGTTCAGCCTCACTTGAACTCTCCATCATCATGTACGCCGTGGCCTGACACTTCTCTCGATGCGCGCCCTCAGTCCTCAGCGGCTGGTACTACGCAATGGGGGATACGTTCGCCATCATCGGCACCGCCGGCGCCATCGCCAACATCATCGAAGGAGTAGGCGCGACCATCACCACGATCAACAGCCTTCGCAATTCCTGGAACGAGGCCGCGCTGGCGCTCATGTGCCTCGAGTCGGAGCTTGGGGCACTCAGGGCGGCATTCTCCAGGATACAGGAATGGATAGATACGGATGACGCGCACCTACACCACCTGCTGGTCATGGACCTCGACAACTCCATGGCCTGCTGTAGGATGCTCATGTATAAGCTGGACAGCGAGATGCACAAGCTGAAGCAACATCCAGATGACACACTCTCCTTTTCCGCAAAGACGAGGTTCGCGTTTGGGAGGAAGGGCTTGGAGGACCTGGAGCACCTGATTCAGCGGCAGACGTCTGCGCTGACGCTTCTCCTGACAGTATGCAACTGGTACGAGAATCCAGAGTACTGGGGATGGCCTGTTCGTTCAGTACCACGCTGACTCATTTCTCCAGCCAAACAATGTCGGAGCAGAGAGTGCTGCTCGAGAAGCCGAAGACGCGCAAGTTCTTCCGAAAGATTGAGCAGGAGACCGAGTCGATGATTGTTCACCGCGACAGCAACTCGATTCTCAGCCGCTACACGGACAACTTTTCCAAGTTTCTCCTTGGTGTTCGACTTTGACCACGAGCTTTTCATTACTAGGGTGTACAGTCGTGTGCTGCGTGCTTCCATGAGAGGGGCTGCTAGGGAGACCAGGCCCGCACATCGACCCGCCTTCGTCGCAATCCCAGCCCGGCCTGGACGTCGATGCGAGTCCCTCGGGCATGCAGGATGCCTCTGGAGCACCGGTCACCGGTGGGGATCTAGGCCGCCTCGCCTAGACGGCGGCCATCAGTGCACATGCGTAGCCAAGAAGACCAAGAGTCCCGAAGTCCGAGTACAGATGCCCAGGTCCTGGTCCTCGACAGAGGAAGCAGAAGCAAAATCGCGGTCGCAGGAAATTGATAGACGTATCGTCCACGGACTCAAAACAGCTCGGGCGCGAAGCCAAGGTCTTGCTCATAGGCGGCGCTGACAGCGGCAAGGACGACATACTGAGGCAGATGAAGCTCGTCCATATGACGGGACATTCGCGAGAAGAGCGTGAGCTGTGCCGGCCGGCTGTCTACAACAATGTGATCTCCAGCGCAAAGCTATCGTCGAGGCCATGGATCGTTTTTGCCGTGACTCCCGAGAGGGATGAGATCGTTCGAGTATGCCACTACATCGCAGAGTACCCAACTCGGTTCCGGCCCGGACTGTCTAATCGACGTCAGGGTTGGGGAGGCCATCGACGCGCTGTGGAGGGATCTTTGCATAGAAAAAGTCATGGAACATAGGTCTGACTTTTATCTCATGGATACAGCACCGTAGTAAGCACGGGCAGATACTCGTGGCGAATTTTGGTGCGCGATGACTGACAGCTTCTAGTTTCTTGGACAACAGTCTCCGGATCGCGGCTCCGGATTACGTCCCTAGCGAAATGGATGCGATCAAGTTACGGCCAAAAAGAACTGGCATCCAAGAGACCCAGTTCCGGATGGGCGAGCTGTCGATCAGAGTCTTTGACGTGGGGGAGCAGAGATCAGATCGCAGAAAGTGGATTCATTCCTTCGAAAACATCACCACAATTATATTCGTCGTGAACTTGGCAGAATACGACCAAGTCGTCTCGGATGAGCCATCGCTGAACCAGCTGATGGAGTCGCTGCAGCTGTTCGATGCCATCGTCAACTCGCGCTGGTTTTCCAGAACCTCCGTCGTCCTCTTGTTGAACAACGCCGACAAGTTCAAGGCGAAGCTTGGTCGGAGCCCCCTGGAAAATTACTTGCCGGATTACAGCGGTGGGAAATGACGTGAACAAGGCTGCAAAGCTATATCCTATGGCGGTTCAACCTGGTAAATCGTGCGAAGCTCTCACTGTACCCGCATATGACGATATCGACAGACACGTCGACAATACAGATGGTGCTTGCGGCGGTCAAGGAGACAATATTGAATAATGCGCTTAAAGACTCCAAGATTTTCGGCCCGTTTGTGGCAGAGTAAGAATGCATAAGTTGGATGGTGAAAGGACCGAGTCTATCACGTTGGGTGTTTTTAATCCTGTCACAAGACAATGATTGGTGGGTCTTGATAGCAGAGCTCCAGGTGAATCAATATATTACTGGCAAGACAGCACCGACATTTACATGCTCAGGTCCCAGACCACGATAACGCGTGTTTTAGTGCGATCGGGAAAGATGGCAACACTGACACCTACAGTCTCGCCTCAGCATCAACATGAAAGAGATTTCTCTCCCCATCGTTCCTCACATATCCCTTTTGTCCGACGTGCTCCGACAGTGGATTCGCGAGCTCTCGCAGCGCAGTCATATCTCCGTGATTAGCAAGGAACCTCTGGCCGCCATGGAGTAATTTCCCGACGATGAGGCCCGTCTCCGGAGCACCGTCTCGATTGTACTCGATGGTGTAAGTCTACGCACCACGGGTTAGTCCACACCAGCCACGCACGGGGGAGGGGGGGGGGGAGGGGGGCAGTCTCACCTCGATTATTGCTGGACCTTCAGCCTGTTCGAGGAAAGGAGGACTTGATTCGTCGGCGATTTCAGGGAGGGGGTTCTTGTGTGGGTATGGGCGATTATCGGCTCTGGGGCTGGAGGAGAGGGCATATGGCGTGTGGTGGGTGGACATGCCGCCGTTTGCTGAGGATGAGACCGGTATCATGGGATTTGCTCCGCAGGTGCCTTGTCATGGCCGTGATAGCCTATCCGTGTGAGCGGGTGCTCTCAAACCGATGTATCATCAGGCTCTGAAATACTAACATGCATTGAGTAGTTGTTTCCTGCGCCCCCGAACGAGGTCAGCCCCCCCGAGGAGCGAGATTGGCCGTTCCCACGACTTAGTCGAGAGCCCAAAATGATCGCAGGCGAGCTTGGGGACAATGGGGGGAAGCAGCTGCAAAGGTCAGCAAATTTGTGTTTTGTGATTCAGGCAACGACAGCACTTGCGAGTAAAAGTCGAAGCAGTCAACCTGGTCGCTGCTCAGGCCCGACACCTTCAACGCGGCGTCAAGCGTCCTGGTAATCGCCGAGCTGCTGTGGAAGTACGGCCGTTCCCAGACTGGCAGAGTTAGTTTGCGCCGTGTTAGGAGAGTCGCGCATTGGAGACGGCTTACAATTGTCTCGCTCGTGTGTGCCGGCACCGCCTCGGACATACACCCACCTGTCTCGCGGTATCCCGATCTTCTCGGCGTACTCTGTAGACGTCACGATGCATGCCGCGGACAGATTGACCGTATTAAACGCATTCATGTGTAGCGGATCTTGGATCGTCAGAAAAGCACACTCCCCTGGCGGCCGGACTGGGACATCTTACATGGATCGCATATGATGCGGTTCTTCTTCGACACGGTGCCGATAAACTCGGCCGTCTTGGCGGCATCCTCGTACGCCCATGCGAATTCGTTGTTGTGCGCAATTTCGTCAAACGCGGCGTACATGGTTGCTGACTCGAGGGTGTTCTCCTGCGCCGTTTGTTGCTTGTGCGCCCTTCGGCTGTTCTCGTAGAGAGGATAGATGTGGATGGGTAAGCCCATTGAGTGTCGCATGCCCGCGCCTGTTCTCACGCCTGCGTTAGAAAGTGTACCATCGGACTCTTGCGCTTGGGGAACTACTCGCCATCCCTGAACCGGGACTTGTCCATTACGATCTGGTTCCCATCCGGGTCTGGCTCTGTCCAGCCCTTGGGAGGAAACTGCCCAGCCTTCTGACATGCCGCCACTGGAGATGGAGCCCGCGTCAGTGTGTTATACCGTGTATGCGTTGCGCGGAGAAATGGCTTACAAGACGCGAGAGCCTCTCCACCAGTCAAGATGGCAACTTTGCTCTCCCCGGCCGCAATCGCCCTCGCCGCCTCGTCGCAATGCAAAGCGGGCTGGTTGCCACCGTGGTATCCAGTCTCTTTAGTAGACGGCCTGATGCCAAGCCCATCTGCAATGGCCCCGGGAAGGTCTCGGTAGGGCCATGTCCAGGTCGGCACGGCACGAACGCTGTCGACGTCGGAGAGCAGCGTCTCTTGCGACGATTCGCCGAGCCCCGTGTCAGAGATGGCGCGCCGTATGGCCCTGATCATGAGCTGCGCCGGCTCTACTGCGTCCTCGACCCTCGTCGACTTGTTGCGCACGTCGCCTACCCCAACAATAATCGGCACCGGTGCTAGGGTTGCCATTTCGGTCTCAGACCCGGCAGGCTGCAGAATAATTGCCCGATTCGGGTTTTGGCCGTGACGGAGCTGGGGTATATCAGGCCTGTCGTCGGTTGGCTGTATGCAGTTGAGAAACAGCGTTCAAGAGAGTCAAGTATCAAGAGATTCAGCTACATGCAGCACAACACCGCATCAGTTGAAGTGGCGACACCCACAGACTTGACGAGAAGAGCCCCGGATTTGCTTGGGACCCCAATGTCATCATTTACTAATCTTCTCCGCGGCTCAGGCTTGCCCAGGCTCACTCAATCCACCCGAGTCTCCGGGTCGCACTAGTAATACTAGCCGGTCACACCAGTGATGAAAACCCGGGGCCGCAAGGTAGGTAAGCACGGCTATACGGAATGTTGGGACAGTTTGGCGGTTCTTATCATGCTTACTGTTCGAGCTGCATCGCCAACTTGAATCTCACCAGACCCGTGGTATGTCCTGGAAGTTCATCTATCCAACTTACACGCCAAGAACAACACCCTCGCCCGACCACAAGCATGGCTGATCTCACCTCCCCTCCACCCAAAACCACCATCTACGAGCTTAGCTACCCGGCTCCACACGTGCTATTAGTGACAATCAACCGGGAGCGCAGCCTGAACGCCATCCCCGTCGCAGGCCACTTTGAGGGCGAGAGTCTATGGCAGTGGTTCGACGACGAGCCCTCGCTACGCGTGGCCGTTGTCACGGGAAAGGGCAGAAAGGCATTCTCTTGCGGTGCGGATCTCAAAGAGCAGGCGGAGAAGAGGGCATCTGGGACGTCAGAAGAGGGACCGAAGATGTCGCCGTTTCCCTCTGGCGGGTTCATGGGGCTGAGTAGAAGGGTTGGGAAGAAGCCCGTCATTGCGGCGGTGAATGGGTTCGCGCTGGGAGGGGGGTTTGAGATTGCTCTCAATTGGTACGTGTACGACCGTGGATTGCGCTCAATGGTCTCCCTTGTTCACATAGAAGCTGACATCTACAGTGACATGGTGGTTTCGTCGCCAACAGCCACATTCGGCCTCCCTGAAGCAAAGCGAGGGCTCTGGGCCGCAGCGGGAGGCATCCCCCGCGTGGTCCGAACCTTTGGCATGCAGACGGCCTCGGAGATCGCACTCGCAGGGCGAGTCCTCTCCGCAAAGGAAGCCATGGACCTCGGGTTCGGCAGGGTATCAGCATCGCCAGACTCCCTCCTCGACGAGGCAGTAGAGCTCGCCAAGCAGGTGGCCAGCATGTCACCCGACGCCGTCATTGTCAGCCGGTCAGGCCTGCGGGAGGCATGGGAGACGGCGAGCGTGGAGAGGGCCGCGCAGCTGACGCAGGACAGGCACGCAAAGGGACTACTGGAAGGGGAGAATTTGAAGATTGGTCTTCTAGCGTTTTTGAGCAAGCAGGACCCCGAGTGGGTGGCCTCGAAGCTGTAGTTTACGCGTATCACGATTGAGCGATTCAAGGCAGTGCAAGTGAAAGCGACTGAATGTATTGTTTGCTATGAATTTTTTAAGCATTTCTTGAGGAATTCGTCGTCAGCTATGCAGAGTATGATTTGATGCTGGATATGTTGACCTCTGGCACACCCAACCCACCGACGCACGACTTGCCGTTACATCAAATGGCATTATCTGGGGTGCATTAAATGAACACCTGCTATTACTTGCCGGTGCTGTTCCCAAGCCCATCTGATTCCCATGGCAATGGCCGCAACTCCCGGCCGGACGGACCATCAAGTCGGCCCGCTCGGCGTCTCCCCGCGATATGTGCCTCGGCATGTATGAGTGGACTTCCCCACAACGGCATTTACAATGTGAGCCTCCTCTTCACACGGCTTTAAGGAGCGGTCTGCTGTTAATTAATGTGTTGGCATTCGTGGGTGCCAAGGATGGAGGATTCAAGGTATGGCAGGGTGCATTCCTACACCGTGGCTACTGGTCTGGTTGTCAACTCGTGGCAGCTACTATTGAAGACTCTCTCCTCTTAACTAGTTGCATTTACCGTCATCTTTACAGACATACCGTGCCTTCATTCCACCTCAAATGTGACCTCACATTCTGCCTCCGACGAGACATCCTCGGGCAAATACGCCAACCTCTGCTCCTCGACATCGCCGCCGGCCACAGCCGCAGCCGGCATGGCGGCGCCAAAGGCAGCACCGCCGCCAAACAGCCCCCGCGACGAATAATTCGGCGCCTGCGTAAGTTCGACGGGCCTCACGCTCTTCTTGTCCATGGCCTCCGCAAACGCCCTGGCCTTGTCGAGGGCGTTGCGGTAGGAGAGCTTGATGGCGTCAGCCTGGAGCCGCTGCTCCGTCTCCTCCGTCAGGGCCCAGGCGACGTGGCGCACATGGGCGAGCGGGACCGTCGACATCTTTGTGGTGAAGTCGCTGAGCTTGTCGAAGTCCCGGAACGTGGCCGACACGGTCACGCTCGCCTCGTAGAACCTCTTCCACGTCCTCTTCTGCTGCCCTGGCACATGCTGGCTGCCCACGCTGCTGCCGAACAGTCCCTGGCCGGGCGCCTGGAGGACGGAGCCGTCGTCGTCGTAGCGGATGTAGGACCGCGTAGATATGGAGCTGGACGACCACTGCTTGATGGCGGCGTCGACGACGGGCGACGGGTCGTCGTAGTTGGCGTGTTGGAGCGATGCCAGAGGGCGTATCTCTGCCTGGATCTCCTGGACCGTCTTGCGGACGTCGGCTGAGATGGCGGCCTGGTCTTGGCCGGTGGCCTGGACGAGCACGGAGACGACGGCCAGCTGCGGGGGCTTGTCGATCTTGCCGTGGCCCGAGAGGATGATTTTGATGGGCGCCATTGGTAGGGTGGATGCTTGGCGACGGGCTACTGCTGCGACTACGCGGGGACCTTGTTTACCGCCGATGTTTGCTTCGTTTCCGGTGGACGAGGCGATGACTTCTCTGGTGTCAGCCGGCGAGCGAGGTTTGAGCGGGGGAGCGGGGGTGAGCTGCCGCTGGTGGTGTTTTCATGCGAGTGGCAGCCACATGCATATGCTTCGCCGCGCCGGCATCACCAAAACCTCAAGCTGGTGGGTGTGGATGCCATGCGGTTGCAATATGGACTCACCTCAAGCACTTGCGCATTTCTATCGTGTTTAAATAATGAGACGTCTGGATTCTCTATAGGCTGTATGGACTGAAAATGTCTTGTTTATTTTTGCATTCCAACATATCAGCATATCAGCATATCAACATATAAACAGCCTGAAGACTGAGTTTCAACATCGCCAACTTCATTTCACCATGGCCCTGAGGCTTCCGCCTTCACTCGACCGGCCCCAAACGTAAATCGCCGGCATCACACTTTCATGTCGCTCACCTCTGTTGCAGCGCAGTCCTTGCCTCATTCACTCTAGCGCAGGTGATGAGCATGCCGTTGCTTCGGCGCGCACCCGCATCTCATGTGCATCTTGAACTGCCTTTCGACCATACAACATGGCGATCCTCCATCACGACATCCAGCTCTCGTCACGTCTTCCCCCACCGCTCGCACAAAAGCTGCCACCACCCAGCAGTGGCCCTGCGGTTCTCCCCAGCCGCAGCCCAGCGTAGCATCAGCTCGGGTGCGATCGACAATGTCAAGTCACCGCATCCCATCACAGACACGCATCCAATACCATATCGTCCCATTCAGTCACACAAACACTATAAAGAAGCAGCTTCTAGGGCGGAGGAGTCAACCAGCTTCCCATTCTGGCAGAGCTGAAGACCCACGATGCCGCCTATGGCAGCCTGCGTGTGCAACACCCCTGCAGACCATCCGCACTACGCCTGGGCGGGATGCACAGAGGCTCGCTTCTCGAGTTTTCTCCGATATTGATAGTGGCTCTTCTCCGTGGGCAACTTCCGTTGCTGCCTGATACAACATTGGGTGCTATTTTCAGATATTGCGGAACGGTTTGCGGAACGGAGCTGAGGTCTTGGTTGATGAGGGATGGGACGGATATGTAGGTCTCACATATTGTCTTGGAAGGTCCGCGACTAATTAAACATGTCACGTCTCCCTCAATGACTAGAGAGAGGGGATAATGAGGGTTCTCTCGTCCCTGGAATGTTCTTGTTTTGATCTCGGAGTATCACTTCGTCGTTGATCAACCTTCCTTTGTCGTTGACAAGCCTCTACGCGCAGTGTCCACCGGCTCAAGTTCATCATGGTTCCCAGCTTCGGCCGTCTGGTGGCATCGCTGCTTGCCTCTGTCTCCCTCACACACGCAGCTCCTCCCCATGCCGGGATCCTCCAGAACAGAGCAACACCGCCGCTGCCAAGCGTAGACCCCTTCTATGCCGTCCCCGATGGCTTGGAGAGCATCAGCCGCGGGACCATCCTGAGGCATCGTCCTCCGCCTAATCCCATTGCTGCCTTTGGCATTGCCCCCGTCAACTTACGGGCCAGCCACCAGATTCTCTACCGCACCACAGACAGCCTTGGCAAAGCAACAGCCACAGTCCTCACGGTCCTCATCCCTCATAATGCCGATACCACAAAGGTGCTGTCGTACCAGGTTGCGGAGGACTCGGCGACCATCAACTGCGCACCGTCATACGCCTTCCAGTTGGACCATGCTCGGGGCCCGGAGATGGGTACCCTGTTGACCGAGGCAGAGCTGCTCCTCATTGAAGCTGCGCTTGAGCGCGGATGGGTCGTCATTGCTCCCGACTTCCTCGGTCCGAAGGGGGCATTCTTGGCAAACGAGCTGGCAGGATATGCTACCCTCGACGGTATCCGCGCTGCCATCCGTTCGGCCCCCTTCACGGGCATCAGCCAGAACCCAACCGTCACCATGTGGGGATACTCTGGTGGCAGCCTCGCTTCGCTCTGGGCCGCCGAGCTGCAGCCAACATACGCCCCCGAGCTGGTCATCGCCGGCGCTGCCGTCGGGGGAACGGTCCCCAACATTAGCAGCGTTGTCGAGTCCATCAATGCAAAGGGCAACGCCGGTCTCATCCCAGCAGGAATCATCGGTCTCGCCAACCAGTACCCCGAGCTGGGCCCCGTCATCAGCTCCCACTTGCTGCCTCAGTACCGCGACAAGTTCTACCAGGCAGGACGGCAGTGCCTGATCGCCAACGACAAAGACTACAAGAATGAGGACATCGTCGGGTACTTTGACGACAGGAGCCTCCTCTTCACAAATCCAGTTGCCATTAGGCTCACCGGCGAAAACGCTCTCGGGAAGCACACGCCTCAGATCCCCCTGTTCGTCTATAAATCCACCGCCGACGAAATCAGCCCGGTAGGGGAGACGGACGATCTGGTTGCCAAGTACTGCGCCGGCGGCTCCAATGTTGAGTACCAGAGGGATATCGCGTCCGATCATGAGAGTCTGGCCATCGTTGCCGCGCCAAAGGCCATTTCGTGGCTGGTCAAGACAATGGAGGGGCGGAACCACCACCAGGGGTGCACCAAGAGGACTGTGATTACGACTCTTTTGGATCCAGCGACATTGACTGTGCTGCCCAAGGTCCTGATTGACGCGCTGCTTGATCTGCTGGGTAAGCCGGTCGGACCTTTTATTGGGTAAAGGCGTGGTATGCCGAAACATGTGAATCAGATTCCCGGGAAGGAGAAAGTTGAGAGTACATGCTGTTGATAATGGTTTATAGTCACGATTGAATGTGAGAAGCAAATGGTATAAAATGGACATGTGCTCAAGAGCTCCGGCGTTGTAGAGATCAAGCCTTTTCCTCGTCCATGTTTACCAGCTCAATGCTGTAGTACGTCCTGAATCTAAACGTCCCCGGCTTGAATCGCACTCTCAGATTTACCCCCCCGGGAGCCCTATGCTTCAGATACTGCGACGCCGTCGGCGATGTGCATGCTTCCATGGCCAGGCTCTCATTCTCGGCATTCATAAACGTGTACCAAGGCACTACAAACCCGGGCCTAGTCCCAAGCCCGTTTTCCTTGAGCGGCTCAAAGCCAACAACGAGGTACGGGTTGCGGTACGAGTCTGGCCGCCGCATCTGCGTCGTGTAGGGCGGCTGGCCTTCCAACCAAGAATCCAGCTTCACCTCCACGCAACCCACGATCAACTTGTCCGTCAAGTTGTCGACCTCGAAAGCCCCGACGCCGACTCTCCCTTCTGCCTCGGAGACTTCGAGGACGTGGCTCTTCGGGGGCGGCTTAATGATGGCTTTGTCGCCGTCTCCGAATGTTGCGTAGACGTTGCCGGGAATGTCCACATGCCCCTTGGGAGATCCGGCGACAAACGTAAACGGGATCTTCTTGGGCTCGTCGATCCAGAAGCCGGCCACGGGCTCCGACACCCTCGGCTTCGATCTGACAAATATTTGCTGCACCTTTGATTCGGATGGCTCAGCTGCTCCCGGGGCGGGTTTATGTGGCAGGATGAAGTCGGGTCGTACCCTCGCGTACTGCCCTTCAAAGTCGGAGAGTTTCTGTAGAGTGATATTGAAGGTATTCTCGGGGTTGTCCGGCTCGTCGGATTTGTACTCGCAATTAAGGGCAGCAGTGAAGATGGTGCCCGTCTCATCCGACTCAACGCGGTGCAGTATTAGCGGCGCACTCAAACCGTTACTTGTATTCTCCGCCGACAGCCCTTGGCGAAACGCTTTGAATCGAGGGATCGTGTAGCCGCCTGCAGCCTCGAAGTAGGAGGGTGAGGAAGCCAAGAGGCCCCAGAATTGCTTCTCCTTGGCCTCTTCGGGAGTCGTCATCCACGCGAGTATGCTCTCGTCTCCAGACTCTTTGAGAAATTTCCCCTGCAATCTCTTAAACGCCTTCTCTTGTCCCTCGCCGTACATCAGCGGCATGTTCACATTAAACAACCCCATCAGGCAATACGCCACGTCTTCAGGCCGCGTAGTGACCCTCTTTGATGCCCACGACATTTTATTGCAGGCGGGGATCCTGGCCAGGTCAGCCCCCAGCAGGACCTCTTCAGATATACCAGTCGCTCTGCGCAGCGTATCCTTGAGACTCTCTTTGCTTCCCAGAAACTCCCAATCCTTGTTTAAAAAGCTCATTTGGCGCGGGGCAACGAGCTCCTGCAGTGTCCACCCTCTAGTGAACCACTTGCTCTCACCAATGTCGTCGACAGTCTCCACGTCGGACAGATACACGATGCAGGTTGCAGATGCGCTGTACCACCTGAACATGGAGTTGATGGCTTCTGATAACTCCGCGCTGCTCGACTTGTCAATGCAGCAAGTGTCGATCCAGACGTGGTCATAGCCAAGGCGCTTCGACTCCCGCGCTGCGCTGGCGAGCTTGTCGTAGCCCTGCATCTGCCTGGCAGTCTCGTCCATGACATCCGCAAATGTGACTTCTTCTTCCTCCCAGCGATGGGACAGGATGACGTACGGAGGCACATCACCCGCGAAGAAGCGCAGTTCTAGCGTGGTGGTATTTAACAATCGCATGCTGAAGGCTTCACCACCAAGGCAGTGCACAGTTGCCAGTAGACGACTTCGAGACTGATGTCGTTGTGATCGATGGCGAGCTCGGGCTGCCTTTATTGTTCTTATAATCCGGTTTCTTGGGATCTAAACGGCATTGCTTGGGACGATGGGAGAACCTGTTAACCTCGTACAATGAGGCTGTGTAACAATGTGCTGACCTACAACAAGAAACAGATCCTATAACAGCTGAAGCCGTTGGTCAATCACGTGGTCAGTATCCACGTCATTGATTTAAAGTGGCCGAATTGCCTTGCGATGCAACATCTCCCCAAGATTGCGTTGAGCATTGGGTCTCACAGAAATCGTCAACATTGGCTACTAGCCACGAAGCGGTCAAGCAGGCCTCAAAAGAATCTACTCGAGCTATAAAGATATCTCAAAGACGGCTACCAAGAACGTACCACCTCTTTCTAATGCTGACGGATATCTCAATCACTTTGATTCATCTCGACCTGGCTATCCAGGCTGACTGGCACAGAGAGTCGCTTTCATAGTAACTGTGGCCCCAAAATCAACTTACCGATGTGGCTAAATAAGGCCTCAATCAGATTCAATAGGCGTCTTCCATCATCTTGTTTCACATGGCTAATGCACACGTCGAACACTGAAGGAAACAAGCGATCTCGGAGGTTCAAATATTGATATTAATTGTCAAGGGAATATTGTACAAGATAGACGTAGGCACACTCTATGTAAATACACACCACAAGACCCGCCTCGACGGCAGTGGCTTACCGACAATGCGCCTTAGAAACTAGCTAAACAGCCATTTTACAACTCAATAAAGTAGTTGAGCAGCGGCCCATACTTGGGAGTTCCCAAGCCCGTAACAGGGTCCCATCCCTCGACGGCGGAGAAGCCCTTGTTGCCACATGCACTGGGGTATCTGGACCCATAGGCGCCTCCGAGGGCCTGGTCTCCGACCGTGACATCGGTGAAGAGTGGAAGCCCTGCATCGTAGGCGCCGTAGAGCGCAGGGTTGGCGAAGCCAATGGGGCCTTTGCCCGCATCGATACGTTCCTCGTTGATGCGGTTGAAGATGGCCGCGACGATGGGCGCAGACATGGACGTGCCTCCGATCAAACCGAGGCTGCCTCCAACTGCAACGACACCGTTGTCGCCGAGGGCGGCGATGTCAGGGTACGCACGTCCAGCGCGGTTGTAAATACCACGGCCGGTAGTAGGGATCACGCCGTCAGTGGTCGTGTAGGAAAAGTAGTTGGGGTTGTGTCTGTTCAGGTATCTGTATAGGGCAGTAAATATCAGCAACTGCAACTGCAACTGACTTTCATTTCTATTTGCTGATGGGCTGAAGTTGGAGAGAGGACGTTTGAATAGCACACTTACTGTTGCGTAGCCTTCTGTTGCCAACTAGGGGTCTGGAAGATGTTGCTGAAACCGCCTCCGGAAGAGAATCTATTCGTAGCCCTCTGCGGATCGCTGAACTTGGCGCCGGGGTCAAGAGTAGTAGATCCAACCGAGGTGACGTACGGGCATCCGCAGGGATTATCAGGGGAGAAGACGTCGTGGTGAGGACCAAAGCACATGCCTGCGACGTTGGCAACACCATCATCGCCACTGGCGACAACGACCGATGTGCCTTGGAGTCCGAGCTTCATGAACTCGTCACATTGGCGCTGGGCATTGAGTTAGCTTGTATCCTCAGATGCGCAGTTTATTTGTCTGTAGCTGCCATGGTTGACCCCAGAAACGACTAACCTTGAGAACGTTGACAGAGCTGTAGGGTTCGGGTCCTCCATAGGAGATGGAGATGACATTGGTAGGCTCAAAGGTGTTGCACTGCTCGTTAGGATCACTCTCTCCGCCGTTGTTGTTGCAGAAGCTCCCGTCAATGGCGTCGAGGAAGGCGATGAAGACGTCGGCATCAGACTTGACCTGGTACAGGACAGTCCCCTGGGGGTAGATGATGGGGATGGCCATCTGGAAGTCGAGGTCCGACTCGCCGCCGGCATCCTCTGGGCGGTTGGGAGCCGTGGCACCGTTGATTAGGTCGATCTGGGGGCCGGTGCCCTGAGGGATCGTAGTGTTGAGTCTCTTGTAGAAGAGATCCAAGTCTTCCTGTGCGTACACATCACCCAACGACTCAAAGATACCGAGGGGGTTTGCCTCGTTGGATAGCTGGCCGTCAGGAATGCCGTAAATAGCCTTGATACACGCAGGTGTGATGTACTGATCGCAGGTGTCGAGGCTGTCTGTGGTTATGCGTTAGCTACCCAGGTCATTGAGAAGCTTGCGCCGATCAAATAGAGAGATGTCTGTCTCATACCTGGATTTAGGTTGATTGCCCTGGCTTGAGCGTCGGACAGCCTCCTGAGAGGCTCCTTGACGGCGTTGACGGGGGAAGCACCTTTGGGGGGTGTAGGCTGGGGAGGAGGAGGGGGGGCTTGAACCGATGTAGGCTTGGCCACAGGCTTAGACGAGGACTTTGCGGCAGGTTTGGATGAGGGCTTGGCCACAGCCTTGGACGAGGACTTTGCGACAGGTTTGGATGAGGGCTTCGTAGCAGCCTTGGACAAGGGCTTAGCCGCCGGCTTGCTCGTCTTAGAAGGCTGGGGCTTCGGAGCAGCAGCCTTGCTAGTAGGGTTGCCAGCCGGCTTTCCCGCGGCATCAGCAGCGCGCTTGGTGATCTGTCCAAAGTTGATACCAGGCAAGACAAAGTCGACGAGGGGAGAAATGTCTGCAGGGAGGCTGTACTCGTCGGTCCCGAGATGCTCCGACCGGAAGGTCGAGGCATCGTAGACGTTATACTCAGTCTTGAGGATCGACCCAAGCTTGCTGACCGTCGTCTCGAAGCTCAGCCAGCCCTTGCTCCTGGACAGGTTGATGTCCTTGGCGTCGATGCCGGACTTGACGAGCCACGCCTTGACCGACTTGATGGTGTTGGCATCGGGGGCGAAGAGATCGGCGACCTGGGCGGCGTTGTAGTGCTTGCCGTACCTGGCTGACTTGGGGTCCGATCTGTAGTCAGGGGACGGTTCAGTGCCAGTGACATGAAACTGGATGGCTCTCTCTCGTCTTCAACTTACACTTCCATGAGCAGCTCCTCGCCCCTGTCCAGGTTACTCTGCTTCAGCGCAATGCGAACGGGAACCTTGGTGTTGCCATCGGCGGCCTGTCTCTTGGCCCACACAGGGCTGGACAAGTCTCGCTTCTCGTGGATAACATGGTTGCCGGAGGGAAAGGCAAAGCCCGTGACGGCAAGGCCAAGCAGGAGGGCGGCTCTGTGTTTCATGGCGAAGGTTGTCTGCTTCGTCGTCGACAGAGGATAGCTTGGCTGTCGATTATGGGTGCCGTGGCGCTCCGTCTCGCTTTATATCCACGCATTGTGTCGTCTGAACCACCAACCTGCCGCTATAGCCTCCGGGATCACCATGTCGCGGGAAGACGCAATTTCATGCTCAGCTTGCATCGCCGCATGCAAGGTGCTCACTTCACCGCCGAGACTGGTGAAGACGACCTACAACGTGGTAGTATCTGCGGCGGCGACAAGAATACTACCTTCCGAGGTGAGCTAGTCGGATGCCTGAGCCTCATAACGTCCATGCCGGCAATCATAGGCGACGTATGTAGATTGCTTCAACGCATCAGCTCCATCATACGACACACCTTGAACAGCAGGGCTTGGGGTCCAAACGGGGCAGGGGAGCGTCCTTGAACCACGGAGAATCATGTCGGGGGAATCAGCGAGCTTCTCCATCGGGCATGGCATCTGCCTGCGCTTCGACCCGTCCGAGTGTCATTACGGAGCACCACTGCCGAAGATGGCTGTTGCGGCTATCTCGGCATGGTCGCATGACGGGGGTGATGGATTGGGACTGTTTGCATGAGATGTCATGACGGGTATACCGCCCGGACTGCACCGAATGAATGTAGACGCGGTGATGTGGATGATGGAGCGCCTTGTGCTAGGTCTGGAAACTGGATAAGACTGCGGCATGGAACCGACCCGTCCTGAATAGTTACTACCGTTGCGTACGGGCCATCGCCCTCCCCAATCTGGCAAGTGTTTGCAAGGATAGTGAGATATGGATGGCACTTCTTCAACGAACAATCTAGTGGCGTCAATGCCGATGGCCTCGCGCTCTAGACCAGATCATGTGTCCATCGGCTCACAAATGTATGCTTTCCAGACATGCGTGTGATCTACCGGGAGGAGCTCTAACCATGAAAAGAGACAAAACGAGAAGCGTCGCTAGACTACGATTGACAAAATGGACGCGGCCAGTGCCCACTTGCTAAACCAATACTATTTACCCCGTAATCATGGCGAAATGTAACCCACACTCGGGGCGAACAACGGCTCTGGTCCACGCAGCCACTCCTGCGGTAAGCTTAATTTCCTCTGCCCGTATTGGGAAGATTTTGAGTCAGTGGATATGTGTGAGTTGCAAGGCATGAGTGTCTCTGCGCGTCAAGTTGAGGCCGATGGCTATGGTTACTTCTGTCTCAAGTCTAAACCAGACCTTATCTGTACAGCATCATCCATGCTTGCCAGCAATCCAAAAGATATCGATCAAGGCTCAATAATGTTGACTGCACCGTACCAGTAGGTCGTGCTCTTAGGAGCAATACTACAGAGTACAGGCTAGGAACCAGCAGTGGCGCTGCTAGCAGCACGAGTGCAGATGATGCTCGGTTTCTATCCCGCCCTCCCTGCTTCATGTTGCATACGAAAGCAGTCTTGGTACGTTACAGACGTCGAGGCTCGGCCCAGCCTCTGAGGAGGATCCAGTGCATGGGTCTTGCACAGCTATTCCATAGGGGGAATCATATCGCGTGATGTAGGAGGATAGTACTGGACTGACCTCAAAGATTGTGACCAACGTTTTCGTCTGTTCCAATGTTCAATGTATGTTGGAGGTGAAGTTTTGACGCCCACAGCCTGGTAGTGGTAGCTCAAGGATAACTCGCTCACCTTATGGAGCAACAAGACAGTAGCTATCCCAGTCATACATACCTCTGTGAAGGGTGATTTGTACACTGGAGGATACACCAAAGATCTCTACCCGGCAACATCAATATTCTACAGGGAGGCTTGCGTCGTGATAGAGCCATCGTACTCATACGCCATCTAGACCTGATGGTGACCGTGTCTACATTGCCCGCGACTGTGCGGGTCCCAGCAGTTACAGAAGATAGGGAAGAGACTCCAGATAAATGAGGTACTAGAGAATTCACATGAATGGTATACGATATACGATTTACTCAACCTCTATACATGGACTCTGAAGCGAGCACCATCCAGCTATGCACTATTACTCCCTAGACCTTCTATACTTGTACGCCATCAGGGGCAGATTGCTGACCGCTGAGTCGCTAGGTGACCTACCCAATACGGGCAACGGCGGAATGATACAGGGCGCACAGCACTAAGTCGCTGTCACTGCCCCATCGATTTAGCGGCCGAGCGGGTCGAGGCCGCTGCGCTACTCCAGCTGCGGCGCACACTACACCGCTGTGGGTAGGTCGCTGCATCACGCAATGGCCGCGCAAATTTTTACGCACATAGTGGCACCATAACGGGTATTCATTAGCTATTATGTAGATGGAACATGTGAAGAAATGATAGAAGACGAGTCGTGTGGCATCGCTCAAGCTGAGGAGAAGAAGCGCTTGGAGCAGGCGTGGAATACTCTACAAGTGAGCATCGGCTATCTGCTTGAGTTGCGCATCCTCGTGAGAAGTCCGCTTAGCGAGTCGATTGTTCACCAGACACTCGGCCGAATTCCTGCCTGATAAGCACAGTTCAACGCCTTAAACTTTTGGAGCAGATGAGAACGCAGTAATCAAAGTGCTGCTGACTATTACACCATCGAGTCCGGGCGTTGAGGCGTAGATTCGGGGCTCCTGCAATGTGGCGCCTTTGTTATCTACGTACTGCTCCATATATAGAAACTTGAATAATTGCCTTTTGTGATGTGAAAACAAAGTGGAGGCCAAGTACACGCATTGCCAGATGCAGCGAATGAAGGCGTACTTGTGACTAGAGACAATGAAGCAGAGGAAAGAATCTGGTGCCGGATTACAACCCGACGATATTCTGTACGCCCCATCGCAACGCATCCTGTTCGAAGCCGTCTACCTTTACCTTGACATAAACAACAACAGACATAAAATGTCAATACATAAATTAATTAACCCCCGTATTTTCAACACATATTTGCTCTAATACTTGGTTATCTTCATTGCGAGTAAGCCGGTTTGCTACCCTGCACCTGCCTTGATTCCACCACAGCGGCATCGTCTTTACTACTGTGCTGTATCGCATGTACTGATTCTTGGTCAAATGCCTGTTTTAGTATTCCCCGAAGAGCAGGTTAATCTCTCTCATTCAGCACACCGAGCGAGGTGACACCACTAGTGGTCAAATATTGCCAGAACACAAAACGTACACTTAGTAACACGTTTCTGAGTAATGAACTACCAACATTAGTCCAAATTCACCCGTCTGCTTTGCTAGTCACCACCATAACCAAACTGGTCTTCATCTTGGTTATGTAACTCGAGTTATTCATCGATGATCGCCACAGGCATGAGTAAGGCCACCGGCGGAGTGAAGGATCTCTTACAAATCCACTAAAACTGGCGGCGGCGGACGCTGTGTGCGGCGTGCTAACAGCTCCGGGCCGCCGCCAGCTGCGGGAGACTTGCCGTTTTGGGACGAACCGGCGCCGGGCACGCCAAGACGCTGACATATTCAACGGCGCAGTTCGTTTGGGCTTGTTACGTGATATGGGCATGTTCAGGACTCATGACAAAGTCGTCAAGTTGCGAGTTTGTAATGGACGGTGAAGAGCTTCGGTCACCATGTATAAATGAAGAGGCCAAGACACTGAGGTTATGCGGTCATTCAACAGCCGCTCTTCAATATACAGCCCTCATCAATCATCACTTAAACTCAACGCCTCACCGACAGCTTTGTCGCAAACACGCATCCATTAGCCAAAATGTCTACCATTGTCATTGTCCCGGGCTCTTTCACCCCCGCAAACAACTACAACGACTTTGCCGACAGCCTCACCCGCCACGGCATCCAGTCTGTCGTCGTGGAACTTCCCTCCGTCGGGCGAAAGGGCGACAGGCCACCTCAGACGATGACCGACGACGTCAATGAAATCTCGAGAGTCGTCTTGGGGCTCATCGACAGCGGCAACGAGGTCACTCTGCTGACCCACTCATACGGTGGCATCCCCGGAAGCCAGAGCCTTCAGACGCTCTCTCACAAGGCCCGCGCCGCCGAAGGCAAAGCCGGGGGCATCAAAACGATTATTTATCTGACTTCCCTCATCCTTCAAGCGGGAATTTCCGCCTTTGATCTGTTTGGACCCAACTTGCCGGACTCTCTCCACGTTGGGGTACGTTGAATGTATACCGTTCGCCTTCTTTGCTAATTTTAACAGGACGACTACATGACGCTCGACCTTGCTGAAAATGCAAAGAACACCTTTTCTGACCTGCCCACCGACGAGGCCTTGAAGTGGGCTGCAAAGATGGATGTGCACTCGACACCGAGCTTTGCGGAGAAGCTTACATACCCTGGGTATAACGATGTGGCAGTGAACTACATTCTCTGCGAGGACGACAAAGTCATCCAGCCGGAGAACCAGCAGGGCATGATTGAGCTGATCCAGACATCGAGTGGAAATAAGGTAGCTGTGCACAAGCTCAAGAGTGGCCACGTTCCGACAGCCAGCCAGCCGGATGCGGTGTCTGTTATCGTAAAGGGTATCATTGAAAGCGCATGAACGTGAAGAGGCTTCCATGTCTCCTCCAGGCGGATCATAAGATGGACAGGGGCTTTATGTTCCGGGAGGGAGGGGAGGTCATAGACAGATGGGAGAGAAAACTGTCCTTTTAGCCATGGTGCGGTTGTTTACAATAGGTGGTATGCCAAACTGAACAAAAGTCTACTTTATTTGACACTAGAACTTGGCAGTTATTTGCGGATGAGACTGAGAATACGCCTGATACGTTGTGAGGCTCATCATACACCTCACATGCTGTTGCTATGCATAGACATACCAAGTTGCCTACTTATTGTGATAGATGCCACGGATAGAAGCCATAGGTTGTAAGAAAATCCCGAGTATTACTCTCGTCTTATTGAATGCAGCCTTGAGAAATTTGTCTTGTAATTGCCGTCTCATATCAGTGCATCGGCCTTGAACGGCACACCGGAAACTGTACCCGAATCTCTTAAACATTCATTTCACTTATAAAGATAGGAATAACCAATGAACGCCTTTGGATGCTAACCAGCTGGCGGAGTCGCGACAGAGAATGCAAGTGACTGTGCTGAGCAGTGACTTGGCCACGGCTGTGTATGGGATGACAAAGTAACCTGATATGGGATGGTTTGACGAACGTTGACCAATGACACGATAGCCTTGAATGAATTATACCGTCATCAATTTATTTACTTTATTTAATGATGGCGCCTGAAGGAAAGCAGTCCAACCGGCAGCATCTCAAAGTTGAAATGGTCGACTGATTCGATGGCAGACCTGTTGATAGCATCTATACACTGAGCCTCAGGGTCACACAACACGGTTTATGCAGTGAGATGTAAGTAGGCAGGTACCCCGGCGAGCCTGGGTAACATAATTCTCCGGCATTGTGGACACATCACATAATCCTACTCTGACGCATAAAGAGGGTGTGGCAAACCCAGCACGGCGGGGACGGCGGAACCCCCAGTTCTTGGCATACCAATGAGAAGTAAGTTATCCAGTTATATTCTCCTAAAGGAGAGCTGCACAGATGCATAACGCACAGGTACCGTGACAGGTTCATGGTTGGTTTAGCAGCTCGGCATCGTTAGGAAGCGGGATCCCTTCCTCTCGGATACGTGGACGAGGAATAAAAGCGTATGAGTTTAGCAAGGGGAGCTTGTATTATAATAATCTATAACACTCAGTTTGCCATTCACGAGCAGTCGCTACCATTTAATCTTTATAGATGAGTGGCAAGTTGCCATGGCTCTAATGACAAGTGTACCGAGCTGCATCAGACAAATGATGAGCGGATGGCCTCGCATTTATTCCGCACTAAACAAACACTCGTCCTCTTAGCTCATGCCGAGTCATTCGTGGCTCCAATCAGCCGCAGTCACTGTCGCTCTTGCAATTGACATCTCCTGCAAGACAGGTTGATGGCAATTAAAACTGGAACCAGCAATGCCAGCGTGTCAAATGTGACTAGTCACTCCACAGCAGCGCAGAGAGTAAACGTCATTGGCCTGGAGCAGATGTACAATTAATTCGCCGCGGACGACAAGCTGTCGTCATACTCTGTTCAACCTGCCTGGGGGTGTCGAGTGCTCAACCCTGGGACTAGATGTTCCTGTGTTGAATGCTGCCGTCGTACATGGCGGTTGCCGCGTCAATGTTAAACGAGCCTTGGTGAACCTCCGCAGTGCGCAGCAACTAGCCTTTCGTCTAGAGAAACCCGCAGGGATCTCATCGAATATCTCATACGAGATATTAATAACGGCGGGCCGCACTTTGCGGGCATTAGGGCATCACCAGGGCTCTATATGCCCTTGTCTCTCGCCTCTGCAAAGCGAAGCAGCTAGACCCGGGGGTGACAAATAGCCCGCAAAGGACAAGCATATCGGCAGCAACTGAAACAAAGGTTGTTTTTTGCTCCCCTTGCCGGGGAACCCTGACTGGCCGTTCCTCACCAATCAGCAGGTTTCATCGTGCAGCGGGGGTTCACTGACCCAGCAATCGGGTCCAAAAATCACGACCAGAGCGTGTCATTGTACCAACGACCAAGGCAGTCTACGTCAGTTTATGCGGTTCATGAGCGTATTTTTGCAGGTGATGTCGAAAATGCTACGAAACTCGATAATAGGAGACCCTATTATATGTCACATTGAAGGAAGCTGGAAACAGAAGGTCGGAGGTCGCTTGGCACATGTAGGTGGATTACCCGTGTTTCTTTGACCCCCCTCCCGTCCCAGTTATCAGGAAACTGCGCCTGTTCATCTGCATCTGACAAGGATGGGGTGCGCTGTTAGTGGGATTATATGTGGAGATAATATAGAACTGCCGTCTCTGGATGGTTGGACGGAGGACGGGACAGATGGGAGGGAGATGAGGAGATGCGCTCGCAAAAAGCAAGTGGGCAATAGAAAATTCTATAAGACACACATGAAGAATGCACAGCTATCGTGCTCTAGAGTGGCAGATCGGCCTCTCAGTTGACTTCTCACGACAAGTCAAAATCGCGCAGATGGGCTCAGCTGTCTTAAATACGTCGAGGCGTTTAGGGCTTCCAGCCTGCTGCCCAAGACTCGCAAGATTGGGTGCCTGATGAGGAGTCACCAGGACGACGACACTCGAACTGTGTCTCACCACTAATAGGAAGGGGCCCAAGCCTTGCTCTGCATCTGGGACGCCGGCGAAATCGTCTTCTGTATGATACCAGAACGGGCATTTAAAAGTAGGGCATCATGGACTAGTCTTCAGCTGCCACCAATCACCTCCACTTCCAGGTCAGCTGAACTTCCACCGTTATACGCCCTTTTGCGTATTTCATGCCTCTATACGTGAGCGAGTGTGGCAAGACCCCTGTCCAGGCTGTCATCCCACCCACAAGCGACGAACATGATGGCAAAGGTGGCTGGATCTCCTCTGGACGCCATGCCAAATAAACCCATTGAGGCTTGCTTAGGTGCGGATGATGCACCCTTGCCGTGGAGTAGTTGACAACGAATCCGCATGGGCGGGTCGCCGGTCTGCATAGAATACAACCCCGGCATACCCATGGCTTGGTTCTGACGTGGTATCGCTCATGCGCAGTTCGTCGATTGCGGACAGGCAATTGAGTGATACATCCGACTGGGTCTGCTCCGCAGGGGCATCCCGGGAGGGGGGGGTGTTCGCCTCGACTTACATGCCCCAGGCGGTCTCCTCCTCCTCGACTTCATCTGGCAACCGGCTCGACTCTCTCTACATGAGCTATTTTGCATGTCGTCGTTGAATCGTAAAACAATGCGCGTTGCAGTCATTGGAGGCGGGCCGTCTGGTCTCGCAACGTTGAGGTTTCTCAAATCGGCGCACCGCAGCCTGTCTTGCGAGCCCGTCGATGCACGACTGTTCGAGTACCAGCCTCAAGTTGGCGGCACTTTTGCTGCCCGGGTATACGAGGATGCGGAGGTGAGAGTGAACATGCTACGAAGCCCCTTCTCTGCGGTCTTGCTGACTCTATTCCAGCTTGTGTCTTCGAAGCAGCTCACGACCTTCTCCGACTTTAGACGGCTCGGCAACGAAGACTTTCTCAAAGCAGAAGAGTACGTCCAGTATTTGAGCGACTACTGCTCTCACTTCCAGCTCTGGCCACACATCAACTTGCAGACAAAGGTGAAACTGGTTACTCGCAACGGAACCGGCGGCCACATCATCACGTATCAAGAGGCCGCCAGTGACACCGAGTCGGAGTGGGAATGCGATGCCATCGCCGTGTGTTCGGGCCTCCACGTCGAGCCGAACATACCAGACATCAAGGGCCTCGAGAATGTTCCCCGTGTAATCCACTCGTCCGACTTCAAGGCCCGGAAGCAGTTCGGACAGGATCGAACGGTAATGGTGGTCGGCAGTGGTGAGACGGGCGCGGATGTCGCATACCTCGCTGCCACATCCCCGACCAGGCGCGTCCTATTCTGCCACAGAGATGGCTTACACTTTGCACCAAAGGTCTGTTTCCTCATACGATCCAGGTAGCCCCCATCTGCCAAAAAGTTGAAAACGATTGCCGTCTGACAGATCTTTAGAGGAACCCTGGCCCTGTGATCCTCCCTATTCTTGGCAGGAAGCCGGATCCCTCCAAGCCGGGCATACCAATCGACGTGAGCCGGGCCAACCTGTTCGACACGACATATGTGCACCCTCGTCTGCGCAACCACATGATACTGTGGGAGTATTACTACTACTATATCAAGACGCTGCTCTGGGTATCTTCTGGCGCGTCGGCCGGCATGGATCAGTGGATAGGCGAAATCAGCCCCCAACGGCACCATCCGTCAAGGAGTAGGTTCATTTACACGGTCGACATTGCAAAGGCTCAAGCTAACGGAGTAGTCTTCTTCAACAAGTCCATGAAGCTGTGTCCATACATCAGCCTGCCGTATCGCCCCACGCTGCCAGGGAAGAAGCTCTGGCTCTACGCCATAAGATCTGCCCTGGTGCAGACTCCCATCGATGATACCGACGGCAGACAGGTGGACCTGGCACCCTGGCCACAGGAGTTCAACAGCGACGGCGTCGTCACATTCACTGACAATAAGCGCCCCGAGTTTGATCGCCTGAAGAACCAGAACATCAAGATAGACATGGTCGTCTTGTGCACCGGCTACAAGCAGTCGTTTCCGTTCCTGAACCACACCCCCGGCAAGACCAAGCCGTATCCCACTCCAGATCAAACCAACGTACGGTCGATATGGAAGCGCGACGAACCCGACATTGGCTTCATCGGCTTCGTCCGGCCTTCGCTTGGCGCCATACCGCCTCTGGCTGAGATGCAAGCGCAGCTCTGGGTCGCCAACCTCCTTGCGCCAGAGATGCTTCCTCGCACGCTGCATCCAAAAGACGAGCCGCACTATCGCCTCATCCCCCTGCCAGGGGCGAGGATACAGTACGGCGTCGACCACGAGAGTTATGCCTACCAGCTCGCGCTCGACCTGGACTCCGCGCCTGGCTTCGTCGACATCTTGAGGCTGTCACTGCGGATGATGTCGCTCAAGGCCTGGCGCTTGCCTTTGATCTGGGCGTTTGGCGCAAACTTCAACACCAAGTTCCGCCTTCAGGGCCCATGGCAGTGGGACGGGGCGGCTGATTTGCTTACCTCGGAGGAGTTTTGGCAGACCATCACGCGGCGTCCGATAATTTTCGGTAAGCTTGGCCACTCAATAATAAGTGAACTATGCACAAGCGCGGGTTGCTGACCGGATTTAGGACACTTTGCTGTTAATATCCTGCCCATCATGATATTTGGTCCTCTTAGCCTGCTCGTCTTTCTCTATGACTCCCTGGTGCGAATCTTTCACTCCTGATAGCCAGCCCAGGCAAAGTTGGGGGCAACGCCTCGATAAAGATGCTATATTTTCTGCATTTCATTCCTTTAATTTCCCCTCTGTAAATAAATACCGCGGTGATGAGGGACTATCGGCCGGCGTGGCAGGATGCACAACCGGCTGGCCGTCGACTACTCATATTGTCAGCAACTGATGTGCTTCTACCCGTCTAGAGAGCGGAGCGTGTTTTCTCATTTCAAGCTATACAGAAGAACTGAATACGTTACAAACATGCACTTGACTCCAATTCTATTGTACTCTTTGTGGTCCTCTTGAACAGCCCGGTGATGTGTGGCTACCCAACTGGGTGACATGCATCAGCGTCTGTGGCGTCGCAGAGGCAAAGCCTTGCCGTTGATCTTAGGTGTGCCCAGTGACTAGCCTGGCTCATCCCAAGAGCATGCTGCCAAATGTTGAGAGTTTAAACTATTGCAAACGGCATACGTTGTCGAGATCACCCTCTTGTGCCAACACACCCTGCTGTCTTTGCCGCCTTGTCCTAGAGAGACCGTGAAATTCGCTGCTGATTTCCCGGGAGGCGGGATACGGCGGCAGACTAATCATTAGTTCCCGTAGCTACAAATATGCGGTGAGGAAAAAAAGCATCGTCTGCGAACATGTCTGCGTCTTGCAAGCGACATCCACTCTTGGGACCAGCATCCTGGGACCAACACCTGGAACCAACATCCTGGGACCGACATGCGTCGCGGGCGTCAAGGGTGTCAAAGTGTCATGCAGTCGAGCGAAAAGAGCCAGTCAGCGTTGAACACGCCGCTCAGTCTTTTGGATCCACTGTAATCTTCTATTCGTCTTCTTCAATCGCCGCGGTTCATCTCATGGATCACGATGCCACTGCTGCAGCCGTCAATACGAGAGAAAAGCAAAACACCTTGTGCGTTTCGTATTCACATCAACGGCCATGTCATTGCCAATGGCTAGCACTATGCAGATTGCCTATAGCATAATTTCCACCAGAACTCCCTTCTCCTCCGCCAGCCTGGCCTTCGCAGTCTCGAGCGCCTCCTTCAGATCCCCCACTGTTCGAGCGCGCAAACCCTTCATCCATCCCTCCGGGCTCTCCGTGTCTTGTCCCCATGCGGCCTTTGACCCGGCCGCCCCTTCTGCTAGAGCGGCATAGTTGGGACTGGGTTGAAACGACGTGTTGATCTCGTCGTCAGATGCCGACGCACTGAGGTCATTCGGGTACATGAGCTTGGCCGAGTTACGAGGAGCTTTCCACCCTGGGAAACAAAATTAATATCATGTAAACGTGCGTTAAGATTATGGTTATCCTGTCGCCCAGCCGGGAAATGCGTGACTTACCGCCATTGTTGAGCACGATTGTCAAGATGGGGATCTTGGCCTTGCTTGCAACCCACACAGCACTGGCCGGCGCACCGCACATGAAGCTCCCATCACCAACAATCTGACAAACAAAGCTAGGCCCTTTTGATTTCACATTCTCCTCTTTCTGGTCGGCGAGAGCCATCTTGACGCCCAGAGCGGCGCCATTGCTCCACCCGATGCCTGTTCCGCCACAATTTATCCAGCTTCCCGGCCGACTAGGCTGCAGCTGCTCGAATAGTCTTTCAGCCGCAGTGATTGCCTCGACAACAAATGTAGTCGAGTCCGGGAGGCACGTTTTCAGAACGCTGCCAATGTTGTCTGCGTCCAGTGCTTCGTCATTACTTAGACGGGTCCGAGACACGATGCCATCCTGGCGGGCTTTGTGCGCTTGGGCACGCAAAGCCCGGCGAGTTGCATATACCGGGTCCCGCAGAGTGGTAGTTAGTTGCTCATCGCCCTGGATATGACCAACGAGCTGCGAGAGCGCGGTGAAGCTCTCCGCTCTCCAGCGTCCGTGAGCAGGGAAGAAAGACACCGGTATCTGTTGGTTGAGGGGATCGCTGTCAATGTGGTAGATCCTGGCATTCTTGGGGGGCGGATTGCGGGACGGGATCCAAGGAACATCGCAATCTAACAACAAGATCACATCGGCGTCTTTGGTGCATTCATCGTGGCTTAGACGAAAGCCTTCCGACGCAATATGTGAAAAGGGGAAGCACACGTCGCTGCCACCCGTGTCGTGGACGCGAATGCCAGGAATGAGGTCCGCCAGTGCGGCGAGAAGCTCCGGCGTCCGGCGATCACGGCCCGAGTACCCCGTAACGATGAGAGGACGCTCAGCCTTGACGAGCGCTGCCGATATATCCTCGACGGCATCAGCAGGAAGGGCGCTGGGCCCCATGGGCACCCACTGCTCCTGCTCAAGCGAGTATGGCTGAATCTCTTGCGCAAGAACCTCTCGTGCACTAGCTATATAGGATGGCCCTCTCGGCGTGCTGTTTGCGAATTGGAGCGCACGCCCGATGGTCTGCTTGACGTTGAGTCCGGTGCGAACCTCGCCCGTGTACCTGCAGTACTGTCGCACAATAGCCATCTGATCCGGCGGCGACTGCAGCCAGTGCATGTATTCCGTCCGTGAGCCGGGAAGCTCCCCGGACTCGGTGAACGGACACAAGCCGGCCAGGATGAGGACCGGCGCGCGGCCCACGCTTGCGTTGTGGACCCCATGGCCCATGGCTTGTGTACCGACATCGACGTGGACGAGAACAGCTTGGGCACGTCCCGAGACGCGAGCATACCCATCTGCCATGGAGATGGCCGTCATTTCAGAGGGACATGTGATCATCCTGGGCCAGGTGTCCGGCCGCTCTCGCTTACCCTTGACCATGGCCTCGAGGAGGGATGGGTGGTCTGATCCGACATTGACGAAGCATGCTGTTATGCCGGCCTGAGTGTCGTTAGAGGAGTTGAGCACAAGTGGCTATGACAATCACCAAGAGCGTGGCAGATGCATACCTCCCAAAGCGCCTCGAGCATGGCAAATGCAGTTGTGTACCTGCTTCAGATTTAGTGGAATCGCCATCAGGAAGAGCTGCGGAGTATCTTACGGTGTCGAGCCGCCTTGAGAAGTCCCCGAGGCAGTTGATGCAGGATGCAGAGCTGTTTTGCCTTTGGCTGTCGATGCATTGTTGGACGGAGTAGACGTCGACGATCGACTCCGCCGGGTCCAAGGCATTGGAGAGGCTCTCGCCGTACATGTCGCCGGGCGGACTATCGCTCGAGCCAAGGAGCCCGATAAACGCATCATGGTGAGGATGACACGCGTGAAGTAAATTGTGAATGACTTTCCTTCACTGCAGAAACAGGTAGGAGAACGCGCGAAATATGTAAGCGCGAATTTCGTGTCAAGTCTGCCTCATGTAGTAGTAGTCGACGCCGCCTCGCGGTGGCAGGAATGTCAAATAGGAAACCGCCGAAGTAAGAGCTTATCAACGCCGGAGAATTACCACACTTGACGTGTATGAAGCTGGTGGAATGAGGCTAGACTGTTTAGATGAAGCCAAGTACATAGGGCTGACATGCTCAACTGAGAACGGCATATGGGTGTACCAGGTATTTATATGGTGTGGTGCTTATTCACTTCATCAGTCTAAATAGGTGCAAGTGCAAGTATATTGTACGCTTATATATAGATGTTGATTAGGCAATACATGCCTTCGCCCAATGCTAGAGGTCGGCCTTGTCTATTCTAAGCAGAGTTGGTGGAGTTGCGACCCAACATCACAAATCAGCTTCGCACTCGTCCTACCGCATTCTCATCATCTACTTCAGCGATCGTGATTATATGCCGTCTTTATTGTCTACGCTTTTGTATGTCTCATCAAGCATAGAGGCTGACCTGCATCAAATACAGACTCCCCATCAACCCCCAACGGATCGCTCCCATACACTATGCTATTCGCCCTTTCTCTCATGACTCATTACGACTTTTGTATCACGTTCCCTGTCGGCCACGTCCCTGGGGCCCATCCTGCCTCGAGTCCTAAAAGCAACCCATGTCCGCTCATTAGCGTCTAGGCGCTCCCCTTGGCCCCGGTTCATTATGGTCTCGACGGGTCGGTGAATATATACTCATGCTAGTCAAGAAACAATAGACCCATAATACCTCACATAATCGTGATGAATATATTACTTTGGCATGGAGACTTGTAAGTGGCATAGAATAGCTCCCTGGTGTAGGTTGCCCAGAGCTTATGCAGATGAAAAGTCTCCGATTCCCTTACACGTTCGCATCTGCTGGTGGTGTTGAGCTACCGACAAAGTTCACCCGTCTTCTCACACTTCGCGTTCCTGCCGCCTTCTCGCCCTCACCCACTTCGGCATCCTTGGTCTCCGTTGGAATGAAATTGTTCTCCTTTTCCCAAGAAAGTGGTAGCCGCGCAAGAAAATCGGAGAGCAACGTTGTCGACTTTTCCCAGTAGGCAAGGAGGAGGCAGAACAAGCCGAGGGCGACCGTAAGAGGCAGCGCAATCTTCCAGAAGGTTCCTTGCGTCTGGTTCCACTGACCATCCGTGAAGGTCGTGTTCATACCCAGATATGAGGTGACAAAACTCAGTGGCAAGAAGATGATAGTTACAATCGTAAACACTAGAATCGTTCTGTTGAGGTCGTCCTTCTGTATCTCTGTCGCCTGCAGAACAAACTGGCCCAGGTTTTCGCACTCGACTCGCATTTCGGTCAGCCGGCTGCGCTGGTCAGCGAGTTTGTCGGACTGGGCCCGCAGAAGGCGCTTTTCAAGTTCAAAGTCCTGTTTACGGGCCGCCGATGGCTTCGAGTACGTATCCGGGCTGCACACAGCTTCGTAGGTGGATATCAGATTCAGCTGCCACTTGTTGACGATCTTGATCTTGGCCATCTCATCCGCCAGGGCTCGCAGCCGCTGGAGCTGGCGCTTGCTTGGGTCGCGATGGCACTCAGTCTCCTAGAGTAAGGGCATTCATATTCAGCTTTGCTTTGGGCAGTAGTTGTATCTTCAGGTAGCGTCAGAACAACTCACCATGTTCTCAAGATATCGTTGGTACACACGGACAATACTAAGCCCGGATATGATCCGAGAAGATACCAAGTTAGACATCATCTGGCCCACAATGTGTCTAGCCCCGACCTCATTGAAGAAGCTGCCCTGCTGCATCTTGACCCCAGTGCTTAATGCCGCGATGAACTGTGCCTGCACCTTGTGCATTGACTTTTCCGCGTCCCGGGCAAGCCTCTCGATAAGATATATGTTGCTGCCAACGTACTGTACGGAGATGTTTTTCACCTCGGAGAAAGGCGACGGCGTAAACGTCTTGTCAATATAGCTGGCGTGGTAGCTCATACAGCACGTCAAAAGCACAATACGTTCAAATGCAATGACCAGTCCCACCGGCAAACGAGCCACAGGATTAGAAAACTTATCGTCCGACAGTACTCCGCCCCGGATGTCAGCTGCGCATTTGCAGAGCCTAAAGAGGAGCTCCTTGCATCTTTTCAGATCACGAGCAAGGTGGATGACTCTCAAAGACTCTCGCGCCACTCTCAACGGCACGAGGAATCTCCTAAGCAAACTCTTGGACACCTCGACTCCGGGTGGACTGAGGTGATGGTCTCTCAGATGCCGGATTGCCAACTTCTCGTTTGAATAGATGGTATAGGTCTGGCAAGTAGTGCAATTATGCTGCACTTCAGAGGCGTTCAAGATGTGTCGCATACTCGGGGTACGCCGCTCAGGAGGCAGCTCGCAAATTATATACGATTCGCTACTTGCAGAGGACAATCCCAACAACTTGCCTTTGGACCAGATATCTTCTGACGTTGTGGCAGAGAGTGGCGCGGCTCCCGTTCTCACGTCTATTTTTTCCTCGCCGTGAACTGACTCTACGATCTGCTCTCTGTCAGCAATACGATCCGGCGTTGCGTCGTCTTGTGACAGCATACATGACTAATCTCTAGTATCGCTCCGTAGCATTTCCTAATGACAATGTGAGCGTCGATATCTCTAGTCGTAACGCCTCGATAAGATAGTGAATTGCCTGGAACACCTCTCTTAGGTTCTGTTTGGCTTCCTCTCTCTGTTGTGTTGGTGAGATGGGACCGGCGTCGGAATCTGACAGTCCTGAGAAAGACGAGCCTTCAAACGACCTGAAGCCTTTGATTTTTTCCTTGACATCGGCATATGATGCCTCGGGCGAGCTTGAGAATGCGTGCAATCCGAGGGTATCCGGGCCTAGCACAAGGCCCATCTCGCTGGCGAGATTTGTTAGAGTATGTGGCTTGGTCACATTTGAGAGCAGATAGTCTAGGATCTTGTAGACTTCAAGCTGATGCGACGTATCAGCTGTAGGTGATTGATCAGGCATATCCCACGCCAGAAATGGTGGAGTATTTTCGTATCTTGGAAGTCCTAATAGGTCATCGTCCAAAACCGTCATGCTTCTCTTGATTCCAGCAGGGGAGATTCCATGACTCGGCTTGGTACGGCGTCTCGGTGTCGAGGTTTCTCGGACGTTTTGGGCATCTTGGCCATCCTCAATCTCTTCTCCTGAAGGCCGGGTGTCGTCATCCCTACGGCTCCCATGCACAGTTTCTCCATTCGCGGCCAGCGTCAAATAGAGGCAACCTTGGGTTTCCCGGAACTGCATCCATTCATCAGCGGAGAAGACCTTACCATTGCGGGTAACAAAATCCAGTGGTTGGAGACTAAATAAGTCGTAAGATTTATGAAGCTGGTTCATTATGGCGGCGGAAAAGTCCTAAGAATAAAATGAGATGAGGAATCAGCGCAGAGTCACTTCAAACGCACAAAATAAGTCATTGTTGCCTCAACGGGCAGGGTGACTATCTTGCCATCAGGAAGCTGTATCTCGACAGATAGTTCACTGCCCGCATGCAAGCCATCGTCCCTCTCCAATAACATGGTGTCTCCGCAAAGTTCACTTTCGTTCAGATTTCCATAGGAAAAAACAGCTAACAACGGGAGATTAGAGATGGTCAGATAGTTTGAAGTACGAAGACAGACCAGAACCTATGGTCAAGATCCAGACATTGTTGACCCAGAGTGCTTGTCGGTTTCGGCGGCCCTCATGTTTTAAAAAGATCTGGTCGCGGTCTCGCTGTGCCTGACCGCCGAAATTGCTGACGGCATGATACAGAGGTCGCGACGGGTGCGATTTCTTTTCACGCAGCATCTTCTCAGTGAAAAGAACTAGCTTACTAGTCTTAAAATACGGCACTGATACAAACACAGCCGACTCCTTATCGTTGCCATGAGATCCTCCATCGCATCGGAGAATGGTCCCAGAGCGAACATATCCCCCTTGTTGAGGACCGTGATGAGACTGAACTCGTTGCAACAGGCCTGTGGCAGCAGCAAGTGGCATTCCGAGTCGGTCAAGTTCCCTAATGCAAATGTGCTGTGATAGATTAGTAGACGGTAAAAGCTGCTATGCTGGTATCATGCATACCTCAAATTCGACAAAATCCATTGTCCTTCTTTGTACGTGACTTGATACAAATTAGAATATTTGCCAAAATTGAGTGAAGACTAGCTGAGAAAACTAACACCCAATGGATAGACGGGCTATTCAATACAGCTACATTAGGCTCGGCCGCACTGCCGTCAGGTAGTCTACCTTGTTGCGATGTGGGATTGTCGGAGAACAGGAGACGTATCTGCCTTGACGCAAAAGCTCACAGTGTCTTCTTCTCCATCGTACGACTGCGCGGAATGGATTTGGATTGCTCTTTCCCTCTCGTTCGCTGTAAGCGGCAGCTTTGGAAAAGTGGCCGCTCGTCGAATACGCATCTGAGAGGAGAGCTGGCCAGTCGTAGAAGGAACCGAAAAAATAGAGCGAATATGCTTGGTGGGAAGGGGTCGATCCCGGGCTTGTGGGATTGATGCTGATGTGCTTGTGCTATGGTGATGAGAAGTATCAGAAGAGATACTTCTTACATCATCCATGGTCTTTGGTCTGCGCTGGGGCACATTGATAAATTCAGTTTCCACGTGCGTGCTTCTCGTTATGTCGTTTGCCCTAGTAGTCGTTGTGCTCTTTCGTATCTGCTCGGGGTCACGAAAAGGCGAAAGAATCCTCTTGGACGGCATAGCGCCAGACTCGAGAGAGAAATGACGCTCGATTCCGGAGGAATTCATAGCTGGTGGTGAGACATGCCTGTCTGCCGGCGAAACATCGACGATGAACGGCTCAGGCACTTCCTTGGGCTGGTGATCTTCATTCGGTTTCCTGGCATCACTAGCCGCCTGAGGCAAGCTTTCTGATTCCTTGCTTTCGTCCAATAAGTGCATTTCAATGGCCATGCCCGGTTTAATGAGGCGATCCCATAAGTGTCGGGGAATTGGCCAGCCATCCTCAAGGCATAGCTGATACCGTCCCTGAACAACCATTTGATAGATTGTGTCCATTTGGTGAGAAAGAGCCCTGACCAAGGTGTCGATGCCCTCTTGTGTCCTGGCCAGCTTCCAGGGGAACGAGAAACGGCGGCCAACGCAGTCGCGAAAGTAGATTGGCTCAGGTTCGGCATCATCTTCTGCCACGGAGGCTGTCTCCTGCTGGTCATGGTTCTCGTCGTCCGAGTCCGGGGACGGGGAACGGTCAGGCCCAGGCCCAGGCCAGGGCCCGCGTCCTTGACGGACGGGCTGGCATTGACGCTCGCTTCTTCTGTGATAGACATTGGGGCCTGGTGCGAACTCGACAGGGCAGCGTTCTCAGCCTCTTGCGTCGATGAAGGCGTTGGCCCCGGCGTCGACGCTGCCGTGGATTCTGCCATAGATGTCGCCATCATCTGGCGAGGCGGGTGGGCATGACAGCAGATGGCCCTTGATACATGACAGCGTGGCCGACAAGAAAGGGAGAGGGCCAGGACAAGGCTGAGGACACCAACCCATGTTGCATTTGAAGTGATGCTGGTAAGAAGCTGAGCCTGACTAACGTTGCAGGTCTGCATGAGATGTCATGTGAGGTTCAAGTCAACACCTGTAGCAGCCCACTAAGTCACCTATACAGAGCTCCTCAGGGCAGTTCTCCGCCGCCTTGGTACAGCGTTCCACTGTGCTACAATCCCCAAAAGTAGTTATAACCCTAAAAAAAAAACCCAAGAAATGGCTAGAGGCATGAGCATATTAAAAGAAAAGAAAAACGCTTATATAGTCAGAGGCAAGCTGTCATCATGTACCTGGCTCACGTTACCGCGTGTCCCTCGATCTTAGGGCCTGGCAGGACCTGGTGGGTGGGCGATCTAGGTAGTTACAGGGCGTAGAGATCCGACTCGTACCTAAGCACCACGCCCAAGCTCTCACCTCTGGGCGCCGTAGGCTATAAGCATAGGTGACGACTGCCCTATAACATCCGCTATTGGCAATTGCTAATAGTGGAAACCCTGTGGAAAACGAGGAATAAACCACCAAATCTTTTGGTTACAAGAAATAGCAAACACCAAGTAGATGCAGGGACCCGATCATACCATAATTTTTTGATACACAGTAGAACCGACCGGCTTCGTTATAATTAGACCTCGAAATGACACAAGTTAAAAACAGACAGCCAAATTTAATGCGATCAAATCGATCATTTTATATAATATACAGTAGCAAGTACTATACATGTATGCTGTTTTAACATGTACGGTTGCTTACATCGAGGGACTTGGTGTTCGTCCCATGGTCATATGGCGTAAGTGATATCAACAACAGTGGTTTTTGTCAAGACATTTCCATAACATTTTGCTCGGCTTCTTCTCGCCATAAATATGTGCAATTCACAGGTATGCCCCTGGTACATTGTTCTTCGCCCACAGCGTCTCCCCAGCACTCCTCCGCGGTGGGGGGACCAAACCATTGATCCTCCACAGCCGCCTGTCTGTCTCATCAATGTGAATCTCCCAGTCATAATCCTTAAAGAGCGGTTCGATTTTCTCGATGAATGAATCCATTGCTTTGAGACGCACTTGGTCGTCATCGTCTATCTTGCCAGCGATATGGTCCACCGTGAGGCGGATGAATGGCTTGTCAGGCCTCGTCTCGCCGCCCACCCACATATTATTCACTGGCACCTGGATGAACTGGACGTTCACATAGAACTTTGGCATGCCAAATGAGACATATTTCTCAGTGATGGACTTGGCCAGTGCTCCCTTTTCCTGGTCGGTGTTGAATGTCGTCGGGGGGTGGTAGACAATCCAGAGAGGCATCGCGACGTGATGTGCTTTGGCTGAGAAGAGATTTTTCAGTGAGCATGTGACTTAGAAGAAATGGAATAAACCGATGGTGCAGTTAATGATGAGTGGCGTTTGCTCTGGCGGCGTATCTTGCTTCCTCACGATGTTAGTGTTTACTGGAACGAAATTGCAAAGGGTTCCCAGGAGATATAAAACACGCAAAACTTGCCGATGAGGCAAAGACAATATTCCCCTCATCGGCAGCACGAATTCATCTATTTTTGCATCGCAAACGACCAATGATAAACATACAGATGGCGTGTTCATTATGTACGATTTTACTGATTAGTGATCTTGTCTCGTGTAGAATACGAATATGATACGACGCATGATGAGAAATTACGACAGACTGCTTCACTTGACTCAGACGTTTCTGTGGACTTTCGTAGTGTTAGCCTCACGGACTTTAACACTTTCTGGCCCCGATATGCGGACAGAGGGAGGACTAAGCATCCAAACCGAGGCTCGAGTGATTAGTGATCAATGATTTCATGCTTTGCATGCCTTTGCATGCATTCTGCAGTATCAGAAATCAATTATATTTTCACCCAAGAGTATTCTAAGGGAACCTGTTACTTTGCTGAAAAGTGGAAATACCAAACACGTAACCAATATGTTGGTCGGTTTCTTCATGGCCTTGCCAAAGAAAAGAAATGGCTGCAATGCATCATCTAGCGCCAATTAATTCCAATGTCAATTTACGTACAACGATGCAATGCTTTCAGCCGTAATCTGTTTCAGCGTGTTCCATGAAAAACATTCCTCTTTAGATGGGTGCGGCTTTGCCTCTTGGTTACCAGCTTCCCTGATGCGTTTCTAAGCTACTCCTCTCGGCGTCACCATGCTCAGCCATCTTCTTGGAATCCATGTTTCTTATGCTGGACTTTGAACGACAACTAACGATGGACCAAATAAATAATGACACTTACAAATCATCCAGTTTGCGTGTTCGCCGCTTCAACCCGATACATCTGGACCAACAATCGACGCAAACCACATCTACCACCACAACGAATCCGTACTCCGTAATAAGTCATTTTTGAGTTAATTCCAATTTGTTCCGCTTGCACCCATTCCGTATCAATACCACGAGTTAAGGTGTGGCGACCCAGTATGGCGTACTCGCTGGCTCCACCACTTACAAACTATTCTTCGTCGTCTTTATATAAAAGCTGTGCCATCCACGATATGTGATCAATATCCTCTTCCCTCACGAATCTGCTACAAAACGTTCAATGAAACTTGACTGCCAACCAATCATGACGAAAGAAACCATCTTCATCACCGGAGCCACAGGCTTTATAGGCTCACAAGTCGTAGTCTCTTCCCTCAGCGCAGGCTATCGTGTCCGTCTCAGTGTCCGCAGGGTGGCGCAAATCCACCGTCTGGAGGAGATATTCTCCAAATCATCAGATATTGAATACGTGGTCATTCCCGACTTGACCAAATCAGAGAACTACGAAAGTTCTCTCACCGGTGTTGACTATGTGTTCCATATTGCGTCTCCAATGCCGGGCACAGCGTCGGACCTGCAAACGGGCTTCATCAATCCTGCCGTGAACGGAACCACAGCCATCCTCGATGCAGCCCTTTCGAAGCCAAGTATAAAGAAGGTGATCATCATGGCCTCTATCCTCTCCTTGGCCCCCCTTTCTCTGCTGAGAACTGGCGAACCACGACTTGTCAAAGGTAAGCAGCTCGCCATAGAGACAGGACATCAAAAATCGTTGACCAAAAACAGGCAACACTGGGCAGAAAGTCCCTCTAGATCTTGAGGCTCTCCTCTCAAATGAGTCTCTAGGCAACGGTCCTAAATACCAAATCTCCAAAATCCTCGCCCATCAGGCATCTCGCGACTGGGCGGGCGGCCAACAACCCTCACTTCATACTCGCCTCCATGCACCCAACCTTTGTCCTCGGCCCCAGTCTAATACAGACATCCGCTCAGGAAGTCGATACGATTAATGGCTGGTTTCTCGAATCTCTCCGCTCAGGGACCCCGCTTTATGCTTCTGTTTTGGTTGACGTAAGGGATGTTGCGGACGCATTTGTCAAGACCATTTCCGCAGACGTGGCCAGCGGGACTGAGTTTATTCTTTCTGGGCCAAAGTTCACATGGAAAGATGTCATTGAGTTTGTGAAAGAGGAGTACCCAGAGGAAGAGGTGAAACTACAGCCCCCGGAGAAGGATCCATTTGAAGTAGATGTTTCTAGTGCGGAAGAAGTGCTGGGAATGAGATGGAGGAATACGAAGGATACCATTCGCAATTTCAAGCAACAGCAACGATTGTTTAGATGCTGAGAAATAGATGAGTATATTTTTGGAGGGGGGATTTGAAATATAGTCAGTGTTGTTCGACGCTTCTTTTCTATGCTATAGCATTATCTAGAAGGTAACTAGAGTTACAAAGGCATCACTATGAGACTGATGCATCTAAGATAGATGTGTCTTTTCTTGCTGGCATGCGTATGTCCAGAACATACCACTTCTCTGCAATATCTCGGGTGGGAATAGATCCCGATGCATTATGTGTAGCCACTACCTGCCTATTGTGATATATTCAGATCTACACCAAGAGCAAGCTAAAATATTGCAAGAAAAATTAGCATAGTGAACGTGCCATTTCCCCTAGCTTCGGATTTATGAGCGCCCGATGTTCACGAAGGCGGCTTTGCCTCTAGTGGGATTGGATCCCGATCAGCGAAACATGACTTTTCCTTTCGCGGTATTTACAAATCCAAACTATAGCTAAGGGGCTTATTATAGTAAAGCTAGGTGTCTACTGGGCTATGGCGGTACGGTTACTATTATGTGAGGAGGTTGTGGAGGCAAGTTGGGAGTATGACTTGGCAAAGTTGCATGCCTTGATGATAATTGAGTTTCTCCTGATTCCTAAACGGCAAAGTGCTTAGGCAAGGTACTGTGAGCGTTGTTAAACTGCGAAATATCCCGTAGCAGGCTTTGCCACCGCGTCGATATTCCCTCTGTCGAAGCAGGAGACCCTTTGACTGCTAGACGGGAATGGGGAGTATGCGCAAGTAGCGTAGGTTTTCCAATGGGATGCGCTACTTCACAGATCCCACCACAGCTGGAACAAGGGAGACGCCGCCCTCTACATAATGTTTATATGAAGAATGCCCTGGATGCGGTCCTGAGATGTGTTGTTAGCGTGGCCGACTTGTCCACCAAGTACATACAGTATCTACATGCAGCCTCCGGGGAAGAATATGAATTAAACCTATACAGGAAAGAGAAGACTTTTCACAAATTGACTACACAAGCCCGCTCTTTGACTTTCCCATCGTCATGGTTCAAGCTGGCAGTCGCGCAGAGTTGGCCGACAAGATGCCAACGAAGCGCGTATCGTATCGCATCACATCGTCTGCACTACAAGATCGAGGCGTATGTTCCATGAAGCGCACCAAAACTCCCCATCTATGAAAGACCTTGCGAGCGTGCATCTTCACATGCTTTCAGCAGAGGATACGTTGGTCTTTTGCTCCTCAAGTGTCACAAGATACGGTGAAATCTCGACTACGGCCTTCTCCCCGGTATGGTTGGAAAGGTGCTTCTCCTCCTCGAACACCAAGTACGTACGTAAACTCACAATCGGTACGTTATGACGTCGGCACTCCCGCAGTAGGCATTCAGACCCTCAGTCCAAGCACGGATATCCCATAATGCGGCCGCTCGCCAAACCAATGGACAGCCGTGGTCTACGACTGGCACATCTCGTCAAACCCGCTCCATTTGCAGGTTCCATTTACAGGCAGCTGAGTGGGACAGCGCGTTACCAGAGCCGAATCTCATCCGCTGTAGAGACGGGCCTTGGCCGCTGATTAGCGCGCAGCACGCCGCCCTAGTGGCCCACTTCGACGCCTCGGCGATCTCCCAGGCACAGCGCGAAGAATGCACCATGGTGTCATGACTAGAATTGAATCTTCAAAAGAATACAAGAATTTACTGTGTTCGCAATAAAGCTAATACTAGGCAACAACCTACACCAGCTCCTTCCATGATACGCCGCGTCGGCCCAAACCGGCAATCAGTCGTCTTCCATCTCTATTAGGCATGGCACCTGCACGCACAAGCGCCGTTTGGACACGACGATGCGCTTCACCCTGGAGATGATGGGCACGTCCATACGACTGGACCCATTTGCGCGAGGCGTCCTTCCCGTCTTGAAGTAGCATCCATGACATGGTCGGCACAGGGAAGACAGGATCTACGGGGGAACCGCACATCTGTCGGTCGTCCCGGCGGATTTGGCGGATCGTGGGCAAACATAAGATGGCCCTCTTCGCCCATCCCGATACACGACACTTTGCACACACGAAGACGACACAGATGTTGGCTGAGTGACGTGAAGGCGACAATAGTGTTCCTTTTGCTCGTTGCATACTTTCCATTGTCTTCTCCCAGTTTTGCCGACGTCTCGCGAGGTTGCTCCCATTTCCCAAGGCAGCTCTCATATCTCTCATCATGAAGGTCGCGGCAGCTGTCCTGCTTGGACTTGCGTCCACCGCCGTCTGCGTGCCTAACAAGGCCAGCCCCAGAGTCTCCCACAGGCCAGACAGCCACTGGGACTTCATCGTCCGCGGTGACGAAGCCAGGCAGGGTATTTCGGAGAGGAGCGCCAGCTATCTCGCCGACTACAGCCTGCGAGGCAAAGCAGTCGATCCCTCCTCCTTGGGCGTCGATACCGTGAAGCAGTTCAGTGGGTATCTGGACGATGCTCAGAAGGACAAGCATCTATTCTACTGTGAGTTTGCCGAATACGCCCCCCAACTTGCCCCCCCCCCGTCTTGCCCCCCCGTCTGCTCTGCCGACGTTCGAGGCTGACTTGCCGCTAGGGTTCTTCGAGTCTCGCAACGACCCGGCCAAGGATCCCGTCATCCTCTGGTTGAACGGTGGCCCCGGCTGCTCCTCCATGACCGGCCTCTTCTTTGAGCTTGGGCCTGCCACGGTTACGCAAGACCTCAAAGTTGTCCGCAACGACTTCTCCTGGAACAACAATGCCAGCGTGATATTCCTCGACCAGCCCGTCAACACCGGCTACTCTTACGGCCACGGCGTCAACACCACCGTCGCCGCTAGTAAGGACATTTATGCTCTCGTCAGCCTCTTCTTCAAGCAGTTTCCCCAATACGGCAAGCAAGACTTTCACATTGCTGGCGAGTCATACGCTGGACACTATATCCCCCAGGATGCTGCCGAGTTTCTCTCCCACGAGGATAGCAACATCGACCTCAAGAGCATACTGATCGGGAACGGCATCACCGACGCCTATACCCAGTATCCCGAGTATGTCCCGACGGCCTGCGGTGGTGGCGGACGACCAGCCGTCTTGAACGCGACCACCTGCAACCAGATGAAGGAGGCCGTCGCCGGTTGCCAAGAGGCAATTCAGCAATGCTACGACAGCCTTGACGACGGCACCTGCCTCGCCGCCGGGGATGCCTGCGGCGGTGTCGAAAACCCTTACTACGACTCCGGCCTCAACCCATACGACGTCCGCAAGAACTGCGAGGGCAACAGTGGCCTCTGCTACCGCGGCATGGAATACGTGCGAGACTACCTCAACAAGGATGACGTCAAGGAGGCCCTCGGCGTGGAGGTGCAGTCCTTCTTGAACTGCAACGACGACATCAACAACAACTTCTGGGATACGGGCGACATGATGAAGCCCTTCCACCGCAACGTGCCTGGCATCCTGAAGAAGATTCCCGTGCTCATCTACGCCGGCGATGCCGACTTCATCTGCAACTGGCTCGGCAACGAGGCATGGACCAACGCGCTCGACTGGCCGGGCCACGATGCATTCAACAATGCCGCAACGAAGAACCTCACATATACGTCCAGCGACAGCGCGGCTTACGGGACGGTCAAGTCGGCGCAAAAGCTTACCCTTGCTCGCATATTTGACGCGGGACACTTGGTGCCTATGGATAAACCAGAGCCCATCCTAGACCTGGTGAACCGCTGGATCGGAGGAGAGTGGTCTTCTTGAGATGGAGACTCGACATGACGAGAGGGTTCATTGCGCTTCAGATGATGGCTTGATGTATTCCTCGGGGTTCGCGCGCTGCACAGTCAATTCGCGTTATTGGAAGGCGTGGGCGCGTTTGTATGGCTATTCTTAGTATAACTATGATGCAGATTTTCTGTCTACAGGGGCTTGTGCCGTGTTGTTTCGACCCTAGTGATTCACGTGCTAGCACCCTGCCTCCACATCCTTCCAAGAATAGCCAACCCACGGCTATGTCGCTGTCGGATTTTATCCACCAAGTTGCCTACAGAGTATTCTCCGTTGAGTTGTTTGATAAATCAATGTAGCACTAGTCAAGCAAAAATGCTCCCTCCACGAAGCACAAGCAGGATACATTCATTCAGCCTGCTCCCCACACCCACCAGATGCGGCCAGTTGTCATATCCAAGATCAAAAGTCCCTCTTAAAACCGAAAGTACTCAGGGGGGGGTTAAAGAAAAGATGGCCAGGAGAGGCATGCGAGCCAACTTTTTGGCCTGTTCTGGTTGTTATTTTAAGCCCACTACAATTTACAAGAAATAGTAAAAAGATCAAGAAAATAAGAGCATTAAAGGGATAGCCTGGATATTGCAAGGCATCAGAGGAGTATGCCAGGGATCGCGTAGAAATATCATTGCAAGGTCAACTGCCAGTTATCCTCAATTGCCCAATTGGCCGTGTTTCATTTGACCCTGGGATGGGGGAGTACCTACGCCGTGCATGCCCGCCCCAACTGCTGCCCCCAATCCCCTTATCGCGCATTAGCTAAGGCAAAGTCACCACCACGCCACAACCGGAGAAAAGTACAGATCGCGACTCAGTTGGTGGCAACCAGGCAATTTTTCTGGTCGTCAGCTCATCCCTTTCACGACAGGAGCCCCCGTAGCCGTCGGCCATTCATCACCCCCAGGCTACCGACGACTTCTCTCCTTTCCCTAATTCTCCTTCTTCCACCAGTCTCTTCCGCTCTGGTTGATTCGTCGCTTCTCTTGACCCCCGAGAACCCCGTCTTGGCAGGCTGTCCTCGGCTGCCGTCGTCAACCAGCAGTCATGGCGCCTCTGGTCGACGAGCCGCAGATTCAGGGCGCTGAACTCTTGCGCCCCCTCGCGTTCCATTTCCACGCCTACGTCTGGCCCTTTGTCATCATCTGGCCCGTTTTCCTGCGATACTACCTGACCCCCGACCTCTACGAAAAGTACATTGGTGCGCCCGAGTGGACGTTTGTCTGGTGCGGTGCCATTGTCACCGTCCAGTCTCTCGTCTGGCTGAGCACCCACTGGAGTGTCGCCCTCGATGCGCGCTTCACTGCTTCCAAGGTCGACAATGTTCAGGATGCGAGACTGATCAAGGTTTTGCCCGTTGCCAACGCTGGCTCGGCCGAGATTTGCAAGTTGGTTCGCGACAAGGTGCGTTTGCTGTGTGATGGGGGGGGGGGGGCGCGGAACAGTCGGCTCTTTTGAGTTTTCAACGGACATGACAATATCTCTTCCTTGGCGACTATACACTGACACTTGGCATGCAAACACTAGGCTGGCGGGAAGACCAATCTGTCATTCCTGTTCCAGAAGCGCCGCTTCCTCTACAACCCCGATACCAAGTCGTTTGCCACCCTCAAATACGCCATTGACGTCGAGCCCAAGCCCACCATTGGCCAGTTCCTGTCCTCTCGCGGTATCGACAAGCAATCCGAACTCACGCGTCTTGAGCAGCACTATGGCTCCAACACGTTCGATATCCCCGTGCCCACCTTCACGGAACTCTTCAAGGAGCATGCCGTTGCTCCCTTCTTCGTGTTCCAGATCTTCTGCGTTGGCTTGTGGATGCTCGACGAATACTGGTACTACTCGCTCTTCACTCTCTTTATGCTCGTCGCTTTTGAGAGCACCGTTGTTTGGCAGAGACAGCGAACCCTCGTCGAGTTCCGTGGCATGAGCATCAAGCCTTACGACATGTGGGTCTACCGTCTTAACAAATGGATCGAGGTCCAGAGTGACGCCCTTCTCCCTGGAGACCTCGTCTCGATCAACCGAACAAAGGAAGACAGCGGCGTCGCTTGCGACATGCTCCTCGTCGAGGGTACGGCTATTCTCAACGAGGCTATGCTTTCTGGCGAGAGTACGCCTCTTCTCAAGGACTCTATTCAGCTGCGTCCCGCCGATGCTGCGATTGACGCCGAGGGCCTAGACAAGAACGCCTTCCTCTGGGGCGGCACCAAGGTTTTGCAGATCACCCACGGCAACCCCGAGCAGGAAAAGCCCAAGCTCGCTTCCGGCGTTCCTACACCACCTGATAACGGCGCCATGGCCATTGTCATCAAGACTGGTTTCGAGACTTCTCAAGGCAACCTGGTTCGCACCATGATTTACTCCACCGAGCGTGTGTCGGCCAACAATTTTGAGGCTCTCCTGTTTATTCTTTTCCTGCTCATCTTCGCAATTGCCGCTTCGTGGTACGTCTGGGACGAGGGCGTCAAGAAGGACCGCAAGCGCTCCAAGCTCCTGCTGGACTGTGTCTTGATCGTCACCAGCGTCGTCCCTCCCGAGCTGCCCATGGAACTGAGCCTGGCGGTCAACACCAGCCTTGCTGCCCTCTCCAAGCTCGCCATTTTCTGCACCGAACCCTTCCGCATCCCTTACGGTGGACGCATCGACATTGCGTGCTTCGACAAGACTGGCACACTCACCGGTGAGGACCTGGTTGTTGAGGGTATTGCCGGCCTCGGGTTGGGCCATGCCGAAGTCGAGGATACCGTCGAGGCAGATGGAGCCCACTCCAAGATCACCCCTGTTAAGGAGGCGGGCCTGGAGACCCAGCTTGTTCTTGCCACCGCGCATGCTTTGGTGAAGCTCGACGAAGGCGAGATTGTCGGTGACCCCATGGAAAAGGCTACTCTCTCCTCCCTAGGATGGGGCCTCGGTAAGAACGATGTCCTGGCTAGTAACAAGAGCGGCTCCATCATTGGCACTGTTCAAATCAAGCGTCGCTTCCAATTCTCGTCTCTCTTGAAGCGCCAGAGCTCTGTGGCCATGGTACACGGTAACAACCACAAGACTGGGCAAAAGATCAAGGGCACATTTGTCAGTGTCAAGGGGGCACCCGAGACCATCATGAAGATGCTGGTGGAGGTCCCCACCAACTATGAGGAGACCTACAAGTACTTTACCCGCAAGGGTTCTCGTGTTCTTGCCCTGGCGTACAAGCAGCTGACCAACGACTCTGAGCTTGGTTCGTCCAAGATCAACGACTTGAAGCGTGAAAAGGTTGAAGCTGATCTCACTTTTGCTGGATTCTTGGTTCTGCACTGCCCTCTAAAGGAGGATGCTCTCGAGGCCGTTCAGATGCTGAATGAGAGTAGCCACCGTGTCGTCATGATTACTGGAGACAACCCGTTGACCGCCGTCCATGTGGCGCGTGAGGTTGAGATTGTGGACCGCGATGCGTTGATCTTGGACGCCCCCGAAGACAACGTCGGCGGACAGCAGCTTGTATGGAAGAGCGTCGACGACAAGATTGTTATTCCTGTGGACCCCTCCAAGCCTATTGACCCCGAAATCCTCAAGACCAAAGATCTCTGTGTTACCGGGTATGCGCTCGCCCAGTTCAAGGACAAGGACGGCTGGTGGTCTCTGCTCCGCCACACTTGGGTGTATGCTCGTGTTTCTCCCAAGCAAAAGGAAGAGATTCTCCTCGGGCTCAAGGGTATGGGCTACTACACGCTCATGGCTGGTGACGGTACCAACGACGTGGGTGCCCTGAAGCAGGCGCACATTGGTATTGCTCTTCTCAACGGCACCAAGGATGATTTGACCAGGATTGCCGAGCACGCTCGCAACACCAAGATGAAGGAAATGTACCAGAAGCAGGTCGAGCTCATGAGGCGCTTCAACCAGAAGGACCCCCCGGCTCCCCTGATGATTGCCCATCTCTATCCTCCTGGCCCATCCAACCCCCACTACACAAGGCCATCGAGCGTGAGGCTGAGAAGAAGGGTGTCACCGCGGAGGAGTATGCCAAGGCCCAAGGACACCCAACCGAGGTCATCACCTCGCCCGCTGCTCAGAACCTCATCGCCAATGATCCACGGTCCGCCCGCCAGGCCGAGGCCGCCAAGAAGGCTGCTGGCTTCGCTGATAAACTGGGTTCGGCCATGATGGATGTCGAGATGGACGACGAGCCTCCTACGCTCAAGCTCGGCGATGCCTCAGTCGCGGCGCCTTTCACTTCCAAGCTCCGCGATGTCATGGCCATCCCCAACATCATCCGACAGGGCCGCTGCACGCTCGTCGCCACCATCCAGATGTACAAGATCCTCGCCCTCAACTGTCTCATCAGTGCTTACTCCCTGTCGGTCCTCTACCTCGAGGGCATCAAGTTTGGTGACACGCAGTATACCATTAGCGGCATGCTCATGTCCGTCTGCTTCTTGAGCATCTCTCGGGCGCGTGTCGTCGAGGGACTCAGCAAGGAACGCCCCCAGCCCAACATCTTCAACGTGTACATTATTGGTTCTATTCTGGGACAGTTTGCCGTGCACATCGTGACCCTCATCTACATTGCCCGTCTCTGCGACAGGATTGAACCGTAAGTGACTCCTCACCTGCTCCGTCAAGAACGTGACACTAACACCACGGCACAGGCGCGGCGGCGATGTCGATCTCGAGGCCGAATTCGCGCCCTCGCTCCTCAACTCTGCCGTCTACCTCCTCCAGCTCATCCAGCAAATCTCCACCTTCGCCATCAACTACCAAGGCCGACCTTTCCGCGAGGCCCTGTCCGAAAACAAGGGCATGTTCTACGGCATCGTCGGTGTCTCCGCCCTCGCCTTCGGCTGCGCACTGGAACTCGTCCCCGAGATCAACGAGGGCATGAAGTTCGTCAAGTTCACCGAGGAGTTCAAGACGAAGATGACCATCGTCATGGTGATCGACTACGTCGCCTGCTTCGTGATTGAGAAGGTCCTCAAGCAGCTCTTCAGCGACTTCCGCCCCCGTGACATCGCGGAGCGCCGCCCCGAGCAGCTGGCCCGCGAAGCTGCACGCAAGGAGAAGATTGCGCTGCAAAAGGCCGCTGAGGAGGAGCAGAAGAAGCGCGAGAAGGCCGCCGAGCTGGAACGCCAGGTTGAGGAGCGCAGGAGGAAGTTTGCGGAGTGGAGGGCGCAGCGCCAGGCTGCATAGGGCGGGCGTTGTGGCGTGAGTCGGAGGAGTGTTTCGTGTTACCAAGCTAGATTCATGGTGATGTGTAATATGCGATGAAGATAGATGGGGAGGCAAAATGATAGAGTAGACTAGTCATGTGTACAGTTGACAGGAACTAAATATGCTGATCTATGTTGCTGTTCATTTTAACGTGACGAAGGAACAAAGTCCAGATCGAGGGCGCCACATGGGACCCTTTCCGTACACATCACATCACATTGCTAAAGCCGGCATCATTACAGTCGCCTGGAAATCGACATGACGGCACGACTGAGACGTATTTACAGTGATACAAGGACTCGATTGAAGTCTATGGTAGTTTGCAGAACAGAGGAATTAAAAATCATACCTTCTTCTCCCATTCACAGAAACAAACCGTAGCAGAGCAACTAAAGTCCCGGCTGCACACAGCAAAAAAAAACCCTCCCTCGCTAGATTATAGCCAGGGCAGGCATCTCCTCCGTTTTTCATACACGATCCTCCTTGGAATCTTCTTCATCATACATGAGTCACGGGGTGACGTGCTTATTTGCCGGGGTTCTCGGCAACGAAAGCGACACCCTTCTCAATGTTCTTCTTGAGGTCGCCGAGGCAGGCCTCGATCAGCTTCTCCTCATTGGCGTCGACCTTGCCGATGGGCAGGATCTTGCTGACACCCTCGGGGCCGAGCTCGACGTTGGTGGAGAAGAAGTCGACGCCCTGGTCCTTGTAGAGGGGAGAGTCGACAAAGGTGGGCTCAATGACGCCCTTCTCGCCGTCGGCGGCGCGGAGGAGGGACTCGGCCATGCGGGCACCGGCCATGGCCATGGAGAGGGTGGCAGAGCCAGCACCGTCCTTGGCCTGGACAACCTCGTCACCGCCGAACTGGACGCGCTTGACGAGCTCGGCGTTGGAGGTCAGGTCGGGGTGGTTGCTCTGGCTGAAGAGGGGCACAATGGTGACGCCAGAGTGGCCGCCAACGACGGTGATGTTCTCGTCCTTGGGGTCAGTCTTCTTGATCTCGGCGACGAAGCGGCTGGCGCGGACAACGTCGAGAGTGGTGACGCCGAAGAGGGTCTTGGGGTTGTAGACACCGCGGGCCTTGAAGATCTCGGCGACGATGGGGACGGTAGAGTTGACCGGGTTGGAGATGACCAGGACCTTGGCCTTGGGGGCAGACTCGGCAACGGCCTTGGCGAGGTCGCGGACAATGGAGGCGTTGGTGTTGAACAGGTCGTCACGGGTCATGCCGGGCTTGCGGGGGACACCGGCGGGGATGAGGACGATCTCGGAGTCCTTGAGGCACTCGGCCAGGCCGGAGGGAGTGGGATCGTAGCCCTTGACGGTGGAGTTTGTGTTGATGTGGGAGATGTCGGCGGCGACACCTGCACGGGGGTTAGCATGTGGTGATGCAGGGCGGCGAGAACAAGCAAAGAGTTTGTTGGGGGAAGCATCATTTTGTGGCTTGGTGGTTAAACGCGGTTGATGCTGCCTTCCAAGAAAATGGAATTGACGACGGGAAGCCGTCACTGCACGACGAGCTGGGCTGAATGGATGCAAATTGACGGGATGACATACCAGGTCCGAGACGGATATCATAGAGGGCGAGGTTGGTGACACGGGGGTTGAGCTTGAGCAGCAGGGAGAGAGGCTGGCCGATACCGCCGGCGGCACCGAGGACGGCGACCTTGGAGAGCTTGAAGGGTGTCAGCAGGCATCACGGTGAGCGTCGAGGCGAATTGTCGTGATCCCGCTGCCGCGAGCTCCGATGCAGGAGAGGACACCGAGGCAAACGGCAGCACAGGAGAACGGCAGCAGCGACAAGGGGAAAGCTCAACGTACGTTGCGGGTGGAGGACGAGAAAGCCCGGCGCTGGATTCTGGCGGCGAACATGGTGGCTGTGGCTGCGAGGGCTGGTTGGAGTGCACGGGGAGGAGGTTCAATTGAGGAACAGGGAGAGTTGCTCTGTGTATGGGGAGGGCGAGAGCTGGCGATGTCTGGCTCGGGGGGTGTGGAGTTTTGAGGGAAAATGTTCGTCTTGCGCACGGGTTGGTTGCGAGGACGACAAAAAAAGAAGAAAAAGTGGGGACGGACATTCGGGATGTGGTGCAGGGTAGGCGGGTGGCCGTGGTCAGCGGTGCCAGGGGCCAGAGCGGCTTGGCTTCGGGGCCATGGGGATGGCTCGGGCGAGCGGCGTTGGGGCCCCCTCTGTCCATTGGGTACGAGACGGTGCTGGTGAGTTTTCGTCTGGAGCGTGGCTTTTGTAGGGGTGGTGGTTCGGAGGGGAGGCTGGATGCATCGTTGTGGCTATTGGTGTTGCTTGCAGCGATTTACGGGTCTGGCGATGTCGGCAGATGTGAGTGCTGCAGGATACTCGGAGGCGCTGCTCCTGAGCATGGGGAGCATCAGGGCCTTGGAGAGCGATACAATCTCCAGCCGTGGCTAGAAGAGCGGCACAGTTACGAATGGGGGGTCGTGTCAATGCCTCGCGCCCTTGCGAGCAGTATGCAGAAGTGTAGACCAGATAGAGAGCAGAGGCCACGTCTGCGTTGGAAGCTCATCCGTCATCCATCCCATGAGGGTATCTGAATATCTGCATTCTACGGCATCCAGCACGCCTACGAGCAGCCTCTACCCACACTCTGGCTCGTCTCCCGCCCCCGTGTGCCCGTATACGCCCCCGTCCAGGATCACGCCCTCGTTGTCGTCCAGGTTGTCCTGCACCCTCCTCCACCGCTTCTTCTCGCCCCGTCCCTGCAGCTCTGCCCCCTTCCCCTTGGCGTCAAACACCGGTCGCATCACCGCCCCGAGGAGCGGGTTGCCGCTGAAGGCCCCTCCGCCCCGTGTCCGGTTCCCTGTGGTCTCGCCGAGCACGGCCGCTCCTGGCGCCGGGGCGGCGGCGGCGTCGTCGTCTGATGACTCGGGTGTCTTGGGCCGCTCGACGGCCGCCATGCGCCTCACCACCTTGTTTCCCACCAGGTCGATGCTGAGGACCTGCGTCCTCTTCTCGTACTCGGGTCGAGCATTCCACTCAATCTCCCTCATCAGCTTCTGCTGCCGCTTCAGCTCCCGCGCTCGGTCCTCCGGCGTGGCCCACATGCTCCCCGTCCCGTTGATGGCTCCGCTGACGTCAAAGTCGGCTGCCTCGTCGCGCACCGTTGTTCGCTGCGCATTCTGGGCCTGGAAGTTGAGCAGCTTATCGCGGTGCTCGCGGGCCCTCGCCGCCGCCTCGGAGAGTGACGATCCTTCGTCTGCAGGGCGTGGCTGTGCAAACGGCGCGGGCTTCTTGGATACCTCCGCTCGGCGGTTCGTAGAGGCGTTCGCCGCCATGCGTTCGCGCCCTCGCTCGTCCTTGAGTTCCCTGACCATGGCCTGCACTTCGTCGGAGCTCAACAGCGGCGTCCCGCAGAACGTGCATGGGCCGAGGCCCTCCTTCATGCACACGACCTTGCCGCACGACAGGCAGTTCGGCGCCGCTCCCTGAAGCGGGTGCCTGGCCCCGACGCAGTTGCACTTTCTTGATGCCCTGTCGTCCAGCCCGGGGTTTGTCGTCATCTCGAGAGACCGGATGGCCGCGTCCAGGTCTGCCAATGCGGTGGACTGCCCCGCCATGGGTGTCCCTCCGGCAATGGACACCTTGGTCGTAGATGTAGGTTTCGGCGTTTGAGCTCCGCGAGCCGGGATTTGACTTGGGTTTCGATTTCGAGGGCACGTCTGATATCAAGCGTCCTGCCGAAGATGCATGTTGCTTGGGGGCCGTCTTGGCGGGCTGCGGCGCAGCCATGTTCACATGTACGCTACCGGCCGCGCGGGGTGGTGACGGGTGCCTTGATGCATTGTGACTGCCGGGTGTGCCTGTCCGCCTGGGCCCAAAGTCGAGGGAGTCGTCTTTCTTGTACGCCGTGCTCGCCGGGCCAGCATATTCGTCCAGCTTGCGCGCCTCTGGGGTGTGGATCCCCGCCTTCTTCTTCTTCGGCGCTCGCTTGGCTTTGGGCACTTCATCCGTTGTCGCAGGGGATGAGCCAGCTGCAGCTGGTGTGGGAGGCGCAGCGTTGGTAGGCGGCGGTTTTCGACGAGAGTTGAAGGACGAAATGAAGTCGACGGCGCTGGGGGAGTCGCCGAGCAGGTTGGAGAAGTGCTCGACTGCCTCGGTTTTAGAGAGCGTCGCGGCGTATTCGAGGACCTGTTTCAGGTCCTCCTCCGGCAGCGGAAGCAGGCGAGAGAGCTGCGCCAGAGACATGGCGCAGAGTTGTCGGATGTCTTGACAGAGTTGGAGGGTGAATGTCGTGGCGGCGGTAAGCTTGGGATCTGTGGAGGGGCAGTTGACGACGTCGTGTTGGTGCTCAAGCTACCCTGCACTTATGAGTCAGACGGCGAGGAAGTGAAAGTATTTGCAGTCTCTATGACAGTAAATGGTGTCTTGTGCTTGGAGCATTTTATTCATCTGAAAAGAAATGTCAATTGAAGTTTCCTCTGTTGGTCAACTTTTGCTAGGTGGCCATTCCTGCTTCGCCGCATCCATCAGCAGCGTACAGATAGATACTCTGGAGACTTTCTTAGGTTAGAACGGCATTTTAGTCATTGCTTCCTGAACTCGTATTGTGCTGCAACGAAGAGCTTGAATTGTAGAGCATTTCATGGTAACATTTTTAATCATCATCATAGTTGATACTCATCATAGTTAATACTAGACCATTACAGTAACATGGGTGTTAACACGATCCCTTCGGATATCCCCTCCTCACCCTCCATTCCTCCGCATTACCCTCAACCGCCCTCACCAACCCCTCCCTCCAGCCTCCCGCAGCATCTTCTTTCCACCCAATCTTACGCCCGAATTCCCAGAAGAGCCGGCTCTCTGCCCGAGCCCCGTCCGGGGCATCCAAGAGCCCAATCGCCAGATCCACGAGCTCCGGGCGGTCGTCCGCCGCGTAGAACACCGACGCGGAGCAGCGGGAGCAAAAGTATCGCTGCACGTCTGGCGAGCTGGCGTACATGGCAAGCGTGCCGAGCCGAGGATCGCGGTCCAGGCTGGACACTGCGGTTTTGAGATCGGGCGCCGTTTGCGGGAAGCGGGCTTGAGCGGCGCCGTCGTCGGGAAAGTCGATGTGGCGGAGGAGCGAGAAGGTCCAGTTGACAATGTCGGCGGCGAACATGTGCCGGCACGAGTTGCAGGCGTCAAAGCTGGCCACTGATTTATTTGTCGTTGGCTCGACAAAGAACGGTAGGTCCTGGCGAGCCATGGCTGCAAAGTAGGCGTCACTGCGACGCAGGACGAGGTCCACGCCTCTGCAGTGGCATTGGATAGGGACATCGTCGGGTCCGAAGCGGTCCGCCGCCCTTGGGAGACCCGAAACGGGCGGCCAGTCGACGTGAAGTTTCTCGCTGACATCTCTCCCGCCGCTCCACCGAGGCGCCAAGTCGCCTCCGGGATACAGTTGCTGCAACCAAACGGAGGCACCGCCGTCGACGGTGTCACCGACAAAAGTGTGGTCTTGGGCACGGAACAGATTGCCCTCCGATACGTTGGCGAGAGTCCCCGTCAATACCGAGACCGTCTCATTTTGATCTGGGTGGTGCTGCCGGTAGAACATGAGGGTCGAGCACGTCGCACAGAAGCAGACAGAGAACGACTCTGAAAAGCGATAGAGCCGCAGGGACGAGTCGCGGATCTCATCTGCCGAGCCGGGCCAATCGACGGCGCTGACGTATAACGAGCCGGTCGTTCGACGGCATGAGGTGCAGTGACAGAAGCGAACGGGAAGAGGAAGAGCCGAGCAGGGAACGGAGGCGACGAAGGAGTGCGCCTCGCAGAGGCACTGGGCCGTGAGGTCGATGCTACCAGACGTGGACATGGCCGCAGCACAGTCACAATACTGCTTCCAGGACGGCACGGAGTAAGTGAGCTAGACAGTGTTGAGAAGATTTGCGGCATGTATTCGTATTTATACGACCAGTCGGCGTCCTCGTAGCGGCAGAGTCGAGGTGCGGAGAGCCCACGCATAAGCCAGCGCCAGCCAAGCTTTGGTGGTGAAGATTTGCGTGTGCATCTGCGCTATTCTTGCACGCATCCTGGCAGAAGCAGCTGAACCAGGATGACGTCTGGGTGTGCGAGATTGGCAAGCGGGCTTGATCGAGCACCATCCATCTCTAGACGCCTACGAGTCGACTGAGGACGGGACGTTAGGTGGCATCATGCGGCTCTCTGCTGCGTTTCTCCAACACTGGCCATCCTCTAGGGTCTGAAGAGAAGGACGAGCCTGAAAGTGGCAGACGAGGACGACTGGAGTGTAAGCGGAGTACTTCCCTTCCCCTGCATCACGGTCTCCCAGGTTCCCAAATCCCCAGGGAGTGGGATGAGATGCTGTTTGAGCTGCTTGGTGATGATGCGTGGAGATGATGCGTGGAGATGATGCACGGAGATGATGCATGGACAAACGTGTCTTTTACAGTGGTGATAAGCGCAAGTGGCAGCGCTGTTGCTGTCGCAGAGCTTGTTGGTGGAAGAATACAATGCTGGTTGAGCAAAGTACATGCAGAGTACATACAGAGTACATACAAGATGCCAACATATCTAAATAATGCATCAAATTTGTCCGCATATGGCGAGGATAATCTAAATATCGCCGTGGTCCCTACGCATTTCTGTGATTTCCTTACGTGCCCAAGCACTCCTACATTTCGTTCAGGAACCGAGCATCAACGAGACTCGATGCTCTGCATGCGAATCCAGCCCGCCGTCAGCATCCCTCCCTCCTGGCTACCCGGCACCCTCCAGACGCGCATACCCATCACGTGATCTCGTGTCATGGTTGTCCGTCACGCGCGACTGCCCTTTCGGCTGCTCCCAACCCAGCCACCGAGGTACGTACCGCTCACGGTGCGGTCTTTTTCTGCGGCCCTTTTTGGGCTCTGTTCACCACGCGACCCCGACGTGCAGATGCGCTGCAGGCCCAGCCCCACACCCCCTGTAGGTGCGACGCCGTACCGCCTGAGGCCGTTGGCGATCGGCGGGAGACGCGCACCGTCTGGCACCCGGGGCTGCAGCGGACACGAGGGCGCTGGATTTGCGCGGGTTTGCCGCAAGATCTGGCGCTGGGGCCGATGGGTCAGTCAAGAAGCGAGATGGGTGGGATTGCGTGATGGCGGATGGTTGGACCGACACGCGAGTAATGGCTCTGCAGCGCGGTGGCCATTGCCTCTGGTAGCGGGAGACGGACCCAGGCTGGAGGGCTGGAGTGGTGGCCTGGAGTGGTGTGAGTTTTGCCGGGCTTGGGGCTCGTCAAACTCTCGACGAACTCTGCCTCTACGTCTACGTGTGCTCTGTGCCCTGTGCCCTGCCCTGTGCCCTGTGCTTCGTGAAGCATGTCCCGTCTGCGCATGGCCAAGAAGATGCCACCATCTTTTCCTGGGCCCTGGAACATCTCACACAGGGTCCGAAACCACGTCTCGGTGTCTCACTCCCTAGACTCCCTACAATAGAGCCAGCGTTGCAGAACCGGCCTCGGTGGGACCCTCCAGCGCCTCCACCCACTGTGCCCACTTGCCACTGTCTCTGACCGCCTCGTCAGAGTCGCACGCGCTGTCGTCCGCCGTCGCCACCGCTGCCGAACCCCTAAGCGGTGCGCCGCAACCCCCGCCACAGCATCCCACTTCAGTGGGGCTCCAGCGCTGCGCTGCGCTGCTCGCAGGCTAGGCATCTCCGTACCCCAAGCCGCTTCCCCGAATCCGTCGCGACCAGACCGCGTAACCCCCCCACCCCCCCCCCCCCCCCCCCTCCAGGGACGGGACGCAGCCCAGCCCAAGGAAACCTCCACTGCAAGAGTCAGCAGGTCGCCTCTGGGCTGGTCGTTCTGATCCTGCCGCTGGTCCTCGTCTTCCATCCGCGTCGATACTTCAATATCAGCCGCCGACTCTAGGACGCTGGTTTGGCGTCTGAACACCACGTCTTGCTGACTGACTCCTTCTGGCGCGACAGTCGAGCCTACGCTGCCGGTACTTTGTGCAGCGGCAGATACGCAAGCGAGAGCCCCGTGGACACACGCTTGTAGCCCGCCGCCCGGCGTCTGACGACCATCTGAACTCTGCCTCGATATCTTGCTCTCTCACTCTCTCGCCCTCTCGCCCTCTCGCTCCTCTCTGCGTCTTGCTCCGTCGCTCCCCTTCGCGTACGCTCCTGGCGTTTCTCCTCCGCACGCCATGGCCTCTGAATGGCGCGGTGGGATCGCGCCGCACCATGCGCGGTCTACGTCGCACGCTGCGCTCGATGCCGACCGACACGCCCGTGGACGACTCGCCAATGGCAGTGGCCAGCCGTCTCCAGCCTCGCTCGCCTCTCCCGCCGTCACATCTCCCTCGTCGAGAGCGCCAGGTCGAGATGGCTTCGCTGTTCCCGCCGTGCCCGCCTCTTCGCAATACTCGCGTGCATCCTTCGCCGCCATTGTCAATAACAACAATGAGGATGCTCCGTCCTCGCAGCGACACGACTCTCAGTCGTCGACTGGCATCAACGACAGCGCTGATAGCTCCTCGCAGAGCCTCCCCCTCTCTGCTATGAATTCCCAGGAATCTACCATGACCGACGTCACCAATGTGGCGGAGACGCCTCCGGCTGCTGATGCTGGTGTCGAGAACGGCGTGGAGGAGCGACACACTCCGACAGACCCAAGGGGTCAGTTGCTGCAGCTGTCTGCTGTTGCTGCTGCACAGGATAGGATCGTGGGCGACGCAGATGGAGGCGGTGCTCGAAAACGCATGGCCGACGGCGAGGTCAAGGCCCGACCCGGGAGCATGAGCCCCATCAAGGGACACTCGCGCAACACGAGTGCCATCAGCGTGGCGTCGACAACCGGCAGTAATATTGGCGAGGTGAGTCGACGATTTGGCGTGAGTATGATGTGGCCAGTCGCTAACGCTTCCAAGTTGTCTGCCGAGCTAAGAACGCGTCTCTCGTACGCCATGGTCAAGGTCAACAATGGTTGGCAGACTCGCTCTCTCGACGAGGTGGAATCCCTCGCGTCCCAGGCCGTCTCCCCAGCGTCAAGCACATCTACTATTCACCGCCGCGGTGGCTCTTCCGCCAGTCCGCGCATGCCCATATCATCAATCACCGCCCAGGTTCATTTTGCCCACGATCCCGTGTCTCGCCGCCGAAACTCCAACTCCCCCCCGTCCTCCTCTAACAGACCAGCGCTCGCGCCTCCTGCTTCCATAAAACCAGCCGCGGCAACACGCAATGGCACATCCTCGTCGCAATTCGAATCCTCGATACACACCCACCCTGTTGTCCCAGACGCACTCGCAATCGCACGCCTCTCACTCGCCGGGCGAAAGCATGCGAATCGACACCAACCAGCCGAGGCCAAGAAGCACGGCCGACGCCCTGCTGTATTCACCACATCAGAACATCAGGGAGCAAGACGCAATTCAGACACTGCTCTTCATGAGCAGCCCTGGCAATTCGGCAAACCTAAAGCACTCCTTTTCGCCGCATGGGTCTCCCGGACCACAATCCGGCTCCGAGGTGACGTCTTCGGGGAGGCATGCTCTCCCTGGCGCGCCTCGAAGGGCACTCCCGTCTCAGAGGACAGCCTTGCCTAACAAGAAGGTGGCCTTGGACAGGTCTCCGGGCATGCCCCCGCCACCCGCCTCGCCGATGGAAGTGGACTCGCCTCACGGGTACTCCAGGTCACCAAACAGGGGCATGCCGAGGAGGCGGATAAATGGCCAGACGAACCACTTCAGAGGGGCGCTGTCACTCCCTAGTGGGCTTGGTATGGGCAACGGCATTGCCCGAAGAGTGCTGCGGGACGAGGACATTGAGCGAATGCTGGATCGAGCGGGCGCCGAGACCAACGACAGCTCGGACGATGAGGAGATTCAACTCCCGCCGCGTCGAAGCGGCGTGGCGGGCGTGATGGGGGCATAAGCCGGGCGACCCTATTCTACGAAATTTTTGCATCTTGCGGGCGGATGTTGTTGTATTTTGCGCAGAAGGCGTTTTGACTCTTCTCAGTGACCAGAGCCAACGAGACCAGCTGCTGTTTGACGTCATCTATACTTCCTTGGGTGTCTTACATATATATATATCTATACCGTTCCTCACTGGGACACTCGCGCCGCCGGTTCTCATTGACGACTTTCGCTTCTCCCGGCGGCGACGCTTTTATACCACGACTTCTGTCGACTTTTGTTACGGGCTGCATTGTTGGGCTTCATGAGGTGGACGTGCGTGGTTATTTGACGAACATTTCGGGTGCGATGGGCTAGGAATTCCTGTGACGGGTTGATCTGTGTGGGACGGGGGTATTTAATACGGAGTTGTCTGTTACTGGCGACTATAGGATTGAGACTACCTCTAATTGAACTGTCTTGTTGCCTACGAGCAAGTGGGCTACTGTCATTGATGTTGGGTGATGGTGTTGGTGTTGGCTTGGGGTGTATGCTGTTCTACCGTGCGCTTTTGATGCCGTGCAAAGTAGCTCAGTAAATACAGCTTCGATCCTCGAGCTGTCGTTCCTCACAAGCCTGCCAACTACGAGCATGTCCCAAGTGTCTAGACTGCAAATTCAACACGCGTTGAATCCTCTGCACAAAAGTGTTAGAAGTAGACCCTGGTCGTAACACCAGCGTCTAGTATTAAAATTGAGTATTTATGTAGTAGTCATGTCTCGTAATGCTGGAACTGCGTCCAAGTCGGTCTAATAGCCGTGCCTGCAAAGTCTAGCGCTATGCTTTGAATAACAATGTCCCCGCGAACCCTGCCCGTAATCCTCTACAATCACGCCCTCGCAAATCCTAACCCTATTCCTCGACGATTATGTCCCGTAGTGGCGACGGCTTGATGTACTCTGATATACGCTGCACGGCCCAGCTCGACTGCCGACGCAGCGTGCGCGCCTTGGGCTGACCGGCGGACATCGCGGGGGAAGAGCAGGTGCAGGTGGTGGGGGCGATGGAAGAGGACGCACGCCGCAGACCGTGCTTCTGAGGCTCGGTGCCGTACGGGGCGATGTTGAAGTTGTTGTTCTTGCTGGGCTTGTTGGTCGTGTCGGGGGCGGGTGCCGCGGATCGAGGGACCATGTGCGGCTCCGATCCGGGCATGGGATACTGCCAAGGCACTGGGGCCGGGGGATCAGAGGTGCGGAAGCGCGACCGATCCGCGACCTGGGCGGCGGCGAGGAAGAGGGCGTAGTCGGTGTCTGGGTCGATGGGGGCGTCGCTGTCGCTGGCGTCGGCGTCAGGGTCGGCGTCGGTGGCGGGCGTGTTGGTTTCGGGGATGGAGGCGGAGGTGCGGCGGGAGCAGAGGGTTGTCGCCGTGGTCGTTGATGCCGAGGGCGTCGTGAGAGGCGTGGCGGCGGTGGTGCCTGTGATGTTTGTGACGCTGGTCAACTTGGTGAAGTTGGTGACGTCGGTGATGTTTGGTGGGATTCGGGCTTGGCATGACGGTGTTGCAGCGCCGGTCGGAAGGTTTGAGGGCTGTGCTGCGGGCGAAGCTGGATGCCGCGTGGGTCGGGACGTAGGCGGCGCGAGGTGATGATGTGGAGGGAGCGGCTGTGGGAGTTTTGGTGGATTGCGGTTGTGGTGATGTTGGGCTTTCCACGTGGTGTGACGAGGACTTTGACCAGAGGCGCGGACGGAGAAACGAACGCTTAGTGCGCAGCTGGCTGGAAGGGTTGGAGTCGTCCCTCGAAGAGCGCCGCTTTTCGCTTGGGCCGTTGAGGGATTGCCATCGCAGACCCAGACCTAGGCCGGCGGGCCGTTCTGTCGATGTCATGATGGTGGTTGTGGTGTTGAAACGAGCTCTTTGTTCAGTTTCAAAAGTCTGACAGGTGCGAATGCCGAAATGCAGTGCGGCGGGAACCGACAACGTTTTGTTGCTCCCTGCTATCTCTTCATCTCACGATAATTATGGAAATGCTGACGATGGGCCACAGTTCCCACCAGTGGCGCACGTATAAGCCAGAACACGAACTAGGCGGCACAGGGGGGCCGTTGCAGGGCTGAATGCTGACGGGTGACAGGTCTATTGGGTGGGCTAGACTGAAGGCGATTTGGCGCTGATGGGGGGTGGTTGGTGGTAGGATTAGGCTGGTGATTATACGGGCTTTTGGCCAATGGGTTGGTGAGATTGTGGTGTGGGGGGGGTGTGTTTTGGTGGTTTGCTTGGGATCACGAGGTGGCGATGGTGACGGTGTTGAATTGCTGGAGGATGGGCGGGCAGGTTGAGAGCGAGAGCGCGTGAGCGAGCGAGCGAGTGAGTGAGTGAGTAAAGGCAAGATGAAGCGAGGTGCTGAAGTCGAGTGCGCGTTATTCGGCGTCACAAGCCGTGAGCCGTCAATAGGGTGATCAACACAGCGATGGCGATGGACCAGGGTAAATTAATGGTGGGGATAGCCGCAGAAGCCGCCGTTTCAAGAGGCTGTTTCGGTGTAGCTCGACGCGGATGAGGCAGCGTCCTGGCCTGTCGGGGCCGGAATGTCAGACGGGGGCGGAAGGTTGAGATGAAGGGAGCAGAGTGAGAAGTGAGCGAGAAATGAGAAGTGAGCTGTGAGGAGCCACGAGTGCGATGCGAGGCGGGAGGAGGTCAAGGTGGAGGCGGAGGTGCAGGGAGTTTATATTCGGTAGCATGGAGGACGGGGAGACTCAGACATTTTGTAGAAAGTGTCTCGCCCTGCGTGCGGTTGCTTGCTGAGTGCGACGTGGTGCGGAACGGGACATGGGAATGGCTGATTGCATTCCAGCGGCGGGAGCAGACGCTGGAGAGAGGCTCTGCGCGCGCCCTCACGCAAGTCGCGCCCTGGCGCAATCTATTTGGCCTGGGACCCAGGAGGCTTCTTGCCCGTCTGGATGTGAGGCCAGGATTTAGCATCATCTCACGTAAAGACCAGGGTTGGCGTTGGGCCCCTGTTGCTGATGGGCTGCGAGAGCCTGTCCCCTCTTGCGCACACGACCCTCCTGGCGGTACGAGGTGCTGCAGCGAGAGCAGACCAGCGCACAGACGCCGTTGCTGGCAAGTATGGAGCAGGGAGATTTGACCAGTGGCAACTTTCAAGCCACTGGCTGGGTCGAGGATCGAGTCGTGCTTTAGTGTGCGTGTGTCCGCGATGTGGTTGGGTGGACGTGCGAGGCCGATCGCGCTACAGGGTGCGGTTAGTGATGGCGAGAGTTGGACGCTGCTTGCTGTGAGCTGTCATGTCTCTCTTCTTTTCAGCTTGGTGGACTCGGTGGCCATGCTTTGTTTTATTGATTCATGGAGAGCGCATTGATGGAGATGTGGAGGCGGAACGAACACTCCGGGCCATGAGACGGAGATGCTCCACGGGCTAGTAGTGTTTGTCGAACTATCGAACCGCTGCACGGATTGATAATCGATGGGAGCGGCCGTATGCAGCTCAGACATGCGACGCTGCACCGAGCAGAGAGCCAGATGTTTGCTGCTTCCACAGTCGTCTCGATGCTCGCCAGATGCGCCGTGGGAACGGGACGAACCGTGCAACTGCCCAGGCTCGCTCACATCCAGTTGTCCAGGCCACGATTCCCACATGGTGGCCCCGTCCGAGACAATGGACAAGCGCCGCCTGCACCCGTCATGGTCTGGATGCCCTCCACCGATTGTGGCGTGCCCGGCGCAGCCGCTATTCGATGTTGGACTGGAGTCTGGCGACTCGACCTGTTCAGCTGGGCGCACGCCAGAATTTCCACCCACCAACCGAGTACTCGGGAGTGCCAGCCAGGTCGCGCGTAGAGCGCAGTGGCATTGCCACGCGGGTTTTCAGCTTGGCATTTCTGGGGAGGCTCTGTCTGGGCTGCGGCACTGCCGAGCGGGCATGCTTGCAGGAGGGCGCGTTCCGGACTGTCGGGTTCGACGTGCGGCTGGAGGATGATTGGGCCACGGCAATTGTGGGCTGCGACAATGTGACGGCGCCGCTGGTCCAACTGGATGGACTCGGGGACGAAAGAGGAAGTAGGAGCAGTGGCTGGCTGCTGAAAAGAAATGGTCAAGGGACAGCAGAGTGGGTGGTGAGTCGACGAAACGGGTCGTCGTGGATGGACGGGATGGTCGTGATGGGTGCGCCTCTGGCAACGCTTCACCTGCTACGGCGAACTCGTGGCTGGCTGCGAGGGCTGGTGAATAGGCAAGCAAGCAAGCGACTGAATGCTTCGCACACGGGCAGAGGATGGATGAGTGGACGGCGGCGATGGGCGCCAGCTCGCCTCATCCGCGTCTCACCAGCATCATCCACCACGGACGGGCATCTTCACCCCAGCCGTGGCATCGCATCCACTGCTCTGTACTCCGTACCATCGTGAAGTCTGGGACAAGGGCAAATTGTTTTACCTATTCGATACTGCGACCGTTGGTCCGCGGTGGGACCCATGCGCTGGTACGGCCGCCGCGGCTTTTTCGCCTTGGGCGGTATGGTTTGCGGTATGTTCCGCGGGAGGCGAGGATTTGGAGGTCTCGACCGTGAAGTGTTTGCGTGTTCGAGACAGACTATTGTCGTGGTAGCGCTGTCTGGAAGTGTCTCGAATTCATTCATTGCATGCATCAGCACCGCTGTCAGTGTCATTTCGACACCGCCCGAACCGCCGCCACCTCATTACCACCAGAAACCGTCCACGTATCTGCCGGCAAATGTCTCGCCCAGGTGGCCAAGGATGCGCCGTCTGCCGACTCGCGTGGCGCCAGCCCCAAGCAGCCATGTCTCTCAATCACATCCAGCCCTAAACAGCTCTAAATCCGTCCCGAGGCCGCTGCTCTCTTTCCTCCGCAGGACGGCCTGTCTCAGCCAAACGCTCGAAGAGGCCTTGTTGTGGTCGGGATGGGCTGTTCCGGCAGGCGCCCACTTTGAACGGGCGATGCAGCCGTGGCCCTGAGGAGAAATGATCGGCCTTGTCTGACTCTGCGCACGGGTTGGGCTGAAATTTAACATTGTGGACGTGGTCTGGACCTGTTGCTTGCGATGTTCCGTCTGTTACCGTTGAGGCACTCCGCTGAGGGACTATGTTGATGCCAAGAAGGCTTTTACCGCCAACCTGAAGAATGGTACCCACCTCAGAGGCATGATCTCACTCTCGACACGACGAGCCTCAAGTCGGGGATTCTGGATATACCAAACGGGCCGCTTGTGCATCTCACCAGAGCTGTCACCCACCCCCCCCCCCCCCCCCCTTTGCAATAGCCAACGGTGCCTGTAGCACGTCGTGATATACCCGTAATCCGGCACAGTACCATGTATCGATTACGCGAGACCAAGACGCCGGTATGCGTATCCATCAGATTTTGCCGCAGCAGAGGATCCAGTCCTGGAGCAGCATACAAGTTCACTTGTCCGCGTTGAGATGTTCCTCCCACAATCAGGGCAATGAAGGCGCGGCTTGTCATGGGAGGGTCAACGCGAACGTTCTCCCAAGCAGAAGCATGAAAGGCGCGGTCTGGAATCGACCAAAGTGGCTGGAGGGTCGCCGCCTAACGGTGACGAGGGTCCAGATTCGGCTTCGCTAAGTTGTTCTAGGCATTTCGTGGGAAAGGGTTGCTTCTTGATGGCGTTGGCGCCTGAGGTAGTGGTTGGGGGCTGATTGTGCATGTCTCATCTTGGTCACCGCTTTGGCTCTCGTACCAGATGCCTAGCATTTTGGGACATCGTCCCAAACCATGTTGCTCCCAATGGGATTTATGCTCGCGCTCCACGAGCCCAAGGAGTGGTGGATGCCATCGGAGTGTGTGGACACGGGCCATAGCACCACGTTGCTGGCCTGACTCCCGATCTAGCGTATGAGAGAGACTTGATACTTCCAATCGAGAAGGCGGCTGGTTGGTCAGTGGAGATTGAGTTGATCAACAGCCGCCGCTGCGTATTTTGGCTTCTGGGTTCTGTTCATTGACGTCGAGGCCGTCACTGGCGTGCAGAGGCATCTTAATTGGGGGTGATTTGGTGGGACTGCGTAGCTTGGCCTCAGAAATTGGATGTGACCTCTCAGGGTGTGCTGGGGGATGGGAGATTGTGGTTGAGCGGTGGCATTCGAGTTTTGCGAAGTGGAAGTTGTCGCGACGAAGGTGCCACGATGCTCGACAAGGTGAAGTACAGGGTAGTTGGAATTATGAAAAGGGTGCTTGTGACGCAGAGTGTTAGTGATGTACGTGTGTTACCAGCACTGGGCCTAACATCAGTACTTGGCTCAGCCGAAAGGCATACATCATACGTATATCAACATTTTGGACAATGACGATATGGTCGAAAATCCACTGCCACTCATAGATGCGTCATATCAAATGCCTCGCAGGTTTAGCTAACGTAGCTTTGTTTATTGCTTGTAGATTAGCGTAGCTACTGTCGCTCGACGATACCTACAACTGACAGCTTACACTCTCACCTCACCTCACCTCACATCACATCACATCAACATCGCCACCATGGCAAGCAGACTCTCCAAACGACCTTCCCTCGCCATCATCGACGACTTCCTCGCCACCTCCAAGCCGCACTTTGCTCATATCCCCCCATCAAGGCTCCAAATCACCGCTTTTAACGACGCCATCGTCCCCACCAACGAGGCCGAGACGAACCGGCTAGTTGAGCGTCTCAGACCATTCGAACTGATCTCCACCGTTCGCGAACGCACCGCCTTTCCAGGATCACTGCTACGCCGTCTACCCAATTTAAAGCTTTTGCTGGCTACGGGCACGCAGTTTGAGGCTTTTGACTTGGCCACGGCGAGGGAGCTCGGAATTCCGGTTGTCGCCGCGCCGGGGCTCGGGCGAACCGATCGATCTACTGTGGTTCCTCCGCGGCCTAACATCAAGAAGGGGGGCGCGCACCCGACTACACAGCATGCCTGGGCCCTGATCCTGGCTCTGGCACGTAATGTTGCCGCCGATGATGCCGCCGTCAAGACCGGGACCGGCTGGCAGAGTGGGCTGGCGACAGGACTGACTGGCCTTACCCTTGGTGTTGTTGGGCTTGGACGGCTGGGCGCTGCCGTTGCGCGGATTGCGCAGCTTTGCTGGGGGATGCGGGTTGTTTGCTGGAGCGAGAATTTGACGCAAGAAAAGGCTGATGCGATGGCTGTTGAGGTTGGACTATCACCGCGTGGGGAAATGGCTGGGGAGAAGACGTTCCTCGCAGTGAGTAAAGAGGAGCTGTTTCGCAGTGCAGACGTAGTCAGCCTTCACTACGTCCTGAGCGAGCGGTCTCGAGGCATCGTCGGCGCCAGGGAACTCGGCCAGATGAAGAGCAGCGCGATGATAGTCAACACGTCTCGGGGACCGCTGATCGACCAGGCCGCGCTGCTGGATACGCTGGAGGCGGGTCGAATACGGGGTGCCGCGCTGGATGTGTATGAGATCGAGCCACTGCCGGCGAGCAGTCCGTGGAGGAAGGCCGGTTACTGGGGCCAGGAGGGAAGATCACGGCTGGTTACCACGCCGCACATGGGCTATGTTGATGAGGGATTGATGAATGCCTGGTATGAGGAGACGGCCGAGAACGTCGAGCGGTGGCTGGGAGGTGAGGAGGTGTTGCATCGGATTGCTTAAAATGCGGTTGAGATGTAAATTAAATGTGAGCCTGCCGCCGATGCTCCTTTGCAACACCTATGTCGAGCCTAGGACTGCGCGGGCATGTTGTTTTCTTCCTCTTCTTTTTTCTTTTTTTGTTTGTTTCACCTATCTCAGGTAGCTTCAATTAATCTATTGCTAGGGGGCTCAATAAAGCTGCATCTCCCTCATTACACCTGAAAAGCACACCCTTTGCCCTCAAGCAGTGCGCGCCAAAATCCAATCCCCAACATCGGCAGCGAACTTCTCTTTTACACCAGGTATCTCGGCGTGTACTATACATCGGGTGAGCTTGGAATATCGTCAGGACAAAGCAGTGACTCACGATTATGGTAGCAGCCATCGTATGTACGAAGCTCCTTATCTTGCAGCTGAACATGCTCAATCCACTTCTTGCTTTCGTCGTAGTCGGTGCAGAGATCTTTCGTCCCGTGCCCGATCCAGATGCTCTTGACTTCCTTTGCGGGCTTCACTCCCTTGCTCACAAGCTTATGCACTCGATCGAAATGTCCCATAATGCCCTCTACAGTGATGAAGTGGTGGCACAGCGGGTCATTCGAGAAGTGCTCCTGCACCGCGACGTCGCGAGACAAGGTTCTTGCATCCAACACGGCTTTTAGCTGCGCCGATGGATAAACGCGGAGGAGTGCGTGCAAGATACCCCATTGGATCCAAGTGGGATCCGTGGGCGCGCCGTCTGGTAGGCCGAAATCAGGGGCCTCTCCCATGAAGCCGCGAATCTGGGCGATTTGCTCCGGAGGGCCGACGCAGGCGTAGGTGAAGACGATGGTGCCGCCCATGGAATGGCCGATGAGGAATACGGGGATCCGGGACGGTAGGAGCGCTGAGATGATGGACTGGAGGTCTGCGATGACGCGGGACGTAGATCCGGTTCTGCCTCGGTCATGTTTGGTTTTGACGGCTCGGCCGTACCCCCTGGTTATAAATTGCGATTAACATTCATCACTTGGATTCCGTAGAGCCTCATCCAACGGACGCCACAATCACCTGCGTGAAAAATACCACGCTCTTACCTCTGATCGAAGCCGAGCACCTCGATGCGGCGGGCCGCCAATGCCTCGAAGAACTCACTGTATAAGTCGACTTCCAAAGAGTTAACACGGGGTCATCCGAGGGGCAAGGATACTGCTCTATTGTACACACCGTGGTGGTCGAGGCCATGAACAAAAATGACCTTTGCGAGTGGCGACGCGTCCTTTGGCTGTGAGACAAATGCTGTTAGCGGCTGACCTGGTCGGTTGCTATGAGGGAGGCTCACCGTCCATGTTTTGGTGAACAGAGCAACCCCGTCGTCGACTGTGTGCCAACTCTGTGTGATGGTGGCCATTTAAATTCGGCGACGTCGAGTCTTTGCAAGAAAACAACTTTGCAATGGTTGGTGAACAGGATGGGTGGTGTTTGAGTACCTAGTTTCATCGGTCAGCATTGCCAGTAAGCAGAGCCACAGTTTCCGTCTGATGCGTTTGCGGGCCTCACTAGTTACCAGTTTCCCCGGACGAGTCCTCATTCCAACGATGTTCCGAAGTTGGGTGACAAATTCACGGCAGAACCGGCGATGCGTTGCGCGAGGCGCCGTGTGACGTCTTGGTACACAGGTAACAGCGTGTTACGACTGCAGTCATGCCATCCATCACGGTTGAATAGAGGTCGCGGTAATTAACAGACAGTGCCTGTTGGACAGCCAAGACGGCTCGTTGCCTACTTCAACGTTATAGGAGTCCGGTTCTGGAGCCTGCGCCTGGCTGCCTTCGTATTCGTGATTATGTCCAGCCTGGTCGTGTCCATTGACGTGATGTCAGACGATGTGATGTCAGACAACGCTCCTGTCACCTTCGGCGCTGCTACCAGACCTAATAGTTGACAAGCCTTGGCGACATCGCGTCCTCAGGTAACTGTCTCGTTGTGGCACCATGGCTAGAAAGACCGCCATACCTCTGTCTGGTCGATAACGGCAAGAGCGGCATACGTTGTCTGAAATATATGCGTCTGCGGACCTGTGTTGCAAGGGCAGCAACGCATGTAAACTCCGAGCTTGGGCTGACTGCAAGAACCTTTTATCTCAGGGTACCAAAGACACCTGAGTGATGGCCATGCTGTTGAAGGATGAGAAGAAATCCGCAAGCATTCGATGATGTGGGAGGCTCTAGTTTAGGGGTCGGCATTCTCGGCGGACAATACTGTCCGGAACGAAGATATCGAAGTAAGTTTACGATGAGAGATATGTCAAAGGATGTATTTGTGGCCTTGCTATCAATATCATAAGCCTCATTAGGTCTACTGAGACCCTAACGATTAACAATTTTTCATTCAACGACCATTCTCTCAGTAAGGAGTGCTACATATTATCAACACGTCTACTCCGTACAACAGTAGTGCATACCCCTCGACTCTATGAGACACCTGGGGTCTAGGCTCAGGAAATGATTAGGAATAAAGAGATGGCACAGCGAAAGGGGTTAGTCAGTATCTGAGTAGGCGCGGCTTACGTGTGTCAGAGATGTTAGTTTCGACCTCGCAATTCAAAGCTGGCGTTTCGGGTCCGGGGAACTAGTTCTTACCGCTCAGCCTCGGAAATAAGGTCGATTTCAAGACCGATCCGGCTACCTCGATCGAAAGAGCAACGGCACCCACCCACTCTGTGCTGGTATCCGCCTCATCTGCAACCAAGCCCTGTTTCATGGGACTGCAATATTCTATTCCGTGCCAAGTATTCGTCGTCTTTGATATTGCGCCAATAGAGACTGGCCGGGCAGCTAGAGAAATGTTTGATTTCAAGCATCATATCGTGACTTCACCTGCATGCATGACGCTTCGGCGAATGTGGACAGTCCCAACTGAAACGCGAGCCAACCATCTGATATCTAGGCACGATGGCGGACGTGCGGTGCAATAACTGGCCGGTTACCGAGATGTGGCAATATAAAACGGAGTTTCCCGTTGAGGTGATAAGTTGAACGAAGGATTCGTTAGTGTGGGATGCCGAAAAAGCCGATGGCACCGGCCTGCATAACAAATGGCGTCACGTTTGTGATCAGATAAGGGACTTGGAGCGGCTTAGCCGTCTGTGGCTAGAAGGTGGCCGGTTTGTTCAACTTGTTCGAGGCGCAACGTGATATGGTCTCGTTCACCATGCGCTGGCTAGCTTTTGGAGCATGACCAAGAGGCTGAATGCGGCCATTGGACGTGTAACGCAATTTAGCCGTTTTCCCTTGTGCCTATGCATGTGCGGCAGGGATGTGTCGGTGTGACACTTTATTAACCATCCTTGTTCGAGCCGCGGACTTTCAGGTGAGGCTGGCACTCTTGATGAAAAAGCCGTGCCTACACGCCTAATTAGACACGCATTCCCATATCGGGAGATGTGATACGTATTAGTTACACAACTGCTTCCACCTGCGCTTTTTCTAGCATGATATCCCATATACTACGTCTCTCACAATCCGTACAAAGCACTGTGTGGAATCCATCCGTCTGCACATCGTTGGTACACCGGATATTGTGAGTCACGCACGGTATGATGACTCGCTCGCGTGGGATGCTAGTAGTTGACGCAGTGTGGCCAAGACACACCTGTCCTAATCGTAGATTTGAACCATGTGTCACACCTGCGGTTTAACCCGTGTTTGAATATGTTGCCCGGACGTTAAAGCGCATGGCTTAGCGATAAAAATATTTTTGCCTGGGTAGGGGTTGAGAGAATTAGGCTCCTGCGGAAGCCTCGGAAATCCCACGACTAACCAATGAGCAATTGATCCTACCGGCGCCGCGGAACAATTAGTCGACGTGTCATAGTCATGGCATTGCGGGATAGGAAACATGGTTTTGGCAGCTTGTGGCCTGGGAGCATCCGCCTCGCCTCTTCGCCCAGCCGGGCCTTGTGATTCGTCGACAGCGAGCTTCGAGGTTGATCCGCGGCGGAGTCATACGTGGGGGATGGAGTCTGGGACCATTGTATGGACGCATTAGACCGGGACTGGCGTCAACACAACCCGGCCTGATTCGGACTCGGACTCGCTAGGACTGCGGAAGAGGGTGCCAATGCTTTATAGCCTAACTGGCCCGCCCACCGGACCCGATGAATCGTCGCCACTAGCCAATGAGCGAGGGTTCCAGTTTCCTTTGCATCGTGGACCACGCGGCGCTGTTCTAGTTTAGGAAAACTTCTTGATGCCCCGTGCGTGGGACCAACGCCGAGCCCCCGTGTCGGCTGCCGGCGTTCTGGCAATGCCGAGCGCGAAGCAAGGAGCGCAGATGGTGCGGCCTGGTGTGGGAGATTCCTTGCTGTTGATTACTGTTGCGTTTGTAATCCCTGGCTGCCGGCCGAAGGCGCCGGATGTAAACGCCGTGCGCCGATCATGGCGCGTGGCCGTATTTTGTGTCCGTTTGGGAGCCGATTAGAAATTGTTTGTGGATCTAGATCAACCGTTGTTTGTCTTGGGGTATATACGTGCGTTTTACCCCGTGTGTTTGATGAGATATGGAAACCTTGGCTTCATTGACCTCGCATCCGTCCTCCCAATTTCCCGCCATCAGCACCTCACCTCGGCAGAAGGTAGAGTCATAATGGACGCAAACAGCGAGGTGACCCTCCCGGGCATCGACTCGCCCGGCAACAACCTAGACACGGAATGGCACCTCAAGCACAAGGTCAACGCCTTCCTCGAGAGAAATCAAGCTTCCGGCTTTCCTCGCCGCGAGCTGGGCGTGACATGGGACTCCCTCACCGTCCAGGCCATCAGCGCCGATGCAGCCATACACGAGAACGTGGTGTCTCAGTTCAAACATTCCCAAGTTGATCCGCGAGTCTCGGAGGAAGCCGCCCGTCAAGACCATCCTCGACAACGCTCATGGATGCGTCAAGCCTGGCGAGATGCTGCTCGTCCTCGGTCGACCGGGCTCCGGGTGTACGACACTTCTCAACATGCTCGCCAACAAGCGAGGCGGCTACGCAGACGTCTCCGGAAACGTCTTTTACGGTTCCATGAAGGCCGAGGACTCGGGTAAATACAGGGGCCAGATCGTCATGAACACCGAGGAGGAGCTGTTCTACCCTTCCCTCACGGTGGGTCAGACCATGGACTTTGCGACGCGGCTAAAGGTGCCGTTCAAGCTGCCGAATGGAGTCAACTCCCAAGAGGAATTCCGCAGGGAGAACCGCGATTTCTTGTTAGAGTCCATGGGTATTGAGCATACCCTTGATACAAAGGTCGGAGATGCCTTTGTGCGTGGTGTTTCCGGTGGTGAGCGCAAGCGAGTGTCGCTCATCGAGTGTCTTGCCACAAGGGGCAGTGTGTTTTGCTGGGATAACTCAACGCGAGGCCTTGACGCCAGCACGTAAGTTGCTCCTTCTGGCCAGCATCATCACTACAGGGCGAAAAGTCTAACACGGTTTCTTTTTTTTGTTTGTTTTTAGAGCCCTCGAATACACAAAGGCCATCCGAGCCATGACTGATGTCCTCGGCCTCGCCTCCATCGTCACCCTCTATCAAGCCGGCAACGGCATCTACAACCTCTTCGACAAGGTCCTCATCCTCGATGAAGGCAAAGAAACCTACTACGGACCCATGAAGGAAGCTCGACCATTTATGGAACAGCTCGGATTCATCTGCCAGGACGGAGCCAACGTGGCTGATTTCCTCACTGGCATCACCATCCCCTCTGAGCGCCAGATCCAAGACGACATGCGACTATCATTTCCCCGGACTGCCGACGACGTCAAGGCTAGATATGAGCAATCGCCAATCTACGACACCATGAGGACTGAATACACCTATCCCGCCACCGAGGAGGCGAAGCAGAAGACAAAGGAGTTCCAGGAGGGAGTCGCCTTGGAAAAGGACAAGAGACTGTCGGCGAATAGTCCCCTCACTGTGGGCTTCTTCGGCCAAGTCGATGCCTGCGTTCGGCGACAATACCAGATCATGTGGGGAGACAAGGCGACCTTTTTCATCAAGCAGGCTGCGGTTATTATCCAGGCCCTGATTGCCGGGTCTCTATTTTACGACTCGCCACCCACTTCAGCCGGCCTCTTCACCAAGTCTGGGGCCTTGTTTTTCTCGCTCCTTTTCAACAGTCTGCTCGCCATGGCCGAAGTCACAGAGTCCTTCAGGGGGAGGCCGATTCTGCTCAAGCACAAGTCATTTGCGCTGTTCCATCCCGCTGCCTATTGCATCGCCAACATCGCTGCTGACATCCCCGTCATTCTCTTCCAAGTCTCCATCTTCTCCCTCATTCTGTACTTCATGGTCGGCCTGACCATGGAGGCGGCTCACTTCTTCACGTACTGGATTATTGTCGTTGCAACCACGTTTTGCATGACGGCGCTGTTTAGAGCTATTGGTGCTGCATTCAGCACGTTTGACGGAGCCTCCAAGGTGTCTGGTCTCGTCATCTCCGCCGCCATTATGTACACCGGTTACATGATCCAGAAGCCTCGCATGCACCCGTGGTTCGTGTGGCTATTCTGGATCGACCCCCTGGCCTACGCCTTTGACGCCCTCCTGTCAAATGAGTTTCACGGCAAGGTCATCCCTTGTGTGGGCAACAATCTGATTCCCAACGGCCCTGGGTTCACTGACGCTGCTTCTCAGTCATGTGGTGGCGTTGGCGGTGCCATCCCCGGCGAGACGTTTGTCCACGGCGACAACTACCTTGCCTCGCTGTCTTACAGCCGCTCGCACATGTGGCGCAACTTCGGAATCGTGTGGGTTTGGTGGGTGTTCTTCGTCGCCATTACTATCTGGTTTACCTCTCGCTGGAGGGCAACCTCCGAGGATGGTCCCAGCTTGTTGATTCCTCGAGAAAAGGCGCGCGTTGTCAAGGCTCCTCTTCAGAGAGACGAAGAAGGACAGACCAAGGAGAAAGGAACCGTTGGCTCGGGTGTTGTGTCTCAAGATGCCTCTGGTGATGAGCATGCCCAGGCCCAGGCCACCGATGGAGGCAATCTCGTGCGCAACAGCTCGGTGTTTACTTGGCAGAACCTTTCATACACGGTCAAGACACCCTCTGGCGATCGCCTCCTTCTGGATGACGTGCAAGGATGGGTCAAGCCGGGTAACCTCACTGCTCTCATGGGTTCGTCTGGAGCCGGTAAGACGACGCTGCTGGATGTGCTTGCGCAGCGCAAGACCGAGGGTGCTATCCGTGGATCTATTCTTGTGGATGGTCGGCCCCTACCCATCTCTTTCCAGCGATCTGCCGGATACTGTGAGCAGCTCGATGTCCATGAGGAGTTCGCGACTGTCAGAGAGGCCCTCGAGTTTTCTGCACTCTTGCGACAGGGCCGGGAGACACCCCGTGAGGAGAAGCTTGCATACGTCAACACCATCATTGATCTGCTTGAGCTCCATGACCTTGCTGATACGCTCATCGGCTCGGTTGGCGCCGGGTTGACGGTTGAACAACGCAAGCGTGTCACGATCGGCGTTGAGCTAGTCTCGAAGCCTAGCATCCTCATCTTCCTCGACGAGCCTACTTCCGGACTCGATGGACAATCCGCGTACCGCACAGTCCAGTTCCTTCGAAAGCTGGCTGCCGTTGGTCAAGCCGTCCTGGTGACTATCCATCAACCCTCTGCCCAGCTCTTTGCCCAGTTTGACAGCCTCCTGCTTCTTGCCAAGGGCGGAAAGACAGTCTACTTTGGAGACATTGGCGAGCAAGCCAAGATTGTGCGAGACTACTTTGGACGCTACGGCGCGCCGTGCCCGTCGGAAGTCAACCCAGCTGAGCACATGATTGACGTTGTGTCTGGTCAACTTTCCCAGGGCAAGGATTGGAACCAGGTCTGGCTGTCGTCACCGGAATACGAAAAGGTAACGACCGAGCTGGACATGATTGTCAAGGAGGCCGCCTCCAAGCCGCCGGGCACTGTGGACGACGGCCACGAGTTCGCGTCGCCAATGTGGGAGCAGATCAAGCTGGTCACCCAACGCATGAATGTCTCGCTCTACCGCAACGCCGACTACGTCAACAACAAGATGGCACTGCACATCTTCTCCGCGCTGTTCAACGGCTTCTCCTTCTGGATGATTGGCGACTCGGTGGGCGACCTGCAGCTCAAGCTCTTCACCGTCTTCAACTTCATCTTCGTCGCGCCCGGTGTGCTGGCGCAGCTGCAGCCGTTGTTTATCCACCGCCGCGACATCTTTGAGACGCGCGAGAAGAAGTCCAAGATGTACTCTTGGGTTGCCTTTGTTACCGGACTGGTCGTCTCGGAGGTGCCGTATCTCATCATCTGCGCCGTCTTGTACTTCGTGTGTTGGTATTACACCGTCGGCTTCCCGTCCGACTCTACGCGCGCTGGTGGCACATTCTTCATCATGCTCATGTATGAGTTCTTGTACACTGGCATTGGCCAGTTCATCGCCGCGTATGCGCCGAATGCCATTTTTGCGTCACTGGTCAACCCGCTTCTCATCGGTATCCTCGTCTCGTTCTGCGGTGTGCTGGTTCCTTACGCGCAGATCCAGTCCTTCTGGCGATACTGGATGTACTACCTCAACCCGTTCAACTATCTCATGGGCGGCATGCTGGTATTCGACCTCTGGGGCCAGGATGTGACCTGCACTGATCGCGAGTTTGCCACCTTCAACCCTCCCAACGGCACTACCTGCGGAGATTATCTGAAGACGTACTTGTCTGAGGGACTCGGCGCTATGAGCAACTTGGTCAACCCCAAAGCAACGGAAAACTGCCGCGTGTGCAGTTTCTCTAGGGGCGAGGATTACCTCAAGACACTCAACTTGAACGAGTATTCCTACGGGTGGCGCGATGCGGGTATTGTGACGTTGATGGTGTGCAGCTCGTACGCGCTGGTGTATGGCCTGATGAAGTTGCGTACTAAGACGTCTAAGAAGGCGGAGTAGACGAACGGATCGGAGGGATCCAAGGGATCCATTACATTATTATAGGGTTTTAATTGAATTCATAGAGGATTAAGGATTATATGGCCGGTGGGATATGTGCATTTATAGACTATAGACAGAACGGTATACACTACTCCGATAGAAAGCTAATAAAGAGAAAGCATCTCCCAACACTCTCCGTTCCAACAAACCACATCTCTGCCTACTCAAAGTACTTGAAGCTGAATCCCTCGTTTTTGTTATCTCCGGGGACATTCTTTCGGTGATACGTCGTCTTCCCCCACCAGACGAAGCTGCCCGTCAGCCACTCTCGGTTTGACCATTTGTACGGTGTCCCCTTTGGCACGCCGTGGAAGACAAAGGGAATGCGGCTTGACCCTTTAGGACTCTTGTTGACGTCGCCATCTGCCAATGCAAAGGTATGATGGCCTGGTCCGTCAATGGAGAGAGTCGTGTCCCAGCCCTGCATCATATTCTCCTTGTGAGAGCCAAAGAGACAGCCGTTGGACTTGTACCAATCCCACACGTACGTCGGGTCGCCGCCCTTTCGTAGACGGAGGTCAGCGATGCAGTACTTGCTGCCCCAGCTGCCGTTGGCCGAGTAGGCAATGTGTAGCTGCCCGTTCGGATCGACGATGGCTTCGGGGCCCTCATTGATGGTTGGATGGTCGTTTTGCTCCCATGGCTCACGCGGCTGTGAGATGATGAAGCGGCCTCCAGTAGGCTCAGTCGGGCTCTTCATGCGGCAGATGAACAGGGTCTGTTCATCGCTATCATCGCCTACCCAGCCCGACCAGACGAACCAGCGCTTGCCCTCAAAAGTAAACATGGTGCCGTCGATGGCCCACTTGTCGTCCGGCAGGTTCAGCTTTTGCTCCCGCGTGTAGTCGCCCAGGGGCGTCGCGGCGCTGATGACGAACATGCGGTGGGTTTTGCTCACGCCGGCGGAGAAGTAGATGTAGGTCCTGCCGCCGTCCGTGGTGATTTCCGGCGCCCATACGTCGCCGATGCCCGGGTTGGACCAGACTTTCTTCTTCTGGACATTGCTGGCGCCGAGACCCAAGAAGTCGGAGGCTACGCGCACGACGACGCCGCCGTCGGCCGACTCAGCGGAATAGTAGAGGCCGCCGACCTTGATTATGCTTGGGTCGGCGCCGTGCTTGATCTTTGTTGCTGCTGCTGCTGAGTCGATGAGAAGGGAGAGCACGAGCACCACTGCGAAGAGAACGGCGCTGGAGGAGCGCCTCCATGACGCTGCCGGGGAGATCATATTCACACTATGCCTACAAGCATTTACCTACTGCTACGAGTCTTCCTACATTATGGTGGCGACGACTTCCTTTTATACATGGTTGTCCTGGCGTCTTGGAGGGCGTCTCTGCAGCAGTAACCCCAAAACCAAAATCCTGCGGCCCTGAAATACAACTATTAATTGCCCCCTTTCAGATCGTGTAACGCAGGATGAGAGCAATCGCCTCGGAGGATTAGTCCAAGGACACAATGTGGAGGTTGCCACCGCCTCATCAAGTGTGTCTTGTGACGTCTTTGCGCATGTAGAACTCCCTCGATATTATCATTCATAACATCATATTGCCTCTTTCAGAGTAGCAAGTCTGGCCTCTTTCTACCGCAAAGGTCGTAGCATCAGTGCTGGACGCTAGAGAGCATACCTTCCTAGAGAAGCATGGCATAGTTGTAGGCCGACCCAAATCCTTCTTGGCGTATACGTTGGCGTCTGTGGCGGCGACAAGAGTGGTAGCTAATAACCAAGTCGGCACACAATTGCCCGAGCAGGAGCCATTGCGCTTCTTGAGATGATGATCTATTGGCTGGCTGGTTTTGGAATGCCACGTGGGTAGTAGTCGGGCTTTGCTTTTGGGGCATCGGCGGGACGGGATTAAATATGGGTGTTGTAAGACGAGGCGGATCGTAAATTAGAATGCACTGTGGCATCATAAGTGGGAAATTTAGCCTTGATCTGATTGATCTGAATCAGGATTGGATCCTGCTGCCATGCGAGATCGGTGGGCTCTTTGCATAGCCCGTTGCTCGTTGGTGTGAGCATGTCGCCGTTATTCGACGGAAATGCAGTCATCTGCCACGTCTTGTCGAAGACTCCCCACGAGCAATTTAATGCCACGACGGCCTTCTTATAATATAAGACGAGAGGTACATTCCGATGAATTGCTCTACTCAAATGCAAGTAGACTGTCTAGGGATAGAAGTGCCATTTGGAAGCGACGCGCGCTGGCTTGACGTGAGGAAATGGTACTTCGTTCCATCAGGATTGAATCTGTAGGATTTCTCCATCCATATCCAGTCACTCACTGTACGGCCTCGTATTTTCTGAGAAAGCGAGCGCCGACTACACCGACATGGAAATGATGGTGCATAGTTAACAGCCATGCTGTCTAACAACCTTACTCATCCAGCTCAGCAGCGATCAGCAGTTTAAGGTTAATTTCCCCAGAATAGAAACAGGTTGCCCGACCAGCAATTGCGGCCCGAGGACGGTCAGGTTCCACCCACCATCGCATCGAGCATATCGCACCTTTACGATTACGCGGGGTGAGGGATGCTGTGGGATGTGGGATGTGCGGGATATACGCGCTGGAGGGTTGGTAGGCTATTAAACACGGCCACCACAATGCTCATGAGATGTCGAGTAGTGACAGTGTAAGAGGCAACCTAATGGCTCAGCTGGAAGCGGCTGTGCCCGGTTGACATGCTATTCTTGGGCTCGCATCAAGGACCCCACGGGTGGTTCAAGGCTCACGATTGATGTGCGATAACGAACAGATGGGATCCCAATGAAGCTCCTTGGCAAGAATCGGGGGAAATGGGAGTATGAATGTCGCATACGCACTAAAGGCCGTTTCTTGAATGTGTAGTCGGTCCAAAACCCAACTAGTAAACATAGCGATGGAGCATATGTTGTATTAATAGAGTAGACAGGCACGTGGAACACTGCCGATCAGATCATAAAAATCATATGATCGTCTAGACCAACCCTTGCACGACTTGCTAGCTGCGAAGATCAATACCAGAAGAGATAGCCAAATTCTAGTAGCAAAAAGAGCTAGTGTAAAAAGAAAGCGAGGAAAAGCATGCAACGACGAGCAGTGGCAATACAAAGCGTGCATGCAAAGTCTCTCCAGCGATTAATCCTATACAGTAAAGAGTAAAGAGCCACTCCTAGTCGTGATGGGACTGGTAGCGTGCAGACTACTGGGAAGTTGTGTCGAAGAGAGAGTTGACGTGCAACATGTGGGTTACTCAAAGATATGTTCAATTGTTTAATTTGACCATAATATATGCGAACATGGGAAAATGGATGCACCAGCATCAGTCATGCAAAAGACCTTGCCCCATCCAAACAAAAGGGTCCCAGAGACCGTGTCATCTCAAGTTCAAGAGTTCACAATCTTAATACCCTCAGAAAATGCCGTGTTCCAAATCTTCATGTCATTCAACGTGGTTGCCGGAGTAGAGTTGTCGTAAATGTAGATGTTCGACAGCGTCACCCTCTTCACCATTGAGGCGGCATTGAAACCCTCGAGAAACGCATGTCCATCTCCATATTTACGAACCCTGATGTTCTTGATAGTGATGTCCTCAATGGGACCAACACCCGAGCCCTCGTCCTCTGAAAAGACGGCTAGCCAAGTGGCCTTTCCCCAGCTGTTACTGTACTGTTTCTCAAAGTCCATATTCTCAAACCTGATGTTTCTTGCCGTTGCAGTACCAAACTTGTGGTCGATGCCAAGTCCTACTGCAGCTGTATAGACAACGCTATTCTGGAATGTTATGTTGTCTTGGTCCTCCCAGACGCCCTGTCCAACTTTGTAACCGTAGCATCCAGTCCACGCCAGGCAGTCGTTAAAGACAACATCGTTCTGCGGCCGGGGGTCATAAGGATAGGGCTTAGTAGTGCCTACATCTTTGGGCCAGGTCTTGGTAGAGAAGCTGTCGTCGTGGGCGATGGCAATTCCTCGATCAATTTTGACCCGTGATGACTCAATCACATCGATTCCGTCGTTCTCGGTGATATCATGGCGGTTGAGGATTTTGATGTTAGATAAGACGACGTCTTCGGTCTGAATCGGTGTCACCGTCCAGTAGCCGCCGTCTCGAAACAACAGGCCGTCGCTGACAAAGTTCTTTGTTCCCACCGGAACTAGCAGAGAAGCCATAAACTTGTTGTTGCGAGTCGCTTTTCCGTTGCCGTCAATAGTGCCACGACCATAAACCTTGATGTCTGTCGAGCCAAACTCGGTTTGAATCCACCAAGTACCTGGGCCAATGCTATCCTTGTCAAACAGCTTCTTGTAATCTGATGCGTTGCCAGTGAATCGTAGCACCGCTCCACCAGCCAGATACAGATTTGTCTTGCTGCGGAGCATAAGATTGCCCAAAAGGTAAAGCCCAGGCGGCACATACACTGTGCTGCCGGGGTTCTTTGCCGCGGCAATCCACGGCATCCTGGAGGCCCGAGTTGAGTGTTTTGCCAGTCTTGTCTGCTCCGTAGTCGAGCACATTGTAAACTCCATTTGCACCCAGCGTAGGAACTCCCGCCTCCATGGGGTCAATCAAAACGATGAATTCTTTCAGTCCATTGATTCTGAAGATGAAATACTGCGGTTTAGAAATGGAGAATATGAGCTCGTAGCCCTGGACCTTGACATCGATGCCTAGCCTTTTAGGAGACATCTCCCAGGTCTTGATGTCGGAATGATCAAAGAGAGATACGCGGAGTTCCGTGGCACCGTTATCCATGGATAATTGAACGTAGTCGTAACCCGAATAGTCAACTGTACGTGCATATGTGCCGTTCACCTTCAGTGAGAAGAGTTCCGACTTGGTGTAAATAGATGGGCGCTCATAGTCGACTCACCCACCATGGACCACGACTACAAACAATGATGCCACAGCGAAAAGAGTCTTGAGAGGCAACATGATAGCGGCTAAAGCGCAAGGGATGCTATAGGTTTGGTCATTGGTGTGGTATCTTGTCAAGTACAACCAGCATCTTATATGTCCATGATATCCCACCACTGCTGCGCCTATCCCACGATCCTTCAGCCCGACCCCAAATTTCTATTCTCACGCTACATCGACAAATTTCTGGCATCAGACACACATAGCAACATATGCCAAGAGATGGAGTGTAAATGTCGGTTAATGAATTTAAGAGTGGCATGTAATCCCTTTTGTACCTTTCCGCTGGAAGCTGGAGATACCATGGGATTTTTGGGTGGGATGGGGTCGTGTGCCACCACCGTGAAATTATTAGAACCTCATTGGGGTATATTCCTTAGTATTGGGGTGATGCTAGCAGTGTATAAATAAGGCCATTCACATCTAGCGAACGAATACACTTCACAGTGCCTAAATAACCTCTTTACACATAAAGTGCCTTACACGATGTCTAGTAATACTGATATACATAGTCTGTACCGTAAACGAGCTGAATATAATGGACCTACACTCTATATGAATGGCAGGGGTTCTTTCAACATCATCCCGCACGGGCATCCCGCACTGGCTATGGGATTCCATTGTAGCCCGCCCCCAATTAAACCCTGGCATTCACTATGGCTAATGAGGCTGATTTCACTCGCGGGCTAAACGAAGATGGCACGGGGTGTGGATTTATAATTGCCATTTAAAGGACTTGGTTAAAAGCAGCGGACAATTTGCGTTGTACGCTACTTCCTGCGTCGTAGACCACTTTCTGCGTAGAATTTGCGATAATACTATACGACATATGAGATATCCAGATCATTTGTAATGAAAGATTAGCGAACAATTGAATCTCTTGATTTGGCGGTTGGCTTTCGGCTTGCGTACTACTACTATAAACAATTTGATGAAGCTACTATCATGTGTGCCAACAGTATTTGTTAGTTATTTCTACATCATATACGGATATAAGATTGGCAATTAATTGAAACGTGTATCTGCTATAAGTTGGATGATGTAGGTAGGTTCTTCACTCTGTAGCAAAGCGTTGACTCTTTGAGCACAGAATCTTGATGGTGCCTCTGACCTTTGATTTTCGATCATGCTGCATCTATTCTGGTGAACCATTTCCGAATATATCCCACCTGGCTGATATCCTTCTTGACTATCCTCCCATGGGCATTACTAGAACTACTAAGATAATTTTCTATGTTCGCCGCAAGAATGCCATATTATCGTTCCGAGCTCACAATGAACTTCAAAAGCTACACGACATGGTCTTTTGCTAATTGCTTATTCAGTTCAGGCGGCCATCCTATGTGCCGTGTTTCGAAGTCGGGTATGTATCTTGTCATAATTTCTTTAGGACCTGAATAAGGTGTTTCAGACTATATGGATATTTCATGTTTCCAAGTTTTATCAGCTTATAAAGGACCATTTGCTTATTCTACAAAAGATTTACCATGCTTTCTAGAATAGGCTATTACATTGTACCTACACCTCGTGTTTCAAAAATTGAAGCACCAAGTCATGAAGCGACAGTAATCTTACTTATGGTAGAGCACTATTGTTGCTTGCACTATTCATTCGCTACTTGAAAGACGAACAATATATATATTCTTTATTTTAGGACACTTCAGAGCGTTGAACACGTACACTTCCGTTGGCGGGAGTGGGTGTATAGTTTTTGGAATTACTAAAAGCAGTCTGATGAAGAATGTAGCACGTGCCGATGAGATTGCCGTCATGAATTGTATTCATTCGCGTGAAAGGCAAGAAAATGACTTGTCAGAATAATCCCCGCATGGCAACATTGAAAGAGGGAGCATCGAGATAGAATAAGGAGTTGTAGTAGTGAACGCATTTCTCCTGATTACAGCGTATCCACACATAGTCCGTTAGCTGCTGACACATATCCGCTAACCAGGCTGTGACACAGTCATACATCTCAATCTATACTTCTTGGCTGCAGCAAGTTACTTGCCTCCAATCATGCTCGGCTATCTTGCATCAGCTTCTCTTCACTTTGGTACGGGCATCTTTGCCTCGATCAGATCATAGACTAGACAGTGTATCCACTGCACATATGTCTCACATTTAAGAAAACACACCACCTATAATAGCCAATGAATTCCCGAGATATACTGAAATTGGAGCCCGAAGGGTGCCCGGCCAATGATGAATCATCCCAGCCCTTTCGGCTAGGATTGCGGACCGCCCGTGCTGAATATCCATTCACCTTCATTCCATAAGCATGGACCCCTCAGATGCTGACGCGGGTGGGTATTCATGATGAGCTATATAAGCCATGTTGCGGAAATTTGACACTATTCTTGTTCGTAATTTGAAACTCGAATGCTTCATTGGAGCCTCTAGATTGAAAAGTTGCAACTGAACTAGTGTCTAGCTGCGGTGTCACAATCGAGGCGTATATGGTGCCTAGTGGGCGTCGAGAAAAGGCAGATGACGCTTAGTATCCAACAGTCAAGGAAATAGTAACCTTGGGGCCTCTCACAGATCATAACCCAATTTCTAGTCCTTAGTGACTTTGCTAAAATGGCTGGCGACACCGTTCAGACAGACTTTCTAATTGTTGGTGCTGGACCTGCTGGTGCTGCGCTTGCGTGCTTCCTGTCATCTCATGGTGCGTCACCAAAAAAAGACGACCTCTCTCACAAAGTTTCAAGAAGCTGAATGATACAGGACGATCGGGAATTATGATATCAGCCGCTGCTGGCACCGCCAGGACCCCTCGAGCGCACATCACCAACATGGCTGCATTGGGTATGTCGGTGCTCGAGCATCATCTAATAACATATTAATTGACTTCTGAAGAGTGCCTTCGAGATATAGGTTTGGAAAAAGAATGCATTGCTACAGCGCCTTCTGGAGAAACTTTGAGGCATACTCGCTGGTGTTATACCATGGCAGGAGAGGAGTTTGCAAGGATGCATGCCTGGGGCCATGACCCGGCAAGATACGTACATATATCCCTACAACATGTCAATCGTGATTCAAGATGAATTTCTAACAATTGTCAGGGAGACTATGATGCAGCCAGTCCATGTTGCCACATAGACTTACCACAAACACACCTCGAGCCAATTTTAACTAGGCGGGCCATCCATTCCGGCTGGGCTGTAAGATACAGCTCTACGTTTCTAAAGCTCCACCGAGTGGCTCTGGATCAGATTGTTTGCGAGATACGGGATGACTTGACAAAGCAAAGTTACATGGTGCAGACTCGATTCCTGTTTGGCTGTGATGGCGCGAAAAGTCAAGTCGTACGCGAAATCGGGCTCCCCCTCATCAAGAAACCCGGGCAGGGCCTTGCACTCAACGTGCTTGTTAAGGCTGACATGTCCCATCTCCTTAAGAATAGAATTGGAAACCTTCATTGGGTTTTGCAGCCAGACAGGGATTATCCTGCGTGGGGCTGGCTGACGATTCTGCGTATGGTGAGGTCGTGGACAGAATGGATGTTTATATTTCTGCCTCATCCAACTGCAGAGACGACTATGGATTATGCGAATATTACTCACGATGAGTACCTTAATCGAGTTAAAGAGGTCATAGGAGATGACTCAGTAGATGCACAGATACTGGACGTTGGAAAATGGACGATTCATGAAACAGTCGCTGAACGATATTCGGAAGGCAATATGTAAGCTGCCCTCCCCTTCTCCAGATTCTACGCTTCATTAGTACATCGCACCAATACTGTTCTGTAGTTTCTGTCTTGGCGATGCGGTTCACCGACACCCTCCATTCAACGGACTCGGGTCCAACACCTGCATTCAAGATGCCTTCAATCTCGCCTGGAAGATCTCGCACGTCATGTCTGGCATCGCAGGCCCAACCCTTCTTGAAACGTTTAGCACTGAGAGGCAGCCAGTGGGGTGTGATGTCATTCAGCGAGCGAACGATGGCCTCAGAGACCACGGGGGGTGGATGGAGGCAATCGGGATGCTAGAACCCGATAAGCTGCAAAGGTGCTCTATCTTGTCTGAATTTGAGGATTCAGGAGAAAAGGGGAGGCTTAGACGGCAAGCGTTTCGACGAGGAGTTGAGAGTACCTCCCTTGAGTTCCACGGCTTGGGGATTGAGATGAACCAGAATTACAATTCTAGTGCTATTTATCAGAATGATGAAGTCTCTCCCCGGGCGACCCCAGCAAATGCCGTCAGGGACCACATTATCAGTACCTACCCAGGAAGCCGCCTGCCGCATGCTTGGTTGAACACGAGAGTACCGAGCGAGAGAATATCTACCATTGACTTGGCAGGGCATGGCTGTTTCTGCCTCATCACCGGCCTTGGTGGAGAAGCATGGAAGGCAGCCGCGGTTCATGTGTCTCATGACATTGGTGTTACTATCAAGGCTTACTCTGTGGGATGGAAGCAGGACTACGAGGACGTGTACTATGACTGGGCGAGGCGGAGAGAGGTGGAAGAAGACGGGTGTGTCTTAGTGAGGCCGGATCGATATGTCGCGTGGCGATCAATGTCAATGACGCAGGATTGCAAAGTGAAGCTGAACACGGTTATGAGGAGTGTGCTCTGCTTAGTCTGACTATGTTTATTCCACTTACACGTATTTTGACACAAAACCTGCCAAGAACGAGATTTAGCATCAACACAGGAACTCTTTTGATTACAGCACCAGAAAACTTAATCAGCATATTTCAAGTAGGAAAGAGGCGTGCATGGGTGAGTAGCTTCCAAACATGGTGAGCGGCATTGATGCCTCATCACTATTAAGGTCGATCCTTTTCCGGCCCTTCACGATGGACGAACTGAGGATAGGAATCTATCTGCCGCAAATCGCCTCCATGAATGGATGAAATTTTCATTTTGGAGCAGCAGGGCGTCCAGGAAGAATGGGAAGAGATTTTTTTGGCGAGGAGCGGTAACGAATTCAAGAGCTGGAGGATTTGACAGAGGAAATAGACAGAACAATATGTACGACTGAATATTGACCTTGAGATGTTTGCTCTAAAGTACTGGAGGAAACAGACGGTTGGAATATAGAGAAGCAACTCCATGGGTTTAGAGAGAGCCCAAAAAAGTCCTTTACACACATCGGGGTAATTATCCGAGACATCAAATGATGGTATAGAGCGTAGATTTCTGTCATTTCTCAGTACTGCCTGTGAGTAACAAAGCGACTATTCATTCATTATCTTAACAGTTTGTTGAAATCTGTGGCAATCGCCAAAAGCCCACTGCACTTCTGCGCTGCATTTCTCTAACCCCAAGAACGATTGTTGAAATCTCGGATATCCCAGAAACCCACTGTACTTCTGGATTCCTTGTCGCCCCTACTATTTTCAATCGTAACGGACATGAGTAAGGAAAAGCCGGAGCCCATTGTGACGCCCCATGTTAGAACTCTGTGAGAGCTGTGTATCGTGACGTAAACATACAACCAAAATCCCAGACACCCACTGCTCGTCTGAATCCTGGCTGACCCCATTGAAAGAAAACAAACCCAGAGATCCTAGTTACAACACGCCCGGTCCCAGAAACCCACTGCTCTTCTGGACCTGATAAATTGAAAGAAAGAGAAAAGAAACAGCTAGAGGATAAGAAGTCTCAAGTGAAGGCTCGCTGTGCCCTATGCCTCGACGGGAACAACGTGGCTGGCAAAGTTGGACGCATCAGAATAGGGCAACTGAACGTTGGCGAGCGCCGCATATCCGCCACGAATGCTGTCGGAGCTAACGCCCTTGGCGCGCAAGACACTGTTGGCCACTCTAGCGCTATCGCCATCATAGCACATTGTGAGGACCTTCTTTCCGCGAAGAATAGCCATCAGGGCTTCCGCGCTTGGATTGCGCTTTCCGTTCTTATCCTTGACGGTAAATAGCCCCTCAAGTTCAAGCCAAAGCTCCTCTAGCATGGAACAGTCACCAACGGGGTCTGCAAATGGGCTGCCGCCAGCGGCACCATTTCGCAATGTATCTAGAGGGATGTTGACCGAGTTGGGGAGGTGGAAGTTGTCGAAGTCGGCAGCTCTGCGAAAGTCAAGAATCTGAGTGTTCGACTTGGGGGCGAGGACCTTGGCAAGCTCATCGGGCCCTCCTGTCGCCAGGGAGAGGATGGTGTCGTTGGAGCGCAATGTTTGTACAGAGAAAAAGCTAGGCAGGGCCTTCAGAGCATCCAACTCCCAGGCATCGTCATAGCGATATAGGTCGACATTTCTCAGTCGTTCGTTGTTAATGGGACGGAATTTCTCCGGGCCGAGCTTGTCAAAGTACTCGTTGAGATACTGGTACGGTAGATCGCAACACATGAAGACACAGTTGATCTCGCCATTGGGGCCAGCAAGTTGGGATAATGTGCCGTCCCTCTTCTTCATTTCGATGCGCTGTAGGAGGCCCTGCAGGGTGAAGCCTGAGGAGGGCCCACAGACAATGCCTTGGCGAGTAAGGTCCAGCGACAAGGAGTAGGAGTCCTCAGACCCTACCTCCTCAAGGGCATCGATAGAGGACTTGTAGGGAAATTGAACCTCGCTCATGAGAGAAAATTCACGAGGGCCGGGAACACGGTCGCCAGAGTTTGTGCACACTCTGTTGAGTGGTTAGTTGTTTGCCTGGATGCTTTGGTGGACGGGCACTTACGCGATTCTGTAGACTGACGGCTTTGCCTCTTTGAAGTATGTGCCGAGACCGGTCATGGTTCCTTTGATGTTGTCAGTTTTATTTTATAAGCATACAAGATGCGTCTGTAATTGCCATACCGGATGTCCCCATTGAAGCAGCGATAACATTGATGTCGGGCAGCTGCTTGTGAATTTGTGGGCCAGTCCAGCGAACATGAGCTTTCCAGTTCTGTGCACAAAAAAAATTAGCAAACCAGGCTTCATCGTCCAAAGGCAAAAGTCAGCTTACGTCGTCGTTTTGATACTGGTTGGGACTGCATACAGAGTCAGACTCCGCAGCTTTGCGTGAGGCGGCGCGGATGCCACCCCGCTCGTCTACTGGCGTGGGCTGCGCTGGGCCGCCAAAGAGGGTGCTGTTTTGGGACAGTTTAGCACTCATATGCACGAGATGCATGGGATGCATGAGATGACGAAAAAGGATTGCATTCGGTCACTTACACGCCGAGCCCAAAAAACTGCATCAGACGAAGCTTCGTCGGGCTTGTCTTGTTGCTGAGATACGCATTGACATCTTCAATGCCGTAGAATGCTCTGGCTACCATGGCCATGGAGATGACGGTCGACCCAGAACTGCTTTCTACTACAGTCTTTGTCTTTCCTGGCTCGATTCCATTCTCCAGCAGGTTCATGGCTGTTCTTGTTCCTTAGCCGGCGCGCAGAGGCAAGTGCGCAATTGGGGTACCAACCTGGGATAACCTTGATGTTGGTGGCAGGGTGCATGGACATCATCTTGGCATAGATGCGGACACCATCAGCCCGGAATGGGTTGAGGCAGTCGGGGATCTCCACCAGCGGTAACGGTGGGTGACATTCGGGGTCAAAATAGTTCCTCACGGAATCAGGTCCGGAGTAGACATTTGAGAGATTATGGGAATTTGAAACTGTCATTGTGATGAGTGGTTTCCACAACTACACATACCAAGCAAGGAGGGTAGAGAGCGGCTACAGAGATGATGAAGTTGTAGTGGTGGGGCAGGAAGTCGAGGGGGAGAGCTCAACGACATATGACGGAAAGAAAGAGAGGGACAGGAAAGAAGATTGAGTGGGATCCTGGGACGCTATTCTTTTTATAACACAGGGAATGACTGGCAGAGCAAGAAAAAAGTTCAACGGGAATCGTATTTGCTTCCCCGCAGAAACCAAAGGGCTCGGGTAACCGCCTCCTGACCCAATTTTCAGCGCATTGTATTATGGCCTTGGAGATCAAGGCGCTCTCACTCGTCAAGGCCTGGTCCATGGCAAACCGGCGTGAAGAAAGCTGCAGTAGGCTCGCGGAGCAGCCAACGGCAGCCCAGCAATACCGCCTCACATGATGGTCAATCAAAAGCTGTATACACGATATCTCCGGGAGGCACTTTCATTGGGCAGAGGGGACGATGAACTGTGACATGGCAAGAAATGTCGGTGGGCGGCGAGACGGGGGGGGGGTTGTGTGGAAAAAGCACTTCAGCTTGAACCCAGGATGCCAAGTGGATTGCTTGTGCCGGCGTGTACCGTCGATATCTCCACCGGCACGCTAATAAATCTTGGATATTGCGGATTGGTGCCGACCGGCCGTGCCTGAGACAGCAAAGAGCTCGCTAAACCTCTCGGGCCCTCGGTCACAATACGGGATGTCGCTGATCCTGTGTCCAAGCCCTCCTTACGATGCAAGTCATGGACAGCAGCTCTCCATCCAAGTCTCCATCGTGAGCGGATAGCGGATCGTCATAGGGCAAAGGCTACAACTAGCCTTACTCTATCGGGGTCGTCGGCGGGGCGTACAGGTGGATTGGTAGCAGGTGCAGGACTGAGGCACAGCCTAAGCTCGACGGATGAGGCTTCGAGTTGTAGTACGCCTACCACACTGCCAAGGTAGTCAGTCAGCAATGTTGGAGCTTGAGGAATCCATTGCGTGGTCCTGGTGACGTTGGGTCCCTTGTCCGCTTGCATGAGCACCGGCGCAAGCGTCCACCACGGGAGACAAGAGGAGACAGAAGACTCGCCGGGGGCCTAGGGCCGTTAAGCCCGAGACAACGGGGTACAGGGGCGGGGGAGAAATTTGTGATGCCGCACCCTGTGATTTGTGGAAACGAAGGTGGTGTCGAAGCTTTGAAGCAGCGCACATGGTAGGCGTTCAATACTTCATACGTGGTCATATTATTTGGGCACGGAGGAGTGTTTCCGAGGTGGGGGCGATCACAGTTTTGGTCTCGCGTAGTGAAACAAGGCGTCGATGGAAGCCTCAGGTGTCCAGGCGTGCAGATTGTAGTGACAGTGTTGGCCTCAATGATGAGGCCACTCCAGCGCGTCATCAAGTACACCGATGCTCACCTAATGACTTGGCAAGCCAAAGCTTTCTAATCGAGGAGGCTTTTGCCATGCTGTCTACAAAGCAGTTTTCCACGCCCTCGCAAAGGGATGCCCACGCCCGCGTTGCTTGTTGGTTGAGCTTTGGAAGCTTCATCTTTGGCCTGGTCACCGAGATCGTGACACGGCGCTATTCGCGCTGCAACCCCTGTCGTGCAGAATCGCTGGACCCCTCCCCCATTGTGAAATGCTCTCGGGTCGTCGCTTCCAGAATTTCGTCCACGACATCCGACGACATGTGCTCTCTCAACGCACTTTTCACGGCTCTACAATACAATCACAGCGCAAATATGGCTGAATGAAATAGATATCGCCTGCGCGCCTGCAGAATAGCTACGCCATTCACGTTGCGCTTGGTGGTTGTGTCGGTAGCCAGCAGCGAGCAACATCCGCTACCTCGGCCCGTCGGAACCTCGAAATCTCAATGCTCAATTTCTGTGGGGCGCTAGCTGTAAACGGCGGGTCGTTTCCGACCACGGAATGCTTGATTTGCGCGTTATCATCAGCGTTCTTCCGATAATTAATTAACTCAGATCTGCCGAGGTGTGTCTATAGAATGAAAGTGACCAGGTGGCATGGCGTACTCCACTTGAGCTCGTGATGTAATGAGTACGGTTTAACAGATTTTAAGCGGAAACTCATTTTCAGTGTGTGCTACAGCTCAACATCTAGACATTTCGCATGAGGTTATTATGTAGGAGAGTAGAGAAGTGTAGTGGTCCGCCCTAATGAGTTCACTCGTACGACGAACGGAAAAAAGGAATACACTAGTCACCTCACGTATCTACTAGCCATCCGTTGCCACAACCCATGTAAGCAGAGAGCCACGGTATTAATGCTCCACTTCCAAACCTGATTAGAATACCCAAAAGAGTGGTAATGAGTTCTCGTTAGTCATCGTGTCGTCGCCGCTCCCAATTTCACTCCTGCCATATATCAGTAGTCGTGACACTAGCCCGCTCCCTGCCTGAAAGCGCGCTAACAAAACGAATCGGCGCGAGATATAGTTTTTTTGATGGAGCTATCAGCTTCCCACTGTGGGACCGTCACCTGATAGTGCCGTGCTCACGAGTCAATTACCACAGTATTCCGTTCTCCCTAGGAGGAGTCCACGGCTTCGGATGACATGCGCTATGGTCCCCGCAAGTTCTAACCGATCCGTCATACCCCAAAATCGCACATCATAACGGCGATAAACCCCATGCTTTTTCCATCGATGATGTAGTTGAATATGTCCATCTAGCAGTAGTCAATCTGCATCCCTGTCGGGTCAAAAATAGAACTACCACTCATCTCAACCCCCCTGCCGCCACAAAGGGCGATACTCGCAGGCTTTGGTCCAGGAACCGATACGATGGTACAATGCACCTAACCCCCCACCTGAGTTATAAATTAGGCGAAGTGGTGATTTGGCAAAGCTTTCCAGAGTCTTTAGCGACACGAAGACCGCCGAGTACTGGGAACATCGAGTATGGCATCAAGAGATGCCTGTTGGGTACGATCTAGGACACATGTGGGGGGGGGACCCGAGAATCGTTCTGTGCGGACAAAGCACAGTTAAAAATATAAATCGCACGGAAGCGACATGCGACTCTACTCGAAAGTACCTATGAAGATCTGTCTGTTTGCGTATCACTGGCAGGCTAACTACAACATCGGTAAACACATACACTGCCATGCGCGACAACCCTCCATAGTGTCGCTGAATCTGTGATCATTGTAGCCAGACAGTCAACATCACAAAGGGTCAGGATTATTGTGTGCATGAAACAACAACACAAAATCATATCCGAAACGGTGCACCTCAAGAGCGAACATCCACATTTGTATCTAATTCCTCAACACAACACAACTGCCCCGCTCGGCCGAGATGCACAATGGCACACTCCTGTTGAGCGCTTTTTACTATGAGCTGGCGCGCCTACGTGTGAAAAATAATTCCAAAACCAATGCCTAAAAAAGCTCACATTTATTCTGCATTGTTAGGCAACTACTTAGTGACGAACCATCTGGCTATTGCTGTATTGGGCTTATGATTTTAGCAAAGGGGCAGAGCGACCGCAAAAGAAAGCTGCCCCCTAATCATCAGCACATTGACCACGTCAGGAGCCTCAGGAAGATCCGCCGACAGCATTCCGCATGCATGCTGTTGGAGAGGAACATCTACATTCATAACTCCACACGCATAGCAGCCCGTAGGTGGCGAGCGTGCACTGATTTACATGTAGAAACAGACAGGCACGCTTCAAGATGGGTATCCCCGCTATATTTATTTCATGCTCAAGCCACGTTCTACTTGTCACAGCATAACAATACGCCGATGCGCTGTGCAGCTGTTCAACAACTGCCAAAGTCAGTCCACCTGAAGGCCTAGCTAGGTCTGTGCCTACGGTCAGGTCATGTCGCACGCCCCATTCCCAGCAGAGGAGCCAGCGACCCAGGAGGAAAACGCGGAAACATGATTCATTCGTCATTAAAGATATATTCCAGTCAGGGTTACGACATGCAGGGATATCGTAGATGCTCTGATTGATGTCGTGGGCAAGATGGGCTTTGAAAATACAAGGTACGTACCCATATCTACCGTCCTCACCCAGCGACACAATGAAGATAGTCACCGAGTGTCTAGAAGAGCCAGGACGAAACGGGTCAAATTATGGCATGGATATATTTCTCTAATTCTCCCTCATCTATGGACATTCTAGTGATTATTATGATTATTATTATTATGGAGAATTTTCGCATAGGAGAACCCAAATACGGAAGCGTAGGGTGGTCCACCACGGTCTGTCTGTGGCTTCTGTTAACCTGCTCCTCTGACCCTTGACAGCTCGACACGCCAGCCCCAGCACCGCGTCTTAACGCTAAGATAGGCGATAACAAATCGATAAGACATCCATGTCGCCGCGACATCAACAGTCAATCGCGTCTCGGTCCAACACCAGCCACCTCGACATCGCCAAACAGTAGCTTACATACACATTGGCCCGGCTTGGATTGATACTTCTTGGATATGCCATCGTGACTCTGGCCGACAACTCTTCCGCCCCCCTCTTTGCCTGCCGCCTTTGCAGATTCACGCAGGAAACCCATTGGTGCATCTCCCAATCGCCAGTCCGCCAACCACATCGTCTCTCTCAGGGCGAACGTACACGGGCTAAGCGCGCTGCACCTCAACCCAGATACACGTCGAATTGGCAAAACCACCCCGAAAATTCCCCAATAGCACACGACTTTAAGCACGATGACGACTCTCATTGATCTTCTCGTTGACGTCTACAGCTCCTGAATTACAATTTTTCGCACCAACGCGTCTACAGCGTGTCACCGGCGTTGAAAGAACAGGCGCGATACTGCGAATATCCCTGCCACCTTCGACTCCTCACTTGAGCCGTGGCGACAAGACCGTTGTCTTCCGCCGCTGGCCTTCGCTTCGCTAACATGCCGACGCAACACGTTCAGTTCAGGGTCAGACGAGCTCCTTCAAGGAGTTGCAAACGCACTACTCAAGGCGCGAAAGGTCGTTGTCGTGACGGGCGCTGGCATCAGCACCAATTCGGGCATTCCCGTGCGTTCCTCTTGCCCACGCCTCAGCTGGCATATACGAGACTCCTTTATTGACTGAACCAGGACTTTCGATCTGAAAATGGCCTCTACTCACTGATACAAGCTCGATTCGATGCTGCGGCCCAGCAGACCCGCCAGGTCGGAGCGGCGTCGGGGAGTTCAGACGACGATGATCAACGCGACGATGGTCCTCCAAGCAAGAGACGCAAACTCTCACGTGAAGCTTCGCCCGAATCAGACCCCCTACCTGGGATCAAGGACGAGATCGAGGTGCTATCTGACACGATATTTGTTGGCCAAAGTTGGAACCGGGATGCTGACGACGAGGTGGTCGACGCTATCACGCATAGTCCAGCCACGACAAGCGAATTGCCAGAGAGGCCCTATTATCGTACTCCTCAGCCGAAGCGTGGCGGGGTTTCTGCTGCAAATGTCAATACTTCTCCTCTGTCCTCGCCCCCTCCCGAAGACTGCATCAACCCTCCATCCGCATTCCGAGCATTTTCCCACCGCCGAAGAAGCCTGAGGAACACCCCTCTGCAGCTGAGCTCGTCGCCGCTTTCGTCACCTCCTCCCGTTCTGTTTGACCCATTCATGCCCATTTCTCCCTCCGATGGAACCTCCAGCAGAAGGAGTAGCACATCGCCGTCAGAAGTCGACGAGACCCCGCCGTCTTCAAATCTGTTTACCTCTTCGCAAGCGTCCAACTCCGGCAAAGCCAATCTCCCCAACATGAAGGGAAGAGATCTCTTTGATGCGTCAATTTGGGCAGACCCTCTCAGGACATCCGTATTTTACCAATTCGCGACATCTTTACGACTGAAAATTAAGGACGCGGAGCCAACGGGGTCACACAGGTTCATCAGCCATCTACGGGACCGAGGAAAGCTGGTGCGCTGTTACACTCAAAACATTGACCAGATTGAGGAGAAGGTTGGACTGTCTACGTCTCTGGAAGACGGACCTGGGAGTAGAGGCCGCTTCTCGCGTCGATTCTACGGCCAACGGAAGCCAGCTCAGCAAGATGGTCGAGGAGGCCTCTGGAAGCAGCGAACCGCCTACGTCCTCGTCCGATAAGAACTCCGACTTGGACGAAAAGCCGTGCGGTGATTTGACTAATGCCTCCACCCAAGGATCACAGACGCCTGACACAACCATCACAAGCACAGTTGCGGCAGAAGGGCGAGCCATCGTCAGAAGCCACTAAAATCGCTCCTGCAAAACGAGGACCGGCGCGTTCAGGCGTAGAATGCGTCTTTCTACACGGCTCTCTCGAACTGCTCAGGTGCTTTCAATGCAAGAAGCTGTGTCGTGGGATGACGACGATCGAGAAGAGGAAACACTTTTAGGGCAGCAAGCCGGAATGCCCCCACTAGCGTCGGTGCCAACGGTAGCCCGAGAGGAGAAGGGAAAACGCGCTCTCGGGCGTTGGCAAGCTACGACCCGACATTGTCTTGTACGGCGAGGAGCATCCCAGCTCGCATCTCATCAGTCCCATTGTCACGCATGAATCTCGGGCTATAATCCAGACATGCTTGCTCATCCTCGGTACAAGTCTACGGGTCCATGGCCTGAAGGTCATGGTGAGGGAATTCGGCCAAGGCTGTGCACAGCAAAGGCGGCTGCGTCGTTTTTGTAAATTTTACGAAGCCGTCAGAAAGCTCGTGGGGCGACATTATTGACTACTGGGTACAGTGGGACTGCGACGCATGGGTGACGGATCTGCAAAGCCGTGTGCCCAAGCTCTGGCAGGAGCCTGAGCCGCCCAAGCCAAAGAAGAAGCGAGAGTCGAGCGGGATGACGGATGACGCAGAGAAGAAGGAAAAGACGCGACCACCGGCGGCGAATCCCGTTGCTCTTCGGGACACGAAAGCTACTGGGGCGTATTGGACGGCAAAGATTATCAGCGACCTACACAAGATAACGGGGACTCCAGCTCCCGCACCGATCATGGCTGCGCCTGTTCGTCGCGCGTCGACAACGGCCATCATGCCTGCTGCACCGGCAGTCGACTTGCCTCTGGACACCTCAGTCAACGCCCTTAAGAAGGGATTGAAGGCCAAGACCAAGCGCTCTCGCAAGTCAGCACCGGGTGCTCTTGAAAAGGCCGCCAAGCGTCCTTCCTCTACCCTCAACCCCAACCATGGACGAACGAAGAAGTCAGCCCCAGCAACGCCTCGCACAAAGGCAGCATCTTCGCCAGTGCGGGAGAGCAACAACGCAATTAGCTCCATCCTCAATTCGGTCAAGGAGAACCCGCGCATACGGAGGAGGAAGATAATTGATGGTGAGGAAGTTGCGGCACCGCGTGTTGGCCGGAAACGCGCACTGTCGACATCTAGCTGGAACAACCCAAGGTTAACGAGTGAGTCCCCAGCTCATGCGGCCCATGAAGGTGCCTCGGGAGGTATTCTCCAGCACATACACCGGGGCTGCAGCCCATGGGAGCCAGAGAGTCCGCCGGCAGGGCCGAACCAAGTCATCTGCCATCAATGGAACAAATGCGTTCGGCAAATGCCAGCAAGCCCCGGGCTGGCTAGGCTAGCAAAGCCCGACGCCTTTCGAATTGAAGGACGCGCTATGTGAGGAGTTCGCTCCAACCGAGTTCGATTCACGGTCATCCACGGGGTGGGGCGTGACACACAGGCCGTGGTATCTGAATCTGTTGATGCGGTTACTAATGACTCCAGGGTGGCGGAGCTAAAGATTGGTTTGCGGGCTCAGTGTGAGCAATTAGCCCAGGGTGCGCACCGTGGCGAGTCTCGAGAACGGTCTATCGCGAGCTACAATGGGCAATCAATGGGATGAAGACCAATGCAAGTACATAGCCACGGCGTGATGAGAGATGGCAATACCCACAGGATAGCGCTTTTTTGGCATATACAGCCGTATGGCGCATCATTCACAGATCGCCGAGCCTGGTATGTGCGACATTATGGGGCCTACGTGCGCCCGAGCTGCTCATACGCTAGAAGACTTTTGTATATACACATTTTAGACCACTTCGAGGCCAACTTAACAAACCATGAATATGAGAGTAAGCCGGCGGCATGCCGGCGTCACCACGCCACAGGCGGTAAATCCTAGTCCTCAATGAGGAGCACTCAGGTAATGGACCCTCCATTTCGCACACCGATTCGTCGCACGGCGATTTCCAGAAAACGGGGACATGGCACCACGGTGTATCATCCGGCCGATTCTGGTCGCTGGCTGAAGCGAGGGTCGGCGAACAGGCTGTGACTAGTCAGCGCTTTGGCATGGCACAAGTGGCGCATTGACCACTTTCCACATCTGGGCATTTCTTCGGGCTGGACAGCCAACAGCGTGCAATGAATACGTCCGTCTGGCGGTCGCGTCGCGTGTGTGTACTGTTTGGGCGAACGCGTGCATTACAAACTCGGGGGTCTGGGTGTTGGAGGCCGTCGGACTGCGGATATGACGGCGTCCGTTGCTCTGAAAGGAGGCTCGAGAACATCTCGTTGACTCCATGGCGCGATGGCCCAGGGTGCGCGGTGGATGAACATCTGGGCCCTGCCAGTGCGTTCTACCTTATTGTTATAGTACTCCTTATATGTGCTCTCATTCCCTCGTGTGTAGCGGGCTTCGTGCTCGCTTACTGGTGATGTGTGGGTTTACTTGTCCGAATAACTTCACGGCTCGAGATAGGAACGCAAGCGACGCAAGTCTAGACGCCTAGACTTCGTCTTCTCTTCCTCGCCTCTTCTCTTTCCACAGATGATCAAATATATCAAAACAGCCACGAGGTTTAGAAAAGCCCCGGTTCTACTACCGTTGCGTATCGCATCCACGCCGAAGCAACATGCACAGCCCCAACGGAGTCCCTCCGCGCAGGGCCCAAAGAACGACGGTCCGGGCGGCCAGCGACAAAAAAAGGTTTGGGCGCGAATCTGAACTGCCTGTGTCCCGTTTGGGACCCGTATTGGGATCAGTACCTGAATCATGGAGCAACACGCGTGCCGTCATTGGAGCCACATCGCTGCCTCTCACAGTGGCACTCGACTCCGTGTGACGACGGCTCACCAGACAGGCTCATTGGCATACGATCCCCACGGCCATCCAGTCCCATTTCACTCAGCACGATTCACACAAACGGTGCGAAGGCGCCGCCCAAAAGCGGCTTCATCCGCTATGGAGTACCCCGAGACCCTGCGGGACGAGTACAGTCGCGGCCGCCGTGGCAGCTTTGAACGGCGCCCCATCGAGACGTCGTAGTGCATTCACTGATGCGACATGCCACCGGACGGCCTAAACACCGGGTCTCCTCCGGCCACAGTGGTGTGAACGAAGATTGCAAGGACGTCATGCCTCACCTTCGCCTCGACCATCTATGGAGACGTGCGGCAAGGGCGGCTGATTTCTGGTCACGATTAGCTGGGGGGCAAGTCTCGACGGCGAAATCGGGGTACATTGTGATGTAGTCCCAATCAGCGAGGATGACGAGATCCTCCGGCGGGTTCAGTAAGACGGTCGCGGTGATCTCGGCGAGCGGAAAGCGCGCGAGGGTCGTCGTGGATCGAGGCCGAATCTTTCGTCGCGGCCAGGAGTGCGCTGCCCCGGGAGGACACGGTCAGAAGGCGTGCAAGGAGCTCGCGTTGTCAGCCTCGGTCGACGGGCCGCAGGCGCCCTCGGCATGGTCGACTTGAACCGGCCGGCCGTGGGACCCAGAACTCTTCGTCTCCCAACGACCCACACTCAAGTGGCTCCACGTGCCTCGCGGGTGCGGTCCGTCTTCTACACGCCGCTCGCCAACCAACCTCTGCTTGCTTCAGAGCGCGCTGGGCCACGTAGCCACGGGTACAGGCCCAAGGGGGGCAAGAAGCGCACGACGCCGCTGCCCCCGACGGCGAAGAGCGACTTTGTGCACACGTTTGAGTTTGTGGGCACAAAGGACAACGCGCCGTACTGCACGGTCAAGGACTCCATCACCTGGAGGCGCGACGTGCTCGGCGGGGAGGCCAAGATCCTGGCGTACCTGTGGGACCTGAACAAGAAGGGCATCGGGCTCGTCGCGGAGTCCTTGGGCACGGAAACCCTCGACAACAGCGCGGGCACCATGACCAACTGCGCCATGGGCAACGTCGCGCTGCCGGTGTGGAAGGGCCAGAAGGGCGCCAAGGCGAAGGAGGGAGACGCGGTCGTGCCGGACGACGAGGCGGATCCCGCGCAGCAGTGGATCTACGGAGACGCTCGTCCTCGATTACAAGACCGTTCATCGAAGAGGGAGAGAATAGTGGTCATGAGCCCGCCGTACTTGATGGGGTAGTCTCTGGGTGAGGATCAGTGCGCCGTTGTTCCTTGGATCGCTGGCGGACTATGAGTTTGCCGCCAAGGTGCTGAAGGAGTTGGCGAGAGGGTGGGGAAGAAGGAGTATCTGAAGAAGTGAAAACGGTCGGGTCAGCGTAGACATCTGATGTCGTGGCCGGCATACCACATGTTTTGTGTTGAACCTGTTGGGCTGGTCCTATTGCAGGGGCGTATTTGATAGCACTTTCTCCGAGAAATGGCGCCTTGGTCAAGGTGTCGTGTCCTCTGGTGCCGTAAAGCCCAAAGAGGGCCAGATCCATGACTCCATGGTTAATTGGCATCTGTCTAACCGTCCTCTTCGGACAGCATCTTCTCTGTACGCCCGGACTCTCCATCAAGGTGTCCATGTAGTCAACCATGGCTCGTCAGTATTGGAGGGTAATTCACGCTGCACATGCATATTCCATCCCGCATTGATAGGTGAATCTGGGGACGCTCTTCGGTGACACAACAATCACCCTACGTCGCGTGGGGAGCATTGCACCAGCTCGAATATACGCAGCTTGGATGTCTACTGTGTCTCGTAGTGCTTCCGCTTGGGCATTCGAGTTTGCGCCCTCCATCGGGGCAATGCTAGAGACGATATGCTCCTTGCAGAATTGTGTGCGAGTATGAGAGGTGTTCCAGACGGAATCTTGAGACAGGAGAAGATGTGTGCCAGAGGTGCTGGGGATTGAGATGTGATGAGCAGGGGAATGGGGTAAGCTGCTCATCTCTTCTAGTTGTCGGAGCATCTCTTTGGTATTCGTTGCTATTCATTATTATTGATAGATGTCAGCGCAGCGTTTTAAGTGAAAGAAGTAGAGTTCAACCATGTTACAGAGCAGATGAATGGGCTGGCCGCCAACAAACGAACCGCAAAGGCTGCAATAAACAAGTCGCCGCTATTATTTCCTACTCTTGTACTCTATCTGACCTGCCACCACGTTCTTGGTTTCCACGCCACGGCTGTGGCAGGCAGCAGCAGCTACAGGGTAGGCTGGGTCATCTCGGACTGATGGGATAGCCATAGATGTGATGAGAGGCATGGCATTTGTAGCTTGTACGTGGAGCAATGTGTGTCTTGGCGCCGAGCAAAATAGATTGCGTTCATTTAATCAAGGAAACGTCTGTTGTCTGGGCAAGATTTACGCTGCGGTGTTTGGACTCATTTCCGATGTCCTAACTGATCTGTTGTCTGGGCAAGATTCATGCTGCCCTGTTTGTGAGCATGACGACTCATTTTTGACGTCCTAATTACTCTCCAAGACGAGCCTCCAAATCCTCAACCTGCTCTGCATCGAAATACGTCCCAGGCTTCTTTACAATTCTTCTTCCATTTCCGTTTCATGTAAAAATCAGCGGGCAAACCGAGCAGCATCAGCATCCTCTGTTTGAACGCCAAGAGATCGAACAGGGACTGTTTCATTCTTGGCGATCGTGTTTCGCCAGGGTGCTGTGTGGCCCTTGCACGTTGGAGCCGAATCCCTATGGCGCGTGGTTGGATATCCCAGCGCCCAGCGGGGTCGTTGGCGGCCTTCAGGGGCAGGGCAGCAGTAACCGGCAGTGCTGCTTACGGGTGGGCGCAGCGCTCCAGGGCGCTGTAACATCGGAGTCGGGCCTGTTTTGGCAGCTGGGTACCCTCATTGGCAATACGATGTGTCGAACTCTGTGGTAAACTGGTCGTCGGCGGCTTTTGCAATACGACGGGAAACAATGTCCAGAGTCCTCCTGGCGATCAAACGTGTGGAAAGACGGGGAGCGGGTTTTACTTGAAGGAGGGTGATGAAAGTGCCCATTTGCCGATCGTGTATTCACGGCTACGAAGATGGCCACCCAAGACGGAGTTCTAGGCTCCTGCCACTGTAGCACGGACGAACTAATAGAGCAGGAACTACCATGGGGAGGATGCCTCGATATATCACCTGCGAGAGCATCGTGGTGCTATTTTCGTGATATGTCTCGCTTATGGCTCTCCAGCCAGAGAAACATGCAAGCCTCGCGCAGTTTCATTCGCCCTCGGCGCCGTCTACGCGTAATGCAACGCTTCCGTGGCTGACGCCAGGAACCGCCAAAGGCTCCAGAACGGCAAGGCCATGTTGCGTGTCGTCGTCAGAGGCCGGTCCTGACAAGAATGGCGAATCAAGCCCTGCCTTTGCACCAGCGAAGACTCGCGGAGGGCGTCCAGAGGCGTCAGATCTCGGCGTTGCGACTCCTCAAATCTGAAACACTGGATTGATTGGCTCGCAGCACCGCCCGCCCGCATCACAACGTCACATCCCCAGCCAACGGTTTCCAAGGAGCCGCACCTAGCGTCCCCCTTGCTACAAGGCGCTCCGTGGGACGCTCCCGGGAAACATGCACACCCTGTGTCGCTTGGATCCCGTTGGCCTGGCTAGTCAGGGAATAGGGAAACCGGCAATATCGGATTGGAATGCGATGAGGCCAGACTGCCCGAGTTGCAACGCCAGCGTCTAGGCGGCCCTGGAGGATGAAGAGGTAGGCAGTCCAGATCGACACCAACGGCATTGATAATCTCGGAGGAGATGGTGTTTGATGTTCATGATATGGAGAGAGGCAGCTGTGATGCCTGTAGGCCACGCCCGGGAGGATATAGTCTGCGTACTTGAAGTCGGCGGTTTCGCCATCTCTTGGATCACTTTCCTCTACATCTTCCAAGTCTCGTTTTTATTTCTTGTAGACTTCATTTGCTAGTTTTTTTCTTCCCTTTCTCCTTCACGCGAACCGGTCTCTGTGAGACGCTTGCCTGCAATTGTTTCCCACCTGAGTGCTTCGTCACACTATCGTTCCGTCTCTGTTCTTCTCATAGCACAAGCCTCAAACGCACGACGCCCCCATGCTCTCCAAAACTCTTCCTGGCCCGCTTTCATCCTCTCCCTCCTGACACTGGCCTCCGCGTCCGACATCCAGAAGCGGTCCTTCAAAGTCGAACGGGTCGCGAACGAAAAGTTCACCGGCCACAAACGGGGCCCGCGCGCTAGCCAAGACGTACCGCAAGTATGGCATGCCGCTGCCGCAGGGTCTCCTCGATGCTCTGGAGGCACAGAAGAACAACGGTGCGGTCGCTGGACCAGCTCGCCGTGCCGTCGCTCACCCGCGTGGGCCGGGCGACAAGAATAGGCTGATCATCAACCTGTTGGGTCTGGGTCACCACAAGCATCACGGCCAAGATGGGCAGAATGCTGGCAACAATGCTGGCAACAATGCTGGAAACAATGCTGGAAACGGAGGGGACGGTGGTCAGAATGGTCAGAATGGTCAGAATGGCCAGGATGGCAATGCTGGAGACTCTGGAAATGCCGGAAACGGTGCTGGTCAAAACTCAACTGCACCGGCAGGCGGCGCTGGCAATGCTGGCCAAAATGGTCAGAACGGTCAAGATGGTCAGAACGGTCGAAAGGGTCAACATGGCAAAGACGGTCAAAATGGTCAAAATGGTCAGAACGGCCAGAACGGCCAGAACGGCAATGCTGGAAACGCTGGAAACGCAACTGCTCCAACAGACGCCGGAGGCAACTCGACAAATCCATCTGGCCAGGTCGGAAAGGTGGCGGCGAACCCCGAGAACAACGACGTCGAGTTCCTCGCCCCCGTGAGGGTCGGCGGCCAGGCCCTCAACCTCGACTTTGACACTGGCTCGTCCGACCTCTGGGTCTTCAACACGGGACTTGACAAGCAGGCCAGCGCTGGGCATGCCGTCTACGATCCTGCAAAGAGCAAGTCCTTTTCGCTCATCAAGGGGGCCCAGTTCCTGGTCCGCTACGGCGACGGTTCCGGAGCCGAGGGCACCGTGGGAACCGACGTCGTCGATGTTGGCGGTGCCTCCTTCGACAAGCAGGCCGTTGAGCTGGCCACTGCTGTGACAGACCAGTTCATCCAGGACCAAAACAACGACGGCCTCATGGGCCTCGCCTTCTCCAAGCTCAACACCGTCCAGCCCCAACAGCAAAAGACCTTCTTCGACAACGTCAAGGACACCCTCGCCGAGCCGCTCTTCACGGCCGACCTGCGCAAGGGTGCGGCTGGCGCCTACGAGTTCGGCCGCGTCGACGCCGCCAAATTCCAAGGCGACCTGACCTGGATCCCCGTCAACACCACGCAGGGCTTCTGGCAGTTCAGCAGCGAAAAGTTCGCCGTGGACGGCGGCAAGCCCCAGGAGGCCACGGCTGGCGGTCAGGCGATCGCGGACACGGGCACGACACTCATCTTGGCGGACGCCAAGATCGTGCAGGGATACTACTCTCAGGTCAAGGGGGCGCAGGATAGCGCGCAGGCGGGCGGCGGGTGACTGTGCCCTGCGATGCCAAATTGCCGGATCTGGACCTCGACGTTGGCGGGGAGTACATGGCCAAGATTAAGGGCGACGACGTCGTCTTTGCGCCTATTGGCGATGGAAGTAAGTCACCCCGTTCAGCAGCTTCTTCGGCCTGCTTCTTAGTTGGGCAAGCGAGATACTAACCGCGTGCCCTACTTAGGCTGCTTTGGTGGTTTGCAGGCTGCTCCGGAAGGCAGTCTTGGCGTCTATGGAGATATTTTCTTCAAGTCGCAGTTTTGTGGCGTTCAACGGTGGTCACAACTCGCTCGGAATGGCGCCGCATGCTTGATTGCCTAGGGATGGATAGTGGTGGTATGCGTGACGTCTGGGCCGGCTGCCATTGGCAGGGTCTCGGCGAAGGATGCTGTAGTCTTCGAATTATAGGACTACACATAGAATGTAACACTTGGTACATTACTGTCACTGATCGGCGTAACGTAATGGTGAGTCATGGGGGGGGGGATGTGCGTAGGCGTAGAGCTAGATTGGATCATGCGGAAACGAACCGCGAGTTTGCCAACGAGGCAGACACCGTAGAAAAGACAAGCTGTACAAGGAAACCACTGTGGTGCGGAGCGCCGTGAAGGGGGTGGCTGCTCGGCTGGGCCGTGTGGGGATGATGGGCACGTTTGACAGGATGGTATTGGTAGACGAGGAGCCTTCCATGGAAGAATGGAATGTTGGAAGAAGGGAGACGACACAGGCGCCTCGGTTAGAGAGATGCTTGACAAGAAGCTCAGGGCAGATGGACTTGGGTTCTCCAGCTTGTGACAAGCCCATCATGGGCATCAATACAACGGAGGGCTCAGGCACCGAGATAATCTAGAACTGCGGATTCCTTCGACATGACGTAGCACTGCGGATTCATCATCCACCATCCCCAGACCCCAGACGTACACTAGTCTGCAAAGGCATAGTTCAGAACAGCATGGCCAATGCCACATCGTTAATCCCGCATCGTCCAAGCATCGACCGACTCGTCTCCTGGAGCCGTATTCCATGCTGACACCCAGACACCCCAATCAGGGTCGCCAACTCTCATCGCGCACCGTTCGGCTCCGAAGCCACAGATTGACAGGGTCCCCAGTGGCCATGCCCAATGTACGGAACAAGGCAGACCCCAGGGCGCCTTGCCATTGATTGAAACTGGGTGGCACTGCGTCGTCTCCACTGCCCTGGGCAGACCATTCAATAGCAGGCTGTCAAAGCGAAATCAATCGGTCCGCGGCCACCCGCGTGACGCTATTGGGCCCATCAGGTGTGCTGGGTCGACGCCGGTGGCGTCAGAGGAACGTGTGGACGGGGTCGAGACTACGGCGTGTTGAGCCGATGCCCTGTACGGTGCGGCTGAGATGCCTATCATGTACGTTATGGAATGATTAATCGGCGAATAACTGCGCCTGCCTGTCTGCCTCATGCCAGCGATATAACTACGGCCCCCCTCATCATCGTTCGAGAGCTCTCAGACATCACATACATAAACTTGCGACTAACACCCAATCAACCACTACCGCTACCAGCGCACAATCGGCACTGCCACCGCCTCGCCAACCCTTTAACTATGCTCCACAAACCGCTCCACTGCCCCTCTCTGAAGCAATCATTCGCGAGGGGAGCAAGCTCAGTAAAAAGACATTCCTCTCCCTTCTTTATACCATGTCCGCCCTACCTGTGCACAATTACACCTATTCAATTTATTCCTCTGTATATATACCGGGCACATGTGTCACGCGGCAAGCGACATATTGTTCAAATCGTTCTGTTTGGGCACACACGCCCAGCATATCTGTGTAGGGTTTGATTGGCGCCGTCAAACCAGCTTCTGCATGTGTGATAAGGTCCCCAGTGATGCGGCGCCGACTGTGTGTGTCGTAGGTGGTATGGTTGCGCTGCTTTCCACTGTCCCGGGGGCAGACCTGTATGTTAGTCACGCGCGGATTGTGGCGCGCGTGCTAGTGGCTGCATTTTTTCGACGGTGATGACACATGCTTGTGTCTTGGCCCGCAGCCTGGCTCCGGGAGACCGGGGCATGAAGTTCCCCCCGACGAAGAAGGGCCAAGGTCATGTCTAGGGTTGTTTGTGTGAAGAGACATCGCTAGTGTACGGACAGATTTTGGATGCTGCTTGCTCTTTGACATGTGTATTTGACACACGGGTGGGTCCCAACCTGTGGATGTGCGACCATGTTGTTGGTGTAGGAGGACCTATATGTTATGTTGTATTCAATGGGATGAACGTAGTGTTGCGACTCCGTATTACATACCCACGACTGTAGTGTGTGTGTTGTCACGACAGAGCGTTTTTCCGCGTAAATATGTGCCAGTAACGATGTTAATAAGTGCTTGTAAGTATGTGCAGTGAATCGATAACTCTTCCTCGCCCCCGTCATCTTCCTCGTAACTCTCTACGCCACGTTGATTCGCCCCGGTCAACCGCACATCGCGACTACTGGCCCCGACGCTGACCCCAAAGCTCCCCTTTGCTACAATCCAGTTCTGCGATCCCACATCCCAGTAACTCAGGTCCTTCTTCCGGAGAGCGAACGTTGCCGTGCCGGACGCCCCGGGCGCCAAGCTCAACTTGCTGAACCCGCGGAGCTGCTTCGGCGGCGTCTTTGGCGCTGATCCTGGATATGTGAGATATAGCTGTGCTACTTCTGCGCCCGTGACGCCCCCGGTGTTCTTCACCGTCACCGTCGCCGTGGCTACGGTGTCGAAGAGGTCACTTCGCCCTCCGGGGACGACGGGGCCCGTCGCAGGGCCAGATTTGGCGCTCGACGTGACCTGCAGATTGGAGTAAGTGAAGTTCGTATACGCTGTTGTCAGTCAGTTTATGCCATCCCTTGTCATGCCGAGAAACCAGGGGGGGAACCTACACAGCCCGAAGCCAAACTCGTATCGCGGCGCCACTTTGGCATCGTCAAAGTGCTTGTAATCCACGAACAAGCCCTCCGAAAAGCCGTCGTCTCCTGACACCACACGCGCGTTGTAGTCATTCTGGCTCTTCGCAATCGTGTACACCAGCTTCCCGCTAGGGCTGACATCACCCCATAGCACGTCCACGAGCGCATTGCCGCTCTCTTGGGACGGGAGTCCCGCCCACACGATGGCCTTGACGGAGGGCAGGCTGACGATGCTCTCGAGGACAACCGCGCCGACGCTGTGCACCACCACTATGACGTTCTTGTTCGCGCCGGCAACAGCTGCTACGAGCTGGTTGCCGTTGTGCCAGGGATCGAGGTTATTGCGGTCGCCCTTGTTGTTCTCCACGGTGATGTAGCCCTCGCCCCCGTCGGCGGTGATGAACACGACGGCAACGTCTTTCCCGGTCGCTGCCGTCTTGGCGGCGTTCACGTCGTCGCTCTGGCTCAGCGTCACCTTGGAGCCTTCGGACTGGGCTCGCGTGTTGATTGCATCATACGGAGCGACAAAGTACGGGTAGTTCTTTGCGCCGGACCCCCAGCCCATCCCGAGCGCTCCATTGTTGCATCCCATATCCTCGCACCCGTTGTTGGCGTGGTTGCCCTTGACCGATGCAGATCCAATGACGGCGATGCTTGATCCCTTCTTCTTCAAGGGGAGGGCGTTGGCGTCATTCTTCAAGAGGACGATGCCGTCTCTCGCCACGGCTCTGACATTGTCTTTGTGGTTTGCCTGCGGGTTCCCCCCGAGGTTGACGGGCGGGTATCCCTTGTCTTGGCCGGTCAGATACCACGCGGCAAGGATGCGAACCACCATGTCGTCGACTCGGCTCTGGGGCACCTTGCCTGTGTTCACGGCGTTGATGAGCTGCGGTCCCCAGTACACGTCTCCGCCGCTGAAGCCACTGCCCGGCATGCTCATGTCCAGTCCCGTCAATGCGCTCGCGACAGTGGAGTGCTGGGCAGCCCAGTCCGTCATGACGTAGCCCTTGAACCCGAGTTCCTTCTTCAGGAGCGTGTTCATGAGATACTGGTTTTCGCACGCGTACGTGCCGTTGACCCTGTTGTACGAGCACATGACGGCGGCAACGTTGGCGCGCACGGCATCGGCGAAGGGCCACAGGTATAGCTCATGAACGGTACGGTCGTCGGCGCTGCTGGAGATGGTGTCGCGATTCACCTCCTGCTCGTTGAGGAGGAAGTGCTTAGCAGTGGCCTGGACACCAGCAGCTTGCATCGCCGCAATCGTCTCGGCCATGGCCACGCCCGTGAGATACGGGTCTGGGCTGAAGCCCTCCCAGTTGCGGCCCCCTTGAGGCACCTTGCCCAACGGCCCAGCAACGGGGCCAAGCATGACATGTACGCCCAGCGCTTTAGCCTCCTGCGCGAGAAACTGTCCGCGCTGTCGGATCAGCTGTACGTCCCAGGTCGAGGCAGCCTGCACACCAGGCGTGAATGATGTGCTTTGGTTTGCGTAGCGGACGCCCAACGGCCCGTCCTGGAGACAAAGGCCCGGGTAGCCTATCGACGACGCCGGCGACGCATTGCCGACGCATGGGCCGTGGACATTCCAGCCTTTCCCGGTGACGATGCCGACTTTATCATTTTGGGAGAGCTTGGGCAGGGCGGCCTGCGCCTTTGCGTATGCGTCCGACCATGATTGGGCTGCGGCCGGGATAGCCAGTGGCACGATGGCCAGGGCAGCCGAGAATACGGTTGGGATATACATGATGGTTAATGGGGAGAAGCATGCGGGTTAGCCAACCACGGCGGACCACGGCACTTATATAACGAAGTCATCTCCATCAGGCTAAACCTCACGGGATCCCCAGATTTCAATCCCGAAAGGATTGTCCCGGCGCAGGGGTAATGAACACAAGAGGGGTCTATCGGGCCGCTTGCCTAAAAGTCTTGGTGAGTCCAAATCGCGCAATGCCTGGCATCGTAACATTCCAGTGAGCCCAAGAAGGTGCTCGGCAATATAGGCGATGTCACCATGCCTTATTTGGCGGGATCGGTAGTTCTAATATACTTTGCCCGGGGGGGTATATGCAGCTGCACTGGGCGCTTCGTGAGAAATTACTCCGTTGGGCGTTTGAGGTGGTAATGGGCAAATTAATCCCGCGAATGAGGTTGATCTGCGGGCCGTGTGCAGCAAGGACATTGTGCGGGTTACCATCTAGACAAGGTGGTAGCATGGATAGTCAATAGCATAAGCTATGGTTTTATGCGATTGATAGTAAGAGTCATAGAGCCATGCATACACATCATAATATCGAAAATATGCCGTGTCAGAGAGCCTCCTGATGCAGCACACATTCCAATCCTGCACTCACGCTACTTCTGCAATGCTACAGCACGCCAAATGTCAAAGACTCCTCTTCCGCGACTACTTCATACATTCACATTACTGGAACCAATCGGCCCGCTACTCCCCTGCCGGATCACCTGCGCAGCCTGCGTAAAGAAGGAATCGATGCGTATCGTTGTAGGCCGTAGAATCGTCTTGCCGTTGACCTGGTCCGTGGCGGAGAGGCGATGTAGGGAAGACTGGCACGTCTCGAGCATGTGGTATGCTTCTTCGATGTCACGCGGCTCGACTGCTAGGAGGAAGAGGTAGATGAGGAAGTTGCCGCAGAGGATGAGCTGCGAGCGGGCGTCTGCAGGGCGTTAGACGTCGAACGATGGCTAGATGGGGGTGGTGGACTGTGGGCACTTACGTCGTCCCCAGAAGCATTTGAGGTCCTCGAGCGTGACGGAAGCGATGAACGAGGCAAAGGCCTTGAACTCCGTCAGGGCCGTCCCGAACCACTGTCGTAGATTCGACCCGGGTGTGGCCTTGGCTTCTCTCGTCGCAGGACTCATGAGGGCTCGGAATAGCAGCACCTGCGTGGCGAAGAAGGAGAGCAGGAGGGGGCCTACCAAATGTCAGTATGGCAGCATCATGTAGGCGAAGCGTAGCAGCATCTGTGCAACGTGCAATGTATACTCACACTTATTCCGCGCATTGCCTTCGGACTCCTCGGGCGCTGTTAGACATTGAGGGAGGTGGCTGCGCCAGTCTTTGAGTCGCTCGGACAGCATGATGAGCTTGTTTTGAGACTGAACCCTGGTCGAGGAAGGGTTGATTTGGCTAGATGACAAGGCGATTAGCCAGAACAACCAACGTGACGGGTTGCGTGACGGCCGCCATGCGTTCGAGATGGTCCGGGGCCAACTCACCAACTGGCATCCTGGATCTCCCTCGCTATGCGCGCAATGTTGACCATCTCCAAAAACCCAGCCGCAGTAGAGACCTTGAACGTCGCATCCTCTGGCTCAACTAGGTGCCGGAGCTCTTCGGGCACATCCTCGTCGAAGCGCAGGTCCTCGATGTGGAGGGGGAAAGTGTCAAACGACTCCTTGTATACGTGCGGCGGGTTACCGTGGCACGCGGCCGACCAGCAATCCGCCGAGCACGTCGCCCACCAGAGCTTCTTGCGCAGCTTCTTCTCCCATGGCTCGATGCTCCAGCGGCCTGGGTCAAGGTGCAGGCCTATCATCTGGGCGCACGCGACGCCCTGCGCGGTCTGGATCCACGTGTTGGGCGTCTCGGCGCTGTCGATGACGGGGGGCATGACGTGCAAGAGGAGGAGGCAGGCCTGGAGGTTATACAGGTTGGGGTTCTCCAGGTCTCGCCGGAGGGCCGAGTGCGCGTGCTGGATGACCTCGTGCTGCTCAAACGGGCAGGGGCTCTTGAGTCGAGGGTCGCGGTCCCAGAAGACGCTGGCGAGGGCGTAAATGGCGCCGCGGAGCGAGGCCGGTATCTCGTGCTTGGCGCGGGCGTACTGCCGGAGGAAGCGGACCTTGGACACGACGGGGTACATGGCGTGGACGTACTTGAAGTAGAGGCGTATGAGGTCCGGGCCGTGCGGCCAGGCCTTCGCCTCGATGGCATCGGAAGCATCATGCTTGGCGCGTACCGTGTGGTCTGGATGACCGTTCATGAGGAGAAGGAAGTGGACCGGGTGATCGTCCGGATGGGAGCTGCCGGGGAAGACCTGAACGATGTTGGCGTCTACGTTGTAACGCTCGCTCAGGACCAGGCATCGAAAGTCGTCGAGCAGGTAGGTATCCTGCTCCGCGGCCGGCCCCATGAAGTGCGCGGTCCTGTTATCCGCATCTTCCAGGGCCACCAAGGTCTGCACAGGCCGAGATGACACCTGGTACGTGACGGGTGCTTCGGGGATGTCTTCCTGCATGGGCAGCGGACTGTCGACGAGGCCCTGGTGCACCACTGTCGCCGGGGCGGCGGCGGCGGCGGCGGCGGCGTCAACGCGTCCCGATTGATGCCGGCTGTGCCGAGCCGAGCCAAACGGGATGCCAGCATCAGAGCTGTCGGTTGGCGACTCTCGGTGTCCAGTCGCGGAGCTCGTGCTTGCGTCTCCTCGGCCAGAGTTGGAGGTGCTGATGCTGCGGGTGTCCTCCGAGGCAGCATGGGTGTCTGTGGAGGGGAGAGGCGTGTCGATGGGACCGGAGGATTCGCAGACTAGACCTCTGCTCTTGCAGAAGAGGCCTATGAAGTTAGAGTGGGTTGGGCATAAGGCTATCGTGCCTGCGACCGCGTATACAGCTGTGTATATATACGGCGTGTGTCATGTGTATGTGTATGTATGTGTATATGTATTTGTATGTGTATGTGGATTTGTGTGTGGATTTGTGTGTGTATTTGCGTGTGTGTGTGTGTGTGTGTGTGTGTGTGTTTTACACGGCAGGGCTGAAGTAGGCAAGGGAATCTCGATCTGATATCTAGATTATAGATGTGCGTATGCATGTGGAGACACGGAGAGTAAAGAGATGGCGTAAAGGCACAAAGGACATGGCAGTTGAACGACGACAAAATGTTTCAGCACATACATGGTGGCCCGGTGGGGATGACACATCCCGTCTTCCGCCTGCGACAGGCATCGCATGGGCGATTCTTCCTGCTCCGCTTCTGCCTGGCACTGCCAAAATTGCTCTGTATGACGAACTTGCGGGGGCGAGACTGTGTCTGTGACGGCGCCTGGGACTGGTCCTGGTCCTGGGCAGATGGCAAAGCCGGCGGCGCAGTCGGATCAGGGCGAGGATCCATGTGGAGGAACCAGGCTCTCGGGCGGGAGAGGGTCAGGCTGGGCTGTGACTGGCGAGATGTGCTCTGTGAGGGATGGGTTCGGCGAAGTCTGAGTGGACGATTGGGGGCGAGGGAGGCTCGGCTAACAATGAGCTGCAGCGGCCAACGAGCGCCAAGTGAGGTCGTCGTGTTCGCTTGCTGGTATGGGGAGGAGAGAGGCGGACGGTGAGTGGATGATGGGGGACAGATGCGGAACTGGCCGAGGCGGAAGAGGCGGAGGAGGCGCAAGTTTGCCGATGGGAATAGCGGAGAGCGTAGGGAATATGAGGGGATGTCGGTAGGATCGGCCAACTGGCGTGGGCGAGGGATTGAGTGTGGGAGTGAGCGGGTGTGGGTGTGAATATATGAGTGCGAGTGCGAGTGCGAATGTGTCAGTATGAGGATGAGTGTGAGTGTGAGTACGAGTGTGAATGTGAACGTGAATGTGAATATGTGAATTTGTGAATGTGTGAGCAAGACATGTTGAATAGGATTGATACGGGCTACGAGGATTCAGCGGGCGGAGAGTGAGCGATATCCGGATGAGGCTATACCGTGTGTAGATTAGCTCTTGATCAAATGGATGTTTCGACGTTGGATGGAGGCCTCGCCTGTCGGTTTACCTCTGTTTATGTCGTCTATATGAGAATGTGCAGGAAAGCAGGTCCGATTTGAGTCAATTGTTTCTTATACACTGTGTTGACATGACGCTGAGCCAGAGGAGGAGATGCTCGTACAGGGTCGAATGGGCCGACTTACACACCCGATTGCTCCTTGAATGCCACGGCCCCGAGTTCATGCGAATGGGATATGCATTCCCTATAAGAACGGCATTGACTAGACGGTGATACGGCCTCGGACGGCTGCCACATTCTTAGAATGCCAACCTCACTTCTGTGGCTTTTGCTAGTGGCCGTTGAGGAGAAGCAAAGCGCCGCCGGCAGAGGCTAGGGGAGTCTTTGAAATTACAGGGGCGGAACCCACGTTTTGAGGCGCTGGAGATCCCTAGATCCAGGGAGTGCAGGGTAGGCAGAGATGTTGGCATGGTTCGGCGAGCTTCTCCGCCCACGATCTGATCAAGGCGGCAGGCAAGGTGAGCCGAATGGCGCAAAGCCGCATCTTTACAGGAAGGCGAGCAAGAAGAGGAGGCTCGCCTCTGCAGAATGCAGGCCTCTGCAGAACACAGATTTAACCCGGGGTCCAAGGCGCCCGGCAGATATCATGGCCCCACAACGCCTCTTCGGCAAATGCGCTGCATAATCTCAACACCGGCCAGCGGCCGACGTAGGCCGTCAACGGCTAATGCGTGATTACGTCTGAAAGTGGAAACGCTGTTTCTTTTTGTGTAATGGGATTGGCCTGGCTTGGCTTTGCTGCCAGGCGTTGTGGATTAGGCGTATGTGGACTCGGCTTGCAGACGGTCTCACCGCTCGTCGCGTGCAACGAGGCCAGTCAGGACGTTGGAGGCTGGACGACTGGGTTTGACGGTGTCTTGTGTTGAAGCCTTGCAGAATCCCGAAACTTGAAGTGGGCGGCACTGCTCATTCGGCGACTACGTCTGCTTGCTCGCTGAAGATGTCAGTACCGGGTAGCCAGATGGCCGTGAGCCGCCACGATATCTTCACGAGGGCGAAAGACTGCTAATTACAGGTGCCATTATCAACTTGGTATTCTTTGCAAAGAATGTTCTTTGAAATATTTCATCAGTTTCTCTGCGTGGCTCGACTCGTCCCATTTCGGCGGGAGCCCTGATCTGCAAACGCAGGACTAGCCGTGGCCCATCTTCGTCCTTTTCACTCCTCATCGCAGTCCAGAGGACTCGACTTGCAAGGCCGTCGTCATCATCATCAGTGTGTATCCACTGGAAAGCATTGCTGCAATCTTCCGACTCCAAGTATCAACAGAATGGTAAAGTGCCTAGTGGCTCAGCGGTCTACCCAGCCCATTAAAATGCATTCGCTTTTGCAACCATGCGCCGTCGTCTATCCCCATCTTTCAGCCGTCTATCTCACCACAACGTGGAATCCCTTTAGGTCCTCGCACTTGGCAGGCTGTATGGGCTCCGTAAACGCCGTGCTCAGCCGCCACCCGTATACATTCAGCCACGTCTTCTTCTTCTTGAACGGCTCCAGCTTGCCCGACACCACGCCCATGACGGGCACGGGCTCAAACGGCCCCTTGCTCAGCACGGTATCGAAGTGTCGCTCGTAGTTGTCGCACACGCCCGGCGTCGTGGAGAAGACGGGCTGGTTGGTGACGTTGCGGAGGAAGTCGAGCGAGTATGGGACCCGGCGATTGAACGGCTTCGTCTTGAACTTGACGAGCCGTTTTGTCGGGCCGTCGACTTGATGTGCCTCGAATGTTGCCACGCCGCCGCGCTTTCCCTTGTATGCGTCGCACGGGGGGTCAAAGGTCGCGGGGACGACGTTTACGCCGAAGCCTTTTGATCCCTCTACGGCGAGGCTCCCGTTTGTGATCATCATGGTTCCCGCCCAGCGGAACGAGCTATAGCCGTCGCCCAACAAGTCGATAAAGGGAAACTCGAATCCCGAGCGCTACGGTGATCAGTTAGCGAGTGACGTCCGACACGACGCTGGTGGAGGAAACCATGGGACAAACCGAAAAGTCGGGCAGCTTGAACCCGGCGCTGTGTAAGCCGACATCGTGGTCGTGCACCGCCACCGCCATCATTGGATACTTGCCCTTTGGAAAGTCCGGCAGCCACGCCCTGTATGCGCCCTCGAGGATGTTGAGGCCCGCCGGTATCAGCCGGCGGGCCTCGTCGAGCGGGATGGGGATGATGATGTTGGTGCCGTTGAGGTTGCCGGTGCTGACTGACGGGAACTCGGCGCCGATGGGATTGGGGCTATCCTGCGATATGCACTCGGCGGCTGCTTGTGCGGGGGAGCAGAGCGAGGCGAGTGCCGCCGCGAGAGCCATGATGCTGCTGCATCGTAATCGGGGGATCATCGTGGGATGTGTATTGCGTGCGTGTATCTCGAGCGTTGGACGAGACGGGCAACGGCGGGAGGCAATGCGCATCAGGCACGGCTTCGAGAAGGCTTGGCCAGGAGGTTTACAATGTGGCAGATCACCTTCATTAATGACATCTACGGCAACCCCTGTCCACTCTCAACGGGAATGCCCAAAGCAACCACGCTGTTTTGGACCTGCGACGGGGTCCCCATACTACGGTAGCGCCGTGCGACGACTGCTTATCCACGACGTGTCACACGGCGCCCAAGGAGGTCCCTCGTGAGCGAAGCTGCAGAGGAAGCCCCGGATGTGGCCCGTTCCGGTGAGCACCGCTGGGGCAGGCTGGCGGGAATGGTTGCAGGGCAAATACCGCTAGCACTCGGACGCTGAGGTTCCGGATGGGTTTCATGTGGGATTGCTAGACGCCCGCGAATGATGATGGACCATGGGATTATGGGATTGGACTAGTTCGGGTGAAAGGCTGAGGAGTGCGGGTCTGATGGATGGTGTCTGCTCGCTGACAGATTTCGGCAACTGTCTTGGCTCGCTGATGACTTCATTGACGAGTATCTTTTTTTTAAGAGTAATAATACTCTGAACTACGTGGCCAGTGGCTTGTAGAGGCGTCACTGCCGTCGTTGCTGATCTTTGACTCTGAAACGGCGAGCTGTGGCTTTAATGTTATATCCCTGCTCATATAAGACACATGCCATCTCCGTGCGAGAACCTCTTTCCCCTCTACTGTAACTCTAACACACATGTCAGAGGCTGGACCAGCACTCCTGCATGCGCGGGCAATGTGTGGCCAGCTTCCCGAGGGCGCGTCTGAAAATAAAGGCATTCGCGGAATCAATCCACGAGGCTGACCCGAACGCCTTCGGAGCATCATGCCAACCGCGCGGCGCCCATCTCTAAATGGATGCAAGCAATCTCGCAAATACCGCCTGGAAATAGTCCTGAACCGTGATCCATTCCGTTGGGATAGTTTCAGGAGCGCTGGCCAATCGTGCCCGGCGGAGTGAGACGGTCCTCGAGCTAACCGTCGCGGGCTTGACATCGCGTCTGTGACTCGTCAGTATTTCGGGATTGCTAGCTAGTTACTTAGTTACTTAGTTACTCTGTCCTGTCAGCGGCGTGGACAGCGCCCGCGAGTTGCTTCGTGAATTAAGAAGCGATTGCATCCGCGATTCCGCCTCCCGGCCGGCTCCCGTTCGGACGGCGCATCTGGTCAACGTATTCGCCTTGACCAAGGCTGTACAGGATTGCACGGACGTGCCTTTGGGCAGCCTAGGCTCGCGGGCCATGCCTATTGTCTACAAGAGTCAGCTCGCATCTGCGCTTTGCCGCCTGGGAGGCCGGGTGAGCCCCATCCCGACAAAGTTCGGGGTGTTTTGCAAAAGAAACATGAGCGAGTTGGCCCTTCATGTAGCAGTGTAGAAAGAGGCTTGTCCATACAAATGAGGGCTGCGGCTCTAGCAGACCAGCCGTAACGGTCTGGATTTTCCTGTACTTTCACGTTGCCCTGCCGTGAAGCTGATGCCACATTCACCGAGTTAATTCGCTTACCACTGCATGCCGAGATCTTCTACATGAAACTCTGCTTGCTGCGAGTAGTGCAAGCCACAGAACGAAACTCTTGTATTTTCAGAAGAGAGGATAGAGAAACAAGGCAGTCCTCTAATCATTCCTCTATGGTTGTCCCCATTGTGGGACATGACCTTCACTTACTGGAGTGGACTACGTTTGGTGTAACGACATTTGCCAATCCCTCACATCCGGCCATGGCAACCCGCACATGATGTTCGGTTCCGACCGCGCCATGTCGTAACTCGTCTGCTTGTCCATTCCCCTCATTCGCCCTCCATGAGCCTACCGGATCCATGCCGTTTCCAAACCCTGCAACGCTGCCTTCGCGTATGAGAGCGTCTGTACAGCGAAGCCATCACCCCGAACGTCACCCCAACGGCCGCACACAAGACAATCAGTCTACCGTGTTTTCCAATTGCCAATATGGCTGCCGCATCCCAGCTGTGCCAACTACTCGCGCCCGCATGCGACACAACTGGTGACTGGACGGCGCCGCGCCACATGTGAGGCTCCAAGTCGCCCTTCTCGTCTGAGAGGATGTACACCTTGTCCTGCTGGCGCCCTGCGATTACGTCTCCGACATACCGCATCCACATGTTGGAGTAGTACATGCAGCCGGTGCTAAGCATGTTTTCGACATACGGCAGCCTTATGGGCAGTCTCCAGGAGAGGTTGTGCGCCGGGACGGACTTTAGAAGGTGCAGCAGGAATGCGTGTCCCGGACGGGCTAGAATAAAGGCGTTGTTGACGCCAGCGGGATGGGCGCCCGGCGACGCAAAGGGGAGACGCACCAGCGGCGTCTCGTCCAGGGGCTTCAAGCACGTTATGTCGAGATCGAGGTACACGCCGCCGTATTTGTGAAGGACGGCGTACCGCAAGACGTTGGCGCGTTGTATGTTCTGGCGGTAGCTGGTGTAGTGTGGGAGGATGTCTGGGTAGTACTCGGCCAGGAAGGCGGTGTCGTTGTCTTCTGTCCAGAGGTTGAACCTCCAGCCAGGATGGAGGGCGCGACAGCTGTTCGCGTAGTCTTGGTGTTTGGCTACGCTGACATTGCCGATGGCGACGTGGTGGAAAACCTTTGGTAGTCGATCTCCGTCCACCGGCGTAGGATATCTGTATAGTATGCTGGGGTGGGCTCTCAGGAGAGGATAAAAGGCAGAATACGTGTGGACGGTATCATTGAGGACACCCACGTGTCGGCGGAGGGTCAGGAGGATGAAGATGCTGGTGATGGTGGCCAGCACCAAGAGCGGCCGGCACCGCATGGCTTTCTTCCGTGCTTTGGCCAATATGCGTAGGCGGATGCCATGGAGGCAGCCACTTCTACGCTTCAAGTGCGGTTGCGGGTCGTCGTGGGGACGGTGGCGATGCACAGGACTTGTAAAACGGTTTGCTGGACTCTCGCGTGGGATATATCAAGGCAAGGGTTGCAAGAGAGTCTCCATATCGGGCATGGGATCCAGCGCTGCACGAGATGCACACGCAGATATCGTACGCAAATCATCCTCGTCGGGCAATGTGCCGCCACTTCTGTCATTGTATTCACTTCATTGCCGAAATGACAGGCTGATGAACCGAAAGGTAGATTTGCAGGCCATGTCGGCGCTATCGCTGCGCGCGATGGCACATCGTATGCAGGAACCAAGTCCTACATCGTCCGCGTAGCCCGGCCGTCTTTCAACTTGGCCGTAGATGGAATGGTGACAGGCGCAATGGCGGTCTGGTACGAGCTGAACGGATGGCTAGATGGTGGGTAAATTATGATAACCCCCCATACAGAGTACATGTGTCTCACTTTCTTTGGGGGGTTGTCTTGCTAGCATATATTATACTGATGCGTGGGGTCATGTAGGTGAGACAGTTCTGGGGGAGCTTCACCCAGATAATGTCATATAGCTTACACGGAAACTTTAGGACAACTCGAACGTGAAGAAGGGTGTCGAACGGATTTCCCTCCTCCGTAGGCGCAGCCAAGCGGGAAATGATACACCAGCACCGGATAACTAGCATGCGTGCGTGCTCATTAATAGTCGGCTGCTTTATCAACACCCTTCCCCTTGCAGTCTCATGACATCCATCATGTCTAGACTATATACAACTGGATAGCGCAGCACTCATTACGGAGTAGACCCTCGCTCGATCCGCCAGACTAGGTAACAATAAGTGCATCAAGTCGGATCTCGCATCGCGCACGAGTGCGGCGAGGACAGTTTATATTCGTGTCAAAGTAGTACGAAACCAATACTCATCCCCTGCATAGTAGAGGTGTGCCGGGTATACAAAGCAACCATAGCTTCATGTCTCGGAGCACAGGGCGCCAATGTCGAGCTAATAACACATGCTGCATACGAGTTGTTGTACCGGTAATCAGTATGTAAGTACAGATAATTAACCAAATCATCACTTGTTTATTTTGTCCGTGGTGCCAAAATACTGTTGACGTTGCCATGTGATATGGGCCTCTCGATCGTTCAATCCTACAACGTCAAGTCGCCCATCCAGAGCCGTCCTGCACCATGTCCTTCACTACCCAGGTCAGGACGCTCATACACAAAAACCTCAGACGCCTGCTCCTCCGCCAGCTTATGAAATGTGTCTGGATAGGCCTCATTCTCCCCGTCGCCCTGTGTACTTTCTTCTGCTTCGCCACCAACCTGGTCACACCCCCTGCCAAATTCGGGGTAGGGAGACCGCGCCCTGTTGGCTCGCTTTCCTGGGCGTTTGATGTTGCAAAGGGGAGTGGTAGACACAAGATTGCCTTGGTGAATAGCGGGCACGCGGGCGGCAAGATTGAGAAGGCGCTCGACCAGATTGACGGCATCATTAGAGCGCTCGACCAGGGGGTGTCCGTGCTTCGGATAGAACATGAGACGTCGCTTTCGGCAGAGTGCGTGAGTAACCTGCGTGGTGCAACGGAATGCTTCGGTGCCGTTGTGATGCGGTCGTCGCCGGGTGAAGGAGTAGGGACCATGTGGAATTACACAATATTTACGGACGCAGCTCTCGCCAACAGTCCGAGCATGATAAATATCCAAAGGAGAGCCAATAACGAGCAGGTCTATCTTCTGCCGCTGCAGCGGCTCGTAGATTCCGTCATCGCCATGGTGGACAGCGGCAACACCAGTGCTGATTTACTTGCGAGCAACAATGAGCTGCCCTTCACAAGTCTAACCGAACCGGAGAGAGAAGCCAAAGCCAGACGCTTCCACCACCGTGCCATCGTCAATAGCATGGGTGTCACGTTTCTCAGCGCGGTGCTCTGGATCTCGTATCACCTAACTGGGTTTATCGCTGCCGAGCGAGAAACTGGGATGCGGCTGTTGATTGATGCCATGATTGATGTTGACCAGCCATGGATGGCTGCAGCGGCGCACACGACAGCGTACCACGTCTCCTTTTCATTGATTTACGCACCGGCTTGGATTGTCAGCTCGGTAATGATGCACTACTTTGTGTACTACAACACCAACATCGCCATTGTGCTGGCGCTCAACGTCTTGGGCGGATTGGCGATTGCATCCATGTCCACTCTCGTTGCCTCGTTATTTAAGACGGCGCAATTGAGCGGAGTCACGGCGACTTTGGCCATTTTACTCCTGGGTATTCTTGCCCAAACCATCACACGGCCTGGGACAGTTACGATTGCCATCCTCTCCCTTTTGTTTGCGCCGTGTGGATACGTCTACTCCTGCATCCTGATGGCTCGCTTCGAGTTGAAGAACCTACCAACAGATCTGGTAGCGAGCCCCAACGATGGTCGTTGGTATCTTCCGGGCGTCATATTGTGGGTGTTTTTGATTGTGCAGATCTTCGTGTATCCTTTGCTAGCAGCCTTGATCGATGGCAGGCTTTCCAACACTTGCATCACAGCGGAGACGGGGCCTGCTCTAGAGCCAGCAGGTGGCAAACACGTCTACGAGCACGCTGTCTACTTACAAGACGTGTGCAAAATTTACGAACCGAGCAAGTTGAAGGCATTGTTCTCCAAGCCGAGGGAGCCTGTTGTCGCCGTCAATAACTTGACATTGAAAGCAGGGAGAGGCCAGATAGTAGTCCTTCTCGGTGCTAACGGAAGCGGCAAAAGTACTGCCATGAACGCCATCGCAGGCTGGAGCAAGCTGACAGGCGGGACCATAACGATCGACAGAACGGGAGGCTTTGGGGTCGCGCCGCAGAATAACGTCCTCTGGGACGACTTGACGGTCGAGGAACACCTGAGGCTCTTCAGCCGCCTTAAATCACCCAAGACTCCCCAGGACGAAATGCAAGCGCGTGTTACCGAGCTGATTGAAGCGGTCGGCTTGCTCGGCAAGCGAGAGTCTCTCGCAAGGATACTATCCGGCGGTCAAAAGCGCAAACTTCAACTGGGCATGATGCTTATTGGTGGAAGCCGCGTCTGCTGCGTCGACGAGGTCAGCAGTGGCGTTGACCCGTTGTCGCGAAGGAAGCTTTGGGACATTTTGCTTGCGGAACGTGGCAAGAGAACGATCATACTAACAACGCACTTTCTGGATGAAGCGGATCTTCTGGCGGATCACGTTGCTATAATGTCCCGAGGGAGTGTGCGGGCTCAAGGGTCGTCTACCGAGTTGAAGGATAGGTTTGGATCCGGGTATACCATCAAAGCCAATGCCGATAAGAGCCATATTAGCTTGGAAGCCATGCCTATGATTAGTGGTCTTCAGATCAAGGTAGCCCGCAACTCTGTGTCCTACAACGTTGCCTCGTCCCGTTTAGCGGCCGAAGTCATCCGCACCCTAGAGAGCATGGGCATAACAGAGTACACCTTCTCGGGCCCCACGATTGAGGATGTATTTCTGCGGCTGGCCGAAGAGGCCGAGGACGAGCAAGTCGAAAACGAGGGAATCGCAGACGCTTTTGACAAAGATGGCTCCAGTCGAAGTGGAAGCAGACAAGAGACAGAGTTGAGGCTTACAGACAGGAGGACGATTGGCTACGGCCAGCAGATTAGTATTCTTCTCGGAAAGCGTCTTGTTGTGATGAAGAGGAACTGGCTCCCGTATGTCGTGGCCGTGCTGCTTCCGATAGTTGCCGCTGGACTTACGTCGCTATATGTGCATGGTGAGTCCCCAGTCGGATGCGCACCGTCGAAAGATATTTCCACCATTGATGAGAAGGCTGTATTCGAAAAGATCGACAAGAACACAGTCATGTTTCTTGCGGGGCCAGCCTCAAAGATGTCGGCACTTTCTCTTACCAAACTCTTCCAGCCGGTCTTCTCAGACCCGAGAAGCCCTGTCTCTTCACTTGGATCTGCTGCGTTGGGCCGCCTGCACATCGTCAACACGCATGACGCCTTCCTCCAGTTCATTGACAATAACCACCATAATCTCACCACGGGGTTGTGGTTGGGCGATCGAAACACGCCGCCAACCATCGGCTGGGTGGCAGACCTCTTCATCACCAGTTCGCTCAACGCCCAGCAACTCCTCGACATTGCACTGACGAACACGACCATTGCGACCACCTGGCTGCCGTTTCAGAAACCTTTTAATCCGGGCGTGGGAGGCACACTGAGTCTCGTGATATACATGGGCATCGCCCTCGCGTGCTTCCCTGCATTCTTCGCCCTTTATCCGAGCTACGAGCGCATGAAGTCCGTTCGCGAGCTGCAGTATTCTAACGGCGTGCAGCCCGTGTCGCTGTGGATGGCGTACATCTCGTTCGACTTTGTGCTGTGCCTCGCCGGAGTGGGGACCCTGACGGCACTCTGGGCAGCATTGTCTAGTGTTTGGTATCATCTGGGTTACGTCTTTGTCGTTTTCGCTCTTTATGGACTGGCATCGATTCTATTCTCGTACTTCGTGTCGCTGTTCACAAAAACACAACTGGCGACGTTTGCGTGGTCGGCGGCACTGCAGCTTATTCTGTTCCTGCTCTACCTGATGAGTTTCATGTTGATCATCACATACGTCCCAGTCGCAAAGCTCAGCTCAACTATGATGATATGCCACTTTAGCATTTCTCTCATCGCGCCCATTGGATCCGCAGCAAGAGCGCTGTTTCTTGTTACGAACCTTTACGGCGCGGCCTGCTCCGACAACACGCTCTACACGAACCCGGGTGGTATCGCTAGATATGGAGGCCCTATCTTGTACCTCATCCTTCAGTGCATTATCCTGTTCTGTTTACTCATTTGGGTCGACGTGCGATCCTTGAGATGGTCTCCCGGAAGCTTCTCCCGAGGAAGGGATAACGACAAAAGATGTGCCTCACCAACCGGCGTTTTGGAGAGTGAGGCCGAAGCCAGCGGGCTCAGCGAAGTACCCGTCGAGGGTAGAGACAATGGCCTGGAAGTCTCAAATCTCACAAAGTCCTATGGCAATATGACTGCCATTGATAACATCTCCTTCTCCATCAAACGGGGCGAAATCTTTGCGTTATTGGGGCCAAATGGGGCGGGGAAGACCACCCTCATATCACTTGTCCGAGGCCATACAAAACTGAGCAGCGAAGAGGGGGTCATCCTGATTGATCACACGTCTGTGGTTACCGATCCAGCCTCGGTGAGGGCCAAGCTTGGAGTATGCCCTCAGATCGATGCATTAGATAAGATGACTGTTCAGGAACACCTTGAGTTCTATGCCAGAGTCCAAGGGATCTCTGATGTGGACCACAACGTATCAGCAGTGCTGCATGCAGTTGGCCTAGAGAACATGCCAAAACGAATAGCGCAAACACTATCTGGCGGTAATAAGCGAAAGCTAAGCCTCGGCATCGCTCTCATGGGAAACCCCTCCGTGATACTACTGGATGAGCCCTCATCAGGTCTAGATGCTTCGTCCAAACGCATCATGTGGAAGACCCTTTTGGCAATTGTCCCAAATCGTTCAATTCTACTAACGACACACAGCATGGAGGAGGCCGACGCAGTCGCCAGCTGTGTGGGAATTCTAGCACGTCGAATGCTTGCTCTTGGAACGCCAGATGAGCTCTGTTGCCAGTTCAGCGACGTGCTGCATGTTCACCTCGTTTCCACTTCGGCGCCTCTTACTTCGGCGGAAGAAATGCAGCGGACGATACGCTGGATTTACGACATCCTGCCCACGGCGAGTATCGAGCCCAATAGTCACCATGGCCAAATTCGATTCAGCATTAAAACGATACATGTGCCGAACGAGCTGCGGGCGTGCAACGTGACGATTCACAGCGCCATTGGTCGTTTGGTGGTGATGCTTGAGGGGACTAAATCACAAGTCGGCATCCAGCACTTTAGCGTCACACCAACCACTCTTGGGCAGGTATTTCTGAAGATGGTAGGCGATAATGAGTCTTCGGAGGAGCCGGTCGGGGGCGCAAAGCGCACGAATCCGTCCAGGTTTGCTAGATGGGCGTCGAGAGTAGTCCATTGACACGACCTCTTATACTTTGCAGCCGTTGTCCTCCATGCGAGCAAGACACGGGTTCAGGCCAGTTCGTGCAATGTATGCGATATGCCTGTAATTGTGCCTCCATCTCTAGTGATACTCCACGGGTGAGCCTCTTGGCTTGGAACTCTGTAGATTCTATGATCTGGTGTCAAGACAGTATAGGCGTGCATTAGAGCGATACTAGTGATCGATCCTCGACAGTGTTGGGCAAGAGTCGCTCTGTGCGATGCATGAGCATACAACAAGTGGCCCAGCAGAGGGTGTCGATGGCGAGCTGTGTTGAGGCGCTCGGAGTGCTCCCCAAAGAGGCTGTCCAGATTGAAGATTTCTTCTTGACGGCGCCATTGGTATTTGGTTCGGTCAGTGACAAAGGTTTCTCCATAGCAACCCGACTATGTGATGTGGGTTTCCAGGGCAGTGATGGATGGGTAGAACGGATCCAAACGAGATGGGTCAAGATCTCAGATCACAGTCCCGGGAGAGGTTTGGTCGACGAACGAAGTTTTGGTGACAGTGGTTGTGAGGTTGTTGCTCCGCAGTGATGTTGAGGCGCAGCATCTAGACAGGAGGCGGCGGCGCCAGAATGTCGGCACCTGACTTGGAGCATGTCATGCCCTAGCCACGTCCTTAGGCAGCTGAAGGGTCCGCTGTAAATTGTTTTACAGCGCCCAACCATACCTGTATGTGCTGTAATTTGGGACGAGGAGAGACTCACAGGAGCCAGCTGATTCATCAGAGTGGCTTTGACACACGGTGACGATTCTGTCGTTATTTGTCAACCAATCGCGGCGACTCCTTAGATATTAGCACCTATCACAAAAGGCAGCAGACTGGTTTTAACGACCTTGTCCAGTAGGTGCTGCCAAACCGCACGGCGCACACAGACTCTTTGGACGTGCTTCGGAATATATCCTTGAATCAGTGTCCCCTCGAGGCTGTTATTTTGCACAAAAGCTTGGCCGGAGCGCTGGATCATAAGCACGCGCCACTGACAAAGAGGTCAAACACCAAGCCGCCGCCGAAAACAAGGCCAGGCATCGCTTTACAGCCCTTGAGGACATCACAATGGCAAACACCCTTCTCGCGGTGTATAAGCTGAAATCACGGCTCTTGATGCAAGATCCCGACATGCCGGGTCCTAACCGATTCCATACCGCCATGTTTGTCGAAACGCACGCCGCAGGTCCAGATACTGGCACCAAACATCACGTCACGGGCGACCTTGTTCAAGGCATGCACTACGAGTCAAAGTCGTACGACTTGTCCGAGGAGGCAGACACCCTCCACTCGAAAGAGTTCATCGGCCATCTCAGCGCTTCAGCCTATCCAGAGCAACTTGACAAGGTTCTGGGTGGAATCCCGGCTCCTTCGAGGCAGAAGGCTTTTAACCAACGCACTATGAGGACAGAACCCGTCAAGTCCTGGGATCCATTGACGTTCTATCAACCCGGCGAGACTCGTCAACCACTGGTGAAATGTACAGAGTGGATAGAGCAGCGTGCAATACCTACCCTTATCAGGAAGGGGATGTTGGTTGAGGCTTCAAAGCACCAGACTAATGTGTAATGGGGGTTGATCAAAATCTGACGACGAACCCATTCAAGTCAGGACGGGACTTGTCTAGTAATCTAGAAACAAGCCTGGAATCATAGTCCTTACCATAGGCAATCAATCGAAGCAAGCAACGATATTACTATCACTGTTCTAATGGTCAGCCGGGAATAAGAAGGTAGCGGTCGGACGCTTCCATCTGGCGTGGTCAGACTGCAAGTGAGCCCATCAGCCAGGCCTCCCAAACTTGGGCTGAGGGGCTGGCAAGGATTGGCGGGGTAACAAAACTACATAGGGTATCTAATGTTGCTCGTGCTGTGTCTCGTGCGGTATTTCTTCGAAGAAATACAGGATACGTATAAAAGGTAATAGTCGGCAGCATCTACCCGGACTAATCGGGCTGTTTCCAGCTCTGTGATGGGGAATACTTGACAGGTGCCACCTAAACACCCCACCAAGTCCACCGAGAGACCTGCCAAAGTGCCCCACGGCGCTTCGCACATCCCTGCGAATACGCGTATCCACCACCAGTTAGGCGTCCAGCAGGCAAGGTAGTTTTCAGCACTGGCTTCAGCTGGTTTGCCTCGTCTCAGCGACGCACCCTACTCCGTAGATTCCGTACAGCCAACCGATCCATCATCCAGCGGTGACGGGTGCTGTAGAATAAATGAAATTGTCGACTGACCTGAAGGCCTCTCTCAACCTGCTAGGCATCCACCAACTCTGTTTGCAGGTCCAAATGCTATATATTGCCTAGCTGCCTAGATCTACCGTTGGAAATGCTGCCTCATCCGTCTTCCCCTCCATCGCCTCCCTCCTTTGGCCCGCATCGAAAGCGTGTGTTCCGCAGAAGTAATACTCTCGTTCCTGCCACTTCCCGGCCGCTCATATAAACCCCCTAATTTACTGCAATTAGGTACCAAGTACTCCACTCGGTATATTTCTTCACGAAATGCCACACGCCAAACTCTTACCAGACAACAACACTGGTTCCGATATCAACCCAGACGTCAACCCCGACGCCGCCATTGATTCCCAGGACAGCGGCAGCGACGGCGTTGTTACTGAGCGCGATGACATCAGCAACTACAACCCCGAGCAGATACTCCCACAGCCTGAATATGTCATTCAACAGATCCAGTCATGGCTACAGCCCACTGCCTACGACGCTGTCGGCAGCGAGTATCGCAGGCATCTCACATCTCACTTGAGCGGGACCGGAGTCTGGCTCACCTCGAGTTCTGCCTACCAAGACTGGCTGCGAAAATCCGATAATGGGTTGCTTTGGATCAAGGGCATCCCCGGCTCAGGGAAATCGGTCATGGCGGCAAGTTTGATCCAGCAACTCTCCCAGTCGAATCCCGCCTCGCCCGTCCTCTTCTTCTTCTTCCGCCAAATCATCCACGTGAACCACCAGCCTGAGGCTCTGTTACGAGACTGGATGGCCCAGGTCTTGGAATACAGTCCACCGCTTCAGAAACAGCTCAACTCCTACGTCGAGATGGGCCGCTCTCTGGAGAGCATTTCAATGACGGACATGTGGAAGCACCTGCGCATGGCATTCTCCAGCCTGCCAGGCAAGGTCTTCTGCGTTGCCGATGCACTAGACGAGATGGACCTGGGAAATGAAGCCTTTTTGAAGGACATTGCCGATCTTGGTCTGTGGAAGCCAGACAAGGTCAAAGTATTAATTACCAGCCGTCCAGTTCCAAGCGTGGAGGCGCCGCTGCATAACAGTCGTGCTCTCGATATCCGGCTGCAGGAGCAGATGGTCGATAGAGACATCTCCACCTTTGTGCAGCATGGTCTCTCAATTTCTACCCTCGACAGGAATGACTGGAAAGTGATTGCGGAGTCAGTGCCTGGGCGAGCAAATGGCTTATTCTTGTACGCCAAGCTTGCCATGGACGCCTTCCTAGAACCAGGTGCAGATGTAGATACAGTGCTGTCGATGCTCCCCGCCGATCTCAATGCTCTATATACGGATCTGCTCAGAGAGCATGCGCATCGGTCTGGTGTTGACGAGCACCTTCAACGCCTCATCCTTCAGTCGGTCACACATGCGACTCGTCCACTACGCCTGCTGGAACTGGCCGAACTGATTAGAGCCAGCAGTGACCAAGACTCTGCCCGCAGCCTCAAGGACACCAAAGATCTCATCAGGGCAGCATGCGGACCGCTTCTAGAGATTCTGGCAGATGAGACCGTCACGGTAATTCACCACTCCTTCACAGAGTATCTCAAAGGCACAACGCGACACGGCGATGACTCTGGATACGCCATTCTCCAGATGGGGCCAACGCACGTTCAGCTGGCCGTGGCATGTTTACGTTACCTGCAGTCTGGTTGCTTGGAGTCCGTACAAGTCGCTACCGAAGACGAGATGGAGATGGATGAGCATTACGACCAACGTCTCTACAACAGAGCTCACGGATACCTGACAGAGGAAGAAATCAAGTTGCGCCTGGAGCACCCTTTCTTGTCCTACGCAGCTGCCAATTGGCATCATCACATCAACAAGTCCGAAGCCGCTGGATATGATCAAAGTGAAGTGTTGCCCGCTCTTGAGGGGTTCCTGGCTAAAACCGGCAATGTCAAAGCCTGGCTCCAGCTACAATGGCCAGATGGTGCCTTGTCTGCTGCCAAGGTTACCCAGCTCCATATCTCAGCCAAGACTGGTCTCGCTTCGTATACAGACACACTCATCGCGAAGCATTTAGACCTCAACGTAGGGGATAGCAAGGGTAAAACACCTTTGTGGTGGGCTGCTAGCGAGGGCCACGCATCCGAAATTCATCAACTGATTTCTGCGGGAGCAGACCCAGACCGGGAGGATAGCCGCCAAGGGTTAACACCCCTACATCAAGCCGCCAGCAATAACCATGGCGCCGCAGTCACTGTGTTACTGCAAGCCGGTGTTGATCCCCTCACAGAAAAAAAGCTCGAAGAACCTGGACGCCTTTGGGGGAATGCTTCGAGGACAAAGGGACATACAGCGCTGATGTATGCTTGCAAAAATGGCCACCTTGAGGCTGTCAACGCGTTTCTTTGCTTCTTCGGTGAAAACAAAGCGCACCTTCACATTGTTCATCGTGCTCTGGCATGGGCTGCCGAATACGGTAGATCAACGCTCGTCAGCCGAATACTGCAGTATCCTGGTGTAGACGTGAATGCCAAGGTCCGTGGCGATACACCTCTGTTCTTAGCCTGCCGTGTCATGGATGTCGCCACAGTAAAGACCCTTCTCGAAGCGGGAGCAGATCCCAGAATTGGCTGTGAAGACCTAGGAGACGAATTCGCTGGCATAGGTGGCAATCGAATGCGTCCGGTCGGAGTGAAAGATGATGCCTTGTTGACTTGTTTGCATCAAATGTGCGGGATGGGCATCCGGAGTCAATACCAAGAATTTAATTCATCAGACTTGCAAACCATATTCTCGCTCCTTATTCAAGCTGGTGTAGATGTTCACCAGCGTGGAACATCAGGCGCAACTGCATTGCACGGTGCTGTCAACTCACCGGTTTTAGTACGACTGCTCCTGGATGCCGGTGTCGATGCCAATGCTGTCGACGATGATGGTTACGTTCCTCTTCATCTGGTAACTTCGGTTGAATCTTTGGTGCTGCTCGTGGAACATGGCGGTGCCGACATCAATAAGACAGCCTTGGATGGTCGCACTCCTCTTCTGATGTCCACGCGTCACGACGCCGTCACCCTGAAGTTGCTCGAGTACAAGCCGAACTGCGGCGTAGTTGATAAGGAAGGGAACAGTGCACTTCACCTAGCGCTCAAGTCGTGGAACGCGAGCCCGGAAATCGTCAGAGGTCTACTTGAAGGTGGTGCTGATCCGAATCTGAAGAACCGAGATGGCCAGACGCCTCTTCTCTGCATAAGCGAGGGGCATAGTAGTTCTAGCCTGCTCGTGGATATGCTCTTGAATGCAGGTGCCGATATTGACAACATCGACAAAGAGGGCACCACCATCATGTTTCGCATGGTAGCAACTTCCTCCTTTGGAAGAAATGATGAAGCTCACAAAGACCTGAAAGACCTTCTTTCTAAGGGAGCGAACCCGTCTTTACGTGACCTCGACGGTCGCACGATGCTTCATGAGGCCGTCAAGAACTACCACACGCAGAGCCCGTTCACACTCAGTCCTGAATCTGACCATAATAGGCTTGGGTTCATGCTTAGCCTAGGCCTCGATATCCATGCTGTTGACAATGATGGAAATGGCTTACTCCATGAGCTGGCCCTGCGTTCGGAAAACCACTATAGTTTAGATGGATCCAGCATGGTTCTGCTTTGGAGAGCGCTTGTCGATTTAGGACTTGACCTCCAGTTGAAGAATCACGCTGGGCGTACACCCTTGCACGTTTTGTGCTCTGTGGACACTCACTCACGGAACCTGGTGCGGGAAAAATTACTGCCTATTGACTTTGTTATTTCCAGAGCGGACAACGTCGACGATGGCGATGACGAAAATTTTACACCCCTACACATAGCTTCCACCTTTGGGGAGTTTTATGTGAAGAAGCTTCTGGATGCTGGTGCCGACCCGACTGCCACTACTAGTGCGGGATTCACCCCTTTGCACCTTGCTGCTCGCTACAGGGAGAGCAATGTCGTTGGCCTTCTCCTCAGCGCACTCCGGAATCAAGAAATCGCAGCGAACGAGACTCTGGCCGTAAATGCAACAACGTCCGAAGAAGCCTACGACCTTTCACCACTTGACTTTGCTTGCCTGTCAGGACGGCCAGAGACAGTGGCACTACTACTGGAGCATGGTGCTGATACTCAATCTAGAGATTTTCTTCGATCGTGCGCCCTTTTTGAAGACAATGACATCATGCGAAAGGCTTCTCAAAATGATTCGCACAGCCGCCAGCCTCGTGAGAAGGCTGTGCTCAAAGTTGAACATATGATTCGTGCAACTTTCGATGGCTCATACTCTCAGGTCGATGTTGGAGAGGACGACGCGACACGGCTAGAGGAAATTTTGAGTATGCTGGTAGAGCATGGAATAAACCCCCCACTAGACGTTATCGGGAATTCCAGCTTCTACGTCAACGACGCCTTCATGGCTGGTAAAGATTACACTGCCGCATGCCTAATTGAGGCTCGAGACAAATATCGAGCAAAATCAGGCGACCAGGAAGAGGGCGAACCCCCCACATTAGCCGAAATGATGTACAGCTCTCAGCGTCAGGCTCTTATACAGATGCTCGATCATCTCAGTCCCATAGATGTAGCATTGGGGCATGCGCTATTCAATCGGTCATTGATCAGAAGGGAGTATCCGGTTATAGAGGAGCTTGCCATTCGCGGTGTATCCTTTCTTCCCAGTCCTGAGAATGAAGTAGGCGACATGTCTATTCTCATTGCACTCGGATTTTCTCGCCTTGTTGAAAAGGTTGGCACGCTCGAATCCAAGTCAATCCTGGGCAAAGGCAACTGGCACGCCTTTGGTGATGAAACAAAGCCAGGCCTCTGGTACGCAAACAGATCGCTGGATGAATGCGCCAACCCAGGCCAAAACCCAAAGCCATTCCTCCTACAAGCCGTTGAGCGAGAATTGCCAAACATGGACGTTTTGAAACTGCTTGTCGAGAAGTTTGTGGTTGACATTGACGAGCTGTACAACACCCGAGAACACATGAGAGACGAGTACGCGTACGTGCCAAGTGAGTCTGCGTTGCACTACGTGGCTGGTGGGCATCACTGGTGGCAAGTTCACCAGGCATTGCCGTATCTCCTCAAAGCAGGCGCAGATGCTGAGATTCGAAACTTCAAGGGGCAGACACCGCTTCACGTAGCACTTGTGGGCCGTGATGGCAAGTATGGAATTTTCGCCAAGGACGCAGCGAGACTGCTGATGGAGTCGGGAGCAGATGTCAACGCCATCGACAAGGAGGGAAACGGTTGCCTCTCATATGCACAGTATGATCCCGACATGATCCGCATCCTCAAGTCTCACGGGGCTACAGTTACTGCACCATCTCTTTTTGCAGCAATAGACGCGAGAAACGTGGAGGTGCTTACCGCACTGCTAGACGGGGGAATCGATGCAAACATACGCCCGGACAGAGCAGTCGACGTCGCAGCCCCCAAGACGCATGCAAGGGAATACTACCGCACAGGCCTAGAAATGATACTCTCGGAAATGGAAATCCACGAACTGTTCCCGCTCTACTATGCTGCAATGCAGTTGTGCCCGACCAGTGTTGCGGCGGACACTCACAAAGCAGAAATTGCGACTGGCCTGGCAATGGCGCGAGCGTTGCTAGATCATGGGTCTGATCCGTTTGCCAAATTTCTCAAACCGTTGGAGAGCGACGCATCCAGTGACGGCAACGAGGAGCGTCAAGAGCCGGGCACTATACGACAGGCAAGTCGGGAATGCACGCTTTTACACGAGGCTTTGATGAATGGTGCACGGCCAGACGTTTTGCTTAGCCTACGAGATGTAAATGTGAATGAAAGAGATGTCCAGGGCCGCACCTTGCTGCATGTGGCGTGTCTTGGAGTTTTTGGTCCAGACTATAGCCTTCCAATGGGGATGGTCAATGGAGGCATGGTTGAAGGCGGCAATGACATGACAGTTTTTCAACACATGCTCTCTCTCGGGGCGGACATTACAGCGCTAGACGGCAAGGGCCGAAATGTGTTGCATTGCATGATGGACGACGGACGCAACAGCAATGATTCAACCACGTTCGAAAACGCACTGCAGGAGACTCTCAAGACGGCACCCGATCTGGTGAACCAAGCAGACTCGGAGGGGAAGACACCTCTATACTATGCTGCCTCCCGAGCCATAGAGCAGAATCTTGGGATTGCAAAGTTGCTCCTGGAAGCAGGCGCTAACCCGCTCGCCACGACACTAAAAGGCGACACGATACTACACGCTCTGGCGCGCGGTTTCGGCGGCGACGAGATACGAGCCTGGTTCCGGGATCTGGTGAGCCAGTGGGGCCTAGATGTGAACGCGCGCAAACGTCGTCGGCGAGACACCCATCTTTTCATTTTTCAGAGCTGCCCTGAAGGCTAGGAACCCCAGTGGCTGGCGGTGGAACATGTCAGCCAAGACGCCGGAAGAGCAGGATGAGCAGGATGAGGCGCTGTTCGCCGAGCTGGCCGAGCTAGAGGTGGACTTTTGCGTGCGAGACGCGCGCGGGCGCAGTCTGCTGCATGTCGCGGCGGCCGGGCCGGCCTGGAAGTTCAAGCGAGTGATGGGGAGAGGAGTGGATGTCATGTGGGAGGACGACGCACAGCAGACGGCGATTGATATTGCGGCAGCGTGTGGGAATACAGAAGTGTTGAAGCTGTTTGAGAAGCAGCGGTAGTTTTCCCTGCGACACGAGTACGGAGCATGTACAGGCAGCGCGAGAATCAAGAATTTGAACATGTGCCGAGACGTGCCGAGATGCGATGAATAATTGTCGAAGCTCTTGGTATTATATAAACCCTTGGTTGTCTACATGAAAATGTTATTTGCCTTCATACGGATGGATGTCTTCTTCGGCCCTGGAGCCTGCCCGCCACAGGACCAAGTCGGGAGAGCGCATGGTTAAGCTTCCCGGCAAGCCCACAGCCCTAGTCTCTAATAGTCTCTAAACACGCACTGGGCCCGACCCACTGTAATAACCTTGGCACACATATAAATCCACACTGCCAGCTGTCTCTTCTTTTTGAAATTTTCCACCTCTCCTCGAGCTCTTCAGAGGCCGGTCGTGTGTGTTGCGCAACGCATTTCTTGTCAGGCCAATGTGTTCGGCACACGCGACTGCTGCTCAATGACAGGTACGTTTTGACGTGTGCTTTTACCCGTTTCTCCTTTATTATGATGTGTATTTCATGTGAAATACCGCGGCATATGAACGCTCGCAAGAGTGGTTGATTACTACCAAACACCAATTCCTGAATATCCTGACCCACGCTTTCTTGTTGCATGTTCTTGGAGGCGTGCGCTGACTTGGAGGTAGAGTAGGTATTGTCTTTGGATCCGACCGACCGTCCAGTCCGCGGCGCTGCGTCGACGTTTGGAATAGCTGGTTGATTGCGTGCGGATGCTAGAGTCGGCGCTTCTACGACTCCCTGCGAGCACATAGCTATGACTGCGAATGCAAATAATATTAATGTGCTGCTCCACGTTCCTCATGTCTAGACGTGAACAGTTAGGCGCGGGAGTCATTGTAGGGCTATTGCCAAACGTCACCATCTCGAACAGCCGTGGCCAGTCACCCCGATCAGCGATACCCGCCGCATGATATGCCCCTTCTACCACTGCTTATCCAACACGGCAATTGCCTGCTTGACACGCTCAGCGCTCCGGGCTGACTGAGTCGCTGCATCCAGTCCTCAGGTAATGCAGCCAACGAACACGAACGAACAAGGACTTACGTTATGACGGAGAGGCATGTGATGTATATGCTGTCGTGGTAGATTCAGACTCGTCCATTACCATCTGGTCATATCTACCTGCTCATGATCCTCGCTTTTGTTCAAGTGCTGTTGGCCGGGACGGGATGCTGAGTTTTCACGGACTTGCTCTGTCTGACCTACCCGGGACCATTGTAGATAAGTAGAGTATGGTGCCTACCACCCTGGTTTGACGCTGCATTTACGAAATGCAGGATACGGCGTTCTAGTGAGGAGTAGATTGAGGCTTGTCGCAGGATACTTCAATACCGTAGGGAATAGTCGCTCGGAAAATTCGCCTACCAATCTCCGGGGAACAAGAGCATTGCGACTCGTCATACATCGCTATTCCGTACACCTCGTGTAAAGTGCGGGGCATGTTGACAGCACTTGAGTCATTCCATAAACCGTACATTCATACCGTATCGCCTCAAGACGTTTAGGCGATGCATTATCCAGTAAGCAGCAGACTTTCCTTGGATGACTCCCTACCGTATGATCCATGCTGCAACGCACAAGTTCTGAAACCCTGAGCACCTTCCTCGGAGATTACCCGGCGTTGTCATTCTTCAACTTTGATGAATACGGGAATAGCGGACTTATTGATGGGCAGAATGCGAGCAATTGCCGTTTAACCATTTTCCCTTTCTATCAAGGTTGAATGCGTGTTCCTGGATGCTCTCGGTGGTGGTCGGATTACGACGTCGACGGATCGCACAGCTGAGCCTTTGGAGGTGCAGGATATAATGTGCTTCTGATGTGCTTCTGGAGTGTCGGCGCAAGCCGTTTCGCGGCAGTGCTCCGTGGTAGTCCGGCATCTGCCCGATCCCCCGGGCTTCAAGATGTGATTCATAATGGTGCTGACGCATACGAGCACCATCCCGCGCCAGGAAGGTTCTGCCGGTGGACAGGATGACGAAAACATGCGGAGCGGTGGCTCGAGACTCATTGGCTACGCAGACAAAAGGTGTGAAGCAGCCGGATATAATGGACCGGAGCCATCGTGTCATTGGACATTCAGCGACAGGATCGCAATCGACTAGCCTGCCGTCGTATCAGCCTTACGATGCATTGCGACCTACGACTGGCAAACATATATAATTGCCGTCCGAAGGCGACTCTCCGGAGGGCGCGCCGGACCCGCCATGCCATGCTCGGCAATAATTATACAGGCAGACGAGGTGTGTCAGCCATACCAGGCCGAGGACTACGGAACGCCTGCCTGTTCAGGTTAACCGTGTCGAACGGTTTCCCAAACAGGCTTGGCTCGACGGCGTCTCGGAAATTTCCCCATTCGGCATTGACCGGCTCGCTACCCATCTCCCCTCTGTGGCATCGGCCTCATAGATATCAGGGTTGTTGGCGATAGAGACCCCTCCCGCGTCTCGTTCCTCGTTCCTCTTTTAGTAACTTGGGGGTCAGCTACTGAGAAAGCGCACGTCTGCACACCTGCCGTCCAACTGTTGGCTGATGCAATGTCCAACTGGACGCCCATCTTCGTCCACTGCGACGACCCAACTGGTCCAATCCGCACCGGCCATGTCAAGGCGTTCCACAAGAAGTCACGCAATGGGTGTCAGAGATGCCGGATGCGACGAGTGAGGGTGAGTCTCCTGCATACATCTCCCCCGTAATATTCTCGTGCCGGGGCCCCATGTCCCGCCGCGCTCATGCCCCCCCGTTGGCATATATACCATGTCTCCTCCGCGTCGTCGCCCGACATGCGATGGCGCCGACGTCGACACCAAGACAACGAATCATAGTGCGGGATTTCGCTCACGATTTACTCTCCCCTGAATAGTGCGACCAAGCAAAGCCAATCTGCTACCATTGCGAGCGCCATGGAGCCCACTGCATATATGACCGCGGCATTGCCGACCCCAGAAATGCTGCCCAGACCCCTCGGCAGACGACCGCAGACCCTGACAAGACGGCTGTCCGTCTCCAGAGGTCCCCCCTAGCACCGGAGGGAAGAAGAAGAACACCGAGCACAACCCTCGAGACTCTGCCGGACGCGGCGGCAGAGGCCAACGACACCGAGGATACCGAGTCCCGCAGTTCGGGAAATAGCGTTCACAATGCAGCCAACCCAACAGCCAACCGCACAGAGCCGCCCTTGGATACCGTTCAAAGGCACAAGCAAGAGCTGGAGCTCATGCACTTCTTCATAACCGAGACGGGCCCGTCCGTCGCCTTTGACTCGCCGCTCTCACATGACGTGTTCGTCAAGGCCATCCCGCGCCTCGCTCTCAAGTCGGACGGCTTGCTCTACAGCCTGTACGCCTTTTCTGCCCTCCACCGGACTAGGACGACGGGAGGCGATAACCCGTCTGTACCAACGCCTAGGGCGGTGGCAAAATCACGGAGCCAACACGAACACTACTTGCAGCTCGCCATCCAACACCACTATCGGGAGGTGGCACAGCTATCGGCGACAACGGCAGATGAAATCATCGTGACGTGCTCGCTCATGCGGCTGCTGGCCCTCGTTGTCCTCTCCGAACGCAGTCTGACGCCCTATGAGCCGCCAATAGAATGGCTGAGGATCACGAGAAGCCAGGTCAGAATCTTTACGGAAGCCTGGGAGGCGGTCGGCGAGAACGGCTCCACCCTGACTGCCAGACTTGCGCTCGCCACCTCGCCCATGTGGAATCGCGACAAGGAAGATGACGCCCACAGCCGCCAGGGCCTAGAACATCTATTACAGAGACGGGGCGAGAGAGAAGGAGAGGACGACGACGACCTCGCAAAGTGGGATGCCGGTGTGCGTGAAGCGTACGAGTCGGCCCTGAGCTGCATAGGCGATGCGTGGCAATGCATACAGCGCAACGAACCGACCGGCCCAGCGGGGAGAAGGCTCATCCTCTTTCCCATGGTAGTGGACGAGCGTTTTATTGACCTCGTGTGTGAGGCGAGGCCAAGAGCCCTTGTCATCCTGGGCCACTACTTTGCGCTGCTCATGCAACTCCAGTCCTTTTGGTTCGTTGGCAACAGCGGGGTACGCGAAACGCGAGCTATATATTCGTATCTACCTGCCCATTGGCAGGATATGATGGTGTGGCCGCTGCGTGCCGTTGAGGAGAAGCAGTCTCGGTCTCCGGAAGGGGAAGCTTGAGGTGCTGATGGAGCTTTCGCGGTAGGCTGAATTGCCAGCCTCCGTGCCACTTTGCGAGTGGAGGATTGGGACTATATTCTGGAGAGAGATGGCGGACAGGTGGCGTTGATCGTCATGTTGTACGAGCGTAGTTATCGTTGTCTGGCGAATCTGTAGCTGGTATACAAGAATATATTATTATTAGCCTACACGAGCTATGCACATATCTTACTTCTTTCTACAGTATACTCCTAACCCTAATATTTGCCCTTATTCGCCTCAATTTCTTGACACTGCTTGAGATCAAGTGTTCATGTCCAATTACTTCATGCTGCATTCTGAGGCGCCGACTCGGCACGCACTCTCGCTGCGTCGTCAGCTCAGACTCGGCTTGCGCGGCATTCTCGGTTGTTAGCGTAGGAAAACAACGGTGCCTCTGCGACGAGAACTCGTTCCGCCGGCCATGTAGTGAAAACGGGAGGAATCGTGTTCGGCGTGCTATATGCCCGCTCGCCCTAGCGGAGGGATCTGCCGAATGAGGCATGCGTTACGATCCGACTTTATGTGAGCGCGCGCAGACTAACAAGCCACACTGAGCTATCCCGCCTCATTGTCACCCAATCATTTAATGGCACCACAGCAAGAGCACTATGCTCAGTCTGTGGAATCCGGTCTAGGAAAACAGCTGCGAGTGTGGAGAAGGGTGGCTCAGCCCTGGTTCATTCCCGTCGCTACCAAACGGTGGCTTGCCTCCACGATTGCCCATTTCGGGTTACGTTGTGCGAAGACTGACGGATGGGATCCCGTATGACGAGCTTCATACTTGGAGGTGAAATGGGTGAGGCGAAGCCAATGTCAATGAACGATATAAACCTGTGAGTTTGCGCTCGAGTAGCGATATTTTGTAACACTTCCGACAACTCCAACAACTCCAACAACTCCAACAACTCCAACACTCGATTACCATCTACAAGCCTTATTACGAGTTTTCCCTTTCCTCTCATCTTTCCTTTCCACATAGCCAGAATGAAGACGTCTCAGCTCTTCCTGTATCTTGGCCTGACAAGTCTCTGCAAGGCAGCCGCAGTACCAACACATGAAACATCAGAGCCCCAGCCGAAAAAGGGCGCCAACGCCACAGCTGATCTAATGTTCCAACTCAGTTCTGACTCCGACTTCCACTACGAGATTCTGCGCGTCGCCGGTCTCGCACCGTATGAAGGCGCCGACATAGGCGAAGTTCTGGTTGCGGCCAAGCAAATCACAGCCGGCGACTTCGACAGCTACTACAATGCTTTCGACGCGCTCGCCACTCGGGTCGACAGGATTGCTCGGGCAATCGATCATCGCAAACACCCCATCTCTGCCCGGAATGCCCTCTTTAAGGCGTCCACGTACTACCGCGCGGCTGACTTCTTCCTCCACGGCAACTGGACCGACCCGCGCATTTACTCTCTCTGGAACCAGCAGCTCGCTGCCTTTGACGACGCGATGAAGCTGCTGCCTATTCCGGGACAGCGGGTTAACTTGACTGCTGCGAATGACAGCTTTACCATCCCCGCCATCTTCTTCAGCAGTGGCTTGCCGGGACCTCGTCCCACCATCGTGTTGTGCAACGGCTACGATGGCTCTCAGGAGGAAATGTATCACCAGGTCGGCCAAGCGGCCCTGCAGCGGGGCATCAATGTCATCACCTTTGAAGGACCAGGACAGCCCTCGGTGCGGCGCCAGCAGAATATCGGCTTCATTCCGCAGTGGGAAAGAGTCGTCTCGCCCGTCATTGACTATGCAATTACCCGCCCCGAGGTCGACCCCGAGGCCATTGGCCTTCTAGGGCTCTCGTTTGGAGGCTACCTTGCGCCTCGCGCTGCCGCCTTTGACCACCGTATTGCCGCCGTGCTAGCCGTTGACGGCATCTACGACTTTGGCGAGTCGGTGCTGGAGCCGTTCCCAGAGGAGATGACTGACCTGTTCAAGTCTGGAAATGCGACGGCTTTCAACTCCATTCTCGACAAGGTTATCGCGGATCCTAAGACGCCGGCAACGACCCGATGGGCTCTCCAGCAGGGAATGTGGTCGTTCAACCTGAAGACTCCCTTTGAGTTTGTCACAAAAGCACAGGAGTACACTCTCAAGGGCTTGGTCAGTAAGATCAAGGCACCTGTATTTGTGGGAGACGTCCAGAATGAGCAGTTCTTCAAGGGACAGGCCAAGAAATTGGCTGAACATCTCGGCTCTCATGCTACACATCACTACTTCAAGGACATTGACGGTGTTGGTGAGCACTGCTCTATTGGCGGCAGTGTCATGGGCAATCAGGTTTGGCTTGACTGGTTTGAGGATATCTTGAGTGAAAAGAAGTGCAAGAAGAATTGAGGCGTGTTGAGACGGGAGGCATAGACGGATGCTTGGAGTTGAAACTTGTGGGGGTTTATAGACTGTAATTCTTCTGCTTTGTTCTGGGAATCATGGGATTGCATACATTTGTTTTATACTTTACATTACCAAGCCTTCGGTACTCATTTGATTATCAAGTATGATTTGCTATTTTACCTTTATGGCCCAGGCATGAACTACAAGTCTACGAAGTGACTACGTGGAGAGTGAGCATCTGTGGCTTACACACTCGTCTATAATTAGCCTTGTCTACTTCCCAACACATCAGTTCCGTTAAGCTCCCAAAGGAATAAACCTGACCTTTTTACAATAAACAACTTAATTCTTTCCTTGACGCTTCAAAAGACTTGAAATATCTATGAATACAATCGGACGTCCAACAGTCCTCATTAACAACAAGGCTCACCCGCCTTCTCATCTTCTGTAATGGCCTCCTACCTCGCCAATTTCTGAAGAATCCACTCCCTTTTGGTAACGACTGAGGTATGTGGATCTAAGCTGATGCCTAGAGCACGTAGAATATGGTCGGCATGGGTCACTTCTCGTGTCAGTATCACTCGAGACGAATACACAATGAAAGAACCCTACCATCTAGGGTATAAAGCTCGGCCAGGGTCCTGGGCATGTATTGTATTGGGCGCCCCGTTTCGAGGTAGCGAAGTGGTTGCAGCACGGTGGCATGATTGGTGTCAAGGAATGTTCGATTCATAGTACTGATCTCGAGATTGATTTGCCTAGGAATTCGTTATTAGGGCAAGGTTAGATGGTGGGAATGGCGCGCGAACTGATTGATGGTGCGGGCCAACAGGTTGTCGATTCGATCAAGCCGATTTCCTGAATGAACCAATCGATCGCCTATGCAAACAAGCCGACTGTCCGAGTGAAATAGCCGATTCTCTATTCGGACTAAGCGATCACCTATTATCCGCAAGGCCTCGGCGATCATTCCCACGTCATGCCCGGCCATGCACAGCGGAGGCTGTTCAGCAGCAGGGGCATTCGATGCACCTGTGGTGTCAATGTCGGACTTTTGATCCATAATTCCTGCAATGGGTTCTTCTTTAATGGTTAAAAGATGGTGTTGAAGGCAGTTTCCGTTTTTAATTGGGCATCTGGAAGAAAGAGAAATATCAACACTTAAATATTCGTGATGATAGAAGCCAATGGAAATATAAAGTCTGCTCATGAATCCTAAAAAAAAGCCAGTAAATTGATTCTGAGTAGAGAATGCAAATGCAAAGCTTAAACTGGGAAAATGCGTAATGTGTGAGTGGTAAGCCAATGGCGATAGCGAGAGTGAAGTGTTATAGTTTCTATTAAAGCCTATGCTTGCACATTTCCACAGCCAGCTGTGGCCAAATATCAAGGTTTAGGAACCACTATCCTTGACCGGGTTCTCGCATCTGCTCACAAACCGCTGGTGAATGGAGATTAAATTATAGATGGAAAGCACAACAGGATAGTACATCTACAATTCTGAAAGCTTGTGTGTTTGGCTTTTCAATGAGAAGTAATACCTAGGTATATCTGGTGTGTGAGAAAGCTAGGTGTCCGTAAACGAGTTTAGTTTATGTCTATCTGTCTATCGCGGAGCATGAGATCAGCCATGTAAACTGAGGCTTTGGACGATCTGATCTCCGCCACATTAATTTGTATTTAGGGTGTCAATTTTTTTTTCAGTCTAAACCTTGCACTTCAATTTGAAGCCAGTTTTCGCAATCCGTGCCGCGACGGCCATGAAAGCACCGAGCAGAATCGACGAGGCGGCAAACATCAGCGCCCCCAGATAATCTCCCGACTGCTCCTCTATGAGGGCGCCGCAGATGGCCGGCCCAGTGAGACTGGCGAAGCCGACAAAGCCCAGGATCATCCCGACGCGAGTCCCAGTGAGATGGGCGTGAGGCGTCATGATTGTTGCGACGGCTGGGAATAGCGCTTGCAGAGCAGCGGCAATCAAGCCGTAGATGACTGCAAACACGTAGAGCCCGGCGGATGAGCGCACAGCAGCCCAGCAGTATACGAGGATACTGGCAGCAAAACTAATGGGAATCAGCGTGTTGAGCATGCCGACCCATTTATCGGCGATGATGGGTGGCACGATGCGCCCGATGACGCCCACACCGTTGAGAACCAACAGCAGATAGATGGTTTCGCTGACTCCAACCACGTCGCGGGCATACGTCCCGAGATAGAAGAATGCCATGTAGAGACCCCAAAAGTTCAGGAAGAAGCTGAGAGCAAAGAACATGAAGGGCAGCTCCTTGAAGGCGGATGTGTCGATCCAGGCGCTCGCCTTGTGGGGCTGCAGACGAGGCTTGAACAGGAACAGGCAGGGCAGATACGTGGCCAACATGATGAAGCCCATGATGCGTATCGTCCAAGGGAACCCGAAATTGTCGTGGAAGATCAGCCGATTGATCAAAATAGGGTACACAAGACCCCCGAGGGCGGCTCCAGAAGCCGCAAGGCCCACGGCAAATGCGCGATACTTTTTGAAGTACTGCGAGAGAATCGACAGCGCGGGACAGAAAGTGAAACCGTTGCCGAGGCCCAGGCAGACGGCCTGTGCGAGGAATATCTGCCAATACTTCGTCGACAAGGATGTCATGAAGATGCCCAGCAGCTGCAGGAAAACGCCAATGCCAAATACGACGTGGAAGTGCCCGGCGTCAGTGGCGCGGCCAGTGACAATACCGACGGAGAAGAGCAGGAAGACCTGGACGCTTCCAATCCACGCAATGTTGGATGCAGACTGGCCAAGAGTTTGAGAGTAGTACGTCTGGAACACGCCGTATCCGTTGGCCACGCCCCAGGTATTGAAAAAGACAATGTGCATGAGCACGACGTGAGTCCATGCCGTGCGACCACCATCAGGAGGCTGTACATCAATATTGGGCTGTTTTGGCGTTTCTTGGTCGCTCAGCGCTGAGGGGTCTGAGCCTGATGATTGGGCTTCCTCATCATTTAAGTGTCTTGGCTTTTCGCGCGGCGCTTCAGCCATGGTGCTTTATTTACTGTGTTGGGTGTCGTAGTATAATCCAATGCCTGTGTAAGAGCACGTTTATTTGGCCGAGGGAGCGCAGGTGAGTTATCGCAGTGGTGTGTGCAGTTGTACGAGCGATGTTGACATCGGAGGAGCAAACGATCAATGCATTCAGCTGCTAAGCCAAAGTAAAGAGGACAGTGCCGTAGAAGCGACAAAGCGAGAGGGAATAACACCATATTCATCATGCTAATCCTGACTGCAACTTGCCTTGTTCCGTCCCATGCCTGTCAGTCTCTGCTGGAAACCGCATATTCCGTCTGGCCCGTGGCTCCCGTAGTTACCGCTTTTCCCGACAGCACGCCCCTGGCCATTGATGCTACAGGGCTGCATTGGCAGCTTCAAGGGCAAAGCAAATGCATGAAAAGGTTTCCATCTTTCGGGCCTTGCATGAAAAATACCCGTCTGGCATGGTGCGATCTGATGCCTCTACGTAGTAAGCGAATGCGCCCATAGCACGGTCTGACCTGGAGTAAGACACTTTAGACGCTGCTAGAGCTCAGACAAAGGTGAGACGGCATAACGATACACAAGAGCAAGATTCATGGAGCCGGCCCTAGATGGGGAAGGTCCTTGATCCTTACCCAGAAGAACACGATGGCCCCTGGTACATCTCGAGGATCACGGCAGCCCCTTCATCATCGTGGCGTACGGGAGAGGCTGCATCCTATGACCTCATCAGGTCCTGCGGAAAGCCGATGCGGGAAGCGTAGATCAAGATCTACAGCAGCTGAGTCGGGCGTTGGGCATGCGAACTAGGCTGGACGTTTCCGTCCACGGATCCATCCTTCGGCTTTATTCATCTGGCTGCTATTGCGTATTGCGGGAACGGCGGCTTCGGCATGCGGTTACTCTTACGTAGTACTCCGTAGTAGTCTTGTTTGTGCGGCTCCAATGCCGACTTTTAGCTCCTTAGGATGTACGCTATTGGAGGCCTGAAGCAACTAATCATGCGGCAGTGGTGGAGTAAGATGGGAACCTACAAACGGAGGGAATCCCTAGCCTTGTCGATGCGTGCGTTGGGCCACGGTGAGGGTGGCAGGAGTCCGCATATTGTCCGAGCATCGGTTGGGGGTGCTCGCGGAACGGCATCACGGACCTCACGCTGATGAGCCTTACAGATGCTAGAGACGGGCCAAGTGCGTGCGTCTGAGGGCGGTTTGGCTGATGGGTAAAGCCTTTATAAGGTCTTGCATTGTCGTGAAAAGGTCGTGTCAGGACTGTCTAAGGATTTCGCCGAGTTGGAGCATACGTACAACACACACGACTTACACGCAACCACACCACTCAAAACACCCACACTCAGCCCAAACTACACCATACCAGCCATCATGTCCGATGCCCAGAGCACCGACCAGCTACACAAGAAACTCTTCGATGAGGGAGTCAAGCTGCGGAGAGCTGTTCTCGGCGATGAGTACGTCGACCGAGCCCTGCAGAATGCGACGCCATTCACTATGCCTGGGCAAGAGCTTATTACCCAATACGCCTGGGGCAATGTTTGGCAGCGGCCAGGGCTAGATCTCAGGCAGCGCAGCATGATAAGTGAGTAAAGATGGCCAACTCCCATGAATGCGGATTCCTGGGTATCGCGAATTCGGGGTTTAGTTTTGCTGACCCCCCGTCGCAGCGATGGGCATGATAATCGCGCAGAAGGCGTGGCTGGAGCTGGTGCTTCACACCCGCGGCGCCATCAACAACGGGGTCACAGAAATCGAGATTAGGGAACTCATTCTGCACGCGACAGTATACTGCGGTACGCCGGCCGGAGTTGAGGCGATGCAGGTCACGGAAAAGACCATCAACGAGATGATTGAGAAGGGCGAGTACAAGCGGCCTGAGTAAATAGGCTTTATTGAGCGATGATAGAACAACTATTTTTTGCGCGCGCCTCTAGGTATATGTCTAGCTTGAACTTGCTCACGATCTGAAGATATGTCTTTTTTTTTTTTTTTACTTTATTTTTTTCTTTGAAGAATAGGCAAAGACAAGACTGGAGAACTTGTTCAGCGAATTAATTGAGTTCGTCTTACAATGTCACAGGCGCAGCACTGGCTCGGCCCAGAATGAGCTCGTTCAGTCAATTCTTGAGCTTGTCTAATAGCTCCCAAGCACCACCAGTCCAGGCAGAAACCAGTGCAGGGCAGAAATACTCTAAATATCATCAATTCTCATGACTATGACTAAAATCGCAAGCAGGTGCACAACAATCTAATTACAAAGAAAACCCAGGACTTTTCTCCCATGACATTTCGACTCATTGACCTCCTCTTAGATGCCCCCCGAGCCTAGACGGCCAGAGCTGAAGGCGCAGGGATGGCCTGGACCTGCACAACCGACCCCAACTTGATGTCCACCTCGGTCTCATAGCCTTCGTCCAGCTCGGCCTGTGCCTCGCGTAGCGCTGCCCGCGCAACTGCATCCGTGTCCGAAAGAGTGACCGAATTGACTCCAGGTCTAGCGCCCGCCGCTGTCACCCAATGCACACCCTCAGTAGGGATGCCAAGGGCGAACCGCGCGGGGTGCTCGTGGCCTTTGCTATTCACCACGCGATACGGGCTCTGTGTGACGTCCAAGCCTCCCGTCTCATGACCATCCACCCTGTGGGGGCGGCACTGCCCAGTCTTCATCATGTATGCAAGAAGATCATCGCCAGTCTGTCTGAGGTTGGGCTCCGGCAGACGCGCTTCAATCAGAGCGGTAGCACGGATGGTCGAGTTGGGGATGTCGGCGGACTGCACCACCCAAGCTCCATCCTCGAGCCGCACCCGAGGGTTGGGGCCGACAATCTCCAGCACGCCGGCCTCGATGAGCGCAATCATCTGCTCAACACGCAGGCGCGGTGGGCCGATGGATGTGTAGGCATTGAGCGGCGTGTACCACCGGTCGAGGTGTTCGCGGTGCGAGTCGCCACTAAGCCCGTTGTGATCGACGATGAGGCGCAGCTCGTTGCGTGCATCGCGCATCACGTCTAGAGCAGTCTTGAGGGGGCCATCGACGTTGCCAAGCCTGGCATGTGCGACATCCTCGCGCAGGTAGTCCACCAACCAGCTCTTCCAATCGCCGGCCGAGTGAAACGTCTTGCCCTTGAATGGGTGAGCCAGACGCTCCCAAGACCAGCGATCGGCCTCAGCGATTCCGAAGTCGTCCAGAACCTTGGACTCCTCTGGGCTGCCGTAGGCGGTGGCCAGGAAGCGGTGGAGAAACTCGGGCTTGTCCCACCCTGTCTGCTGGCGCAACAGGCACTCGTAGTAGACTGTCTCGACCTCCTTGGCGACGAGAGGCCACACCTCGGTTTTGAAGTCGAGTGCGCCGTCTGACGCCAGGCGATTGCGGAACTTGTCAATTACTTGCGGGTTGAGGACGACTTGGATGTGAGTGCCGTATGGGCCCTTTGCGTTGTCACCGCGAGCCTGATGGGGAATTCCGCGCCGGGAGCCGGCAAACATGTGGGGCTCCCGACCGGAGGCGTGGGTACTTCAGTCCGTGGGTTGTGCGCGTGAAGCGGCCCCCCACGGCCGGTTGTCAGCAGCGCCATGTAATCAAAAAAGTTGAGTCCCAGCCCACGGAGGGAAGACTGGTTCGCCGGGAGCAATGACGGAGAGGTCGACATCGGCCGGGTTGGCCGGCGCAATGTGGTGCAGACCGTTTTGTGTGGCATAGTCTGTGAGCTGCTGAATCTGTGCGTCCGGGCGCAGGGCCACATGGCCCACGGTGAGGATAACCGACGAAAGATCGGTAATGAAGTCGCCGTTGGAGAGGCCGAGCGTCTGGAGGCTGTTCGACTCATCCTCGAGACTGATGCCTCGAGCGGCGTGGACCTTGACATCCACGCCGGCGGGGGCCTTGCGCACGGTATCTGCAAAGACCCATTCCAGATACTGGCCATAACGAGCGCGCGATGGGTACTCGTCAGGTCCGAGATCCAGCCCGGACTCCAACGCCCATTTATACAGACTAGGTCCTGCGCGGATTGGGCCGGAGCAGATGACGCTCTCGTCCGTGTAAAGAGTCACCTGGGACGCCACCGTGTTCATGAGCAGCTCAGATGACTGATCGGTGCGCCAGACACGGCCGGCGCCTGGGGGAGATGGGTCGACGACGTGAATAGTGAGCTTGGCACCGGGGACGAGGAAGTTTGAGGCTGAAGTACAGAGCCGCTCGAGGGTACTGGTACCACGAGGCCCCATGCCAACAATGGCAATATGAGTGTGACTGCTTGTGTACTTCATTGTTTTTTGTTCTGTGAGACTCTTTGCTTGTATTGCTTTCAGGTGATGCTCTGAAGATAAGATAGAGAAGAAAAGTCGATGACGGAGCCCTTTATATACTTCACGATAGATGGGCTAGGACTCACAAAAACCACCGTATTTCGCTCTGTCCCACCACGGCAAATCACCCCCTGTGCTTCGCCTTCCTTTCTCTTGCACTGATGGACTCTTCGAAGATGCCGCTCCGTCCGTGCAGGGTGGAGTGGATTCATGCAACACTCCGTGCAGAGTCAAGGGTTGCGAGATGGGTTGAATTTTTCCTTCTCCGTCATGCATGTAGGCGAGCCCGGCGTAAGACCACCGGGAATAGCACGTATGACAGCATGCCCAAGCCGGATAGGGATTGGGCTAGCTGGTCGAACATCATAAGAGAGAATTGTTTCCAATTATGGCGTAATGTGGGTAATATCATGACATCTGGCCCCGAAGAAGAATGTGGATCGAAGTTGTTTCTGGCCGCCGTACTGCGCCTGCGGAGTTGCCATCGACCGGCTCGTATCACTATGCATACTGGTGCGGAAATAGCCGGATGTATACCGTAAGCTGGAATTGCGAATATTCCTTGTTTCCTTGTTTTCCTTGGTTGTATGTTGTGATTTTGTTGTATGCTTGCTCATGTGTAGACCCTCTTCTCCGCACGTCAGTGCCTAGACGAGGAAGTTTGTTCAGCTGAACAGACAGCTGAACACTAGTAGTATAGAATGACACGAAATTTCTTAGTGATTTCTATATAACTAGTTAATCAGGCATGAGAACACCTACTTAGTTTAGGTCCCATGCCTAGCTACGAAGTGTTTTTCATCTGATCCAGGCTCCGAAGGCTTACTGTCACTATTGTTGCACAATGACGTATATCCTTTCGGTATTAAACTATAGCTCGCTACATTGAATCTCAAGTACAAAATTTCTTGTCGATATCGATTGAATGATTACTAGTTTTTTTTTTTAAAAAAAAATGATATACTCATACCGTAAACTAGAACCTGAAACATAGCGTCACAGAAAACAAGCCACAGTGTGCACCAAATCCTACACTATGCATTACTTTCTACAGGCACTGCGACGTTGTCGACAGGTTTCTGATACTATCTCATTGAAGAATTGCAAGCACTGGACTATAGCGGTGTTTGCGTCTTGAGAAGACTTCCCCTCGGAGAAAACCTGTGGATTCATGCGCATTTCTCATCGAAGTCGCACAATATCCTAAGTAGGCCGTAATTGTACTCTAGCCACCAAGGTAAGCTTAATTTGGGTTGTGTTACGTTCCTGTTAGAGTTGTAGTGATGGCAATACCTGGGGCCCAGCAGCTGACTGGGTAAAGGTAGTAGCTTGCAGCCACATGGTTCAATCCAACCACACCCATGTCAAAGCTAACAAGGGTAATCCAACTTATTATCCCAGATATATCAACTCCAGCTGCCGTGTAACATAACATTTTACACAGACAACAATGAATTGGCTCCCACGCCCAAGAATAGTTCCTCGTGACAACTGTCAACACCAGGAGAAAAGCCACGTTAGTAGCACCGAAACTTACAGAACATGGATGTTCAGGAGCGGAAGCGATAGCCGGAACAAGTGGAAAATATTAAGCTATGTTTTCAATCACTTACAAATAGCACGTCATTGAGGTCTTGGCTATTGTCGCACTGAGGGGGGGTCAGACGTTGTACAGACTCAACCGCACCCATGCCAACATACAGCAAAGATCAGCACCATTCCAATACTTCATTTCAAGATGGTAGACTGCTTCGATCGTACAAAGACCTAGTTTTAAGCCTCCAAAACCTCAACTCCGATCGGAAGGGAAGTTCCCCCGCGGGGGGGGAGGGGTGTGGCGGACTTCGTCCCCGACTTCGTCGCGACGGAACTCGGAATGCCTGATCTACATTTACAACAGTTAAGCTCCCCCTGCATGCGGTCAGGTCTGTCCCGCGGCCCCCGTAAAGGAGCTGCTGGCTTCCCTCACGTTTCCTGACTTCACTGGTCTGAAGCGGCTGACTGGTTGCCCACTTGCTTGCATCTGCCCCCCACCCTCATATGCGGACGTGACGACGCTGTCAATTATGCCTGTTGCTAATGCAGGGTGGCCAAACAAAGAGGTTGCCAATAACTCCGAATTTCCAACGAATAAGGAACAGGAGTAGCGGACGTCTGTGTTGCGTCCTTCTCAATTCGGTGGCATCATACTGCGGGTAACATGGACCGAAATGATGTGGACGATACCTGGTAGCTGTACGATGTGATCATTCTCTTCAGCTGAACAGAAAACAAGACAGTTGCAGGGCACACCTCCCAGAATGAGTTTTAGCCAGCATTCAACTGTTGTAGCATCTAAAATGTCCCATTCAACTAATGCGAGGGTTATGCAGCTTGAATATCCTTTGGTGGACATTTCCTAACTCAGCTTACACGAATATCTTGTAACTAATTCTTTTTTTTGTTTTTTTTTTTCATATGGAGAGGGCACTCCGACGTTTGAGATGATAGGTGGAAGGTAGGTTGGTTTCTTGGACTTAACATCCTCGTATTGTCGCCATTCACGGCAAAGCTGACGTGGCTCTAAGCGCACGACTGCCACGAGGCCCTGGATCGTTGCCCTTGTCAGATCCTCCACGTATCAGATCCTTGGCCCTCCAGCACAGATCGGATTCGGCTTCGGCAATATTTTGTACGCCCTGCAAGGATTGTGACTTACACGGCAGATGCGCTGTTCGTGATCATCACTCCTGCCGGAACGGACCGGCAGATGGGAAGTAGCTAGACCGATGTTGATGGGTGTGCACTGTTACAGGTCGAGAGAGAAAGAAGACGAACAATGGGGGTCTCCATAAAATTGTCTCATCAACTCGCAACTGAGGCAAAGTCGCGTTGCGCTCGGGCGTTCTTCTAGTAGCCGTTGTAACGAAAAAGTCTCCGGTCGCAAACCATGACGCCCGGATTGTGTCTTGCACAATGTGTAGTAAAGCACTAGCGCTTGGCTGAGGGGATAATGTGACATCAGCAAGCATATCATGGAAGATCGTAGCTCGCTACTACTATAGCAGGAGGCCTTTGGAGGAAGTTCCTGGCATCTGGCGCTGCGAAGCCGGGCAATTTCCAGATGCTGCCGGTGCTTCCGGTGCGTAGAGCTAATAAATCTAGCAAAGTACGTAGATGCCATTTGGAATATTCCTCCCGCCGTCAACTCCGAAGCCATCCCATGTCACCCACACAATATTCAATGCGCACCTGTTGTACGCAGAGCACCGACGCCAGTTCACCGCAACTTTCTCTATGCAAGAAGATCGGGCGTTCTGACCGTGTCCAATAATATGGTATGGTTGCTCCTCCAATCAGAAGTGCCAAGTGGCACGGAAGCAGTCGTAGAAACGCTCGGCTATCGCCAAGCTCCGCCAACGATCATTCAATTGTTGGGATTCCGTTGGAATGATATGTGTCAAGATCTATAGGGCTATGGCTGTATGTCTTATTAAATCACATGTCCTTGATTGAGTAATTCTCCTGGAAGGACCACCTGAGCATATCCGCCGACAGTGCATGGAGAGTATATGAGAGATCAAGTTTACTTTTATGGCGGTCTGATACAGCAACCATTCTACAGCACCTGTCACTCCTACATGTGATGTGTCGATGCATCGGCTTCCATGCTATTCTTCTCTGTTAGCAAACATTGTGATATGCACAGGTTATTGGTTTCGGATGGTCCAAGAGGCTTGGTAGTGACTTGAAAACAGGGTTTGTAAATCACTTCGGCTAGGCATGCCGTGAACTGGCGGCTTTACATGAATAGACCCTGCTGAGATCTATAACAGAACTCCACTGCGCTGCAGAGTCTGAATATGCCCGAAAATGGCGCAGCCTTATTTCGTGACCCTAGAAGGCGTTCCTTCTCGGGCGAGTGGCTGATCTAGGGATTGGCCGCTATGCCCTGATGTGACAAGTGAATTGTCTGAATACTTTGGATCGTGAGCTTCGGATATTGCAAGCTATTGATACCCAAAACTCTGCAACGTCACTTTCCGAACAGACAATACCAATGCAAGGGTCTAGTTTAAGAAGGTAAACTACACCGGGAGTTTCTTTTTTTCCGCCCCTAGCTCAATTAGTTGTATTGGCCTGTTGGCGACCTATAACTTGCGTCTAACGCAACATGCGCTCGAGCGATGTTTCCTTCTTCGGGTGCGCCGGGAGTGATGAATGAAATCTGGGAAGAATGACGCGGAAACATTCCGTATCTACTTTCCTGTCACCCTCGGAAACTACAATGTGTTTATATCCGGTAATGGTGGCACATTACCTCTCCATTGCATTTCCTAAATGCCGGGAGATCTCCGTCATGTTTCACTTTGAACCCCATGCACTGCATAGAGTCTCCGATCTAGGAACTGGAGTAGCCCACCTTTAGCATGTGTTCATTAAAACTTTAGAGATCTGTGATAGATTATATACGGGTGTTATTAGGTTTGACGACATCTGAAAATCACTGTGCTAGGATTGGAACAGCGTGCAGTATATCCTTTTAAGAAGTCATCTTGTTTTATATACTTATAAATCATTACGCATTATCTAGGTGAAACAAAAATGCTGTGAGATTGGCGAATGGATGACTGGATTATCTGTTTACATGCGTATATATGCATATTCTGAGCCTCGAATTTTGGTACGAAAGCTTCTCCATCAAGCAGTGTTAGATTGATGGTACGTTGTGAGAAGCCATACTTTGATAATGTATATTATATTAATTTTCTGTGCCAATCTAGAATTAATCTATAAGAGGAGAGTCTCATATGTTTATATCATGACACGTTGTTTCTTATAAGACGAAGGAGATGAGATTAGAAACCCGTACCGAAGCCCTTCCTCCAGTGATATTCTTTGTCCCTAGGTGCCAGGTGTACACCTTCATTAATCAACGTTTTGAGAATAACTTTATAGCACTATGTGAACCTAAATAACCCTCTGTATAAACATTATCAGTATACCTTGCGTGTGAGATCGTAGAAGACAAAGATATTCTTATCTGTCGGAAGTGTGCCAAGAGCCTCAATCACAGTTTATTGTCTCGATTCCTAAACCAACGCCCTTACGCTCCTGTGTTGATATTACTGTCGGTATCCTTTATGGTACCTTTAAACGACTTCTCGTTACGCTTTGGATGTGAGTGCCATCACTAAGATATGAAAGCACTGTCTCATGCTTCACTAGTGGTGGATTCCAGGTGTCATCTTCGCATTCTTCTGCTTTCTCTACATTTCAAGTTGATGGCCATTACAAATGCGGTTTTGAGAATGTAAAGAAGTATGATACTATAACTAAAGGAATTTGTAGAAAATTAGAGACTATAGGTTTTCTAGACCTCATTTTTGACCGTTGCTTCATCATGAAACTACGAGGCTGTCAAACGATATAAAAATTATGCAAAGACTAATACTGAGTTTAGCTGGACAAGGATATCACAGGATAAAATAACCCATTATGCTGCCTGACGAATACAAGGCTGGTGAATCTGCATCTCCGGGCACTACCCCACCCGGCAATATTCGGAACATGGGGTACCCGTGAATACCAATGCACTGTTTCGAGCAATTAATAACTCCGATGATACTAAGATGGGGTTCGAGGCAGCAGGTTATTGAAAATAGTATTGCCATACAGCAAGAATACCCTGCCCCTTCCAGTAAGCACACGGGAGGTTTTCAACGCCGCTATAACTCCGTGACTGCTTCAGAGAAGATGCATGTCAGCGCAGTGAGATTCTAAAATGTTTGACTACTGTTAGGGCACATCATGACGTCCAAGTTGATATTTGTTCAACTTCAGACATCAGGATTGAAGAGGTGGGAATGATATAAGGATAATGTGAAACCCATAACCCAGTCCTTGGCACTCCACTCACTGGCTGGGCACTCTAGTTATAAGTTTATGGCTGATAATATAAACCGATTTGTCGATCCTGGAGCTAAATTTCTTGTAAGTTACTAGTTGCTTCCTTGTTGTTTCAGCTTACTCGTGTCAAGATATCTCCAACGTCGGCAATTCTTGTGCATATATACTGGCGAGCAGTAGTCCTGCTTTAGCTGTGGAAAGTTGAGCAAACATCATGGGAGTATTGACCAAAATGGAGTGCGGAATATCGTTCGACACCTTCTTCAATGTGAGTGGATTGCATATGCTGCAGGAAGCAAAACTATCTCTGCATAGTTGCTAAGTGAGGCCAGATTGTCAACAATGAGCGACTGACGGCAGAGGCGACATACCGTGGAATCGACCCTAGCACAGAGAGAGACTTGTGGGATGTTCCAATAGCCACGAAACAAATCTCGACAAGGCTAGGTTACTGCCGCAAATCACGCTTTCAAATTGTGGTCCAGTCTCGCCATAGTTACCCGGGCCAGGCTACTCATGGCCCTTGGCGGATCATGTAGGAGGAGCACAAGTTTTTCTTGACAGAGCGTGCTTCACAAAGAGAAGCGGCAAACCCAGTACCACCCTTGAGCTTCATCATTGTGCCCGGGCTGCCTCACTGACGGCCTACCAAGATACAATATGCAGAGGGCCGAAATCCAGGATGGCATAAACACGTTAAGAGCGCACGGCAATTTCCCCCAAGTTCATGGCGGTGATAAGATGGCTACTAACATGAAACCAGCAAATTACTCACTGGCGGACCAAGTCCTAAAAGACACCGATGATGTAAAGAATCGTTATTCAGCACGTCCCCATGGGAGTTGTGGCAGGTATCTTGCCTTGGAACTTTCCGTTCCAGCTTGCTGTTCTTAAATTAGGGGCAGCTCTCATAACCGGCTGCACAATAATTCTCAAACCATCGTGAGTTGCCTGCTCTGCAAGCTCTTTTTGCAACCTCCTAACCCCCAAACAGGCCGTTTTCTCCTTACACTACACTCAAAATATGCGAAATAGCAAGCCAGATATTTCCATCCGGCGTGGTGCAAGTCCTCGGCGGAGACGATAATCTCGGCCCTTGGATGGCGACACATTCTGGAATTGCTAAAATCTCCTTCACGGGTTCAATCACTACTGGGAAGAGGGTCATGGCGGCAGCATCCGAGACGTTAAAGAGGGTCAATCTAGAACTGTAGGTCGCCGACTGCTCGATTCATTCGGTCCATGCATTCTAATGAGAGAAATAGTGGCGGCAACGATGCAGCTGTAGTTACCGAAGATTTTGACGTTGCTAGAGCTGCGGAACTAGTAGCCGTTTCGGCGTTTTCACACTCTGGCCAGATTTGCATGGCAGCGAAGCGCATTTATGTACAAGAGGCAATTTATGATGAGTTCATGCAACAACTGGTAACGATTGTGAAAGGCTACAAGGCAGGAGAAGGCTTTTGCAGCGCCATCCAGAATAAACAGCAGTACGACAAAGTCGTCTCTATCTATAAAGACTGCCAGGAGCAGCACTACACATTCGCCGCAGGTCAGGCACCAGAAGGCAGAGATCAGCCAGGGTATTTTATCGCCCCTGCAATCATCGATAACCCCCCAGAGAATTCCCGCATCGTACAAGAGGAGCCTTTTGGTCCATTGTCCCCATTCTGAAATGGCGGGATGACGATGAGGTGGTAGCTCGAGTCAATGACACAAATACAGGTCTTGGAGCTACAATATACTGTAGCAACAAGAAACGCGCCATGCTCATCGCCGCAAATATTGAAGCTGGAAGTGTTTGGATCAATGGAGGACTGAAGATCGATCCAGTGGGCCTCATCGGGGCTCATAAGCAGAGTGGCATTGGTGGAGAGCTGGGACCCCTTGGTCTCACATATTACACTAATCCTCGGACCGTGACGTATTGGAAAGATGGATCGAGGGATGGTGTCGGGTTGTTTTAGTAAGGCCAAGTGAAGCTGGAAAGACTTAATTTCGCAACACCATATTTTATGGTCTAGTGCATAATGTGACGCCTAATAAAAATTGGTTCTCAATATCAATACCAATCCTCCCATCCTTGCTTTAGCCAGATATAATTAACTGCTGCAGAGTTACGGCCATTGTCACGCAGCAGGGCCACGGCATGGCCCTCAAGTTTCTAAGTTGAAAGCCAATAGTGATCTTGTGCTTCCAAACCTCTCCCAGCCATTTTTGACCACACAAGAGCACACTTGTGGCCCAAATGAAAAAACGGACCAACGCAGCATGAAAAAACACAATAGGCATCCAAGCCGGGCAGAGAGGTGTCTAAACCGATGGTTTGGTTGTGCTGCGACAAGACATCGAGGAGGGTCCAAGCAACTCTTCAACCGAACTGATCAGATATACTAGTCTGCGATGGCCCCCGAATCAAGGCTGTGAGCAGGCTTCTTATGGTATTTGGTGTCTCCCGCCAGTTTGGGGAGCATCAAAATGCAGGACAGTGAAGGTATATGTACAATAGTGATACAGGGCGAGTATGGTCGGGGGTCAGTCAACTGGCGTACGTGTCATGCCAACGATCCAGCGCGGTTAGCAAGAGGCCTTGTATTCGCTCAAGCTCAGTATGAGCAGACATTGGTGTAAATGGATCGTGTTCATGCACCGTTATGTGGACGGAGCTAATGATATTGGCTGCACTACCGAGAGATCGACGAATGGTGATGGCGTCGGAAAGAATGCCCAGAAGCAGGACCACGGCATCCTCATGAGAGGTGCTAGAAAGGCCTATGAAGAGCGACTGGCCGCCGCTATAGAACTCATGAATGAGCAGTCTGTGTGCCGTCTGAAATGACGTCGGTGAGGAGGGCATGCCACAGAAGACTTCATTTTGACGAAAAATTTAGAGGCAAATTCGTATGGAGGGAACCGAGGATATCCCAAAGCCAACGAGAATAGAGCAAACAGCTGCCTTCGGGATTAGCAAACACCACTATAGCAGCTACCTCAATATTGGGCAGTAACACACTTGTATGAAGAGAGTCGTTGGCGAAGGTTGGGCTCTACATTTCGTGGGTCCGGCAAACGCAGGCGTCGAGCGGACCTGTGAAAATGACATCAATTTGACCAGCCGGTCACTGCAAACTTGTAGATGTGAACTTACAGTTAACGATCCGCTCAAGATGAAGAGTGATTTTTTCCGTAAATGTTCGTTGTCGGATAATAAGGTAGACGGTAGCAGCAGCGCACCCTTTAACAATACAACCAGTGAGTTCACGAAACCGCAGTTTAACAATGACATGGCGATCACATACGGCTACCAGCATCTCAATAGAGCGACTCAGCCTATTATCCACTTCCACCATCATCCCCAGAGACTACCGCCGCCGAGAACAGCGTCCTCTGCCTCTTCCGCATTGCCATAACTGCAAATCGAGGCAAGCCCAGCAGTGGCGAAGCGCAGAGGAGGGAAAACAGGATCTTCTGTGAACGGGGAGGAAGGAAATTCCTTAAAGAAGACGTGGTTTAAGCAGCCATTTGAGAAGATGCTGCATAAGTAGTCAATGCGCTCGTTGGTTGGCAATCTGGGGATATTGGACAGCACGGCGAGAGGGTACGTATAGGCGCTTGTTCGCGGGAGCTTCGCACCATAAGCTATTTAACATCTTGAAGTTTACATGAAAATGACGCAGAAATTACCGTATGGCTCCGAAGGTCTACATGCAATAGCTTCTCCACATCTTTCGTATCTGTACTGGACATGAGGATTCTCTTGAAGTCTGACAGAAGCGCCATGTCAGGATACTCGCTTGCCGACACAACATCCAGATATGATGGGTCGCGGTCCCCCGGCCAATTCGAGCCTTTAGACGCGGGAGCCATGCTTGCTGGGGTCGAGGCGCTTGTCGTTGTTGCGGATGCTGCTATGTTCGTAGCGAGTTTGTGGCGTCGACGATAAGGAAGAGCAGATGGCGACCCGGAGTGTTGACGGGGTCGCACAGAACCGCCTACAACCCCCCCATCAGGTGTCTTCATGCTCGCAGCATTAACGGAGTTTCTCATTATGCCGTGTCATGCGGGTCCTGCCAGGAATGTCGCATCGGGTGGTGCGGCTGATGCTCAGATATACGTCAGAAATTCCCGCGGTGGAGGGGGGGGCCATAACCTCCAAGGTTCCGAACCAAGAGCCAAAACCCCAAAAGCCACTTGAAAATCAAGACTCTCTACTCGATGTGGAGTAATATCCTGATAATTGCTGGACCAAATGCCTCAGTGTGTTACCTGCGGTCGCTCGTTTGCCCGAAACGAGCACCTTATACGCCACGAAAGGATCCGTGAGTCCACTCATAGTCCGGTATTTAGAAAAGAAAATGCCCTAGTGGAAACACTCACTGACGGTGTGCAACTCCAGATACCGGGGAGCGTCCATTCTCATGCCATCAATGTGGCGTGGGTTTCCACCGTGCCGATGTCAGAGCGAAGCATATGAGCAAGGTCCATCCTGCAAAGGATTCATCGGGCTCCGATCCACGTTCATTGCCGTCCCTGCAGAAATCCAAGCCAACGGAACGGCGCGAGAGATCAAAGTTGGCCTGTGATCAGTGTCGGCAACGCAAGTTAAAATGCGGCAACGTCAGGCCATGTGAGTCTTGTCAGGCCAAGCAATTGGCCTGCACTGTTTCAAAGTCCAGCCGGCCTCCGGGGAGACCCCCACGCCATGCCACGGGCTCCTATATCCAACAGCTTGTGGTTGATGAAAGTGAAGTGCCGAATGACCTTGACCTTCCCGTAGTTGGTTCTTCCACTGCTATTCCTCCACCTCCGGAGCAATGGGCCGTGTCCCACCCCGACTCGTCTACAATAACGGTCGTTCACACGGTGTCTATGCCTGAGGTCGTTGGTATTGACATTTCACCCGTAACTTCTGGACAATCTGGGCAAGATTATTCCAATGTTATTCTATCTTCCACCTCGGGCGAAAGCCAGTGGACGTCCTCGGAGGTTGTAGGTGGTGGCTCTTTGGCTGTAGCCACTGTTCCCACTACTTCCTCACATATGCTCGGATATCACCAGGAAATCGATGTTGGACTAGACGGGCTCTTCCCTCAAACGGTAGGCTTCATTCCCTCTTCTACCCATCATGTTCATGCAAGTTCTAACGGATTTCTAGAACTTCGGAGACTGGCTGGATGAACTCAACAACTTCTCTCTCCTCGACGTCATGTGGCCACACAGTTCAGCTATGCCAGACACCGAGCGGAATGAACCAATGCACGAGGCAGTGGATATAATGAAGGACTATTTCCATCGATGTCCAAGGGATTCGTCTACTATTCACGAAGCGGAGCAGCGCTCGTGGTATTCCTCTCCGCCTCACCTCCTCGCATACGATGAGGAGGTGATCAACATTCTTCTGAACCTCGCCAGGACACACTTGTCAAGCACATTCGCCATCTTTTCCGACTTTCAAGTCGATGCAAATACCAGGGTAGATCTCTGTCTAGCCATGGCTGCAGTTGGAGCACTCTACTGCTCTGCTCATGCTGGTATTACATGTGCCAAGATGCTGTTTAATGACTCGCGACGGCTGCTGCTCGAAGACTACTTTGAGACAAGTTCCTCTTCATTCGACGAGTCGTTAAGCTTCTCCAAATCCTTCATCCTACATGAGATATATGGATTCTGTAGCGGTGACAAGAGAGCTTATGAACTGATAGAGGTGTTTCAAGTCAGCAAGCTGCACGCCGTCTCCTGTTGCCTAGACCATCTTAATGACGATAGTCCCCCAGAGCAGCTTCATCAAGCCAAGTTACTCTCTGAGGCAATACATGTGCTCGACAGCTATCGAGTATTGCTACTCACAGCGACCCCCATCTTTTAGAGGACCACCACAATTTGACCCACAGCAATTAGCCAAAAAGTTTCGCTTTCAAGCCCTGCCAAGTGGTGGACTTGTCTCTGCCTTCCATCTCGACGCTCCACCAGAATATCCTCCAGCAGATATGTACTACCTAGCAACAATCGTAATCTACAGCTGGAAGGCGAGTCGCGGCCGAGATGGCGGCAATGCCACTCACCCTCTCTGGAAGCCCGACTTTGTCGAGCTCGCCCTCAACCGCTGGATTAGTATCAAGACAGCTGGAGAGCCACCGCCTCATGACGTTGAGGTCTCTCAGATGCTCCTGTTCCATCTCGCACGAGTATCGCTACACTCGGATTTCACAAACCCCAACCAACTAACACAAGCAATGGTGCAGTATGCCCTACCCTCGGACAAGAGAGGCAACATAGAACCTCTCCGGGCCTGGATTAAAAGTCGCAACTTTGAAACAGCTCTTTGGCATGCAAAGACTATTCTCCGTCTAGTTGAAGAAGCCATGATGCCTACCCGTCGCCGAAAACTGTCCGGGGGTGAGAGTGAGCGGCTTGCGGAGGCACCGCATCTGCCGTTTTCGATTTACTTTGCGTCCTTGGTTGTCTGGCTTGGCGATGTTACCTCTGGTGGACACCGTCGTTTCGGCGATGCGTTGGTAGAAAGGAGTTCGCACTTGTTGTTTAAGCTAAAGGTGCCCGTGTCGAAGGTTTTGGGCAATGCTTTGTATGAACTGCTGTCTGGCTATGACCAAGACGGATGAAGATGCGCTCTGTTACATGTCACATAGCCAGTAGGTGTGATCCAGTTGTAGACTACAGTCCATTGAATCATTATTACACAGTCATGATGGAAATTATGTGATGAGAGAATGGACGTCTATTGGATGAGATTCATGCAGGTGTTACATATCACGGACTCGTTCATAGTAACAACCTACTAGCACATCTAAACAGAGTTGCCACAACTCGAAATTTATGATGCATAATGTAATATTCAATATAACTGCATGATATTACAAATTAGATGACCGCCATGATATCCTTATGTAACATGTGAATGTTATTTAGCTTCTGACCATATATATTGTTTCTGCTAAATCGTTGGCGTCTTTCGCAACTGATGATTTTCCCCATCATACTACATGTTGATGATAATAAGTAATAATGCTAATTTTATTCTTTATTTTAAATTTGTGTAATGATGTAGTGTGTTGTGATAGAGTACACTCAACCACGTTACCTCGACACCGGCGTAGGACGAATCACAAGCTTAGCATCCCTTGGGTAAGTAACGCCCCTGTCTCTCGGGGCCATCATCTCATCCGTCATACTCGAATCAATTTTGACATCATAAAGTTGATATAGCCTCGCCAAAGTCAACTTCATCTCAATCTCGGCCAGATTCTTCCCAATGCAATTGCGAGGGCCATGACTAAACGGACGCGACAGCTCTCTCAGCTTTTTACCACCCACCCATCGCTCCGGATCAAATACCTCAGGATCGGGGAACGACTCTGGGTCTCGTCCTGTAACATGAGCCGAGGTTGATACTACTGTCCCTTTAGGAACGTAGTGTCCACAAATGGTGCGGCCTGGTGAAACCCTCGGAAAGGCAGACCTCAGAGGTCCTCTGAGACGAAGGGTTTCTTGAATGACGGCGTCAAGATAAGGCTAGATATCGCAGGTATCAGATAATGAAGATACACAAGTACGAAGACTGAAAGGGGGGGATTGTTACCAGCTCAGACGCCTTCTCATCTGTAGGCATTTCTCGGGGATCAGGAAAAGCAGCCCGTATCTCTTTGACTAACTTCGCCTGCACAACATTACTCTTACCACACTCCCAAATGACATACATGGTGGCCACACCAACAGTATCAGTGCCACCAATGATGAATAGTATGGAGTTCTCGACTAGATCCTCGAACGACAGCTTGCTCCCTGTCTCGGTATCCTCCGCGTCAACCAAATTTCGCAAGAATGTGCCTTTTGCGTATTCGGGGTCGTTTTCGACATTTTTTATAAAGTCCCTCACGTTGGACTCGCTAAATTTAACGAGTTTTTCGAGGCCGCGGTATGCGTCTTGGATGTATGCTGTGGGGAAGTATCGCACCCATGGGAAGAAGGACTGGATTGGTACGACGGTCATGCTTGACATCATGTTAGCGGTTGAAGGGGAAGAAAGACGAGAAATGAAAGAGATAAGAGAGGCATTTAGATGATACAGGAACTCAAAGGGGATTCTATCTCACAATCGGTCCACTTCTTTGTATGTTATAGAGCCATTCCCAGACACGGAGTCGAACGATTTGCCAAAGCTAAGATGGCTAACAATGTCGAGAAAGTGTCCCATTATCGGGTCGTAAATGTCCACGGATGTCGTGGCTTTTGCTGCCGGGTCAACGATGGTCTTGATGAAAATCTCGATTCTGTTCTGAATAACAGATTCGTCCTGCAGAAGTGCTCGCTTCGAGAACCCATGAGACACGAGACGTCTAAGACGAGCATGTCGCAAACGATCTGTCTCATTCAATAAGCTCTTGGCACCTGTAGCGGAAAACATGTCGTAAAACTTGGGCTCTTTGGCGCATATCATCGATCCTTGACCGTAAATATCATGCCACGACTTCATGTTCCCGAAAAGCAGCTCATCGTAGGATATACGGACTGGGTCACCATATTTCGCCAACATTTTCTGCTGCCACAGGACTCTGTCAGTCCTCACCATGGCCGCCATCTTTGGCCAGCTGGTAAACCGTGCGAGAAAAGGACCCGGGTACTTGGCAAGCTCGTGAAAGTACATTCTGTATATGGCGATAGTGGCTAGGTAAAATATAGGCAAGGCGTATAGCACACCGGTAGAGCGAAGATTCGCTATGAGCTCGTGTAAAGCGTCTGAAAATGCCATGATTATCAACTCCTTAATGCTTCCCACTTCAGTAGCATCCTGTATTTAAGGCGCCAACTTGTCGACGTTATAACTATCTATTTATACCCACTTGTCCGCTTACTCTTACCCTTCGGACTCATGAATATCATACGCCACGACTACTGTAAGTTCCAGACATTAGCGATCTCCTTGGCATATTGGCATACTGGCATATTGACATATTGGCATACTAAAGATTTCAGCTTTTAATACCGATGGAATTCGAGGTGGAGGGATCTACAATGGCAGCAACCCCACAAACTCCCGAGCCAGTATCGCCACTTAGTCTACTTTAGTGACAATGTTTCACGATCTATTGATGACGATCCACGCCGCTTTAGGTGAACACCCGTACTTTTATTACCAGCGGGTGCTTACTGCTTATACAGTTCATCTCACTAACCCTATGGAGAACGCAGCGGTCATAAGAGGAGGACTGCTTCCCGTAAAGCCAAATAGAAGGCGTGACCGGATTTAACATCATTACGCTACTTGATTGAAGGTACTAGAGAACAGCCATGGCCTCAATCCCTTCCTACTAGTAAAACAGGAAAGCTACATATGCTGCGAAATAGATGAGGCGATTTGTATGGTGTACTCCAATCCCGGCACTATTCCATAATAAGATAATCCACGTATGTCTCGGATATACGGCTTTGCGACCCTAGAGTAGGTGAGCGAAGGCCAACTCCTTCACCTGTTGTTAAGGTGAATGAAGCATGGTGGGATACAATGATACGTTATGTTAAATGAGGAATCTGATAAGCCCTGTGCTATCCCGCGGGTTAATGAATAGTCAAGATTATGATATACTTGACGCTGCTGCAGAAATGTGAATGAAGGTGAAAACCTCATAATGTGCTAGCGATAGTGTCATCATGTAACCGCAGCGATGGTGTTGGGCATTGTATGCACCACTACTTCATCGTGGCGTCGGTATTTTCACTGCTGAAAGGCGACTTTAGATTCTTGAAATCACGGCATGTCGCCCGAATCTTACTGAACGGCTCGCTGTTTGAAACGACCTATTCCTCCTCATCACTGTTGCCCCTGCGTTCCTAAGCGCAGCTGTATGCCTGTGTCTCTCTAGAATTGACGTTACTTATGAAAATCATATGTCCTTCTTCAAACCACGACATCACTATTGCCTTCTGCGCATGTGACTGCATCAACCTTATCCTGCAAGCAGCAGGAGGCGGATTGCATCTTCGGCGAATACTCTAGACCGCAAGGATGATAGCAACAATGTCGTGCTGGGCGGCCTTGTCTCTCAAGTTGTCTCCTTAATCACGTTCCTCATGTCTGGGATCAATATTGCAATTCGTGTGCAATGCGCAAAGGAAGAGGAACCCAGAATACCCGAAACACTCACAGACTCCCGTCTCTTCAAACGCTTTCTTGTAAGTCCTCTATCGCCACCATGACCATATCTTCTCAATATTTTATCAATGCGTAAAGCTCTCCGACAGCTCTAGAAAGAGGAAATAGCAAGCAAGGAGTCAGAAGCTACCTACTAGGTTTTCTTTTTCACTTTTCCCCCTTCTGGTCCAGGTGTATGCACCGTTCTGTCAACCTTTGTGTTCTAGACAGCACAGTTCTGCTCAACTAAACCTCAACGCCTTGACGCAAGCTGGACATCAGCTTTATGAGATGCCTAACAAGAAAGAAGCCTTGTTTCTAGCAAACAGCAGTTCCACAATATCATAATGACCTCCTGCGGACTTCTCATATTCGAAAATATGTGCCTTCAATAACCTGACGACGTGCTCTTCCGATGCTATCACGTCTACCCCGAGACAAAGTCGTCTCTGTTAGAATTACCATCAGTCCTCTGGCGCATCCTCACTAACGAGGTCATCTACTAAACACAAGTCCCAGTCACGCAAGGTAGCAGTGATGCTTTCGGAAAGGCAGAATGTAATGCCCGTCGCAGTCGTCCCATTTATTATTACACACATTCATTTCGTCAGACAAAGTCCCCGATTATCCTCTATTTTACATGGGCAGCGAACTTACACGGGATTGGATAGATGGCGATCAGTTATACATTCCTTACCGCTGGCTGCGACTCAATCATTGCAACTAAATCGCACTCGCACATCCAGGTGCAGTCACGGAGTGGAGGACCACAGTGACGGTCGGGCTGACTCTTGCATCGGTGCTCTTCGGTTCCACAACCGCGCATAAGCCCCGCGGCGGAACCACGGTGGAGAGGCCGAGGCATTATCCCTCTTACAAGATGCGAGATGGCTCCAATCTCCCCTCGACTAAGATTGGAACTACAGTGTTAGTAACGGCGCAAGGCCCTTGCTTACAGGCTTAATTTGCGGCCTGCCAACAGTGTGTCTACTATCCTGTATACTGCTCCATCTCATACACGCAGGGTCAACTTGCGGAGAGGGCTGCAAGCCATTCTCCGGATTAATAATTGCACAGGTAGCCGTGCAGCATACGTGGCAACTCTCACGTTGAGCGTCCCTTCATGGTGGCAGGACAAGCTGCTGTTGGGGTCACAACATAGTCCAGCAAGCAATGATTGTCGTGTTGGATCGCCCTTCTCCCTGCCCTCCAAGCTCATCTGCTTGATAATACTATGGGTCAATTGAGTCAGCAAATGCATCAACAATACAGACAGAGCAAACAACGCCCCGTCCCCGATGGCATGCCAATATACACAACAACCGGCCTGGTTCAGCCTCACTTACACCAACGCGTAATCCCGCACTCCGCATCTGGATCTACATCTACAATATACTTAGCGGACATTTATGCCTCGCCTACCTCACTCCCGCCATATATCACGCAAAACCCCCTCCGCAGCTTGTTCCGCAACATGTTCAGCTCGTTCTTTCGTCCGCCGAATGATGCTTTCGTCCGCCGAGAGCGTTAGACAAGGACGCCACCGGACGAACACTTGACACCCGCGCGTCCACTGCGCCAATCCTCGTGGATTGCCAAGTGCGAAACCAACAAGCAGGCTTATGCGTGCCGCACCCTCTCACGGCCCCTCACGGCCGGTCCCACAAACTGACCGACAATCACTCTTGAACCACCGTGCGGTGATGGTTTATAATTCATTGATAAGCAAGGGCGGCGGGGCCATCTGCCGTTTCAGATTGCCGAGTAAATAACGCGCCGTGCCTGAAACGACCTCGAGACGATGGCCTCATAAGCTCACTACTCTCCTCGCATCTTAGATCCCACAGAGAGACTTCTCAATTCACCCCATCATCCCGAAAATCGCCACCATGGTCGTCAAAGTCCACGGCTTCAAGCTCTCCACCTGCACCAGGCGGGTCCTCACCGTCCTCGAGGAGAAAAAGGTCCCGTACGAGGTGGTCACCGTCGACCTCCTCAAGGGCGAGCAGAAGTCGCCTGCTTTCCTCCAGAAGCAGCCCTTTGGCAAGGTCCCCGTCCTCGAAGATGACGGCGTCTTCATCTTCGAGAGCCGAGGCATCGCAAAGTACGTTGCCAAGAAGTGGGCTGGCCAGGGCACCAAGTTGATTCCCGGCGACGATGAGTTTCAGGCGTACGGCCTGTTTGAGCAGGTGAGTCAATTGAATGTCCGAAATGTGCCTGCAGCCTAACATTGCCAGGCCTGCTCCATCGAGACCAGCTACTTCGACGAGTCAGCAGCAGGCATCGCCGCCGAAAAGGTCTTCAAGGTGTAAGTGGTCCCCATATATGCATATCCACATGGACACCTCATGCTCACCCGCAATAGCCGCCGCGGCGGCACCACGGACGAGCAGCTAGTCAAGAAGTACGAAGCCGGGCTGGACGCCGCCCTCAAGGTCTACGACGGCATCCTCGCAAAGCAAAAGTACCTCGCCGGAGACGAGCTCACCCTCGCCGATCTGTTCCATCTCCCATACGGCAAGATGGTGCGCGACCTGGGCTACAAGGAGGTGTTTGAGAGGTACCCCAACGTCAACAAGTGGTTCGAGACACTTGAGAAGCGGGAGAGCTGGATCAAGGTCAACCAGGCGTGACATGACTACAGGAGGCCGCTCGCCAACGGCGCTGACGCAGGCTGCAACCGGCAGCTTCATGACTTCATGTTTATCAAAAAATTGGCGTGATTGATTGAGTCACTTCTTCTTCATCAAGTGATTAGCGTGATTGAATTGACGTACGCAATTCACCTGGTGCATACGCGTTCGTGTCGTGGACGCAAGGTAGATTAACGTGCAGTTTTAAGCTAGAAGACGAAGATTTATGAAAATTCCAGCACCCGTTGCTGAAGACTCTGATGGACGGTAGGCAGATGCACAATGATGCGAAGGTGTTGACTCGGACAGTGTGCCCTGTGATGTCGCGAATGGATGAACCACCAGACGCTCTATGAAGAGCCTCCTCGTAGGTATGTGATGCCATCACCACCGCTGATATGAATCCAATCGCACAAATCCCTTCAATTTCAGCATCTACACCGCAGCATCAACTGCCCCCGGCCCCCCCAGCGGCCAGCCCGCGACTCCTCCTCCTCCTGCCCCTCTCATACAACGACACTGAAGTCATCGCAGCCATGACCTCGAACTCTGTCCCATACTCCACATCCACCTGCAAATCGCCACACTTCTTGAGCGACCTGTCGCTGGTAAAGACAGCCACGACGTCTCCGGAATCTTCATCCACAAGCTTATAGTTTCGCCGACTCATTCTGTTGACGCTCTGGCCCTCCACGCCAACGCTCTGCGTCCTCTTCCAGACGAATCGCGCCCGTCGAGCTGCATCGCCGCCCTGGGGATCTGGCAGGGTCATCTGCCAACGGTACTCCGAGGCGCCTACGCCCTCCCTCGTCATGTCCTCCCACTGCACCGAGTCCGAGTTGAGAGGGTCGCCGAGCGCGATTTTGAAGCCAGTGGACAGACGAGGCATGTGGCAGGCGGCGACGACTGGCGCCTTGGTGTCGCCGCCTTGGTGCATGGTGAGGTCGGGCTTGCCGGGCGTAAGACTTGAGATGTCGACGTAGTAAAGCTGCTGCCCGCCTTCGGATCTGAGGTCGTAATGGCGGATGAATGCGGTCCGCATCAGCTGGAGCTTCTTGAGGGCGGCTGGTGCCATTATGAGGGCACCACAGAGCGAGCCTACGATGCGCGTAGGTGCGGTATCCGGTGTATAGGTGGCACCGATTTGTAAAAGCCGTCGCCGGTATAGATGGGATGTAATTTACGTGAATGGTTATGTCCTTGACGACGGTAAGGTTGGTCCAACCATGCGCCGATGTAAGTCAGATGGCTATAGGTTAAGTCAAGTCAGAGGTGCGATTCCGTGATGCTCAGCACACGCAGCTTGAAGATGGTGTCGGGATGAAGACTATTTGTAGTAGTGAGAAATGCCAGTGGACGTAGGTGTCGGCAGTGCAACCAACAACGAATCCAATGCCATCCAAGTGAGCTAGAGATGGTATTCACACTGCGCGACCGAGCGATGCCATGGTCGTAGAGTGCCAGCGGGACGTAGAATCAACTGCCACGCGCTAATTGTGGTCATTTTCTTCGTATTCCGCGTATGAGAGAGCCCCGTAGATCACCGACCGGTGCGGTTAGCTTCATCCTCCAAGGCATGACGTCAAGCACAATGTTGCTGTGGCCAGCTAACGATGAGCTGGATAAGGCGGCTGTGTAAACTGAGGGTATTATTTGGATGGAACCGTGAGCTAAGTGACGGCCGCGAGTTGGTTGACCTGTGATATATACCCGCTGTCTACACCGTCGTTCAATTGTAATATCATGCCGTCGTCAGATAGTACATGAAATAGCTTCCGCCGTCAATTACATGATTGCCAATTTGCCCACGTCGTTTGAGCGCGGTGGTTGTTCGAGAAAGCTTTGTTGAGCATATATAACCGTATGACACGGACCCAGACACAGACCTAGACACAATATCCGCAACGCCGAAATATGCACCATCACCACACATCTACAAATGAGCCTTGAGAGACGACACAATCTCTCCAACCTCGCTCCTCACCCCCTCGACAATAACACCCGCATCCTCGACCCCGTGAACCAGCCCGACCGCCGCGCCAGCATACGTCGCGAGCCTCCCCTCGGGCCCCCATCCCGCATCGCCCGCCTTGGCGGCCTCATCGTGCCTCTTCTTCAGCTCCTCAAACGAGACGCCCCCTTGGTGGTCCTCCCAGCTCTTGTTGATGACGCCGCGCGGCGCAAACTCCTCGGGCCACCCAAACGTGCCCCGTAGGTGGTTATAGAGGTGCGTGCGCACCGTCGACACGGCGCCGTCGGTTGCGCGGACCACTTCGTTCTGGTATCCCCTGCTGATGCGCGTCTCCGTCGCGGCCAGCATGCGCGTCCCCATGGCCACACCCGCTGCCCCCAGGCTCAGCGCCGCGGCGGCCCCTCGACCGTCGATGATGCCTCCGGCAGCAACCAGCGGGATCCCGGAGTCGCGAGTTGCGTCGGCGACCTCGGGGAACAGCGCAATCGTGCCCAGCGCGTCCTTGGCCCTTCCATGGCCGCCCGCCTCGGCACCCTGAACAACAAGAACGTCGGGAGGCGTTGCGCTCTGCGCGGCGGCCCTTGCTTCGCCGACAGTCCCAATCTGAATCCAGACCTGGCTGCCGGGGGATACCCTGCGCACACCGATAGTCCACTGATCCAACTCTGTCTGCCCGTGGCGCGGGGCAAACAACCACACGGCGCACGGCTGATATTTCTCGACCGCCTCCAGCGCAACCTCGAGGTCCCCGTTCCACGTCTGGAACCCGACACCAACGGGCAACAGAACGCCCGGCAGGTTCTTGGCGGCGGAGGCGAGGGCGGGAGTCGCCTTTATCAGCTCGGCGACCTCGTCGAGGTCGGGAAACACGTCGCGGGGCTTGAGGGTCGGGCCAAGGAAGCCGAGGCCACCGGCCCTGGACACGGCGACGGCGAGCTGCGGCCCTGCCATGACGCGCATGGGCGCTGCGACGACGAAGGGCTGCTTGACCCATGGGTAGGACTTGGCGAGGAGCCTTCGCAGGCCGGTGGCGGCGTGGGCTGCCATGTTGGACGGGTATTCGATACGAGCTCGATGTGGTGCTCGGGGGCTATCAAGTAGCGATTGTGTCGAGGAGGCCTGCTCCGTATTGTCGGGCGTGGGAGAGTAAGTGAATGTCAGGACCGGGTGAGTATCAGCTCTCGAGCATGTCGCCGTGATGGAGTTTCAACTCCAGGGCGGAGGGTTGCGCCATGCTTTAAGGTTGCTGCTGGTCGTCTCCGTGGCTCGTAGCGTAGCAGTGCACAGCGCCACAGGCCGCGGGAAAGACGGCAACTACGGCAACTGTGGAATTCGGAGGCCAGCAGGTGGGCTGGCGGGCTGCCTTTACCAAGCACGCTGACAATTGATCGCCGCCAGCTGCCGGCAACAGGGCCCACCCGAGGCAGCATCAGCACCAACAGCAGCATCAATAGCCGTCAATGCAAATGCCAATGCCAATGCCATGTGCCATGGCCGGCGATGGAGAGCGCGCAATAGAGCAGTGCGCAGCTGTCGATTTCCATGGATGGGCAGTGGAGGCACGCCTGCCAGCCCGACAGCGCCAGGATGATGTAATGTCGTGGGGCAGCTCTCAGCGCTCCTCGCCGCTGGCCTCACCCCGCCAAGTCGCCTTCACATGACTGCGGCATCACTGGACGCTGTGCCCCGAAGGGAGCAGAGAACGCACATTCTGCACGTCACCACTTACCATCCGAACGCGCCGTCTTCCGACTCTCGCGGCAATTCGTAGCAACCGCCATCGCAATCACCGACGCCTGCATCCTCGCCCGCCTCGTCCACGTCGTCAGCCGCCCTCCCTGCCATGAACATCCGTCTCGGCATGGCCCCCAGCTTCTCCCTCACGCGCGCCCTCCTCGCCTCCGACCCCGAGGGCTACCACCGAGCCACACAGTCCACGTTCCTCCAGCGAGCTGCACAGGGCAGGGTCTCAACCGCAGTGCTCGGCGGGTGGCTCGCCAACGACCGACTGTACATCCACGGCTACATCCAGGGCGCGGGTCGACTGCTCAGCTTCCTCCAGCTGCCCGAAACCGTCGCCGTCGCCACCAGCGAGCGCAACACGCCCTCTGTGCGGCTCCTCTCGTGGGTCATCGATGCGCTGGTCAATATCCGTCGCGAGGAGGCATTCTTCGTGCACACCGCCGGGCTCTACGGGATAAACGTCAATCTCGACGCCGACGAGAACGGTCACGTCCCGCAGAGCGCCAAGCTCGAGGGCCTCCGCCGCTTCGAGGGCCTCTTCGACTCGCTGCGTCTGGGAGACCGGGGCCAGAGCCAGAGCCAAGGCCAGAGCCAGAGCCAGGGCCAGAGCCAGAGCCAGGACAGCGACATCCTCCCGTGGCTCGAGAGCGCCGTCCTGTTTTACGGCACCGAAAAATGCTACCTCGACGCCTGGACATGGGCGAGGTCACAGCAGGACGACTCGGCGGACCCCGTCGAGGACGATGACAGCGGGGCGCTGCGCAAGCAGTTCATCCCCAACTGGACGGGAGACGAGTTTGCCGCCTTCGTCGAACAGCTAGGCGCCATCATCGACGATGCGGTGGCCGAGGCCATCAAGGAGCATGGCGAGCACGTCAAGGACGGGTTGCTGAGCCGGGCGCTGGGGATGTGGCGGCCGGTACTGGCTGCCGAGGAGGCGTTCTGGCCGGCAATGGAGTAGGCAGCGCAATGACAATCAAGATGGCGATGACGTATGGAGAGGTTTATCCGTAGATGGCTCTGTGAGGAATTCTGTACATGTACATGTGCCTTCCACATTGAGCGGCTTTGGTTCCTGATGCTTGATGCACGGAGCGCAGAAGTCGGATAGCTGGGGGGATAGAATGGGAATGTCGGTCACTGTGGCTGAGCTGATGATGGGCCTACGACCACGCAGTAACCAGGGGGGCATTTCGCAGTGGACCGACAGAGTGGGTAGGGGCCTCGCTCGCTGCGAGACGCGCCATAATTAGCGGAGGGGCAGCTAGGGACGGAGCAGCCTGAAACAGACAGCCCAGCTATTAATAAATCGAGAGCCTGTCCGTCAGAAGCCGTAGCGGTGATGCGCCTCTGTTCAAAGGCGCTCTCTCACCAGGCCTGTGCTGATGCCCATCACTGGAGGTGCTCTGTAGTGTCGAGGCAGCTCATCATCCAGCAGACACCGCACGCTCCATCACCTGCACAACATCAGAATCAGCCTCGCCGGCCACTCCGGCATGGGCCAGAGCCATGGCCATTGCGACGCCCCCAGCCGCCCATCCACTAAGCTTAACGCTCCATGCTCGTACCTTGCGGCGCCACTGCTCCGCAATGCGCAAGGATGCTGGCGAGACGCACCACTTGTGCCATCCAACCGCAGCGACTGCGCCACTGCCACGGCGCCCACGAAGCTCGCTGCAGTGGCTCCAGCGTGTGCGCTGTGCCGCCGCCTGCTGACTTGGTGGGCGTAGGTTGCCTCTCCTGCGGCGCGAAGCTACTCGTGCCATGTGTGACGGGTGTGCATTGGCGGATGTACACAGTATGCGCGTACATCACCCCCCTCCCCGCAGCCCCTCCATCTCCACGAGGTCCCTGAATGCAGCTCCTCCGTCCATCATCGTCGTATAACAACCCTCTTCCCTCATCATCTCGCATCCATCACATCCCATCACTCTTCCCCCTTCGCATCCACAAGCCATCGCCTCTACACACACGCGCACGCACGCACGCAGCGACATGTCGGCCAACAACTACTACGGCGGCGGGGGCTACCCCCCTCAGCAGCAATACGGCCAGCAGCAGGGCTACAACAACCAGCAGCAGGGCTACGGCGGCCAGCCTCAGTACGCCGGCGGACAAGGAGGAGGATACGACCAGCAACAGCAGGGCTACGGCGGACATCAGCAGCAGCAAGGCCACCCACAGCAGGTTTGTTCCCCTCGTCGTCTCGCACGCGCCGCCCGACTCGTCCAGAGCTGAGCTAACACGCCTCCAGCAGCAATACGGCGCTCCTCCCCCCTCACACTCCCCATACCAGCAGGGCCCCGGCTACCAACCTCCCCAGCAGCAGTCATACGCCCAGCAAGGCGGTCACGGAGGATACGGCGAGGCCGCCAGCTTCGGTGGACCTCCCCAGGGCTACGACCAGCGCGGCTCATCCCCCCATCCCCCCTCGCAGCACCAGTACGGCGGCGGTCCCCAAGGCTCCCACTACCAGGGCGGCCCTGCCGCTGACGCTTATGGCGCACCCGGCCAGCAGTATCCCGGTGGTCCCGGCGGTCCCGGCGGGCCTGGTGGCCCTGATGGCGACCGCGGCCTGGGAGCGACGCTGATGGGTGGAGGTGCCGCGGGCTTCGCGGCTCACAAGGCCGGTGGCGGTATGCTTGGTACGATAGGCGGTGCCATTGCCGGTGCGATCGGCGCGAATGTACTAGAGCACGGCTACAAGTGAGTTTCTCCCGTCGAGGTATGGTGTTGCGGGAGAGTGGTTGGCTAATAGTTGACCCCAGGAAGCACAAGAAGCACAAGAAGGAGAAGAAGTACGGCAGCAGAGGCGTGGGCGACTCCTCGAGCAGCGACAGCAGCGACTCCGATTCAGATGGCAAGAGGCGGAGGTAGTGCGCGGCTGCTTGATGACGATGCGTTTGGGTTTTGGGTACGGGCTCACGGCTTCGATGAGTGCGCGGACGGACGGACGGACGGACGGATATGCGAGCTGAGGACTGCAACAGTAAATATGACGATTTGAATGATGCTTTACAGTTTGGCTTTTCACCTTGTTTGACCTCGGGTAATTTAGTCATGTGATGCTCGTGGTACCCCAGTCCCAAATTAGAGTCTGGAATCCATTAAGAGAGTGCTGAAATGTGCATCTGAGCCGACTCTGAGCTGACCACTTAACCAATACTAACTTAGCTTTGCATTGCTTCACATTTGCTAGACATGTCAGGCTGAAAACAGTGTAACAAAGATTGCCTTTACGGCCTTGCATGTATCGTATTCCCGAGATGGTATCCAAATGTCCAATATCCATTTTGATCGTGCAAGCATCAACCCGTGCACATCAACCATCCGCCCAAACAGCGCACAAGCGCCGTGTCAAACATGCTGCACCGCAGTGCGCTCGCGTCACGGATGTCCATCACATCGTCGCAGAAAAAAAAATGAACATCTAAGCACCGGTTGTCTTCTCGACATCCTCCCCGTCCTCGATGTGGTCCACTCTTCCGCCCTTTGTCCTCGCCATGGCATCCCACCCGACGGCCTCGTGCGCATCCCGATCAAGCACAACGTCGAACTTGCGGCGCAGGAACTCGGGCCCAATAAACGTCAGGACGATGACGTAGACGTACACGCACGCCATGAAGATGCAGATGACCTTGCCGTAATCGTAGATCGGGGCGCCGGCCTCGTTGGTGCCGAGGGGGAACCGCTCGCCGATGCGGGCTTCGATGGTGGACGAGGCCGAGGAGACGAGGTTGCCCAGCTGGTAGGATGTGCCGACGACAAAGGTGCGGAACGCGCCTGGGGAGAGCTCCATCAGGTGGATGGGGATGACGCCCCATGCGCCCTGGACGCAGAATTGCTGGAAGAAGGCGGCGGCCATAATGGCGTCTGTGCGGACGAAGCCGTAAGGGTACACGAGGGCGCCGCCGACGATGCAGCAGACGATGATGCTGATGCGGCGGCCGACGCCCTGGCTGCAGAAACCGACGACGGAGCCGCCGAGCATGGCGCCCAGGTTGGAGACGACCTGCGTGACGGTGATGCGAGCCTTGCTGAAGCCGAGCTGGTTCTCCAGCATGGTCGGGTACAGATCCTGGCTACCGTGGCTCATAAAATTGAATCCGGCCATGAGCAGGACGAGGTACGCAAGCAACAGCCAGTGACGGCGGATGGCGACCTTGCCCTCGCGGAGGAAGACGGTGCTGACGGACTCGGCGCCCGCGACGTTGCCGGCTTCCTTGCGGACGCGGTCGCGCTCCTGGTACATCTTTGTCTCGGGGAGCATGAGGCGCACGGCGATGAAGATAATGGGGGGGCATGCGCCGAACCAGTAGAGCGGGCGCCAACCGTGGGATGTCGTGTCGACCAGGCCGGCGGCGAAGGCGGCGCAGAGGAGGTAGCCGAAGGCGTACTGTCAGGGTTAGCACGGGGGGTTATAGTTTCTACGCATATTGCGGATCGACTTACGCCCTGCTGGAGAATACCGCTTATGAGACCGCGCGCCGCTTCAGGACAGTCCTCGAGGGCGGTGGCCGCGGCGTTTCCGTAGAGGCCGCCCATGGCGATGCCGAAGAGGGCACGGCAGGCGAGGAACTGGCGGTAGTTTTTGCAGAAGCCGGTGCCCTGACTTGTCAGCCTTTTTCTTCCTCTCTGGTCATTTTGGAGTTGCGATTTGTGCTGGGGAAAATGCGATGGAGTGAATTGTGCAGTGAGGATGGGGGAGCTGCATTTTTGGCGCCTGCGGCCAAGACCAGCCAAGCCGGGTGGCACCGCACAGACTGCGCGCGCAACCGTTGGATTGACGAGCAAACCAGCAAATGCCAAATGACGTGGGTGGGCGCGGGCTTTGACGTCAGGGATGTCCGCTCGGGATCACACCCAATGACAAAGTCACAGGCAACAATGAGAAGGGAGAGCACCAGAAAATGAAGTACTCACCAATTCTAGAGCAATAAAGAGCAGGTTATTCACAACAAACGGCCACTTGCGGCCGTAGCGATCACTCGCCACGCCAAACAGGACGGATCCCACGGAGCGGAACATGAGCACGAGGGTGATGCCCCAGGTGATGTCGGCCTTGCTCTTGCCAAATTCCTTGGCGAGGTCTGTGACGGTGAGGGAGACGGTGAAGAAGTCGAACGAGTCCCAGGTCTGGAGGCGTTAGTCTATTTGCTGGATTCGAGCGAGGTGCTGCGACATCGCGACACCACGGGAGGAATGTACGCACCCATGCCGCAAAGGCAATGCCGAAAAACGCCCACTGCTGCCCGCTGAGCATGCGCAGCAGCTTGATGGGGTTGGGCAGATCCAGCCCGGCGGGCTTGAGTGTCGTGAAGCGCGTGGCCAGGTACCGGCTCGCCGACATGCCTTCCCAGGGCGCCGTCATGTCGTCTTCATTGTCGCCCACCCGGCTCGGGCTGGGCTGTCTGGCGTTGCCCATGTCCAAGGTAGTGCAGAATGCGTCGTTATTTACGTTGCGCTGTGTTCGCGGATGCGCGATGAAGAATGCGGCGCGCTCAGTCAAGAGGGCGGCGGTGAGTCCTGGAGGAGAAGCAGAAGTGAGGAGTCGGAGAGACGATAAGAGCTCTCTTTTGACGACGAGGCTGGTGTAGCTGCTCTGGTTTGTGGAGGGGGACGTCGACTATTATACTCGTACCCCAGATGGCAAATAAAGCACCCTGATTAGGAGTTAATTTACACTCACGCATGTGTCCGTGTGCTGTCTCTCCCCGCGCCTCCCCAGTCCCCAGTCCCCTCACCTCAGACTCTTCCTGCATTCTCCGCATCAAGGAGCGCCTCTTTTTCCCCATCCTCCCCTTCCCGTTGGTGCATTCTCGTGCGCGGGCCACACCTAGCAGCAAGCTAGCTGGATCCAAGGCAAAGTCCGTGCGGCCCACAGAGGTCTGTAAGACAAACGGACCCAAGATCCGTATGGCTGGACGGGGTTGGCGCAGAGCTTCGGACAGATCATGACAAGTGACATGGGTTCGGGAACCTGCGATTGGGGAGAGGAGCCGGTGTGGACCAATTACATGGGCTAGCCACTCGCACTACGGCTTTCTTACATGCTGTCTTGTGTCTGCTGCTTGTGCTTGTGCTTGATGTATCCGCTATGATTGTGTCGCTGTGTTGGTCGTGTCTTCTCGGCCCCCGCATACTTACTACACACCTTCTGCTGAATGTGGGATGTGGTACGAGATGCGAGTCAGCATCACGAGGTCTTCGCAGCGGTAACGAGATTAACGTGCGAATCTAACGCACGCATATCAACATTGTCTGAACTGGCCACCCATCGCGCGTTCTTCCATGCTGTAGCCCGGGATGCCAATTAGACACAAACTTTAGTTTGCGCCACGTCCTAATCCTCAACCACCCCCAGACGTCCCGGGATAGACAACCTAAGTTACTACTCACCGACGCAGTCCTAAACGATAGTTTCCACAAGGGTAGGGTAACCATCGCAGATCCACATCCATCACGGTGTGTGCTGGATGACCTCGTGAATGTGTAGCGCCGGTGGCGGCTGAAGCAGGCGTGGCGTCACGGGCTGCCCGAGGACTTATCGCGTCGCCGGGGAATACTCTTGTCAGTAATAGCCTCTGTTCTGGAATGCAAGTGATCGATGGCTCATGCTGGGTGCGCATTGCAGGTCGAGTCGGCGTCGCGCAGGAGTGCGTCGGCTGAGTTGAGTGGCAACTAAAAGCCGACGACCATTTCCACCCCGACCCGCCATGTCGATCCGACAGGCTACTGAAAATGCCCAAAGTGAAGTCCAATGAATCCTCTCTCTTTCTCTATTCCGACAGAGTCGATACTGTGGATGGATGATTGAAGGTGATTGAGTGCTGCCTAAACACCGCCTGCAACTCGACCGCGCCGAAATGACCCCCGTCACTGACATCACACGGTGTGCCGCCGACGCCGCAACTTATTCCCAGCTACGTCCTCTACCCCAGTCCAGCATCGTGCATCTCTTGGCCCTCGGTAGATCCTAGCCGCAACGGTCTGGCTGCGTGCTGCGACAGTGAGGTTGACGAGGGTTGTTTTTCCACTGTAAAATATGTGCAAATTTGCAGGCGCATTTCGAGAATGGAAAAATGAGGTACGTCCAACTAGCAACATGATCAATGATACCCCAGGTTGCAACCGTACCTATTGTAACCAGCGCATGTCCACTCTTGCCCACTGAAGCTCGACTCTAAATCTAGGCCTTCCTTGTAGGCATGGTAGGCCTTGTCTTCCAGGCCACATCCCCAGCACAGGATACGGCCACACGACTCCCGCGCTGTGGGTCGCTGCCTGCATTTGGGTGGATCGCTGGCAGACTAGTCCTGGCCTAGCAGGATTTGTGGGTGTCTCGGCAGAAGGTTGCCGTCTTGGCCAGTCATGGCGGAGATGCCGTGCCGATGTGGGGTGGAACGTACTGTTACTGCCTGCCGTGCGGTCTTAAATGTGAGCATGTAAATTGTGAAGGATGCAAGAACGAGAAAGCGAAGGAGGAGCGACAGAGGCAATGACGATTGCAACATGCGACTGACGCCGTTTACCATGTGGCAGCAGTAGCACCGTATGTTGTACGCAGGCGTTGACAGTGCAAAGCAATGAAGCTATCATAACTAGCATTGGAGAAAGGCCACAACCAGCCGAAAGACACCTTTGCCAGCTCAGAAGCCAGCACGCTATTGCCTCCATATGGATTCACTACTGGCGCTCTGCAATCTCGACATTCGACATCCCCAAAGCGTACTTTGTCGGCGGGGCCCACAACTTCACCGCGTCCGCCCAGCCCGAAAGCCACGTTTGCTGGACCTTGCCATGGCAACTTGGAGGAATGTTCGGTTGGCAGGACTTCGTACAGCGCTTAGCAAACAGGCAGCTCGCCGACTTCTGCACGAAGCTTCAGACGGCCTGCGTCTCATCCAACGTGGCACTCGCAGGGAAACAGGGCACTGTCACCCTACAAACATGTGGACACTGCACGCAATAGTTTATCCTCGCACCACATGAGTCTCAGCTACTCTATTCACTAGCGTGCGCCAGTGCATCGGTGAGAGGTTGACTTCCAATATCCCAATCCAGAGTCTAGACTCGCCTCATCGACGGAGTAACTGCTGCTCTCCTACCTGTCCAATGTCGTCGTAAGCATCCCCACGACAATAAACCGTATCCCACCCAACCTCCCCCACACGTCAATCTTCAGGCCAAATCTCACCAAGCACAACATTAAATCCTACATCCCTCCGACTCATTCTCGTCCCCAATCCAGACCCGCCTTCTTCCGCTCCCCAGACTCCCCATACCCATCGCATCTCAAGAGCTCAATCTCGCACTTCACCCGACGCGAAAGCCACCTCCACGCCTCCCCGTGAATTCCTCTTCTAGACTCCAGCCCGGACAACCCGGGGCCGGCGTCCAAACCCCCTTCCAAACCCCTGTCCTTGTCCGTCCCGAGAACTAACTGGCTCACATCCAGCGGACCCCAGCCCACGGAGCCTTCATCTCGCCGCCCACAAAGATTTTACCCCAATATTTCCCCAGCTCTGTCGAGGACGAAGCGGGGGAACAAAGACCCGTTGTGTATTGTGGGCTCTGTCTCAGAGTCGCGTGTCTTGCCCGTCGTATTATCGTGTCCCTTGGAGAATGACATTGTAAGATGTAAGTCTGCTTACGGATGAGACGGAATAGACACATGTAAGCGTTGTGCCCCTGGCTGTGGTTGTGGCTAGATGCACGGCGGCGACATGACGACCTATTTCGAGCACTATTCTGGCGCTGTGAGGCAAACCGGAACTTCAACCTCGTAGGTGGTGGGTGTCAAGTGGATGATTTCTCAGCCTGTGCCTTTTCCCCCATTGTCTTGTACAACCCAACGCTTTGCAGTCATTCCCCCATTACGCTCTTCCCACTATCTGGATCAGTGGCGCAGGGCATTTTGCAATTTTGAGTCGCGGCTCTCATTTTTGCACACCATTAGAACGGCATTGACCTGCTCAAGATTTGCATCTGACGCTGCATCGTTGAGCATCAGTAGCAGATTAGTCGTGGAAAATATGGGGGACTGGGCAACCATATCATTTAAATAAGCTGTGCATAGTACAGGAGTATATGGCCAAGGGAAGTGGCTTTGGTCAATCTCGGAGATTATTGACAACCACTTTCGTGTAGTGGTGTAACTTGTGAGCCATCTTCAAAGGATGAGGGCTGATGGCAAGCCGGACGGGACAGAACCACACGGGGGAAGAAGGGGGTAGAAGTTCCTCACTTTCGGGCGTACAGGCATCTTACTGCTTACGGCATGTCATGAAAGTAAGAGAACGCCATGTGAGAACATGGTAAAGGAGCCAAGGGAAGTGAGATCGAGTACACACGCGACTTGGGCGCCGTCTTTTATGTCACTAAAGACCAAGCAAGCCATTCTCTGCCTGCCTTGCCTGATCACTGTCCAATCGAAATCCCTGGCCAACTGCCAATTGGAGAATAAACAAAGAAGAGAAAGGGGACGCCAAAAGTCCTCTACAATAGAGATGTGTTTCCGGCTTGCGGAAGCTGGCCAAACAGTATATTTCGTGCCTCACTTGTCCCGAGTACGAGTCGCGTAAGGGCTGTCAACTGAAACCTTGCCTTTATCTCAGATGCATTGGAAGGTGTGTTGCTCGCTCAAGATGTTCTCGGCGATTTGCTGGATGTTAGACTGCGAGCATGGGGTGGACGCCAAAATGAAGTCTAATTTGTCTACATTTCGACGGGTTATTATGGCGAAAAATCCTTCGCATTACGTGCCTCAACATTTTTTATTCCTCTAATTCACGCTACGAATATGTCACGTCCTCACGTACAAGCACCGCCAATCTCCGCCGCGATCTCCCAGATGTGACCATCCAAATCCGCAAAACTTCGTAGATAAACGCTCAATGCAGTCCCGTTATAGTTCGCCGAGAATAGATCGGGAGCGGCCCGGCAGCGACGGCAGCGTTAACGAAGCGATCGAATTCCTCTCTGGTCTTCACGTAGATGGTGAAGATGACCTCTGTCTCGTGTCCCGCCAACACGTCCCGAGATATCCAGCCCAGCGACTCAGATGATGAATGTTCCGTTTCCCCTTTCTCCCTGTCAGCAGAAGAAATGGGAATCACAGAGCTAAATCGACGGGATGAATGCATGCGCCACAACAGTGACTGTTCTCAAGTCAGCGCTGCTTCTCCAAAGTCCAGGGCCCCCGTATGGATTGGTGCTACAGCCACGCCAGACGCTGCTGTTTGGCTGCGTGCATAGTGGCTACACGAGCTATACCGCGGTGGTATATACGTACACCTTGCTTCGTCGACGTCTAAGCCGTGATGCACGCGTTGACGAGGCCACGGCGATCAGACGAGCTCTCCATGTGCACCATGGCACGCTATCCTCAGATCGACAACCTGTTCCGAGTACTAGTCACTGCTTGTCCATTCACTTCATCACCAGTAATTCCTGCTAAAGCTCATCATCTTAGAAATGGAAATGTCTCTTGTGAAGTATGTAGGTCCTGCATGGCGGTCCCCTGGTATACATTGCAAATTCACCACGTCGCAAGAAGATGCCCATTCATCACACGACACCTATAAGCTAGCATCACCATCCTGTCACTGCAAAGCAAAATACATCCCCCGGCCCAACGCCCCAGACATCGAAGATGTCGGACATCGCCCCATTCATGTCATCACATGGAGGACGTCCATCCAGGAGGCAATGGTCATTACCTCCGCCGCCACCAAATATTCCTACACGTCGGCTTTTGTGAGTTTGCATGCGTCCAAAATATCCATTTACGAGACACACTCGTAAGAATGCCCCTCCGATGGCCATCAATCCATGCGCCGCTGCGCCGCTGCGCCGTCCGAGTAGTGAAAGCAATCGCAAGCAGCCACTACCTATTCCCGACTCCAAAAATCACCTAGTCGTTCGACATCATGTCTCATCCTTGACCCATGCCCTCCCGTCTTCCCCCACTTGGATATGGTGGTCAGGGTGGCTGGACACCCATCTCACACGCCACCACCCATGAAAGCGGCCAAATCGTCCAGGTCGAGCAACTGTCGCTCAAATGCCTGGCACAGCTCCGGAGCAGTCATGTCCTGGCTGGTGGTCTGCGCTTCCGGTGTTGGTCCCATGCCGTTGGAGGCTTCGGGGCTCTGCTGCTTGACTTCGTACATCTGCGCCTGAGAAACCGCTGCTCCAGGCGGCGGAGTGATGGTGGCAGGGGTGGAGATGCCGCCGGACCCGTTGATTGTGGTGACGCCAGGCCGTCGAGGGATGTTGACTGGTGGCTCACTCTCCTCTCGGGACTCGGATACGGAAACGGGGAGGTGGGGCGGCGGAAGTGGAGGGCCTGTGGCGCTCTGTTGATCAAACTCCATGGCATCGGGATTGGTGTCGGCGTTGGAGGCAACTTCGTCCTTGATGCCAGAGGGTATGTGGGGGTTCGAGCCGTGCCGAGACGAGCCGACGGCGGCGGCGGCTGCATCGTTGTTCAGCACGCGCTGCATCACCGTAAGGTGCCGAAGCCAGCTCGCCATCAGAGGCCAGTTCTCAGTCCCCTCGCTCATGAAGCGCAAGCCGTCCTTGACGATGTGCGCGGCGGTCTCCACGGCATTGGGAGGCGTCAGGCCCCTGAGGGACAGGTAGGCGACGGTGGCGCTGGCCGTGAAGGACGAGAAGAGCATGAAGATGGGGAAGCAGGTGGCGTGGTCCTTTTCGGCACCGGCTTCCACGGCGGAGAGGAGCGAGCTGGTCCCGTGGCACGAGGTAAAGATGCGGTCGATCAGGTCATGGCACCTGGTAGTGTGGCGGAAAGCGTCCACGTTGAAGCCGGGCACGGTCACCTCCTGGAGCAGGCGACGGCGGTGCACAAAGATGGTGGCGCAGTGCAGCAGGCAATGAAGCATGGCGAAGGTGTAGCCCGATCCCATGGTCATGTGTAGGTTGATCTGGCCCGGCTTGTCCACAAATTGCATGGGCAGCGAGGCACGCAGGCCGTCAATTTTGGCGGCCAGGTCTGAGCAGTCCTCTTCTCGGAAGCTCTGCAGCGAGGTGGTGGTGAGCATAGCAACAACATCTCGCCAGATGGTAGACGAGAGGACAATGTATCCAAATTCGCCAATGTCGCCTCCGGGAGAGTGGCCGGGGGAGATTGTGGACTGGGTGAGCTCCTGGATGAGCGTCTTGACGTTTACCGCGTTACCAAAGGCGAAGTTGATGTCGGAGCAGGGGAGCGCCACGTCGGCAGTGTCCTGGATGGAGAGGGCGGGGAAGCGGCCCGGGGTGCTGGTCAAGAGGCAGTCCAGGATATAAATGAGCCAGAGAGTTCGGCGGAGGGATTCGTCGCGCAGGAACTGATCGGCGTTGTCCGCCGTGTGGTGGCCGTTGAGGATCCTGTACATCTGCAACATTCGGGCGGCTTGGCCCAGATAGATGTAGGCACGAACGGCATTTCGGGTGCCCCACTCGTGAATGACAATGAGGCACAGAGCTTGCACGTCGGCGAGGTTGGGGTGATCCAGATTCTGGTTGATCATGGCAATGCCCTTGGCGGCAAAGTTCTCCGCTGCCTGGGTAGGCGTGCCATAGCGGCGGATGAGGCTTGGAGAGCTCCTGGGACGGAATTAGCAGGGGAGCCTAGGCCGGCGGCAGTGACGAGGACTCGTGTGTCTGTGACGTGAAGGATAACTTTGGAAGAAGAAAAGCAAGAAAGAAGAAGAATCGACATAACATCCGATATCCCTCCACCAGAGCTCACGAGAGGCGACCGGCACCGCCAAGAACAAACGCTTATTACCGGCGGACCATGATCGGCTGAAAGTCGGCTCAAGTCCGGCTCTCTCAGAGCGGGCCGAGGCGCAGGGCGAATCAGGGCCAGCGCTTAGCAGCGGTTCCGCATCGGCGCTCCACTGATCCGGGTGTCGGAGGGTAGAGGTCAAAGCACCGTCAACAGCAAAAAGCAGAGCAAACGTAGACAAAAATTCCGTGCACAAAAAAGAAAAGAAGAGAGGTCGTTGAGGAAATGGTGATTCGCTGGTGAGGGTTGGTTGGGGCGAAAAAAGTAGAGTGTCCTTACCGGGCAGCACAGGTCAAAAGACCGTAGATCAGCGTCGACTCGAGCGTCGCATTCTTGAGCTGCTGCACAAACGAGGGCTTGTGAAAGGCCACGCAGGCGGGAAAAGTCTTGGAGACGACGCGCTCACATTCGGCGACGAGTTCCGGAGTGAGTCTGGTGGTGGCCAGGTTAGCATGGGAGACGCAAGGGACAGCTCCGGTCGGGCTATGCCGGAAGTAGGATAGAAGCAAGCGGCAGTGTGTTGGAATGGGACAGGCTGGGGCAGGCTGGGGGGGCAGGCTGAGGCCGACTCGGTCGCCCGCTGGCAGTGAGACGACACGACCGTCGTGGCGTGAGCGGGTGGCAAAAGTGGCTCTGCGCAGCACAAGACACAGCGCCCGTGCGCCGTCGCATGAGAGGCTGCGGACATGGCAACACAGAACAGCCCAGAGCCCGTTCTCAGCAACCCTCTCCCGGTGCACGAGAAAACATCTCGGCCCGTCTGGGAACCGAATCGGAAGGGAGGGGGGCGGCGACAGTGGAGCTTGAGGGAAAAAGACGCTGACGCTTGTCGCTGGGGGATGGTTGCGATATGGGGGTCATCGAGGAAGAGAGGGCGGGGGGACGGAGGATGTGTGGTTCGGAGCGAGGACGCGCCATGATGCGCCACAGAGAGAGGTAACCCAGCCCAGGAGGGCCAGGAAGACTCTCCCAAGAGGGAAATTGCGGCATAGCAAACTGGGGGAGGCAGCTGCTCGCGCGAGTGGACGCGGACAAATGGGCTAGTGACTCCGGCGGACCACTCGGAAGTTTGTGTGGGTAAGGGAGGTGGAGGAGCGCCCGAGACGCGGAGATGAATGAGGCGAGATGAGGTGAGAGGAATGGACGACAGGGGGGGGTGCGGAGGGGGGCTCTCTGGTCCGAGACGAGCAGGAGAGTGTGTGCGCGCGCGCTCGCGTGGGAACGGGAAATGAACGACGCAAGACAGGGACAACGGGTGGCAGAGAAGCCGAGCCAAGACCACGGACGGGGGTGAGCATGTGTGAAGACGAGGTGCGGCAGAGGAGGGAGCGGCAAGGTAGGACGAGGCGCAATGCACCGGAAGGCAGCTGAGGTAGAGAGGGGGGGCGAGGGATTGCCACGAAGAGAAGCCCACCAAGAGGGATGCCAGGTGCGAAGTGACGGTGAAGGTGAGGGTGATTGATGATGGTCGATGAGTGGTGATGATGGTGATGATGGTGATGATGGTGATGATGGTGATGGTGGTGGTGGTGGTGGTGGTGGTGGTGATGGTGATTGATGGTGATGGGAATAATGATGATGACCACGATGACGAGAGACGCAGAACAGCAATAGAGCGCCAGTGAAAGAGCAACAGGATCAGGAACAGAGGGATGTGATCAAACAGAGGCAAAAGGCACTCACTTCTCGGAGGTGGGCCTGGACGTGGTCTGGCCGAGGCAGAGCCACAACGGCTGCCTGGTGTCCTGTGCGCCGGCCCCGGGCGCCGGCAGACTGTCGCGCGGTGGGCGATGGGCGCTGGCGTGTCGCGCTGGGCTCTGGCCGTGGTGGTGCGCCATGCTCTCCGAGGGCAGGTAGCACTCGTGCATGCCCTTTGCGCAGTTTTGCAGGGCGCGCGCCCCGTTCTCGTAGACCGCATTTCGTCTTGCCCTTGCGGCAAGCGCACGCAGTGCGCCTCAGCTCGGAGAGCGGTTGAGCGCACGACGGCCGGAAGACATGCTGTGGTCTTGCGGGTTGGTGTCTGGCGAGCGTGTCGTTTTTTGCGCTGGGTGTCGGGGTGGGATGGGGGATGGGGGGATGCGCTGCAGCGGGTTTGCAGCGGGTTTGCAGCGGATTCGTAGCGGGCTCGTAGCGCACCGCGCGTTGCGGTGAAGGACGCGGGACAGAGGGGGGGATTCCCGAAGCCAGAAAGAGGAGCGGCGGCGAGGGCACGAGGAGGAGAGAGGGCGACGCGCGAGAGCAGAGAAGGGGAGAGGGGAGAGGCGCCCACAGAGACGCTGAGGTCCGTCGCCGAGTGTGTTTCTTGGTCGTCTTCGCCTTCTCCCGGATGAAGAGGGAGACTGAGGACGAGTCCGGAGCCTGGTCGGCACTCCGGGCGATCAAGTCTGGGCTGACGGAGGCGGGCTTCGACTGTCCTGGCTGGCAGGCGACGTGCAGAGGAGGAGCTGGGAGGTCCGGCGCAACAGGAGACTGCGCGACTGACGATGCCGTAGGGAGGATGAAGGAGGGAAAAGCGATGAGCGAGGCGACGGGGGCCGGTGAGGACGGAAGAGAGAGGATGTGGTGGTGGAGAAGGGCACGAGGAGGGCGAGGAGGAGGGAAGTCGGCGTGGCGGGCCAGACAGCGAGCGAGCGCCTGGCACGCACACTAGGCGGCAGGCCAGCCAAGGCACAGAGAGACAGAGAGACAGAGAGACAGAGACAGACAGGAGCCACGGAGCAATAGGGTCACGGAGGGGAGGTGGCCTGAAAGAGGCGCCTAAGGCATGCGTCGAGCGAGGCAAGGCGACAGCGGGCGGCTCTGGGGGCGGGAGCCCAGCAGCGTCCGGGCGTCTCTGCCCCAGAGGCCCTGCCCTAGTAGCTCGCCAGGACCGCCAGGGCCGCCAGGACTGCCAGGCGTCGGGCTCGAGACCGCTCAGCGGGCCAGCGGCCAGCTGCCAGCTGCCAGCCCCCAGCCCAGCCTGGAGCGACGCGGGCGGATCGGGACTTGTCTGGTGCCGGGCCTGAGGCGCTGCGAGGGTGGGTGGGTCCAGCTGCACCTGGCACGAGCCGAGACGAGACCATGTGCGCGCGCGGTCGGGACACAGGCGAGACATGCCTGGGTCTAGAGAGTCTAGAGAGCCGGGAAGCGAGTCGGGAAGAGAGTCGGGAACGCCCATCTTCAGGCAGGGACGGCCAGGAGGGAGCAGCGGTCGAAGATGGGCGCAGACCTGCAAAAGGAGCGCGGAGAGGCAGCGCAGGTCCCGGGTTGCAGAGCCAAGAAGGCGACGCTGGAGTCGCGCAGTCTGGGATCCTGCTCTGTCCATCCTCCCCGTGAGCCACGGAGCTGCCAGCCCGCCCCGTTGCCGCCATCGCGCACACACCCACCCACGCGCAGGCACGCATAATAACACTTGACGCCCAGACAGAAGCAGGGGGAGCGAGGCGGGTGGGCGCAAACCAGTCGAGGCGTCATCGGCGATGCACGACGTACGTAGCATTCTCTGCGCTGATGGGCGTCGCCTCGACTCAGCCGGCCGGCCAGCCAGCCAGCGACCGGTCCTCTGGGCGACGGGCATCCTCGCTGGGCGAATCGCTGTAGCCGCCCGCGCTGCACCCCCTATCCCACTGCGCGGGCGGGAGCAGTTGCGTATTCCCACGTAGGGCTGCGGATCCCGCTACAGGGGACTTGGTGGAGGGGACAAGGCAGTCGCTGCAGCGGCCACGCATGGACGGAGTACTCCGTATGGAGGGACAATTGGCTCAGCCAGCAAGCCCAGGCCCCCCCAAGCCCCCAAGCCGGATGGCCCTGCTGGCGCCTGTGCCAGACCCGTCAGACCGAGGAGCAAGGGTACCTCAGCGCGTAAGAGGCCCCAACTGGCGCAGCAGTCACTTGGCCGCTGGGCGGGGGCTCCGACTGGGTGCCTCACCACCAACGGGAAGGGCAGTCCGGCACATGGATCGATGCTAGAGAAGCGTGGTGTCAGGGCCGCGTCAGGTCCGTCCATCACACGATTTTTTATTTTTTTTAAAGGGGGGGAAATGCAAGGCGGGCGTGCAAATGCGAGAATAACGGCGCAGGCCCAACGGGGCAGCCCACCGCAGTTATCGTGGTGGAGAGACAGATGCTGCACCTCCGACGGCCGCGCCCCGACGCGGAACTCGGGAACGTGCCCTGGGCGCGGTCCATGGGCTCTGTTTCTGGGATTGTGAGATTCTGGGATGTGGTGGAATTGGGTGGGATGGCATGGGATGGCATGGGATGGATGGCATGGAATGGGATGGCATGGAATGGGATGGCATGGAATGGGATGGCATGGAATGGGACGGCATGGGGCGAGCTGAGACTCTCGTCGCCGTCGTCTGGCCCGACTCGTCTGCTCTTTCCTCTGCGCTGGAGACCGACCACTCGCTTCCTGCCCAACTTGGAACGGACGGCAGGCTACATGTCTGTGCTTGGTGCCTGCGCAGGCAGCCTCTGTGGCATGTGGGGCCGAGGAAGCCAACGCCGAGCACGCCCAGAATCCCTCCCCCGGGCGCAACTTGGCCCGTAACACCGCACAACCCGAGCGAAAAGGGGGGGAGGGGAGCCACAAAAGTCGGGTGCCAGAAAATATCGCAGCGACGGAGCAGAGTGCGTCGCGTCTGGGGCGAGTGGACGAGTCAGGCAATCACGGGCCGACGTGGAAAGAGGGGTAGAGCCAGTCCGGTGCTGTTGGGTTCTGGGCGCTGGCTGGACGCCCCCTGTGCTGATTGGCCCCGTCCGGTGTCCCAGCCGGAGGCTCACCAGACACTGGCGAGACTGGACAGCTCGACATGCAATCACCGACCGGGGGGGTCGCGGATAGTAGTCGCGCAGGCCCCTGCGCTGGCTGGCGTCGACGGTGGGCGATGCGACATGTGAGGTGAGACGACGCGAGATGGGCGAGATGGGCGAGCCGACGAGACGAGACGGGATGAGACGCCCTGGAACACACTGCGCTCTCGGGCAATGGCCCGCAGTCCCCCGCCCCTTCCAGCAATCATTCCTCCGTCTCACGTGCGCGTCGATCGCGCCCGATCCGGCGCCTGCGTGGCACTCGATGCCGTCTTGCAGCCAGGGCGTGGCGATGCCGTGGGCTGCGCGGATTCGTGGCCCCTGCGCACGCTGCGCAACGCCGGTGTCTCACTGCTGGACGGCAAACGGGCTGCCAAGTTGCCTAGCCTAGCTGGCTCTGCGCTTCATGTTTGAGTAGGGGGGCCCGGGGCGGATTAGGCGCTGGATTTGCCGGTGGGATGTCATTGGATGGCTCCTTGGTTCCGTTGCGCCTACTCTGTCACTCCGTGCATGTCGTGTAGCACGGCTCGAGCACGGGCTGTGAGGCTCATCCTTGCTTTTGGCGTACGACGTGGAGTCGGCCGAATCCTTGCAAGCACTCAGTCGGCCACATGGTTTTTTCTTTTTTTTTTCCTTTTTTTGGCCTTTTTTAAAAGCAAACCTTTGGCCCATCTTCGTCAGACCTCAACGGCTCTGACGGGGATGATGAAAAGTCCTCCAAGAGGAGGATCAACTGTGGTGCAACCAACATGGTCAAACTTGCCAGAATTTATACACCACTAGCCATTTATTTGAGCCCCCTGCCTCCCTCAACCCATGGCTTTCATCTTCCACTTCCATCCGGACTAGTCCAATGCCAAGCGTAGATCATCAGTGCCAAGCCCAGTTCGGAAACGGACCTACCCTGGACACAGCACACGAGTATATATAATGGGAGCGGATTGAACAGGTTTAACTACAGCACCAGCAATCCCAGCAAGAGGATACAGTAGCAAGTGGCTGGCGATTTTGCCTGTTATGCTCCATACCTGGCGTGCCTCAAGCCCTTATGGGTTGTCCACAGTCACAAGATGTGACAACCATGAATCTGACAGACGGCAAGAAAAGTCATCGGCGATTTAACCACAGACATGTGGCTAGCTACTGCGCCTCTATTCGACGGAGCTTTGAAAGATATCGTGTTATCAGCAACCCACACTGAACCGCTCCAAAATTGCGCAGCATAGCCCCGCCAGCTACCTATCGAGGGATTCCTCCTCTTGTTGGCCTCCATGGCCACCTCTACCACTCGTTTAGCCCTCTTGGGGTTCGTTGCTTCCGGGCAGAGGTCCAATCAGGTAAAATCGCGCGATGTGCGTCAATGCAAGCTGGGCCAAGGAGCTACGATGTTACGCAGGCCGAGCGCCTGTTTACCATGGTATTGTTAAACTGATCCAGAGAAGGCAATCAGTTGTCATTCGTTTAGTAGACTAATTTGAGTAGGCTGCCCTGCTAGTGAAATATTTCAGGAGGGAGAATTTGGGGAGAATTTGCCCTAAGGAGTACCGCGCGAGATTCTGCACTTCCCCTTGGCTGAGTCGCGCGAGTCTTCATGCTATACTAGCTCTAGCAACTTGTTCGTGCATTAAGTTGACTAGCATGATGAGCTAGCCTCATCACCACAGTTCGCCTCAACGATTTAATTTAGCATGGCCGCCTAGCTCTTGGCGTCATCCAGCAGCAACAGCAAAGTGAACAAACTGTTCGCTCATGATGATTAAGCCACCGTTTTGAGGCTCGGGTATAGCCTTTTCATCCTTACACAATTATACTATCGAACTTCCTTTAATTGAACGCCTTCGATATCCCCTTCGCCCGCTCATTAGATTTAGTGGGCTTCTTTTTCACTCTAGTTATAGAGCATTTCGTTATCGGGCCATTCAAGAGATTCTTCTTTTCCTTGCTTTTCCTTGTTGGCAACCTTATCTACTCAACGATCTTCGTAATCTCACCATTTGTGGTCTTCGTGGGGCCATCTTTATTGCCCGGCATGACTGCGATGGCACTGTTTACAGGCATGCCAACCCAAGCCGAGGGTTAGAGAGGTGCCATGCGGCTGAGAGCCTGTACAATGTGCCATGTTAGGTGGGACTCGGAGATGGTAACCAGAGCCATTTGAGCAGACTCCGTTATTGTTGGTGCGCTTTCAAACAGAAGGATTGCCATGTCTTGGCAGCTGTCGCGTGTGTCACCATTTATTCATCGCCTGCAGCATGACCAAGAACAGCTGCACTCGCTTGTTCTCGCCTGCCGTATGGACTGTATATTTCTGTCATGTTCGCCCATTCCCAGATGGCAATGGTCGTGGTGGAGGATGCTACTGCATGATTACATTGTGCGACAAGGATATTACCCGTCGTCATGCAGTACCGGGATGGCAAAGACTATTTGTGCATGGTAAGCGAGGCGGCAGACGGCAATCCTGCCGAGTTTGCTTCAGCTGTGCTCCAGACCCAACTTGAGGAATTGCAGACGTTGTATCATTGCCACAGCATTGGAGGTTAGTGTTGACAGAGATTACCTCTATATGCCATTGTGTTGGAATAGATAGATTAGCAAGGCGTTGCAGAAGCGGGAAAACCTCGGTCCACTGCTTATGTAAACAGTGGACAGAGGTTTACCTGCTCGCAAGAGCAGCAACTAGATAGAGAGAATAAGAACAACCCGAATAGATTGAATCCACGTTTTAGAGCTCCACGCCACAGCCGAGCTACGAAGCAGGACTCGCGCGAGTTGGCAAGCTGACCTATAAATTGAAAGTAATTGACGCTTCATATCTCCCTGATGGCCCAAAACCTCAACGGCCAGCTATTGCTGTCTCGTTAGCTGTGGTGTCGAGTTGACATCCGAGACATATCATCTAGCAAACGAATATGGTTCGTAGATAGCTGTCAACCGCCCCTCCCTCCTAGTTATGCTTACATCTATCATGTATGGAAGGAAGCCCTAGTTATTTTAGCCAGGCTGTGGTGATGGATGCCTTACGCTAGCAGAACGCGGCTGGCTGGGCAGGCTTGGCCATCAGCAATGAGCTGAGGAAGCCTGCGATGTGGAGTACAAGATTGCTCCTTATTGATCCTATTTCAGGGCGAGGACGACATAATCTTATTGGGCCTGACCTCCGGAACTGTTCTGGCTCTTCATTGGTTCACGTAGGCGAACAAGGCCAAAACAGATGGAGCAAAATCCGTTGGATGGAGAAGCCTCGTTGAGGGAGTCGTTCTGAATAGCTTGGAGATTGCCAGCTCAGCCCAATGCTCACCCTTGCGGAGATGGCCGGCTCGTCTCTAGCTATTCTACTGATTATTCCAAATACACGGAACCGCACAGCAGCCTATGCAACGACATGGTGTTTATTTCGTGATATTTCTGCAATGTTTGGAGTTTGGCATGCTTCAGGGTATGGTTGCTGATGTCTAGACAAGCAGGAGATAAAATCGAGAATCTCCAAACTAGCTTTGTAGGAACAGGAGGCACATGTACTGCCTACTCAAACAGACACGAGAGAGTGTGTTTCCGTTGCCGCCGAGCTATTTTCTTTTCCTCAGCCATTAAATTCAGCTCTATATACAGGCCAATTACGGCACCTCGTTCTTCGGGAGGGTGTAAGAGTCTTCCATGCTATTCGGCGGGTTTCAGCCTCGTCGGCACGCCCCAGCTCATTGGTCTCGGCCATGGGCTATACTACGGGTCTTCTGCGGGCTTTTCTGCAGATTCTGCTCCTGTCAGTTGAGCCCCTCGATATAAGAACCGGTCTGCTGCGTATTGGAGGGTGATCAGGCTCTGGTGTACATCTTTCGGGTCAGACTCCTCAAGCGAGCGAGCCTTTGTCTCGGCGCCAACGTCACATTGCAAACAAACCCCCGAGGAGTGAAAACTTCGTAGCTCGTTCCAGTCGCTATGCAGGTCAACCCCCCCTGAATCTCAGCGTCCCAATGTTAACAGTTGCAGGGCACCACGCGGACACGGTCGACCAAAAAGCAAATACCGAATCGGAATCGTCGTCGCTGTGCCCAGAGTCGAGCACCCACCCGCCATATGGGTGCTCGATGAGCTACACAAGCCGCCCACCGACCTTGCGCAACGGGATGATGACCAAAACGCATACAGCTTTGGGTCTATTCATGGCCATAACGTGGTGATAGTATCGATGAATGCAGGAAGGCCAGGGTTGGTGAGCGCAAGTGGGACCATCTATCATATGAAGGCGACCTTCCAGAGTATCAAGTCCTACATTCTTGTTGGCATTGCGGGCGGTATTCCTCAAAACCCGCCGTCGAGTCAAGCAGACGCGGATATCCATCTAGGAGATGTGGTTGTAAGCTGCCCTGGTATTTCCGGAGCCGTATCGGTGGTGCAATATAACCCTGCAAGGGTCCACGACGATCAAACAGAGAATATCGGCATAGGGTTTAATACTGCTGATATGCTTCGAACCCGGGCCGCGAATTTCATTGCCAGCCTTGGGAGTGACCCGGTGGACAACAATGAAGTCCATCGAGAGTACTGGGAGCTACTCGCCAAGTCGTCGGCACAGGACGCAGACAAGTACAGAAGACCAGCCAGAGAAACGGATCGCCTCTTCAAAGCAAGCTACACTCACCAATGCGAGGCTTGCTCCCGTCTCCCTACGAGGCTACAGCCATCAGCTTGTCTTGCAGCTCACTGGGATGTCAACTCTTGCGCCAAGTGCGATGAGAGGGAACTTGTCCAACGGAATGAGCGTGGCCATGATAACCCTATATTTCATGACGGCCAGATTTGTTCAGGCGAGGAGCTAGTCCAGTCTGCATTGAGGCGGGATGAAATCTCGAGTCGCTTTCCAATGGCTCGATGTCTCGAGATGGAGGCTGCTGCAATCATCGGCGCGACTAAGTGTCTGGTCATTCGTGGCATATCTGACTACGCCGACTCGCACCGGAACTATGCGTGGTCCAACTACGCCGCCGCCATCGCCATGGTGTTTGCAAGGTCATTTTTGAAAGCCTGGCCTGGTGGCACAACAACTAGGAGGCCGGTTTCAGGCGCCACTGCACTGCCAGATGCACCCCTAACACAGACTGTAGTGACCGGCTCTTCGATGGCGACCTCGCCCGGTGGGGATCTTCTCAGTGGTAAGCATCAACCATCCCTCCATGTTAATGTTCCCAGCGCTTGGCTAACATCTTGACAGATCCTCGGCTCCAGGCGGTCAGGGACAGTCTCCTCATCTTCAAGTTAACCACTGACGGTACCGACATCGAGTTTCAGTACGAGAAAGGATCCCCCAACTTGAGTTGTAGGATTGATACTTGGTCTGACAGGGAATTATCGAAACTTCGTGATGCTTCAGCCGCGTTCGACCAAGTTAAAAACGATCTTGGCGACGACTGGAAGCGAATCCGCCTCGCAATACTTCGGGGCTCGGCCGACGTTAAAATCGAGAGTGGTAAACGCCTGGCCCAAGCGGTCGCCCCGGACTGGACACAATGCTTCCGCTACCTTGACGAGGCGAATCCATTTGTTGTAGAAGCTCGGAAACTGTCAAACGACATGGGGGGATCAGATACCCGGCTTCTCATGCTTGATTGTGACATGGGCTTTCTTCACGTGGCACGGGCTCAAATCTGGCACCTGAAGGCCAAGTCAAGTATCTGGGCTACATGTCGTACGTCTATGGAGAACGAACGGAAAAGGGCGGCCGAAAAATTCCAGTCCGTCATGGATATGGTGAAGAAATTGCCTGGCAGGCAAGGTCTCCCACTCCCAGACTTCGTGGCGTACTATGAGGCGGTGGCTAATATGGGCATGGCGATATTACGTTCACTTGAATGTGATGTACTGATGTGGGCTTCTAGGTTGGAGGTGGATCTTGACGTGCCGAGTTAGATGGCCGGCGAAGATGGATTACTCAATTACAGATGTCAGATGCGTGGAGAAGAGGGCCTGACCAAGGCGTCATGTTAGTGTTCGCCTCATGACACTGTATGTGATGAAGAAAATTAGAATTAGTTAGCACAGATGGCAGTAATAATACATCATTTCGGCATAGAACAAGCTGAGGCCGTTGCTACCTAAGGGAGTTCTGGCCACAGACAAGATTATGTAGATCAGTACGCTTGTCCGATAGACGTTTCCAACGCGGCTGCTGACGGCCTTCGCAGATGCTGCGTACCCTCTCCAGAGATGTTTTGGCCTTGTAGCGCGCGGGACTGAATGTTATAGATTCGCTTCTTGCGATGGTGGCAAAGCACAAGATAGCCAGCAACGAGTACCAGGAGAATCGAACCGCCCGCCGTGGCACCAGCTATGATGGAAGTCTTGCCTTGGTGGCTTTGAGCTGAGGAACGCCGTGTTGGGGAGGGTGGCATGCTGTCAGAAGGACCCTGTACCAACAGGGTCGACGGCGAGTTGGTGGCGGCAGCTCCGGCGTCAATGTCCGACGTGAAGCTGGTCGTGGGAGGTGTAGCCCCGATGCCCAGTGTCGTCGGCAACGTCTGCGTGGGATTGGCGAGAGTGGCGGTTGGAAGAGAAACTACAACGCCCGTGACTATGTAAGTGAGGTCAGCCCTCTCGCCGCATCTGAGCTGCCAGCATGGCCTCGGGGGATGGGTACCTCTGTCGTTATCAACGGTGGTGGTGACAACGGCCACGGCCGGTCGGCCGCAGTAGGTGGCGAAGACATCTAGAGCCATGTTGACTGGGGTCGTGTCGCCGATGCAAGTCCAGAAGACGTTGGTGGCTATGATGTGGTTCATCGTCGTCCAGCTCGACGTGCAGAAGCAGTCTCTCGAGGTGACGGCAGTGCCATCTCCACAGCCCGACGACATTCCTCTGACGATGGCGCTGACGGGCCTGATGGCGCAAGCTGGCAGCAAGGTGTATCCGGGCACGCTGTCGATGAACCACTCCCCGGTAGATAATGTAGGTCTGTGGGCGGCGAGATGGGCGACGACTGCGACGAGGTACAGGGCAAGCATGATGTGGGTGGGACAGGGCGAGACCATGTTCACACGTCGTGAATAAGCAGACGGTTATAAAACGAGTGTGATATATAGCGGTGGTGAAAAGAGTGTGGTGAAAAGAGCGTGGTGAATAGATGTGATATCGCGGTGGGTTGGAAGATGACGGGCGAGAGTTGAGGGACACGGAAGGACGGGTGCCTTGGATAGTTATTTGGCGACAAACCTCTGATTAAGCGCTCTTGTGCGAGCGATCTCGGCCCCAACCGACCATACTCAGGGGCCAACCAACACGGTGCGAATCGAGTTGTGGTCAGTCTCAAGTTGGGTGGGTGGGCGGCTAGGTGAGGCGACCGACGAGGCGGCCACGGCATGGGCCGAGAAAGCCGCATCAGGTGTACCAGCAGGTGAATGCCCTTTACCTTACATCTCAGCCTGCTGCCTGATAACTGGTCACTCCTGCGTTAGATATGATTTCGTCACCGAGTATTCCAATAGCCATCTGTAGGACTAGATGGCGGAGTGAGGAAACTTCCGGAACCGCGGTCGGCGGCATAACCTATGTAGTATATATAACCCGTGCATCTTTTAAATCTGGTACTTGTCCTAATTGGCCACGCATAGTGTGTGCCCTGTGAAGGCTGTCGAGCTGCGTTAGACCTATGTGTCTTGGCTGCAAGGGCCTGCTTCCGCGAGCTGCCTCGCACAGCTACAGGACCAACATGTATGACCCCCAGCTTGCTCAAGACGGCCACAGCATGTGATATTCGAAACGTCTCCCACCGTCCGCCGCTCAGACTGACTTGGTGAGAGGGCGTCAGCCATCGTACTTTGCGAATGATGTACCTGCATGTCTCGAGCCACATCCCGCTGACTCGGACGCTGTGGGAGCTGAAAGGCTGCGTAGGTTCGCCATCCACATGCGTCATGCTCATAGGCTGGCGCTTCTGCTGGCGTGAAAGCCGGTGCTCACAGGTTCCGGGTCTCACGATGCTTATTGATGCAACGACGAGCAGTCGTCACTGGAAGAGCCAGAAACTGGGCTCCCTACCTGCTCGAGAGACGGGCGACCGGGCATGACTGCCGGGCGGGAAGCCAGAAACCCCTCCGCCGTCACCGCTGCGCGTATGCCGTGTGTCGTGTGTCTAGTTTATGCCCGGCATCATGTCACAGGCTACATACGTGGCACATCTCAGCGTCGTTACTGAACTCGGAGGACCTTTCGGCCATCTAGAACCCGATGGTCCGATCTGATTTTAGTTCGGATATGACTTATAATAAATCCATAGACCACCACCGACACGCCGAGACCGTCTAATAATAAATCTCTCGTATTGAAGCCCTGCTCAATCGGCAATTGGTTGCAACCTTATTGCATGGCTTGGTCCACTGCGGCATGTGCCGCAGGGAGGAGAATGGCAGACAGGAATGGCAGCCCCAACAATGATACGTGTTGAGACGGGATGCCACATTGCAGGTAAAACCCACCGTGGAAACTCGTTTCTTCTTTAGGCGTCCGTCTTTTGCCGCTGTCTTGTTTATGAGGGCTGCTTCACTCCAGCCACAGCTCCCTCATCTGTACCATCCCAATCCTATTTATCCAGAAGTAGTCTCAGTTCCTAATAAGTCCGTAACGGGAACCTGCCCCTTCCAGCCTCTACACTCACCGCATCTCTTCGCATTGAGCCCATCTGGTGTAGGCTGACAATGTGCTCACACCAATTGAAGCTGCTGTTTAAAGCCGCGACAGCCGTTGCAGCCTGCTGCCTGCCTTTGGCACTACTGTGGCAATGTCCATTCCGAAACAGAGTTAGCTCACTTCCATAGAGCCATGATCTATCGATTGAGTGTCGCCCTAGCCCGAGATAGTGAGATCAACAAGACGACCTATATCAGTAGCTAGTTTAGTTCCCGCTGACAATGCGGCGTTATCCCTTTGTGCAAAATACCTGTATTCGCCGCCAGCAATGTGCCTGTACTCCTGCGAGGTTCGGTAAGCCTTGTAAGCTGCTTATTGTATTCGTGCTAGTATCAGTTGACATCTCAGTTGCTTTGGCCGGCCCTTCTTGGCGGGCTCCTCCACAAAGGGTTCGAACTCCTGTCGTACTACTGTAATGACCAGGCCTGGCCGCTGGTAGTGTGTCACAGGAGTGTCACTGGTGGTGAGCAGAGTGCGCCTGTGACAATCCCAGCCCATTGACAAAGACCGTGAGGAATGGCCTCGTCGCCGACACACTGGATTGTAGGCTGTAGCAGATTTGCGCGCGGGCTTCGTCCTTGGGCGGATGTGTGAAAGTTGCCCATAATGAAGTAAAATAAACTGTTGAATGTCACTCGCGAGTTTGGATTGTGACGACGTGCTCTGCTCGCGACCTGTACTTGCGCTTGCATTGGACGTTTAGGTGGGCTAGTACGCATACTCGCTGAGGCGTACCAGCAATTGCCTGAGATGTTCCGTCTCCGCGGCAGAGCCAAAATTAGTTCTTTTCAGCATAGTATTGTACCATCTAACATGTTTCGCGACGTTGGTGTGATGCGGCGTTGCATGATTGACTCCTACGCCAGCTTCTATCGCACTATTAAGATACTAGGTGGTAGACCCAGGTCAAAATAAGGTATGCAGCGCTAGGAAAATAGCCCTATTTTCTACCTAGTTTATTTATACTGAATATGATCCACTTATCCAATCCTCTGTAGCCTTTGATCGCCCCAGTTTTGTCGCTCGGCACAGCGTAGCATGAACGGAGTTGGATTTGCGATGGCATCATCTACAACTCTGAGTAGCCGTGTATCAAGCCTTTGCATTTAGCTAGGGCGACTTCATTCATAAGAGGGCGGCGGATTAGTTGCAAGCCCCTGCTTACTGAAGATATGCTGGTGTAACAGAACCGCAAACCACCGGGAATGCTCGCAAACTGCCGCCAACGGCATTCCACATGATTTAGCAACGACATCACCAGCGTCACCAGCACCACCAGCACCACCAGCACCACCAGCACCACCAGCATCACCATGCTTTCAAGACTGCAGCCCCAATCTCATGCTCCCCTTGCCACCTCAGTAAGCGACGATGCGATACCCGTCGTCTGCATAGAAGCTTGCATCAAAGGCACTCAATGCCGATATCCCAGAGCTGGGCGAAGAGTACGGTCGTCCTCTCCTGGCACTTGAACCAATGTATGACTTCGTTCAGTGCTTCTTTGGCACTCAGTTTTGCGACTACCAGCGCAGCTAGGTTTATCGCGCCCTCGGTGTTTCATGATGTGCAGCCGGAACCGAAATGCCCGGATTGACATCGCAACCCTCCGAAGTGGTCGCCAATCTCGGCAGTGTTATACAGGTGCGCGACATTGCTGGTGAATTCTTCAAGATGATCCATCCACGGATGTCCATCCATCCAAGAGACGATTCTACTGTGCCTTTCTCGGAGCTAAATGTGGTCGTGTCAAATGCAGGCAGCTTCGGTTGTCTTCGATTTTCTTCAAACCGGCATCCTTGCCTTCTCCTGGTGACTTCTGTCAATTAGCAGCTGCAGTGTGTGCTAGCGTACTTATGACATTTTCTTCTTTTACCTCTTTATTGCAAAAAATCTCTGCGATCGCTCTCGTCTTCCTCATGTCTCTAAACACCTTGATGTTTGCTGTAGTAGCTGGTGTTGACGCTATCCCATATCGTATATAGCTCTTTGTTGTTGTTAAGATTAAATCGAGATACCACCTAGACCCTATCGAAGTGATGTTGCTTCAGGCCGACTGCTCTCTTCATTCATCCGAACTATGTTGAGTAATCTTAAACCAGGATATCTCCGGCCCACCGTTCATATTCCGTTACCGAGCATCGTCCACTTAGAATAGATATCGTAGATTAAGGGCGTCAGAGGCTTCAATCGCACTTCCGCCGCGGCGCGCTCAGAACCATCACCGGTCAGGTTGAATATTGGCAAGAGGTAGCTGGGTAACTCAGCCACAACAACTTCCATTCAAACCGTAACAATTCCCGCCAACGAGCATCATTCTAACCTTTACAACCCATATCTAGGTCTCCTATCTCAATTCAAGTCTCCTGTTGACTTTTACCATTGTGGGAACTATCCAAAAATGGCACAAGATGTAAAATAACCTAGGAAATAACTTATTCAATTATTCCAGCTCCTAGGGACCCTAGGACCTAGCTAATTCTACGGGGAAGCAGCGCTCTTGGACGCTGTACATATACTGTCTGCAAGACTAAAATATATGGGACTTGCTCACGATTCAATTATATCTTCCAACACCTTGAAAATGTCATTGTATTTGCCCGACGTGGGAGAAGGTTACGGAGGTGGCTGGTATCTGGCAACTGCGGGCGATCGACTTTTCAGATCTTTGTTTCTGATTCTGGCGCTACCGCGACAGGGAGAAACATTGCTGCATACACATATAAACGTATCGTTCATTGATGGATATTTTGAGAATTGGCTTGTTTCAAGCTCCAAGATGAAGCCTACCTCTAGCTCAGAAACAGGAAACCCTAGCAGTGAGCGCACCAGCGACAAGAAGTTTAAGTGTCTATTAGCAACGTAATTGTGGCTCATCGCACGATTAACCAATTGTCCCCGGGACGGGGTAGAACTTCCCCCAAGAACTCCATAACTAATTAAAGTTACGTTTTAGACTCGATGAAATTTTTACTTCCAGCCTCTCCGTCAATATTGTGCTGAAAACTCAACGACTAGTTTCCTCACGTTAAACTCCCACATCGTAAATAATTAGCTCTTCATATTCTAAAACATACATCTTGATGTACTATATAGTTATAAAACTACCCCCCAGTGTTATAACTGTATAATCCAGAGACTTAATAATAAACTACTATAGCCCTATTGTATAAAACGTTGACTTTCGCTTTAATAAATTTAATATGTCTATCTAACTCAATATTTAATGATAACTATCAAGGCATTGGATTATTTTTTTTATAGCTTATTTCAAGCTGTCGAATTAGTAGTAAGTATAATATATATTAATAATCCTATATTTTATTTCAAGACACGTATTATACTAGAAGCGGAAGTTAGCCGAATCTATCGGGGATTGCCCTAATTGTCTTCCCTCGGGCTGAGATGGGGACGTCAAGCGCTGGATTTGAGGCGAAGGGCTTTGACTTAGCTCTTTCTCAGTCTGAGGGGTTAAAGCCATTTACTGACATCTGAACCAGCCAAGTCTGGTCTTCGTACAACATTTGCACATTAAAGGCAGCTGCCTAGGCCTCACTCTATTGAACGTTGAACACTTGACACCGGAATTGACGCTGCAGCTCTCAAAGTCCCTCTGCGACACCAAGTCTCGAACCTACAAGTACAGATACTACGAGAAACGAAGCTTCAACCAGTGATGGATCTCTTCCGTTCCCCTGAGTTCGCGTCGCGCGTAGAGCACCTTATCAAGAAGCATCACACTCCCGGTCTTGCCATTGCAATTGTGCACAACGATGAGACCGCTTCTGCAGCCTACGGGAATGCCTCTTTAGACCCGGCTCGGCCCATGACGACTGAAACACTCTTCGACATCGCGTCAGCGTCCAAATCTCTGACGGCTGCCTCTGTAGCTCTGCTCGTGGAAGATGATGAGAATTATCCAAGTGTAAAATACGACACGCGAATGTCAGAGTTGCTTCCTGGCGAGTTTGCCATGCCCGGCGAGGACCACGACGCCGTCACACTCGATGACGCACTGGGCCACAGAACTGGACTCGCGCCGTGAGTTATGACGAAAAAAAAAACCCCTTCTAGCTTTTGGACATTTGTTGAAAACAGAAATACTCTTTATAGGAACGATTACTCGTATTTCGGAGTTAACGCGGAACAACCCGACGATGCATGCTCGGTGACAAGAAACGTTCGCAACCTGTTAATTGCAGCGCCAATCCGCACAAAGTACATCTACTGTAATGTCATGTATACCGCGGCTACATATCTTGTGGAGGAAATGAGCAGACTGTCCTTTTCTGACTTTCTTCACCAGAAGTTCTTTGAGCCTCTGGGTATGAAGTCATCCTACCTCCAGCCACAGGCAGCGCGTGCCAAAGGCCTTGGAGATAGACTTACTCCGGGGCATTACTGGGACAAGGAGAAACAAGAATTTCTCACTTTTGACTATCCAGATACCCCAGAGGGCCAAGGCGCAGGCTCCGTCGTGACTAGCGTAAACGACTATATCAAATACGTCAAAGCCATGATGAACAAAGAAGGCCCTTTCACGGAAGACGTATACAAGGGTATCACGAAACCAAGGACGATAGTAGGCCTCGACATGGAGAAGCCTTACCCATTTTCGTCGCCAAGGATTTACGCTTCGGGGTGGCATCTGCATCACTATCGCGGTTACATGATTGTCGCACACGACGGAGGCATACCTGGCTGCAGTACTACACACCTGTTTATGCCTGAACTCAAGTTTGGCTGCGTCGCGTTTGGAAATGCCGAGGGTGCCAGCTCAGTCATCTTGGCCCTGACACATGAATTGATTGACGACGCCTTGAAACTCCCACATGACCAGAGGCTTGATTGGGAGGAAGTAGAGATGAGACTGTGGCATGATGACGAGAATGGAGAGGAGGGCAAAGACGAACAAGAGGAGGAGAAGCAAGATTGGCAGACGCTGTTTCCTGATATAAACGAGTGCCACCCACAAGAACAGCCGTTGACGGTCTACACTGGCGATTATTGGCATGCAGGATACCGCGGTATCACGGTACAAGTCAAGGATGAGAAGCTCTTTGTCGACGCCAATGACCGGTCGTTTGACTTTACACTTACCTTTAAGCACATATACGAGCAGAGAAAGTATGTGGCTTATCTCCACTGTCCGACTGACGGGCTGAATGATCCCATCCGCGCAGAGTTTCGGTTCAGTGATGATGGGGACGTAATTCAGCTCGGGATTGAATTGGACGAGGACCTGGACGAGTATATTTGGTTCGACAAGAAGAACTAGGGGGTGTTTAAATAATATACAGCCTATAGAGATAACAATACTTGAGAGATCACCGAGACACTACTCACTCAGTCCCAAGGCAGGTCATGATCGCCAGAGAAAGGACTCGCTACGTTTAGGTTGTATATAAAAAAGAATAGAAAGTATCGTTTGAGCTTTTCATCCCCAATCTCAATATATAACACGAAAATGGCATGCCTTCTAACTGACTATGAGGGTTCGTAAGATGATTCATACCATCAATACCTTCCTCGTGATGAGCGCTATGCTAAGCCGAGTCGCCGTCCCCAACCCAACACTAACGTTTTACTTGTAGACACATGATGCAATAAATTTATTTCATAAATTGATGAAATATCTACTATTTTCAGTAGGAATATATGATATTTATATCTATACTCTTGATCTCTTAAAACTACAATATACTTCAAGAATTACCACACCATAGTAATCCAAGGAAAGTCCTTATATCATACATGTCGAATATTTGCAACGCTCTTATAGTTTGAAACACCTTTTAAGCCCTTATGCTGAAGTAGTATATTTCTTGTCTCATTTTGAATAATGCTATTGTCATTTATAGCTGTAACTGTTGTGCTGGGTAAATGCATCCTCTCTGTGACTCGCTAATCACGGTGTTGTACACGACATGTTAGTGACATAGGCAGGTGGAAAATATATGGGGGAGAAGTAGGCCATGACCTTCCCATCTCTTACGTACTGTTGCCCCTAGCCTAGTCTAGGACATACTAAAATGACAGGAGGAAGAATACGGTGAATGCATTATTAATTAATCCTAGTCTATGCAGGTATATTCCCTAAACTAAGTCAGTGTACGCAGCGCGATACTCCTAGGTGCGTTGAGGGTGATTGGACAACTCGGCCAAGACAGAAATTGCGCAGTGGTAGTCGCAATCGCTGTACGCGAGAGCCAGGCTAATTTGAGCAGAGGAAGACATGCTCTAGGGTGCTCCAGGTTGGAGCCACGAGATCAGCCGCTATTGTTCCAGAATACATTGTTGGAGGGATGAGAGGCGCGCAGCCAAACGTCGGCACAAGCACTTCCTGCACCTGGAGCTAGTTGAAGGATGAGGAGGAAATTGGGGATGGGAAGAACCACATAGCTAGAGTGCCATGTGGAGGGAATTCCTTACTGAACGGAAGCACCAGCGACTCCTTGGATCCACTGACAGCGTAGTTATGTGTCACTCGTACACGCCATTTTCTTGAGGACGCGTACCTCAACACGATGTCCATTATTAATGCTGTCGATGCTTCGTTGTGTGTGTGGGTGGAGAGCTATGTCGTATTTGTCTCTAATTAGCTAAATAAGATGCGGCTAGGACAGTGAAGGATGAGCGTTTGCGAGCTGCCAAATATGGCGGAGCATCCTCCCACTTCGGGTTTACTGGAACCATAAGACTCTTTAGGCGATACAATCGCCCTGCCTCAGGTCTGATTTTCGAAGCTACCAACAGGTAGAGTAAAAACACTTTAATTTTCCTGGCTAACCCAAGGTTGGGGTCTTATTGCAGCTGTGTTGTAGTTGCTGTAAGATGTACACCACTGTTGAAAGCTGCGATGACCTCGGTTTCCCCATCTTCCAATGCTCTTGTATACTGTTTTGCGAATGCAGCACTTTCTATTATTTCGTGGTTATGAGAGGCGTTGCGTTAGGTGCTATCTCTATGTTTCAGATAATCAGACTATGCCCGGCAGCGCAGGGGGCCTTATTACTAGCGGCGCGAATATCCAAATTATATCATAGGGCAGCTTGAAAGCGACTCCATGACTAACCTGGCATTGGTGACAATAAAGGCTGATTTCGGTCTTGATTGGATTCTTTGTTAGGAAGATGGATCATCTGCGTAACGCGTGTGGACCAGATACACTCTAAATTACGGATTCATGCTGGCAATGCATGTGCTACGGAGCACATCTTTATTTCAACACCATATGTGGCCCCACAGAACAATCCACTCCTGAGCTCGAAACAAGGGTCGGCATTTGATGAACCACTCGGCGGCCTCGGCGACCGGCCTCGGGCGACCTAAAGCAAAGCAACAACCAACGATATGAATAATACAAAGTGCTTACAAATTAACCATAAAACCCAAGTCAATTATTTAAGCACTTCATCTTACATTTACCCCCTCTTCGATCTACAGTCGAACATAGACTAATGAGTCGCGTGAGCGTAACCTCTACCAAAGTATCAACCATGGCCATCAGTGAAACCAATTACGGACTGATCCGCAAAGCTACCGGTGTAGCGGCGTTCGAGCGCATCCCTATCCCGACCTTACCTGATGACTATCTACTCATTCGCGTTGTTACAGTCGCTGTAAATCCTACGGATTGGACGACACTTGATGCACCGGGTGATAATGGCACGCTGGTAGGATGTGACTGGGCAGGAACAGTGGAAGAAATTGGGCCAAAGGTTGAGAAGGTATTCAAAATAGGTGATAGAGTTGCGGGCTTTGCTCATGGAGGTAAGTGGAGTTTCTGCTAAAGACAAAATATTTCCTTTTTGAGGATATATGCGCGTCTTCTACATCATTGGTTGTTGTGAAGAATACTAATATCTGTTTAATATAACAGGTAATGATGCTAGACCACAGACAGGAGCGTTTGCAAAATTCATCATAAACAAAGGCGATACAGTAATACGCGTTCCTGATAACGTATCATGGGAGGCAGCCGCATCTGTACCATGTGCCATTGGCACGATGGGCCTTGGATTATTCAAATTCCTATCCATACCATTCCCAGGACTTGAATCCATCCAACGTTCCGAAGCAAACCAAGACGATAGTAAGACTGTTTTGATCTACGGAGGCTCAACTGCTACTGGAACTATCGCAATTCAGTTTGCGAAGCTGTAAGTTTCATATGATATTGGCGCGCGCGAATCATGAAGGCTTATTTGTTCAGGGCTGGGTACACCGTGATTACAACCGCATCGCCCAAACATTTTGACCTTGTCAAGGGTCGTGGCGCCGATTTGGTATTTGACTATGTATGATAATCTTATGCCCTGAATTCTGTCCTAGTATAAGATTGCTAATTTGAGTCCTAGCACTCTCCTACTGTGGGACAAGACATCCGCAAAACGACCGACGACAAGCTCATAAAAGTCTTGGATACGGTCAGTAAAGAGTCTTCTGCCAAGATTAGTGCCGAAGCACTTAGTAGCAAAGGAGGAACCTACGTGAACCTACTAGGAGAGTACGACGTCCCTCGTTCTGATGTTGAGTCCATATTCTTTCTCGTCTACGGCATCACTGGCGAGGAATACATCTTTGAGGGCAAACATTGGGAAGCCCAGCCTACATATTTCGAGTTTGCAAAGAAGTTCTTCCCTGTTGTAGAGAAGCTTTGGAGTGAGGGCACGTGGACGGAACATCCACATGAAGTCAGGCCTGGTGGTCTATTTGGTGTGCTTGATGGCATGAAGGACATGAAAGAGGGGAAGATAAGTGGATATAAGCTTTTGTATCGTTTGGAGGAAACTCACTGGCCAAAATAGAGGAATGGCCAGCTCTGTTATTTACGATTGATTGAGCGGAAGAGTACACACACCAAAACCAGTGACAAGCACCGTCACCTCTTCCTGGGCTTCATTTTACGAACACATGGTCGCAGATAGCTTATACGATTGAGATTGTCGCTTAGGTGTTCTGTTTGCTTTCTATGACAAACCGAGGGGTAATACCATAATTTGTTCCGCATATATAAAGAGAATACATTGCGATTCATCAAATCAGGCGGATATTGCCGCCCTTGCCTTAGAGCTCGTTGTGGTGTATCCTCAATCCTGCTTTAACCCGACCTTGCCGGTCTTTCGTAGCCCAAGCCCTGCTATTAACGCACATACAAGCATGAAGGCGAACATTGTCCAGAAACTCGCCCTGTAGCCTTCGAGAAGCGCCTCCGAAGGCCTTGTTTCCGTACGAGTGTTGGTTACGAGCGTAGAGACCACCTGCATGATTGCCAGCCCCAAGGACGTCCCAAATTGTGACGCGGTACTGAACACAGCCCCAGCAACAGATTGCTTATCCTCGGGGAAAGCCTCAGTAACAACAACTAGGCCAACTGTGAGGAGAACATCGACGGAAAAGGGCATTAGCGCCTGGGCGAAGAATGCACTGGTCCAGTAGGACCATTGCGGGTCAATGAGGGCCATAAGGAGGGGAGATCCCGCAGAGAGAAGAGAAGTGATAACAATGAGCCAGACGACCGGTATTCTATGCACAACGAGACCAGTCGTCAGATTGAGCGCCACCCCAACCACGACGCTGGGCAAGATGCGGATGGCGGCCTGTATGGCTGATAGCTGTTGGATCTCTTGGAAGCTGAGTGTATTGTAAGTCTATGACTAGCGCCGCAAGACCGGTGGCCAACTTACTAAAGACTGGCAAAGAGCTCGAGTGAGTTTAGAACCGCGAAAGACAACGCGGTAGCAGCGCAGATGCAGGTGAAAGATGAGTTGCGCCAAAGTGAATTTGGAATAAGAGCTGGTTTCCCTACTTGATCCTGACGGTGCATCCAACCTACGAAGAGAGGCAAAGCCAGGACGCCAAGACAAAGAATGGTGATGCTCGTAGCCTCTTTAACTCGATATACATCTGTACTGATCACTCTGTGATACCAGTTAGCCCGTATGGATGAATCGACGTCGCGGCAACGTACGCTAGGAAATAAGACAGCAGAGCCATGAAGGCCGCAGCAAGCAAAGCACCGACCCAGTCAACGTTTGTCGCCAAATTGCGCATCACATTTTGAGTGGTTCCTAGCGGTGCAGGCTTGGGTAGAGACCAGAAAGCAACGGCCGACAGTACCAGGGTGATACTTCCGTAGAGATACCACCCCGATCGCCACCCGATTGTATCAACCATCACACCTCCTAAGACGAGACCAAAGGAGAAGCCAAGCACCTGACTCAGTCCAAGGCAGGCGAAAGAAATGTTTCGCCCTCTACCGCGTGGATAAACCTGCGCAATAAGGGCAACCGAACTTGGCAAGTGTAGGGCGAGAGCAACGCCGCACAATGCTCTCAATACTACCAGCTCTTCGCCATGACGGGTAAATCCACAGGCAAGCATGAAGATGCCGATTAAAATGCAGCCTGCTAAATTCACAGGTCTCGGCCCCAGAACGTCGGCGACAGCCCCTGCGAGCAACAGAGTCGATGCAGTAGCCAAGCCCGGAACAGAGGATGGCCAGAACGCGAGAGACTTGGGTAGACTGAGCTCTGCAGTCATTTTGGGGAGACCAACGATGATGAGGCCCTTGGAAGCGTTCCAAGCGAAGTTGATACTGGAAAGTTGGAAGGTCACCAAAACTTTTTGTAAGCGAGAAATTGACGAAATGCCATCATGTAAAGCGCTCGCCTGTTCAGTCTCGCGTGCGGGAACAACGGCCTGCGGGATTGGCTCCAGTGCCAAGGCCTCTGTTTGGGTAGCCATGTTTGATGGCTAGTAAAGCGATGCTCAGATCATGAATCAATAAAGGACGACGTAATGTCAGCAACGTGAGAGGTCGTATTAAATAGGACAGCCGGAGTTAACAGCTCGATAGCCGAGCTGTTAACAGTTGGCCACTAGTGCCAATAAGCTCTACTATAGCATATATCATGCCAGACATCCGACTTGGAGTTCCACATCTTTTGAGGGCTGTTCGCTTATACCACCAAACAGTTGAAGCAGCCTCGCCACCAAGAGCCCAAGAAACATCTCTCTGAACTACTGTATATTCATTCGCCATCTTTCATCGCATAAGGCCATGTTCATTTGCTAGGATATACGTGACACACCAAGCTCTTGCCTGCCGGTGCGATGTGCTCCGGTTTAGCGCCATGTGCTCCAGTTCTCGGCAATTTCCATTTCGAGGACACCAACCTCGCCACTCGTCACTCGCCATCCGTGCTGCTTGGCTTCACCGACCATTTTACCACCATGTTTAATGATGTTACGAGTTGCTGGTTACAAGCATCTATTGCCGAACTCTCTGCTACGTGCATACATGCATGGATTGATCGCCCACTGTAGTGCTGCATTAAAGCGTACGCTCTTCACAAGTCGTAGGACTAACAATACTTTCTGAGACAACAGAATTTGATCGAGGTTCTTGAACGGAAGAAAGATAAAATCCCTCACCTCAGGCTATTTCAGTCCTCTTTACCTTTTCTAGGTATGCATCCATTACACTGTCTTGGATAGATCTTCTCAACATTGACTGCTCTAGTTTTCTGCCTATATCCTGCTCGTCAAGCTCGGAAACACTCCAATGCCGTATCCAAGACTTTGCGAACATACAAGTCAATATTGGCCCTATCTTCGTTGCCACGCATTTCGAGCAATCCTTCAACGACATTATTCTTCCAACTCTCAAAGTCCTCCGTAAAGCCTGGATCAGACAGATGATGTAGTATGCCCGTTACTTGCGGGGCAGGTGAAAGAATCTGTTTAAGAAGGTCGACCGGGATTAGAGAGGAAGTGGGGTACCCGCACCGATATTGCGTTTCGCGCAGAGATGACAAGGTTCCAGGTATCTCACGACCATGACCTCGTTCATTGTTAGGAAGACCATGTCGCGGTCTCCAAAAACATCTCTCATGACTCTCTCTATGCGATCTAACACATCCTTCTCTATCTCTTGATTTGGTTCCATCAGCGCAGAGTACATGTCCTCAAACACTTCATTCAGACGATTACAGGTGTCCTTGAGCCATTCGTATTTTGTCGACGTGACATGCTTCAGTGCCTCAAAGGCTTCATCACTCATTTCCTCAACAGCAGCAGAAATATTTAGAAAACTCGAAGTTTTCTGGTATGGATTACCAGATAGAAGGATCGAAGGTCCGAAGATATCTGTCAAATCTTTCCATCTGCTGCCAGAGCGTATAAGGTCCAGGACCTCCTGGGAACTAGCGGCGCTGCAAGTTTTGCAGATTTGGTCTGCAACAGCTTGCATCACATTCTCCAAAGATTCTGAAGCCGCCTCTCGCATCGTCAAGGCCTCTTCATATAGTAAAATCCTATTCTTGCGAGGGAAGGCCATGCCAATGACATAAGTAGCTGCCTCGACTGACATAGAATCCGACACTAGCTTAGACCAGTTAACATTGGCTAAGGCAGTCAATAACTTGAAGGAAACACGCTGTCACTCTTCTTTGCTATTGGCAGTGAAAACACCATCAGTTAGTTGCTGATCAAAATAATATCTAAATCTGTTTAGCTCATCTGCCCTCAATGCCTTCCGAGCGTTTACTAGAATCTCGTGCCATTTTTTAAGCGGATCATGCTTAGGCTTTTCCATTATTTCAGTATCGTCAATCTTGGGTGATACCTCTTTGAATTCTCTGCAGACTTGGAATTTAGAGCCTAGAGTGTTGATGATTTTGAAGTAATCGTTGTTAAGCCGTAGAGAACTCTTGAAACTCTGTATCCTCGCTCTGACCCTCGTCTCCAACGCATCTGCACTTTCCTTGAAGTTCGTAGCCATATCTTCTCCTGAAAGAAAAGGCCATTCCTTTTCAATGGTAGTCCAGAAATCCTCAAAAGATGGAAGCTTGCTAATTGCAATAGAGCTGTAGATCCAGAGAGCCATGCTGACTCGGTTTTGGCGATCTTGGTAACTAGCCTCAAAAACTTCGTGCGTGGTAGTGTTCTATGTGGAATCTATTAGTATGTACTAGGACGTAGAGTCCTCAGCAAGCCTTACGGTTACCCGTGAATCCGTCAGCCTTGTTGGAATATCACTTCTAAATAAAAAGCACAAGCAACATAAGCTTGATGTTCATTTTGAGTTCATTTGGAGATGGCTCGTTTCTCCTGTTGGCAAAGTCTTGAAGTCGCGAGAAGACACAGATCTCCAAATATCTTGTAGCAACCAAATACAGAAAAATGCTTGTCATGACTAGAATAGCACGCGACAGTTCAACTTCCTTACCCGAGTAGTGACGATTTTAGGTAGCTGAACGTTGATAATGTATGGTGATCGAGATCGAGATCGAAATCAAAACTGAGCGACAATGTGGCGCAAATATCGAAAGAATAGCAAAAAACTAGAGCTTTCTGTCTATGTTAGTTCAGTGAAGGGAGTAGAGTGGTGGACACGTACAAACCATGGGGACAGTCTCTGATTTGGGCTGCAAAGATGGACAAGACCACCAGATAGGTCTTTTTTCGCCAATTTACTAAATACGGAGGGGAAACGTGATGAAGTAGGTTTGACCCATTCGAAGCCGCCATCTTTCTGATTGAAGAAGGATTCCTGGAGGGCCTGAAGTCCCAAGCTCCAGGGAATAGCAAAGTCAGCCACACCATCATCCTTCAAGTCAAATGGATAGATATCGGTTGAACGTATGGATGTGAGACTGCATGTTCCATAAACCTGGTTTAGATATGATAAAGTTTGGAATAAGCACAATGCTTCCCTTTTTGGACATTCGCGATACATATACTGAGTAAATGCTGGATCTTTAGAATGAAGTTATTAGCAATGGGCAATGCGTTATCGTAATGACTGCCTTACATGGGAAGAAGGATCCAGCTTCAATGATATCCAGGAAGTGAGCTTTGATGCACAGCCTATTCTTCCACACGCGAGAGTTGCGAATTTTAACACAATTCTGACATGGAATCCCACCTTTGCACTGTTGCATATATTAGCCAAACTGCTGTACCTTTTGATGAGGTTTCCTTACCTGGATACCATACACACGGCACCGAATGCAAACACCAGAGACCCTTGCTGTCCACTGATCAAGGGCTTGCTCTCTGGTGAGCGGCCCGCATCGACCACCTCTCTTCCTAGGCGGCAGGGGGTTTGCTGGTTGAATTTTTATATTCAGCGTTGGGCTTTCAAGCAAACTCGCACCACTCTGGACTCGAGGGGCCAACATCCGCCTACTGACTTCCTGGGGCATAGATGGGGGTTGGGTCAACATTGCCACTGGAAAATGGTGAGCCTGTTGATTCATTTCCGGCACAGAAGCAATATTTTCCGTCACCTCTTGGCTAAAGATGGCAATGTTATCATTGCACAGATGAAACTCCATCCCCGCATCGAATAGTCCAGCTTGGAAGCCTGGGTTGTTACTGCTGAAGCTCATATCCGTACTATGGCCTAGTTGAAACTCCGTCAGTATACATAGGTGCACAGGGTGCTGATTCATTTGGTGGCCTTACCAGTATCGCCGACTGCACACTCATCCGGAAAGCTTCGTTGTCTCTTAAGGGGGTTTGGTGGGAAGTTTCCTGGGTCGCCCAGATACATAGCAGCATCAAATTCAAAGTCTTCTGGTGACACTAATGAAGCAAAGACTTCATCATCAATTGGGGGGACATTCCCGAAAAGCTCGTTACTCTTGCCATCCTCCTGAGAGACAGGGCTTGAAAGGCAGTTGGAGAAGTCCATATCCATGATGAAATTCGAGTATAAGAACGATATTGTTAAGATGAAGAAGTAGTGAACACCGTGACGAAGGCTTTGGGAGCAGTATCTGAAGCAGATGGCCATCTGTTGTCCGTATGGAGGGAGTCCTTCTACTTATATACCCAACTGCATGGCTGAACAACCTGCTACGCAGTGATCTCAGCTGTTGGCAAAGCCAATGAGCATCAACATCGGTAGCGGTGGGTCCATGGCGGTCAACGAATGAAATGCAACATCGGTAAGGGTGGGTCGGTCGAGATCAGCGAATCAGACGCAACATCGGTAGCGGTGGGTCTTTATCCCGGTTTCAGCGAATCAGAAGCTATGGCAGTATTGGGCGGTGAGAATTCCTCACATCTGGCGAAAGGAATCTATATATTTGCAATTATCAAGCATCTCTATCACATACGACCATATCCGCTAGAAAATACGGGGTCCCGTCCGCTCTCCCCTAGTCAAACTGGCGAGAGGCAGATTAGTAGTTGGGTCGGTGACGACCAGCGAACACCGGCTGTTGTATGTCTTTTTGCCTTTTGCTAGCCAACTTGTCGGCAATATTTAATTGACCAAGAGGTTTGGTGGATATGATACGCATGTGAGCCCCAGCTTTCCGAGTGCCGTTCCCGCGCTAAGTAAAGAGTGTAATACTTTGATTGTGCGGATGTAGAACACCATCATTTCCTCCGATCGATGCACGCATGACAACGTCTTTGTTTTGCATATAGTATTAGATGTAACCAGATAAAAAAAAATATTCAGAACGAAGTATATTCCTTCGTCCTTGGTGATTGTTACAGGCCGATTCTCGTGCTCCCCTCGCCGTGTCAGTAGCCGATACATCTCCCCATGCGCCTTGCCATCAATGTCCAAACCGACAGGGCGGTCTGATATTGCTTCAATGTCTTGGGGCACAGATGCTCATTGAAAAGATCGACCGAAATCTGTAAGAAGCCTTTGAAAGATGTGCACCACCAGTAGCGCTGCGTGATACGATTACGACTTGAACGCCCTCGGCAGTAAATCTTTGGGCAACGCCTAATCCACCCCGTAGGCCAGCACCAAAATTAGGGTGACACCTAGTACTTCCTTGTTACTTTAATGTTTGACTAAATCATCTGAGAAACATTGAAAGACAAGTTACGGAACCCAAAGCACAAAGCGAGCTCGTGTTGAATTCAAAGTATGACAGATGCTAGTCTCGTAGGTCTCTTGTCCTAATCCACGAGTCACCACATCTCTACGACTTCATCACTCGACTCACAATTAGAGACTGCAATTAATATAGTTACGTAGATCCATGATTAATTTTAACTGCGCTATATCAGAACAGGACCTCTGTAGTACATGATAAAACTGGAGCTTTGTATGTATTTAAATGCAAAAATATTCCAGATATTTAACTGATTATACATTGACTTGTAAGACTATCTGACGGTCGATCTATCTGTATATAATTGCAGTTCATAGGCGCGTAAATGGATAACTAATAATGAAGAGGTGGGAACTGATACCGACACAAGACGGTAGGTTGGGGGCCACCATGATGAACTTTGTGCGTGGTATGGAATTAAGAAGCCAGATAATCAGTATTGTTAATAAACGACCATAAGCTACTACAGTGCGTATAAGCTGATACATTTCAATGGCCAAGGATTCTTCCCGCTACCAAGCTTGTAAGATACACTCCTATATACATTCCTGTATCACATTCTTGAACATTTTAATAAGACGTTTGCCATGCAAGATGTCCCCTATCCGTGCGGCTTCATCGTCCACGTTAGCCGTCGTCGACTCGACAGGGCCTCACCCGTAGTTGGTCTAACCCCCTCCAATCTCGTCAAGAGAGCTCAACAGCAGCAACAGGATCCGTAAATTAAATAAACATCATCTTCAATCACCCAGTGCATGCCAATTCAGCGAGAAATGACTAACATATACTCTAGCTAAGCTCACCTTTTAACCATAGGTTTATTATTTCCTCTTTACTAAATAATACCTAGGGTAAGATCGAGCAACTCTGCATCTATCGTGACCGCCAGGGCAAACTCACCAAATGCAACGCCTACGTTAGTCATGGTAGCAAATGATTTGTGGGAGAAAGTTTTTGGACAAGCAGATGAGAAAATTTATAGGATTATGTGAAAGAACCCGAGGACGTGTAAAGCGCCAAGACGCAGCTTCGTTGAGACTATTACTATGTAGAGCTAGTCCGAATGCTTGTCAATTAATACATGCCCTAAGAGGTTTAGATCTCTAGAAACCGCCTTTCCGTAAGATATCTAATACCCCTCTTCTTCTACCATCTAGCAGACATTGGTGCCGGTGCGCCCTCGGCAGTTCGGGCCCTCTCCGTACATTGACTGGAGGTTCTGATGTCTTCGGATATACTTTTGGGTCCGAACAAGACCCTGGCTCTATTTCTAATACCGAAACCTTTGGCTGTAGTATCCACTCCTGTCTGGGGAACAACTGGGGAACAACTGGGGCCGTCGACGATAAGATCATGATGTAACCGCAGCTCATTGATGCGCATCTCCTCTCGCTGTTCTACAGGTGTAGATAACAACAATAGGCAAGACTTATTCCTTAACTGCCGACGGCCTTCTCTGACATATCCCCAAAGCTCATATACGTCATCATGCGATCTCTCACACTTCTCAGTGTTTGGTCGCCATTGGTTTTGGCCGTGGCACCGCTTGTCGATCTGGGGTACTCTAGATACCATGGTGTTGACAACGGCAATGGAATTAGCCAGTGGCTGGGAGTGCGTTACGCTGCTCCGCCAGTCAAGAATTTACGATTCAGAAAACCTCAAGACCCGCCCAGTAGCTGTGCCATTCAGCAAGCTGACAAAGTACAAACCATTATTATTGTAACTTTGTTATAAAGCTTTTGCTAACGGTGCTTGGCTGCAGCACGGCGCAACCTGCATAGGCAGTGGTAATACCCCCTCCGACACACTCTCTGAAGACTGTCTCTTTTTAGATGTGTATGCGCCATCAAAGGCTACAACCAAATCGAAACTGCCAGTGTTCTTTTTCATCCAAGGCGGAGGCTTCGTAGCCAATTCGAACGCCAACTATAACGGCAGCGGCCTAATCGACGCTGGTGACCAGTCTCTCATCGTCGTCACCTTCAACTACCGTGTCGGAGCGTACGGGTTTCTCACTGATGGAGATAAAATCAGCGCAAACAACGGGCTTTGGGATCAAGTGAAGGCCCTGGAGTGGGTACAAGCGCACATTTCCAAATTCGGCGGCGATCCAGATCACGTCGTCATCGGTGGTGCGTCTGCTGGGGCTGCCAGCGTGTCGTACCACTTGACCCGTGGCATGGGTAAAGATCATGGGCTGTTTGTCGGCGCCGCTGCCGAGTCTGTGTCGTTCGCGACCCTCCCCACTGTTGGAGAGTCACAGTATTTCTATGACACATTTGTTATACGCGCTGGCTGTGCTGTGGACGACAGTCTGAGCTGCCTGCTGTCCAAAACAACGGCCGAGCTGCAGGCGGCCAACACCAACGTTCAGCCCTACGCTGGCGCTCAAGGTCCGCCGTTATTTGCTTGGGGTCCTGTGATCGACAACAGCTTCATTAGTGAACTCACGTATGAGGCTTTCCGAAAGGGCCATATTGTTCGCGTGCCTGTTCTCATGGGCGACGACACCAACGGCGGCACCATATTTACACCACCAAACACGTCAACTCTACCCCAGATGAATACGTTTCTGCGAAACCAGTTTCCTTTTTTGACACCATCAGATCTCGGAACTATCAATAAGCTGTATCCAAACCGAAACAACACCTGCCCCAACGCAGGCTGTCGATGGCGACAGGCCAGCGACGCGTATGGTCAGATGCGTTATATGTGTTCTGGACTTTACATCAACCAACAGTATGTATCCCACGGTGTTTCGGAGTCATGGGCATATCTGTGGAACGTGGAAGACCCGGCGCAAATTGCGCAGGGACTCGGCGTGCCTCATGTCGTTGAGCTCAATGCCATATTTGGGCCTTCGAATACGCGAGGCGGGGCACCTGGCAGCTATTATCCCAACGGAACCAATTCCCATGCTGTACCGGTCACACAGGCATACTGGTCCAGCTTCATTCGCACACTGAATCCGAATACGCACCGACTACCTGGCTCAGCTATATGGCAACCTTACTCGTGGGATAAGGCGAGACGCATCGTATTCAACACCACTGGTAGCACTGGAATGGAAATTGTGCCGCAAAGCCTGCAAAAGGCGTGCAGTTTCTTTTCCGACATTGGCCCAAGAATTAGGCAATAAGTGTTAGCACTAGAGGTACTCTAAGTACGAAGTGAAGTCGTGAATAAGCTCGTGTTCTCTATGTACGAGTACAGCTAGGCAGTTGTGCTATTGTGTGTGTGTAGGTGCGCATCAGAAGTCGCATATGTTACGGCCTGACACGGTTGATCCTATGTAATAACTGGCATGCTCCAATAGGGTGAAGACAGTCATAGCAGGAGCCAGGTGCTCTCAGACGACAGACAAGTACACCGTCCCTTTCTAGCCTGCCTTTTTCCTGCTAGCCCAGCATATCTATCAAGGGATTTTCTATCGTCGACTTGTTAAGGATCACTGCGCAGTTTGTGCAAAGTATCGTAGAAGCTGAGACTATTAATACATGAATAGGTACGGATAAACAAATGAAACCCCAATCTGGCTTGTGATGTGAAACAAGATGTAAAATCACCCAACCAAGCTAAGCTGTGAGGAGTCATGCCTCGCATGCTGCGGTTCGACCGTAAGAAACGCCGAGACAACTTGGTTAGACCACAGAGCGGTCCCGCTCTATCCATGCCTGACCTTCAGTCTACCGTTCCATACGACTGGACATAAGGTCTAGATGGCTGAGAATCGATTGCATACGTTGGGCTACTCTCTTTGGGCGAAGTCATTTAGTCGGCTCCATCTCTCCTGCCCAATGGAAGTCGACGGGTATTGGTGATACAGAAGACTCAAAGGAATATCCTCAATGAATATTTGTGTACTAGTATGGCTTGAGGCGCAGACAGCTAGCAAAAGACAGATTGCAGAGAGCCAGCATTCAGTGTGCACAGAACATGTGGCTGGCCATGTGGGAAAGAGTGTGATAAGTACTTTACTGGCAGAGGTTCAGTAAAATGACCAGCCTGGGCCGCAGCTGGTGTTTATGCGGAACAGTGGTGATGGGTAGGCTGCTTGATCATGAAACGGTTAATGCCCAGCAGACTGACTAGTGAGATGCATGAAAGTAATAGAGATCCCAATGTTAACAGACAACCCTTCAAGTGGTCCGTCGATTGATCATCCAACATGCAGGTTGCTGCGGCATTGAATCGACGGCTAGTAATGACTTTGTTATTCTAGAGAGATATTCATGAGTAGCTTACAATTTGCCAGGTTGTGGAAGGCTGGTGCCACAGCGTTGGCCCGGAATCCGCGGTCGGGGAATACTAACGGTGGCCGAGCACGTAGTCCATTTATTGCGGTGACTAGTCTGGCATCGTCCATCGAGTACGCGTCCTACGGAATGAGATGGTGTGTCACAGAACCTTGACTCGGAATCCGCGGTCGGGGACATCGGCAGCGGCGCCGAGCAAGGTAGATTTAGTGGGGGATCATGCATTCGCGTCAATACATCACTCAACGCGTACGTCGCATTGCATAGACATGGTTTTGATGTACATGATGAGGGAATGCCTTGGCTGTACCAATCTTGTTTTACTCGTCATACTTGTACTGCTGAGTGGATAAAGGCATATGGAGGAATATAAATAGTATCCAGCAGCCCACTCGTAGTCTGCCCATGATGTTACAAAAGACTGAATGGGCGTCAGCATTTAATCCTGCAGAAGCTAAATCATATTTTTATTTTATCACTGTTCTTTCATATCGCCATGAGGCTCAACATATCGGCCGGAGTTGTTGCGGTCTTGGCGGCAATGGGTGTCATTGGACAGCAGCATGTGGATGTTGTCATCATCGGGGGAGGGTTGGCCGGCCTCTCGACAGCAAAGGACATTGCAAAATCGGGCAGATCCTTTGCTATTCTTGAAGCCCGTGGACGTGTGGGAGGGCGCGTACTTAATTTTGATGTGGGAAATCGTGGTGCACAAGAGATGGGCGCCGAGTTTGTCGGCCCAACACAAGACAGGGTCCTCGCTCTGGCGGCTACTCTTGGACTCGAAACTTATCCGACATACACCGGAGGAAATAACACGTTTTATCGGAATCACACGGTATCCAGATACAGCGCTGATTTCACTACTGGTGGCTTACCACCAGTGGGCCAGGACTCAGTTAGCGAGCTTTTGGCGGTTATCCAAGAATTGGACACCTTGGCTAGCCAGATTGAAGTAAACGCGCCGTGGAAGCACCCAAATGCTCCTCTATGGGATGGCCAAACACTGGAGAGCTTCTTTAGCAGCAGAATCAAGACATCTGATGCAAGGGCTATACTTGACGGTGCCACGGTGTCTGTGCTGGCGGCGACGCCGAGTGAGACATCCCTCCTATACTGGCTGGCCTACATAGCCTCAGCAGGAAACTCAACAACACCAGGGTCACTTCTCCGTTTAGTCGGCACTCAGGGAGGAGCTCAAGAAAGCCGAATCAATGGCGGCACTGCCCTGCTAGCGACCAGACTTGCAGACAAACTTGGCCATCAACATATTCATCTCAACAGCCCCGTCCAGAAAATCACTCGGAAGGGAAACAGATACATGGTTTATTCGAATAGTAAAGTCATCTCAGCAACCCACGTGGTCGTCGCCATGTCACCCCCGTTGGCTAGTCGTATCATCTACGACCCGCCGCTGCCAGCAGGTCGTGATCAGCTAACACAGCGGATGCCTATGGGAGCCCTTGGTAAGGTCATCGCCATCTACCCAGACCCGTGGTGGCGCAAGCACAACCTCAGTGCCCAAGTTCTCAGTGATACCGGCGTCGTGCGCTCGACGTTTGATAACACACCAGCGAATAGTGCATACGGTGCTATCATGGCATTTGTTGAGGCTGATGAAATGCGGAAAGCAGATGAACTCTCGGAAAGGCAACTTAAAGAATCTGTCATTGCTGATTTGGTGACATATTTTGGCTCCGAGGCAGCCAAGCCGACCAAGGTGTTGATTCAGCGCTGGGATCTGGAAGAATTTTCGCGTGGCGGGCCGGTTGCGTATGCGCCTCCTGGGGTGTTGACGCAATATGGATCGTTCCTACGCACACCTCATGGAAATATTCACTTTGCTGGAACCGAAACAGCAGAGTACTGGACCGGTTACATGGACGGAGCAATTCGGTCTGGCGAGCGAACGGCTCAGGAAATCCTCAGAAAGTTTTAGGGCAGATGGAGTATTGTACTATCAAGTGAATCTAGAAAGGGACGTTGAGAAGGGTTTATATTTCTCACAGCATAGCAAACTGTCAACAAGTCTTAGAATCAAGATGGCCTTTTGTGTCCTTTTGTGTGTGTTGTCGTCTAAGTATAAGCACAATAGTAATCGTGGCAAGATCACCGCGAAAGGCCTAAGAGAGTGCATCTACAAAGAGAGGCGACTACTTGCAACTCTAGTTTGAGATAGTATCAGGCTCTTTGTTAGGATGCTACTGGCGCCTTGGTTTTTATTCCGGTGCATTATTTGGAGATTTCTATTCGTCATAAGGATTAGTAGCTAGTGCTTGCACCGCGCGTCTCATACGTAGCCGAGAGAGTACGAGCTTGAGTGATTAGTCAGTTTCTATATCGCTACGTCCATGGACATTTGTGCTCCTTCGCGAATTGGAGTCTCATCCTCCATATCCACTGGATGGGACACAGACATTCCCGAGGGATAACGAATAAGATGGACACGTCTGGGAAAGATTCAGCCATGCGACACGTGGTATAGGCGTTTGCCCCATATCGAAGCATGCTTGAGCTCCCGCTAATCGTTCTTGTTCGATCAGTGTGACCAGTGCCGCTCTCGAAAGGTTGCGGCCCTCATTCCGTACGGCGATGTATGACATTATGAGAGATGGCTGATTCAAGGTCATAGGTTCGCTGCGATAGGGTATCACCATGCTCCAATTGCCGCATTGCCCGGCGTGATTGTAGCTTCACTGGTGTGGGCCAAAGACCCAAGGAGCAGACACAGCGTGTTCTCATTACCCATCAATAGTAGGTGGACTTTGCGCCATCACAGAGCAAGTTTTCGTTCGATACTGATCCGGCTATCTTACTCCGCAGCGAGAAGAAGATCGATGACCTTGCTGAGCGACTCACAAACATCGAAGATCTACTGCGCGGTCTTGCCACTACAATGACACCAGAATCCTTCAAATCCAGGCGTGAAGCGTCATTGGCGTCCAATGATGACAGCGCAGCTACAATCCACGACAACACTGCCTGTGATGAGGCCTTCGAGGGTGAGCTATCGCTCACTGCCCACACAGAATTCGCCAGCGACTTCCTTCTACAGCAGACCTCACTTCAGGGTACCAGCCCCAGGATGCATGTTGCATTGTCATCGCTCCGGCAGATCGTCGCCATGCAGAATCACCTGCCTGCTTCAAGGGAATTCCGCTTTCATGATCAAATCTCCAAACATCCTGACGGCCTTGCTGAACTGCCCATGCCTCCCATGGCTAGAGTCGTAAGCATCGTGAAGAGCATCAAATGTATGTCTAGTCGCCTGGGCTTCTTACCACGCACTGATGTCCGCTATAGCCTCTCCTGCTACTATATTTAGCATCATATCTTGTTTTTTAGACGTTGATGAGTTTGCACAACTCTGTCGAGAGGTTTATTTCTGCACTGAAAGAATTTCAGACATCACGTTCGTCATCGTTAATGGAGTATTGTACTACCTTTTCATGGAACAGAGCTACATTGCAAGTGAATCGGCGGTCAAAGAAGAGTTTGAGAGCTACCAGAGACTATGTCAGATCAATATCGAAACCGCCTTGGACGGCCTACCATTGCTGCTCCCTGCCAAGGCCACCTCTATCAGAGCCCTCATCATAGCCGTATTAACAACCGTGCCAGAGATGTCTAGGATGGTACAAGCTGACTAAAATACAGGCCCTATACTCAATCAATGTCGCAAAGCCTTCTTTTGCCTGGCGATTCAACTCTATGGCAGCTAATATTTGCCAGACACTCGGCTATCATCGATTGTCGCCCAACAATTGTCAATCTCCGCAGCCAAGAGATGATAAACCATCTTTATTTTGGTACGTCTATATGCTTGATAAAACTCTCTCTTTGAAGTCCGGCCGGGCATCCGTGATCCAAGACTGGGATGTCACCTTGCCGAAACAGATAGATGCCTCGACAGTGGAGCGTCCATGGTGTACTATCCTGTCTAGTTGGGTAAGAGAGGCCGAAATCCAGCACATGGTTTACGAAAAATTGTGAGTCATGCTCTCCCCTGTTTTGTATGAAGTCTGAAGTAATATCTGGGCAGATACAGTCCAGCAGCTCTCTCACGGCCGCAAGAAGAGCGGGTTGAGGCAGCGCGTCGCCTTGAATTGGAACAACAAGATGTCATGGCTACGGCGGCTCAGGTTAGACAGCAAGCCTTGGCTGAATTGAAAGACCATAACGAATCAACCATGGTCGGCATCTACTTAAGAGCTGATGATTTGAGCTTCCACTCTGTCTTGACCCTTATTCACCGAGCTATTCCACCAGCGGAAGGATCTACGAGTCGATTTTCACGTGAGTGTATTGAAACAGCACGCTTTGCGATAGACTCGCATCTCGCATGCATACATCAGCACATAGAACAGCAAGGCCAGCGTTTTAAAGCTATATATATCCACTGGTAATGCACATCATTGGGGAGAGCCCTGTATCTTCCCAGCTCTGACAAGGTCCTAGGGCAATCCTCCTAACCCCGTTCGCGCCTTTTTTTGTTCTCTTCTGCCATGTTATTGAAACTTCCTCCATGGAAGATCTCGGGCGCCTGGCGGACTTTACAAGCTCTCTACAGCCAGCATGTCCATTCTCAAAGCCAATTGAGAAGCTGCACCAGCTTTGTCAAGTTTTACACAATGTGGCAATGGTGTACGTTGAAGGAAAGTCTCAGCAACTCGATAACCACTCTATGGGGCTAATCTATGACGAATTTGACACGCATCTTAGCGCGCTGGGGTTAATGGCCAGTGGCGATATGTCTCAAGATAGCCAGGTCAGCGTGGGAGTCGACGAAGCTCGCCTCAGTTCTATTCAAGATACACAACTTGGCAACTGGTTTTCAGGCAATCAGTACATGATGGATTTGCTAGAACAAGATCTATCATATTTTGACCATAGCAAATGAATAAAATGATGCCCTAGGTATTACTGGAATATGAGAGCCTAGCTATTGCTTATCGGTCTAGGTTTCTTACACCTCTGGGAATCCCCCTTTCTATCTCCTGCATTTCTTCCCATACACCTCCCGAGGCTCTGCTTTAGTCTAAACCATTTCTGAGGCCAAACTTATAGACGGAGATAAACTCACCCTACATCTTATCATAGGTTGTAGTAGTTAAAAAGGCGCTGACACTGAATACCTTGCCTAGATCCCCTGGTAAGCTCAGCCTACAGCTTTTTCGCCTATTCTTCCTTGTCACGACGAACCGGCAAGAAAATAGTACTCAATAAGCCTCTCGCGTGTGTCCATTTCATAATGCCTGGCACTTGGATCCAATGTTTAGCGTGACAAGTGTACTCAGATGTTAGGATTGCGGATAAGCAGCTGACGCATCCTCTGGCTGCGAATCATGGAGAGCCCACGTCAGAGCTTCTAGAACCAAGTCGCCGTAGTTCCTGTACTATTCTTCAAGCATTCTACTTTAACAAGTGCAATTCATTCTTCGAACTCAGATATAACCCCCCTTTTTTTTTTCCCTTAGTGTTTCTTGCTTCGTAAATAGATAGAGCTCGGCAATGGTATTCCAGTTTTTTCCGTATCTGAGGTCTACCGCTGACGTTTGGGTGTGTGCTCTAGCGAAGCTGTGTGGCATCTCGCCCAGGGAACAATATTGCTGCTCCATGATATGCGCTACTTGCAACAAGTTCATGTCGGATGTAACAGTTCATCGTAGTTGACGATAAAGAGGCACAATATTGATTGAATTGAGCAGCATAGGAGCAAACTTTTCAAGCAAGTTGGTCAGACGGAGCGAAATAGTACGAGAAAAAGCTCTGTAAAACACAGAATATAATTACAAGACATATATAACTTTTGGCTATATAATGTGGCGGCACATTTCTTATTTCTCTGCGTTGAGGCAAAAGAGATACAGGGTAGGCAAATTAGAGTTGCAGTGTATTTTCCCAAATGCACTGTGCTTGTGGCGCCTCGTGACTTGTGCACAACCTGCAAGGGCTATGGCAGTTGGATAGATATAAAGAGCGTATTTAACTTTGTCAGTGAATTTACTATCGTTATTTCTGGGTTATTTGACGAGTGGCTGAGCCTATTGGTATCGCTCTTTTACTTTTATTCAGTCTTATGATGCCTCAGTAGTACCCCCTCTCTACGACAATCCAATGCCGTTGCATGCCACCTAAATTAGGCACAGGTTTAAAGGCACTGGAATCTTAGAAGAATGTAGGCAATATTTAGAGACTGGAAAATTAGAGAAATATGGAAGGAATAAGTAGCAAAGCGATATGACTAAGAGTGGAAACCTCGAGGCAAATTAGGATCACACACCCGGGTCAATCAGCAATGTTGTTTCAATTCCGAAGCCAAGTCACTAAGCTACTGTAAGTTGAAAGTGTTGTAGTTCGTATAACCAATCATTCTTTGAACGTGTGATCTATTGATGCATAAGGAAAGCCCCGACAGGTGGGCGCCGTGACTACAACAGAGAGGTTTGAATTCCATATCTAGCTAGGCCAGAGAGCAAGTGTGGATTCAATTGCAGCTGGCTGGCAACTCCATTGGCTGCACCATGATGCATGAAACCCAAGGAGGAAGTATGCACACACCTGCCAAGAGTCGCAGCACATTTGACAGATGCCGACCTGGTCCTTCACGCCGATTTGCTCGACGTTCAGCAACAGGTGTGGTATGTGGAGAATACAACGTTGATCTTTGCTCGAGCCACGAGGCATATAAGAAGAGATGCAAGTCCCAAACGGCGGTTTGGAAACCTAGTCTCCTAATTATTTGAATACTCCTCCAACAGTGCCTATCGTACAACTTCTGGGCTTCCATTGAGTGACCACCACCTTGAACTCGAGGTATTTATACTACAATCAAGCCCACCTATTGCTTTAATCTTTGCAAGAACAGTCATTCATAATGCTCTGCAAAGTTTGTGTTGAAGGACTTCAGGGAATATGGGACCCTTCAAAGACGAAGCGCGTGTGCCGTATGGATGAGTTTGAAGAAGAAGAGGTGCCGATTGAGGACAGCAGATTTGTCACCATCGAGACATATAAGACTGTCAAGCCGTATGATCCCGAGTTCCTCCGTCCGGAGCACTACATGTTCGGACATCATCTCACAAAGGAGTCTTTCCAAGAGTCGGTCTGTGACGGCTGCGTCATGTGCCATTCTTTCCAGCCTTTGTACGAAGGGCAGGAGTCGAAAGAGGACCCGAAGATCACTGCACTAGGGTATTACTCTCTGTTTAGTGTTGAGTTTGAGGATTGCCCCTTCATGTATATGTATGTCAACGATCATCGAGGAGGATTTGAGTTGAGCCGCCAGATCAGTAAGTAGTAACTGCGCTTGATCGCTTATGGTACCTTCATCATGTCACATCGTTTCTGTATTAACTTGAGACTAGTCCCACACGACAATATGAACCTCAACATCAGTCCATCAACTGGAGATGATACCACCTGGAGAATTATTCAAAACTGGTTGAACACATGTCACCAAGGTCATGATCGCTGCAACGCGAAACCATTGACACCATTCGCCCCAGCACGTCTCCTCCAGCTGGAAATCTCCACTACGCAAGAGCTTAACTTCCGAGTAGTTCATGCAAGCGAGATCGGGCCTGACACCCGATACGTTACACTTAGCCACTGCTACGGCGACGAGGACGATGGCCTCCAGCTTACGGAATCTACCGCAGCACAGCTTTCCACTCCACAGCCGCTCTCAATCTTGCCCGCGACCTTCCGTGACGCATTTGCTGTGGTTGTGCGGTTGGGCCTCACTCATCTCTGGATCGACCGCCTTTGCACTTTCCAAGACAACCCATCTGATCAGCGCGATGAGGCCAGAAAAAGGCGTGACATCTTTCAAAACTCTTTTCTCAGTATCGCTGCTTCGGCTACCGCGTCCTCCTCCTCTGGGCTCTTCTCTACGCGAGATCCGGCCCGCGTACAAACCACCGTTTTTGAATTCCCCGTCGGCGATGTTGGGACTACAGTTCCGTATCGCTCTTCTCTTGAGATGCCGCGCGGGTGGATGCACGCCTTCGGAGAAACCCCCCTGGCCAAGAGTGCTCATGCTGTACAGGAGCGCCTCTTCGCGCCGCGGGTGGTACACTATGGGAGGAAAATGGTTTTCTGGGAGTGTCATGAAGCCAGCTGCGCCGAGATACACCCACGCGGTGTAAATATATCATTGGACGATTTGGGGGGACAAGATGGAGAGGATGGGGGAGAGGAAAATAACGGACAAATACGGCGGCGTGATAGGCCCTGGAAGGCACTACTGAATGCCTCCTCATGGAGGTATGGAGATGACCCGGTCCATCAGCTTTTTTCGGACTGGTTTGGTATCTTGGAAATGTATACTGGCTGTTCGTTGAAGGCACCAGAGGAACAACTGCATGGTATGGCGGCAGTAGCGGAAGATATGAAACGCTTGCTACGTGAGCGTGGGTGTGAGGAGACGGGATATCTTGCTGGCATGTGGAAGATCATGCTCCCAGGGGGTCTGTTGTGGAATGTTCGCGAACCGGGAAGTCGACCCACGACTTATCGAGCACCATCATGGAGTTGGGCTGCTGTGGATGGAAAAGTGAATTTTCACCAGCATACGCCGGCGGAGGATGCAGATGGACTTCTTTGCAAGCTTGTGAGTGCAGCCACAACACCATGCACTACTGCACATGGGACGGGCGAGGCTACGACAGGAAGCATCGTGCTTAGAGGAAAACTAGCTGTCGGAAAGTTGTATCCTGTCATTCAGTCACTAAGCCTCCCCCAAAACATGGCTTTGATTCAAGGTTTAGTTGTTATGGATGGGGACACCATCTTAGCTGAACCGGTACCGACGTCGCCGTCTGGCTACAACTGCCGCTGGAATGTCTTGTTCGACACCACGCAAGACAGGAGGGATGAGATACTGTGCTTTCCGATGAGGGTGAGTAAGTTTGCTGATATATGTTTCGAGGTCTACGGTCTAGCTCTAGCTCAGCTGGACGACGGCTGCTATGTTCGGCGTGGCATGTGGACTGTCATGGTGGACACGGAGGAGGAGGCTCTGGAGATTTTCAAAGGTCTACCTGAGAGACAGTTGGAGATTGTTTGAAGCCCGAGTTGATGGGCAAGTGTAGTCTCGCTCTGTCCACCGATCGGCTTCGGCTGGCCATGTTAGTTGTGCTTTGGACTCGCCACATAGTTCTACCTCTGTAACGAGATCATCAAATACTATGCTTGAATTTCATTGTTCTTTGAGCTTTCATCGCTAACATTGAACCTGAACGGTATGTGGGATTATTTTTCGCAGATCGGAGTGGAATAGTAACGCGTCATGTTAAACACCTTCCAAGTTGAGACACGTACGCCAACGGGTAATGTTCCCGAATAGTGCAGAGCTGCTGGCCCCCAAGTTTTCCAAGACGACTCTACTCCGCATTGTCACCTGTAGCTTGACTCTCTATTTGGCTGTCATCTCGCATCGCATTCATACTTTTCTTGTCGGCACACCAATGCGCTTCTGAACGCTCAATCGCCCTCTCGTCGCTTGTCATTACTCCAGACTGTGTATCCAACACCAGCCTCATCGAACTGCAGCCATGATCCAAGTTGACAAGCTGACTGCGGAGACGCTGCTCGCTGCCCCGCGCCGTGGAGGCGGCGTGCCGAATGCGAGTGGCAAACTGGCCTTATATACCCTATCAACCCACAAGTTTGGCGATAAGACGCTCAAGGAAGTGCGCGTCACCGATCTTGAGACTGCGTCGTCTTCGCAGTTGTCTGAAGATAAAAATGTGCATGATGTTACCTGGATTCCTGGTTCCAGCGATGACGTCTTGTATCTACGGTCCGGCGGAGACGACCGCAAGGGCCGCACAGAGATTGTCGTTGCGAATGGGGGAGACGTCGCCAAGGAGCACTACGTAGTGGCAGATATCGATGCTTCCATTGCCGATGTAAAGCTCAAGACTCTAGATGACGGGAGCATCGCCTTCGTCGTCACCGGGCTGGTAGGCAAGGATGGGTCGTTGTTTAATGACGAGGCCATTGAAAAGAAGTCCACTGGGCTCATCTTCGACACTCCGCGCATTGCGATTGTGAGTTGCATCTAAATCTCCAGAACTCCATGTTTCCGTGTCTAGCCTCTTACAGTATCGCAGTGGAATGAGTTATGCAAGGCTGAGAGATATTCGCTTTGGTACAGCAAACTGGTATCTGAGGACGGAAAGTGGAAGCTGGCTGGGGACTTGATCAACCTCATTGACGACAACACTCTAGAAATCGTCGGCAAATATGATCTCTTTGAGGCTGTGGATTTCTATGATGTTTCCACTAGCGGCATCGCATTTGTAGTCAACGACCTGACCAAGCGCAAACCCCATGAACTCTTGTTCAATCGCGCGTACTACGTGCCCGTCGAGTCCTTCACTCAGCCTCTGACGCAGAAGCCGCAGCCAATTTCGATACCGGAAGGCATCAAGCTGGGAGGCGCCGCCAGCATCAGGATCTCTCCCGATGCGTCTACGATTGGGTTTTTGTACGTAGAAACTGGCGACGTTCATAACGAGCGGCTGTACCTGACCTCAGTCTCGTCTCTTGATGCCTTTGATGCATTCAGCCACATTGGCATCAATAGCAAAGACTATGGGCCTCCTGCGGGCTTCGAGTTTGCAGGAAGTTCCGACTCTCTTATTCTCCAAAGTGACCAGTGTGGTCGAGGAGTTCTGGCGCACCTGAAGCTTCAAGACGGTGAGAAGCCAAACGTCTTCTTCAAGGGTGGTAGTGTTTCTGGCTTCCGGCCGCTGCAGGATGACAACTGGGATCGCCTCCTCGTGTCGAGCACCAGCCTCATCGACAGCAGTCTCTGGGAGATTGTCACTGTTGAAGATGCTAGCTTGATGAGGACCGTCTCGTCCATGACCAAAAATGGTGCCAAATTCGGGCTGTCTCCCAGCATGGTTTCGGAGTTTTGGTTCGAGGGTGCGGATGACGTGTGTATGCAGTCTTTCATGGTGCGGCCGAGCAATTTTGATGAAGACAAAAAGTACCCTTGGGTCGTCATACCGCACGGTGGCCCAACTGCTGCCCACATGGACGCCTGGAGTACAAGGGTTTGTGATATTCAAGTCTCCCGTACGAAGTATTGTGCTGACTTGACTTTGCAGTGGAACGGTGCCGCTTGGGCTGAGCAGGGATACGTGGTCATACTGCCTAATATCACTGGCAGCACGAGCTTTGGTCACGAATTTGCAAGCAGTAAGTCGTACCTGTCGGTCCCTATGAAGGCCAAAGTGTAGCATGGTAGATTCTGACATGGTAAGGAATAATCGGCGAATATGGTGGTAGACCCGCCAACGACATTGTGAAACTCGTCGCCCATCTCGAAAGCATCCCATATCTTGACAAGGACAAGGCGATCCTGGCAGGAGGTAGCTACGGTGGCTACATGGTGAGCTGGCTCTTTGGCGATGACATTATCAGCAAGGTAAGTATCTATCTAAGCTCTACTCGCAGAAAAGGCGGCTTACTCTTGGGCGTAGTTCTGCTGCGCTGTTTGGCATGACGGAGTTTACGGTATCCCGTCGACCAACATGCAAAACGACGTAATAATGGACGACGGCATATTCGAAGGCGCAATCTACCCATGGATCAACCACGACGCACTCAACAAGTGGGATCCAGCGAGACCAGAGCGCATCCGCAAGTGGAAGAATGCGCCGCCTACTCTCATCATCCACAGCGAGAAGGATTACCGCTGCCCGTTTGCCGACGGCATTGCGACCATGCACGCACTGCACGGCCATGGCGTGCCGACGCGGTTCTTGACGTTTTCTGATGAGGGCCATTGGGTGCTTAACCCGGAGAACTCGCTTGTATGGCACCGCACTGTGTGGGATTGGATGAAGAGGTGCGTTGATGGCGAGATTAAGAGGGGGGACACAGAATGGTGAGCACTGCTTGGATGGAGGAGGCAAACTGATACAGGACCAAAGATTTACTTCATGAAACCAATGATGGGTCCTGTGCTGTAATGTACATCTTTGGGTTCGCTGTTGATAGGGTATGCTAGTATACAACTATTCTGGATTTGGATGGCTCGAGGCGAACATTATGTGACGTGTAATTGAACCTTTCCATTCCGATCATGACTGGCGACAACACAGCAGCGTGCAAAGAAAATTATGCTTAGGGAGCTAAACAACCGTCATAGCAGTGAGGCATGAGCATCGAGGCCAGAGATGTATAGGTTTTAAACGGAATTGAAAGTTTAAGAGACATCATCTCGCGCAAATTCTTGCCAACTAATATCAGAATCGTGAGTGTTGCAAATGAAAGGTCCGCCTTAAGGATGTGTTGTGACTAGATTGTTCTAAGCTGAAATATCCTCGTACACATTGTATGTCAATTATACCAAGACTCCGATATGCCACAAACATTCCCAACTAACTTCTTAAGCCGTTTCATTCTTTGCCTTGTCATAGACAATGCGAAAGCCCTGCGTGTAGCGCACATCCCAGTCATCAGGGTTGGACTCATCTCCATACAGGTGGAGGGCCCGGACCCTGAACCTGTAGCTACCCTCAGGCGCATACTCTTTCTTTCCAAGCAGCTTGCCGCCCCAGTTGACAATATGGCTGCCGCGTTGATTCCACAGCTTTGGGTACTCAGGGTGCTCTCCCAGAACAATGCTGTCATTGGCGGTACCCTTGGGGAGTAGTTCTGCGCGTACCACACGTGTTCCTAACCTGATATTGGCGACAAGTAGGGGCACACCGGGATAGTCATTAATGGCTTCAGTACCCTGAGGGGGTAGGTGGAATAATCTGCCCTCCTCGACGGCCTTAATCTTGCGATCGAAAATCGACATCCATGCTCCCTCCTCCTCGTCGAGGATGGTGGAGTCTCGAAGGGACCCGGTCAGGCCCTGGTAGGGAATGGTGAGAGACGAACCATCAGTGCCGTTAATGACGATCCAGCCAGACCACAGGGCGAGACGCTTGGCATCAACATTAGCTGGTGGGGTGGCCACGACGTTGACAACGGTAGCTGGCTGACCCTTTACAGCACGGACCTCGTCGACGCTGAACTTGAGGCTCGCGGGTGCATCAATCATCTCGTTAGGAAACGTAGCCGGGTTCCCAGAGGTTGCATTAATAGTTAGGACAGTATGCGAGGCTACATGCGATATCTTGTAGGTGACAGAGTGGCGGCGTCCATCGTAACGGAGGCTAAAGTTGAGCGACTTGCGGAAGTGGTCCGTGTCGTTAAAGGAGAGGCTTGCGGGCTCAAGGTACGTGCTCGCAAATGCTGCTGTGTATGCCTGGACGGCACCAGCACCCTGCTGGGCAACAGGGGCGAGGAATGAAGAGAACTTCGTGCCGTCGTGGAATCGCTGGGCTAGGGCCGTGGAGGAGAGCAAGTTGGAAATAAGCTTGGGGTCAAGGGTACCACGAACTTCATGGATCAGGGCGTAGATGGCAGCCACCAGCGGTGTCGACATGGAGGTGCCGCTGACAACGGCGTAGCCTCCCTTCCTCAGAGGGTAGGTGGACAGGATGTTGCCACCGGGGGCAGCGAACTGCGGCTTGACATCCATATCCCATGTCGGGCCCCAGGAGGAGAAGGGGGTGATGGCCCCCCCAGACACGGCATTCTTGGTCTCATGCAGGGTGTTGACTTCGTCAGCCTCGTCGGGGAAAGACACGACGAGCTGCTTGCCCGCCTTCATCAGCTTGATCCACTTGCGACCAGTGGCGGCGTCGACAGCTACGTTTGTCTTGACGTCCCAGGGGAAGCTGTACACCTTGGCTGGGAAGTGGTCGTCGTTGTCGTTGTAGACGATAATGGCTCTGGCACCCTTGGCAGCGAGATTCGTCGCTTTGACCCCATAACTGCAGCCGCCCTCGCGCACTAGAGTGATATACTTGCTGAGGTCAGGCGTGTCCTCGGGGAGGGCCTCACATGCTTCCTTCTCGGGCGGTACGTCGGATAGTGATAGAGCCTTGAGGGTGAAGGAGCTCTTGGTGGGCTTTTCATATGTGCTTTGGTATAGGAACTTCTCACTCTTAGGGTTCTTTCCATTCTTGTCGGCGACGGTGTAGTTGGACAGCTGCAGAAAGCCTGGCGTGCGAATATTATCAATGCAGCCGACGGCGGCGGCGCCTCGTGCATCGGACGGACTGGAAGCGAAGAATACACCAGCATCGCCCTCGTTACCAGCGGCTACAATAGTCGGAACACCTGCATCGATGATGCGCTCGATGACGACAGACCAGGGATACGATGACCAACCCACGGGGCTGCCGATAGACAAGCTGATGATATCGGCACCATCTTCGTAGGCACGCGTGATTCCAGATAGCACCACGTCGTCGGCTGCGCTACCATAGCAGCCGAAGATGCGGTAGGCGCCAAGAGTCAGACCCGGTGCCGCGCCCACAATACCCAGCTGGTTCTTGTCCGCCTGGGCCGCGATGATGCCAGCCAAGTGGCTACCGTGGCCGTCGCAGTCCATGGGGTCGTCGTCTGGTACGGGGCTGTTCCGCCCGGTATAGTCATCACCCGTAAAATCGTGGCCTTTGACGACGAGGCATCCCTCGCCAAAGCATCCACCCAGAGCCGGATGCTTGTAATCGATCTAAGTGACGCGCGATGTCTGTTAGCAAACAAGGAGGAAGCAACAAGGGTGAGGAGAGACGCACTCCTGTGTCGACGATGGCCAGGCGCACGCCCTTGCCCGTGTAGCCCTTGGCGTGTAGCTTGTCCACCTGGGTCATGACATGGGGACTGTAGGGCGAAGCGGTACGGTTAGCATCGATGGGCAGCGTAGTCAGCGAGTGAATGTTGGTCTCGTTGGCAACCCATTGGACCCTGTAGTCGGGTCGACTGTGGAGCGAGATGGGCCACATTGCCTTTACACCAGGCGACTTGGCCATGATGCGGGCGTTGGTTTTGGCTTTTTCGACGTCGTCCATCTGCACCGAGACGCCCTTGAAGACGCGCGAGTTGAAGCGCATGCGCACGTTGCCGTAGCTCTCGACCGAGCTAGCCATGATACCGGCATCCTGCAGAGCTTGTCAGTATACAGCAGTCGCGAGGATGCCATCAGTCACAACGAACGTGGTTGTCCTCATATTCAACAATGTACGCCCCCGGAATGACGCTGGAGACAAATGAGGCGGCGGCCGACGAAGCCGCCGTGAGAAGCAATCCGGCCTTGGCGAGACAGACCATGACTATCTATGTACTGTAACTATATCGCTATGTGGTCTCCAAGGTCATCTGGTCTGTAGAGAGAGTGCGGGCATCGTCTCTAATGTACCTTTCCCATCAGTGCCACCGACCAATGCAACGCCTGGATATTGTAACATCGCAATATTACAACCTCATGCCATCAGTTGGGCTTCCAGATGTCCGAACACTCCGGAGACCCGCACCAGACCGCTCCTGCGTGAGCCATATTGACGGCAGCATCAAGTACGTCGAAAAAACACCATGGCAGTATAATTTGGGCCGGCCAATGAACGTGCTTCCCCGTGAATCCGTTCTGTTCCTCCAGGGTTCCTCCAGGATGGAAACAACTCAAAATCCCCCCTTTGGTGTTAGTAGAGAATGCACCAGGGGTTGATTAGCTAGCCGTACCTGCATATCGATCCTTGAGGGAGCTTACTCCCCAGGTTGCAGGATTCAACTACCATCCATAATGGCTCAGCAAACCCAATCTGACTAGCGAATGCGCCTCTGTAGATAAACTACTTAACTGGTGTTCATTGAATAACGTCTTTCCATTACGAGAAATGGGTTGCATTTTTTGGGTACAGCGGCGTCTTTAACTTACTTGGGATATTATTTGTCCACCTATCCAGTCTCGCCTTCGGTCCCCGCTGGAACGAGTTCAATGTAACTTCACAATAGTCGCCGACGGGATCCAAACGTGGCGAGGTTCAGAGCGCCAACCGCCAAGAACGAGGAGTTATGTACGGGGTAGGGACGTTGCATTAATTGATGCCATCCGATCCCGTCGTTGCGTTTTCTCATCTCGTCCTCTCTTGGCGCTCTGGATCCTAGCATGTCTCCGGGCCGATTACAGATTTATTGGCCATCCCTGCTTGACCTCTGCTGTGGGCTGCCACAGTCGTTACTAATAAAGCCTGTTCGCAATCCGCAAAGAACCTGCCCGCTTTTCGTCACCTGCCGTTTTATGCATAATCACATGGTAAACCCAAAATGTCATGCCTGTCATGTCTGCTCTGCCTGCTTTCTCCTAATCAGGAGATTCATCATTATCCACCGCCGGAGTAACACCACAACGTGCACCATGAGCATATCAGCTTTACAGGTCCAAAATCTTTTTAGTATCAGCTCTAAATTTTAACAAATCATAACCAATGTGCCGGTGCTGTTGTTGTTGTACTGCGATGGATGTGGCAACTTTCGATAGTTTACCACGAGGAGATTCCGAGAGCTCTAGGGTAGGCAGAGTACTACGGCAAGATTAATTATATCTTTGATGTACGTTTTCCCATCGGCAACAGACCGAATTTGTAGCTGAGAAGATCAACTAGATCGTCCTTCTTTCTCTTCTACTTGATTGTGATATTGACAGGATTGACGGCTTGTGCGGCTCATGTCCAATCTCGTGATGCCCTCACCCGGGTCTGTGTACTTATCCGTGCCCATGTGGTGTGCACTGACGAGCCTGGGCCGGCCATTAACATTCCGGTGTTTGCATATCTCATGATATTTGATCGCCGCAATTCCACGTTTCATCGAGAATGGAAGCGTTTATATAACTTGATGATGTTGATTGCTTAAAATGGAAAAACAACGGATCTCTAAAGATTATAGTGTCAAACCCTACTGACTGTCGTGCGACAATTAATGGTAAACTTGCAAAAGAGACAAACCCGCCTATCATTATGTCTAGAATAGAATCGAGAGCGAGAGGAGGCATATAGCATGATAGCTTTCAGCTTGGCAGGTGCAATTGAAAATACAGCCACTGTAAGACAATATAAGAATAAGCACTAGTCTTACTTCCCCTTGGAAGATTGGTGATATGCACAACCCACTCGACAAAGCCTCTGCAGGGTTCCATAAATCTGAATACAGAATACATGCTTCTTGTCGCTGCGGCTGAAACTGGCCTTAGCCTCCCAGCCTCCAGCGATCCAATGGCCTACTAACACGATGCATATTGAGATCTAGGTGGTATCCAGGCCGCTCTGGTGGCCTTGAGCCCTAGATAGTGAAATGGAACTGGCTGACAGCAGGGTGTGAGATATATTATGTGCCACACTGACACCGTGCGCCCGCAAGACCACCATCTGCCCTGGGTGCCTTCATTGGGCGTCATTGTTTACAGGATAAGACACGAAGTTGGTGGGCTGTAGAGGGTGGCCTACACTGATACCTCGGGGTATGCAGGATGGCTTCCACCAGTCGCACAATAATTAGCCAATACACAGACTCCAGCGAAAAGTTAACGCAGTAAAGATAAAGCATCGCCCGTATCCCCAAACTCCCATTCCTTGAAGTCAATGCAGATCAAATCATCCAGCACTGGTTGCGTCGCAGTGACTCTAGCCACCTTAACTTCTTTTAGATAATGGACAATATGATGGAGGTATTTGCCTTTGTAGGCTTCCCAGCGCGAGTGCTGGGCCGTTTACCTCTCGTCACACGATATATTTGTCGTGGCTTCTCCACCAAACGCAAGCATCGCATATACGCGGAGGATCGATTCGGAAAGTACTATCGCTGGCGACCATGGCTGCTGTTGGACCTGGAGGAGCTGCAGATGACTGAGCACCTCATCAACTGCGGAACAGACGAGACAGTTCTTGCTTACAAGAACAATCAGCTTGAAGCCTTCCGGATGGTCGCCATCATTGTGAGACACTGATAGGACCTTTTTGGAGCAACAATCTGATGCTTCTTCACAGGGTGCTTTGGTGGCTGGAGTTGCTTCGACCACGATGCAAGTTCCTGGAGTTTCAGATGCAAATTACTTTGCCCGCGGCTGTTTTGTCATGACGCTCATCATGTCACTGCTAGCCACATTTTTTACCGTTGGCAGACCCAAGTTTCTGATCCAGCAATAAGACAATATCTAACCAACATCAGTGTCTTCAGCAGAGAACCTACGGCTTCCTTGAGGAGCCCACCGCTATCCGTGCATGGCTCTCGAACGGCGTACGCTACGTCGACCACAACAACCGTGAAGTTTCACAAAGCTCCACGGTGAGCCACCAACTGCTCCAAGTCCCCTTTGAGCTCCTATGCATCTCCATCACGACCTACCTCGGCGGCCTCGGTGTATATCTAGGCAGTGCGCTGACTCTTACCTTGCACCTGGGGAGCGGGTTTACCGATTACGTGGGAAACCGAGGCGTATTCATTATATACATCGCCACTTGTACATTCACCCTATGTTTGCTTGGTCAACTTCTGGGCGGACGGGATGTTGAGAATAACAGATGTGAGAGAATCGGTGGCCCGCTTGTTGTGAATCCAATATATCCCGTTTCTACTCGTAACCCGACCAAGACAGAAGGTATTTTCCTAGCGAAAGAAATGATGGTGTCAAACTAATACATGGCCATCTAGGAGCTGGACGTGGCTTTTTCGAGACAAAGGATCTACTTGAGGCATTGAGCAACGCAGCAGCAGCACACCGTGCCTGTGCAGCCGCAGATGCGGAGGTGGCAAGATGGTATGAAACAACTTATCATGCACCTTGAAAATACTCATCAGAAGGCATCGCAGACGGGTAATTGGGACATTTTGCAGCCGCGTGGCGTGAGATTTTGTAGTCCCATTCAAAGGCACATAATCTGGGGTATTAATGGGCCAGACGAGCTGGACTCGCCTTAAGAACAAAGTATGTTTATGCTGAAGTGGTATTGAAGTACTGCTATCACTTAGAGAGTGAAAATGTACGAGTTGTGCAGCCAATGACAGAAAGACCAAGCGTTAGCACCATAACAAAGAGGAGCGCCGTGAAGGACATTGAGAGTCCGCCATACCAGAGGCTGCGAAAACTGCAAAAACTTAGCCTCCAATAGCATCCAAAAATCTCCATAAATTGGCTCAGTAAACAAGCTTAAAGATCTAGACGGGTAGCCGCAAGTGGCACTTTGATCTGGGATGCTCAACCGTTGGCAGTCCCCGCTGTCACGAAAGGAATCTGATAATGGGAGGATACAACAGAAAGGAACTACATGATTGAATATATCCATCAATGAAAATCAAAAAAATACTGCTGTAGTTCTTCATGTTAAGAATTATAGGAGGGGCTTGAGGCGTCGAAAGCCTGACTAATTTCATGTATTGGCAAGGGCTCCTCCTGGTAAGAATGCCTGTATAACATCATTCTCCTTATGATATAGTCGTAGGTATAGGCAAATAGAAGGACATTCGACTCTAGCCCTAAGCTCAATCCACCATATACTGCGACTTGTTTTGCAGTACCACAGATAAAGCAGTAACAGCGCTACAGGGTCCCTTTTCCGGAGCAAGTCTTCGAAAGGGCCATGAATAGTCCGCGTGAAGAATTGAGTCTGGCCCGTTGTGACCTCGCTATCCGGGAGGTCCAAGATTTGTGATACCGCGTGGGCGGCATGGTAATACGGATTGGTTTCCACCGTAGATGAATCTTTTAGACCGCACAAGGCAGCCAAGACCCTTGGTATACCATCTATGCCTCTGTGAGGCAATGGTGAATGCATATGAGCAAAGGTCGCTGCCATGACGCGGAAAAGGCTGTCCAGTCGTAGCGGGTTAACTATGTGCCACAATGACATTTTGCTATTACTCATACGCAACCAGCCCAAGTCGGAGGAGTCGGAGGACTTCATAGGCCACGCTTGTTCCGGTGTGCATGCATCAGGCGACGAGAAGGTTAGGATAGCAAGGGCAGCTGCAGTACCCCAAATCGGATCCTTATCTTTCGCTTCGATCGGTTCCCTCAGCTGCTTGTTCAAAAGAACTGTGCTTTGAGACCAGTGATGGCACTCTTCTAGAGTGCGACGACAGCCTAGAGAGCCATTCAGATGCCGATCATAGGAAAGCGCCACAGCTAGAGAGGCGTGCATCAAACAAGGGTACTGTCAGTCATATGTTAGCCGAGCTCAGGCCCATGATGGACAACCCGTCTTTCATGAATGATGAAACAAAACGTACGGCGAAGGCTAGCTCCAGGAGTTTACCATTAACTTGTATCATATTAGGGTCGTCTGGGGTAATGAGGCTTCGTCCAAGGTACCGGGTTATAAAATCTTGACACTTTGTGTTTAATTGATAGGATGTCGATGCGTTAGATGTCCAGACAGCATTTGTGAGACAAGGTTGAAGCTCGGCGGTTCCTCGAACCACCATTGGCCAATGCCGCCCTCTGTCAGCAGCGACAGACTGGAGGTCGGGGATATTTGACATGAAGTTGCATAATATCCCGAACGAACTACACCTGTTACACTGCGGTTTGCCTTCGTCACACTAGTAGGCCCGGGATATTGGGTCAGTCAAGCACCAGAATAATGAAAGCCGAGGCACACACCTTAAGTTTTCGAAGCTTGCAATTTCGGCAGCCAAATCTCGATCTCCGCAGAGTCCTACCCTTCCGCAATTCTCTTGGACAATTCGAGGCCATGCCTAGTTAACTATTCGATATTTGTTGCGGCTTGCATATGAGGGACTTGCCCAAGTTCGATGAGAATACCATATTGGAGAGATCCGGAAGAGGTGGAGGCGGCCATGGCCCCCAACGACACTAAGTATTTTCACATCGGCGAAGCACACACACAAGCTAAGCCTTCTTTCGGATGTTCCACCTTGTACGCTAGCCGTTCGTCGGGTGTAGAAGTCTCTGATTGGCTGCGAGTTCTGCTCTGAGGCCGTCGCCAAGTACAATCGTCGCGAGATGAGGCTAGACAGGTGCGTCACTACACCGAGGAATATTAATTTTGGAATAATGACCAACTATATAAGTAGAGGAATATTCCTCGATATCATACGAAGAACGGCCACTGCCAATAGCATCTGAAGCATGAAACCTGAGCTTTGAACACCAGACTTGGTCCACATATAATTATACATCTCCAAGACGTCTGCACTTACACAAGCCATCCAGAATGGCTACCCACCTCGCCGCCGTCTCCCTCGCAAAAGGTGAACCCTTCGAGCTCCGAGCCCGCCCCACGCCGAAACCAGGTCCAGGCGAGCTCCTAATCGAGGTAAAGTCTGTAGCCCTCAACCCGGCAGACTGCCACATGCGTAACCAGGGCCTCTTTATACCCGCCTACCCCTCCGTCATTGGCTTCGACATCTCGGGCTTAGTCCTCGAGGTTGGCGACAACGTCCCCACCGGTGCTACTGATGAAAATCCGGACCTTTTCTTTCGACCGGCCATCACCCGCGTCGCCGCCTACGCCGCCTCTTTCTGGAAGTCCTGTGACCCTGACTACGGCGCCTTTCAAGAACGCTGCCTCGTCCCCTGGCAGCATGCCGTGCCACTTCCGAATGAAGGCATTTCTTGGAACCAAGCGGCAACCTTGCCCGTCGCCGTTGAAGTGCCTCTCAACGCGTGGGATGTCATGGGAATTTCACGGCTGGGAGAAGGCACTTCTTCTACTTCCGTCTCCACTGCCCGGGCGGGGGTTCACACAAGCGGAGGAAATCAGAAAAATGAGAAACAAAAGAGACACGCACTGCTGATCTGGGGCGCTTCATCTAGTGTGGGTACAATGGGCGTGCAAAGCGCCCGGCTGCTTCGGGAAGATGGCGACTCTTCATTCGCCGCCGTGTACGCCACGGCCGGTGCGGCGAATCGGAAGTACGTAGGCTCCCTGGGTGCGGATCGCGTCTTTGATTACAGAGATCCTCACGTTGTGGATGCAATTGTTTCGGCGGCCAGGGAAGACGGCCCTGTTGATTCGTCACTGCTTTCTTGCCACGGGGGGAGCTGGCGCCGTGTCAGGCCGTCCTTAAGACTTTCTCCGGAGATGATCAAGAGAGAGAGAATCAGAAGGCGAAAATTGCATCGGCGCCAGTTATTCCTCCGGATGCGGAGGAGGTTGAAGGGGTGGAAACCATCTTTGTGCTGCCGTCGACGGACGAAGGGGAGAGGTTGGGCCAGTTCCGATATTGGATGGGGACCTGGTTGAGGGAGAAGCTGGCCAACGGGACCATCCGGCCTAGTCCGGAGCCGAGGGTCGTGGGAAAGGGGTTGGGTTCTATTAATACTGGTTTAGATGGGCTGATCCGGGGGGTGAGTTGCACAAAGTTGGTTGTTGAGGTTGCGGAGTGAGAGTTTCTGGGACACTTATGCCAGGTACTTTATGCAAAAGGTTGGCGGATACATACGTAGTTTCACTCTTCCGAATAATACAAACTTAGCAGCAACTTGCTATGAACAAGATCAGCAGAATACTACCAGTTACCGCCGGAGCATGTATACATACAGATCTCTTTGCACACGAGGGAAATCAACGAATAGATCCAGTAGCTCATGGATATCAGTTCGAAGCAAGCGACCAGACTGTTTTCCACAAATATCAGCAGCTTGCTCAAGTTGTTTTCCAATATGTCTGAGTTTTTCGACACGGCTCGTTGTAGCAGCGACCCTAAGCGCAGAGTATAATTTTGCATTCCTGTGTTGAATATTCACCATGAAGGCAAGCAACGACTGAAATTCATTGTCTTAGCTTGTCCAATTCAGGTTTCACATGGCGTGATTTCTGGCCTGCAGTCATGTATACTTCATGGTATTGGTCAAATTGAAGGAAGAGCCCAGCAACTCCAGCCATTCCGTCAAGGACCTGACCTTTCAACTCTTCACTTCCGGCGACGAGCTAAAACGTTAGCTTGACTAAGGAGTGTCCTCATCAACATTGAGATTTATCACCGTAAAGCACATCATCTTTTGTAGCAAAACGCAAGCTAGTGTGACAGTTCAAGATGGAAAGAGAGGAACACGGGGGACTTGGGATTTAGGATTAGGCCGGAGCAATAAGACCAATAATAACAAAGGCAAAAATAACAACATGGTATACATAACCCGAGCCTTTGCATCTTGCGCCTGAGAATCCGTCTAGAAGCAGGTGACCGCGGGTCATTGTCTCTTCATGACTCACCAAACTTCTTCCTGCCAAAGTTGGATAATTAACTTGTGGATTGAATGATTCATTTTCGCTCGGTTCCTACAGTTTCTGGCGAAATGTTACTAGCGATCGACGTAATTGGTGAGGATCTCACTTAGATATTTATTTCTTCTCTATCACTATTATGCAATCACGCGAGACTCCTGTACAGGCATCTCTAGAAGAGCAGTTTGCGGCTCGTCATCCTGATTGCAAGTATCGTACGCCACATCCTGGTCGTCACGGCTATGGGACACCCCACGCTCATCGCCGTTTTCTTGATCCGCCTGGCGATCCACCGCCATACGCTCTTGATACTCTTTCAACTGAATATCAGGAGATTCCCAAAATGCAACAGTACCTTTCCACTCCTCACGTAGTGCATCGATTATATCATTTCTCTGCTCCACAATGAAGTCAATCGGCATAGTATAAGTTACGTCTCGCATGACCTGCAGTGCTCGAACGTATATTTTCAGGTCGAGTTGATTTTGTGATTTTTGTGGAACTTTCACCACCAGGCATCTGATAGAACCGAGGTTTTTCATCGACACTGTAAAAAGCGTCTTGATGCGCGATTTGAGACGCGAGTTTGCCATCAAGGCGGCAATCAAGGCAAGTCCTGTGCTTACCCATGGGCTCCAAGCGCCAATATGGATAGGAGATTCGGATTGCGGCAGCTCGTAAAGAAACATTTCGACGACGGTGACATTCACCACAAGAAGCGGTATAGCCAGGATAGTGACGAAAACTGCCCAGAGGTAGAGCATGAATGCTACCAGTTTTGCAAGTCTGTGCTGCAGACTTCCTCTTCGGCCGCCATGACGGGGCCTACGGCCGAATCTCCATCGAATAAAGGATCCGTAGAGGCGTAGTCGAGCCTCTTGTGGTTCGCTACGGCCCAGAAACACGGCCCATATACCTTGAAGTACAACGTAAATTGTGATCCACGATAGGTTATATGTGTATGCAAGTATGAATGACCACTTCGCCTGGCTGTCCTGTTCGGCCCGTCCGTAAAACACCATGTTCAGGTTGTTTTTATTGAAGGCTGCTCGATCTGCGGGCTGACGGAATAGAGCTGAACCCTGATGTGCTGGAGCGATAGGACATGGGTCCTGGCAGTTATTGGCATCCAGGAACTCGGCTGAATAGATGAGCATAGGCCACATGGGGTCCTGGCCCTCGCTGTAGTCCAGCAGGCCATTGCTCGGTACGCATGTGATCTCTTTGGCATAGCTCCAAGTCCATTGTTGGAAGTGGCCAAATCGAGCTTCAGGTGTCTGATCGACAACCGCGGCGAACACGACTATAAAGCTAACCATGACAAGGCAACCCCAAACAATGAGAACGGTCCGTGACACAGCATCGAGATCGTCAGGGCGTTTCTTATATTGTCGCATTTGCAGATGCTTCAGACGCCGCTGGAATTTTTCATCATGGCGTTTCTCAGCCAGATTCAGTTTCGCTATCCTTTGCGCATTCGACTCGGTCAGTCGCTTACTCGTCAGCAAGTCAGTCTCGCGTCTATTCCATTCCTGTAGTCTGGCCACAACTCTCTCAGTCTTTCCTTTTTGTCGACGAGCCTGTTTTGCTTCTCTTCCGGCGTTCCGGATTGTAGAGGACCAGTTGAGCAGGGGAACAAGGACGATGCACGATACACTGAGTATGGCAACCAATGCGATGATGTCAAGTTCGCCCCAGGCGCGGTCTGCCCAGAGCGCGAGACAGGCATGTATCGCCCCCGAGCCAGAATATGTCAGCGATGCAGCAAGAGCTCCGACATACAGCCACGGGTGGTGGCGTAGTAATAAAGATGCAATGGTGGTTGCATAGAATAGGACTCGAGGCAAAGCACAGTAGTTGCCCTATGAAGGTTAGGTCAACATCATGAAGATAGCAGCGGGCATGTATTACGGAAATAGGATAATGACAAAGCATACTTGGAGATTGCTCCCCGCTGAGTTGGATAACTACTGCTGTAGTCTCCCGCGTTGTGTTTTGAGAAACGGGAGCATTAGTCCGTCCTAGTTGGGCAGCGACATCGCCAGCTAGGGTTAGAACTGTTGCACATGCCAACACTACCCAGCCTCTCTGTGTCATGATCACATGAACTGAGGCCCTGAAAGGCGACTTCTAACTTCGCTTGAACAGTGAACTGTCGGAGCAGATGCGAAGAAAAAAATGCGGGCAGAGCGTCTGGGGAAGCAATAAGGGGCTGATCTCTGCCTGAAACCCATGTAACCCAGCGTGATTTTCCTTAAACCCGGCCCGCGCGCTACTAGGCAAGGATATGTATGGAGCGTGATATTGCGTTAGCAGAGAATCCTTGATTCTGTGCAGTAGTACACGCAAGACGAGCTACTCAGTTAGCATCCTGTAAGGCTGGTTAGTGGTTGCAGTTCAGCCGCATACGCAGTCAGCTTACAATTGCAAGGGTAATCTAGGCGCGTAACCTCTCCCTCCTCGCCTAGAGATAAACATGGGTATAAGTCACGAGGCTCCATCTATGTTTGATAGTGATAACAAACCGTGAATCATCAATAGGCAAGACTCCAACCGAAGCTGCGACACGGCGATTCTCGCCATCAGGAATTTGATTCACAGCAAGAAGAATGTGGCGCGTGTCTCTTCCACCTTGACCCTGGGTACAGATCTGCGCCAGAATGGGATCTGGATTTTTGTGACGTCGGACGTACACAACTTCACGTCGGAGCAGCTCGAGGCATCGGCGGCCCAAGGGCGCAGAACTTGCCAGGCGCTTGTCGAGGCTCAGACACAGCTTGGTATCAGCTTCACCACCGCCTGTTGGTGCCCTCAGGGCCATTGCTGTACGTCAGTTGGACGGCACCAACAAAGAAACGTCAAATATAGGTGTAATAGAGTCCATCAATTAGGCGCATTCTATTATAATTGAGGCCGGCAGATTGCTCCTACTTTTGCTCGCACACACCGTTACCCTAGCCACCCTCTAGTACCAGTGCCCTCATACATCCCGCAGCTTCACTTCAAAATGATCCATTCCGAGCCGTTGTGGTCAATTACGGTTTCACTAATTACAAGGACGAAGGCTGCAGCTTCGAGGGACATAACAGGGGTGCATTAAGGCAGGCAAATATGAATAAGACTCCAAAACGTATCACTAGAAAGCTATCAGGTTTCCGTAACTTGCCCGTGTCCTCAGACTATCTTACGAATAATTATTCGCTGGAAAACCATCTCTTAATTGGTATGGAGTTCGTTACAATACATGCCGAGTCTATATTGGCCAAGTTCATGTTCGCTACCTTCCAAAAAGCGCTGCCTTCCTAGGAACTGGACTAACAAAGAGATATTATGTATGTAATAGTGTACATATTACAGAGTTAGGAGTATAGTAAAGGAAGCTATATGTATTTCCTAGGTTCTCAATTCCATCTCGTTTATTCCACAGAGATGGTGCTAAGATAGAAGTATGCTGATGCACTAACTAACATGAACAACTTCAGTACATCTCGAGATGTCAGGCTGACATATTTCTGAGCTTCAGTATCATTGGCATCTCGAACTGAATAACAAATTCAACTAGGACTATCAGCAAACTCTGCGACATTACATCCGACTAGCCTGTTGCCTCTGCGTGAGAGAGAGAGAGGGCGTGTGTGTGAATGCGAATGTGTGTTTAACCATTTGGCATGCTTACGCCTTGTTCTACCTTGCTAGTCTGGTTCGTACATATTCCCTCATTACTCCCTACTAAATGGAAGGTACGGTAGAGCATGGCAGATCTTGATTAAATTTATATCGAGTATATTTGTACAGCAAGTGTTCGACACCTGACCCCTAGGTCTCTATCCATTCTCAATCGAGGCCAGTTGTCTCCGCCTACCTACAGGACTGACTTGGCTGGTATTAGTCCCTATCTTCCTCATTGAAGTGCAATTCAGCTAGCTGCGATGACAGGTTACTTCTAGAACCGATAGTCTCGTTGAATGCACCTTCAATAGCTGTGATGATGCCAATATCTTGCACTCGTCATCTTCCCATTACGCGACTCGTCATCAGACACAACATCCAGGCAATTCCCTCGGTACGCAGTTGCGCTGGTCGTTAGAGATTAATTTGAATGGGGCTACACCCAATGGAAATGACGCCGTTCTATACGAAGTTTTGAGTTAACAAATTTCCCAAATAATGCCAGTTGAGTCCATACAAAACTATTATCTTGGCAACAGACTGGTGGCTGAACACAGTCGTTGTCGCCGGTGCCGGTGATTGACAGTGGGATGCCTGAACCACAGTACACGGTTAGAATGCTGTTTATTATGTATTGTTCAAGATCCGAGACGCACAGCCGATCCCGACTACAACATTCACGTCCCGCACAGCTATGCCGAGCGGGCCCATAAGATTAGAAACCTCTGGATCGTTCGGGCTTCCCATAGAGTTGCAGCACTGCATAGTTCCCGTGTTGCACTGTTGGCCCACAGCAAGTGCAGCCATGAATAGGCTAAGGGGAAAGAGGTGCATCTTCAGTATGGGTTGTAAATGAATTGAGTCGTTAAGGGCGTGAGGTAGAGTAATACCAGGAGCTCCCTTTACTGGACGAAGGGCGGGGGGTCAACCGTTCTTTTAATTATTAGAGACCGGGTACTATTAACCTACAGCTAGGGTGATGTAAGTATACATAAATGAGAAATTGGTAAAGCAAATTTGTACCGTAGGGTTTCACGTAAATTGTGTGTCTTGAATACCGCTTGAGACAGTCGATCCCATCCATTCAAGTGTAGTGACGAGACATGCAGCGTGCGTCTGCATCAGCTGATGTAGTTCCAAGACAGTTTTGATTGTTAGCACCAGTGAGATTTCTCGGTGAGGTGCAAAGCTGCACCGATATTCCGAGGAGCGAGGATATTGTACGTAAAACTAAGACAAGACTTCGACGAATACGTACACAGAGTAGCTATATACACTGATGCAGTTGACCTCTTGCCGATCTCCATTTCCATCCCGCCTAAAGATCCCATTACTCAGCCGTGCAAGCGAGCAGTGTAGTTGCAAGGTGAGTGACTATTTCTAGGACTAGATAGATAGAGAAAATCTACAACAACTTTGCTGTTCGGACTTTGGTGCTCCAAGTCTCTCCCCAGCCTCTAAAGAGTCGGGTCTATTACCGGGTTTATACTGACAAATCTTCCTTTGTTATCCTTAATCGTGGAAACGCATTTTCCCTTTGCGGTTTTGCAATCGAGTTTCAGCGAGACATCGCCCCCAAGCTCAGCTGTAGCTTTCCTAAATTATCGCTCACATTAGACACGGAATGGACATGAAATATGCATTACGCCGGATGGTCTGGTAGAAGCACAGCCACGTACCCTTGCTCATCTGGACAAACTCTCTGAACCATGGTCAAGAGTTTCCTATCATCAGTGTAGATGAACTTGACCACCCCACCAATATCACAAGCAAATCGCGGCGTGAGGCCCTCTGGTGTGGTCGAGATAGAGCTCGAGTTAAACTGGCAGAATGTCGATATCTTATTCACCGGCTCAGTATATGTGAAGTGGAATGAATCGAGTGTCTTTCCCCCATTCTTTGTTGTCGCCTTGAAGTTTTTGACGTGGAAATCCAGGGCTAGACAGATGTCATCGTCGGGCGGAGCCAGGCTTGACGGTGCTGGAATGGCATGAGCTAGCGAAGAAAATATGCTAGAGAAAGCAGTGATAGTAGCCAAAGAAAAGTGCATTTTGGCGGTTGATAAGAGTGAGAATATTTAGAAGATCTGGCTGCTACAGGATAATCTAATTCTTGCCGCCGCTGTGAAGAGGTTGTTAGATGTGAAAGTCAGTCAGGCTGATGACAATGCGCGAGACTGTCCACTTTTATATTCTTTGTAGATGGGTATTTGATCTTCGGTCCAAATGATGAGTAAAGTCCCTTATTAGTTGTTGCTCCAATACGAACAAGCATGTGGTAGTTTTACTTGGCGGTTTGTCGCTCCTCGGAGTGATGTCATTTCAGCCAGACTGGGAATACTATTCAGAAATGCATGTATTTAGGGTCTCGTATCGGCAATTTTCGTCTAAAAATAGGCCGGGGGTTCTAGGAGGCATGGACTACTGCACGCGCAGGAGTCAGCATACGAATACTACCAATGAATACGGGCTTACGAAGGAATCGTAGCTTATTACCACGCTGAACACGATGGGATTACTAACCCCGGCGACTGACTATTCCGACTTAGACGTCAAAGCTCAAGGATTATTGCGCGGTACTCCAAAAGAGCATATGTGCATATATTACGAGATGTATGACCAGTTATATTGGAGAATACACAACGAAATCAATGACATATGAAGGTTCTGATGGCTGGATAAGACTTTACATTATACTCGCCACGATTAATCGAGTTCATACAGAAGGAACCCCAATATATAAAAGAAACAGCAAGCACAGCATATGTCCCTCTTCCTACTGTGGAAAAGAAAAAGATAACGGCACCAAAATTGATTTGCGAAGAATAGCTGGCAGCATTGAGGAAAATTCAATCCAACGACCCAATATATACAAGTGCAATGCTAAATAATGTTCATGAAACGACAGAAACCTCGTCAACTGTAAAGATATACATGGGAAAAGATCAAGACACGATCTTAGGAAGCAGGAACTGCAGCAAGAAATGACCAATAGTGATCATCCGTGTCCTGCGCGTCATTCCACTGTGTAACCTGCGCACCAGGCTCTCTCGACGCCCCATCCACTGCCGCGATCAAACTGCTTCTCTTATTCCGTATCCAGAACCAACCGCCTCCCTTGGCGATGACCCTCCAGAGATGATCATCCGTCCCGTTGTCCCAATACTGCCGCAACCTGGCACCTGGGCTCAACGATCCGTCTTCAACAGCTAACAGTTCGTTGCTTTCAAGATTCTTGATTTTGTACCACCCGTCGTCGCCCAGAATGAACTGCCAAAGAGTATCCCTAGATCCGTCGTCGATCTTTTGTTTTATGTTGGCATTGTCATCATGCGATTTCCCTTCAACGCCCATTACGAGGCCACTGCCCTTGTTCTGGATTTTGAACACTGCTGGCGTCCAGACCTCGAATTCGGAGAGGCCCCATCCTTTTCCATTGCCAGGGTTAGGTGCCACAACTCGCAGCTGAGAGGTCATGAGCCCAGGGAAGGTGATCTTTTCAAGACTGTTGGATGCAGTCGCAGCTTTAAAGGGGCCTGTAGCGGGGGTTGTGATGTTTGAGGAAGCTGTCCTTTTTATGCGACGTCGAGCAGGAACGGTGCTTTTTGATGTGGCTGCTGCTTTAACACGACGTTGAGTAGAGACGCTTGTCCATCTGCTGTCATCAGCACTGCAACCTGGACTCTGTGCGTCTGTGTTTCCACAATATTGTAAATCGTAACTGGACGGAGGTGGAACCCCATCGCTGTCACTGTAGAAATACAGATGCACCTCATTTACATATTGCAGCCTCTGGAAGTCGACACCGACAAAGTCTTGGGGGTTGGGGCTTTGGTATGAAGTCCAGCGACTGATCTGGACATTTGTGCGGAAGATGTGGCCGTCGATAACATTAGAAGGCTGGTCAATTCTGTTGTCTGGGGCGGGGCGTTGGAAAGAATACGAAGCAAATGCTCTGGTTCCTGACGGGAAGGCCTGAGGATTCGCCGCAATATTCACCAAGGAGGAAATGTCTTGAGCAATCGTAGATCCAATATTTACCGTGAGAGACCCAAGGGTAGAGGTACTGCCTGCAAGCTGTCCATTGACATAAACCTTCAGGCCCCTGCCCTGGCCGTAGCGGGAGCCTGTTTTATCCCAAATGACAGTAATGCTCTGGCCATGGTATGCCACATTTTCGAGAGCAAAGTAGTCCCATGACGCAGGTGCGAGAGGGTTTACCACCAATGTGTCATCGGATTGAGCACGTATGCCAATGAGGCCGGATATGACATTATCAACAAAGGTAGAGTGGTTGTAGTCCTCGTCGCTCCCATCTCCACTCTTGTAAATCCATGTAGCCTCATCAGGGTGATGCGCTTGATAATAATGTGGCTGGCCGTTCTCATAGTGGGTAGCCGCATAGCCTTGGAGGAGGGAAACGTAGTCATCGGCTGAGATGTGCGATTGGGATGGGTAGTTGTTGAGGACATTCTCCACTGCTGTGAGTATCTGAGCTGTGGCAAAGGGCCAAGATGGCCCATCCCACCGACAGCAGCCTGTGAGGGCATCCTTCATGTACCACTCATTGGATCGTCTTTCAGTTGTGGTTGGGCCATACTTCGCTGCAAATCCTTGACTGTCTGTCAACTGCTCAAATGCAACAATGTCTGATGCATTAGGCATGTTGAACATCCACGGTATGAAGCCCATGTACTCGCGGGTATCGAATAATGACTGGCTACCGTTTCGATATTTATGCATGTAGAACTGGCGGTTTGTGTCCCAGAGGTGCTCCTTCATGGCAGACTTCAAAGCGCTGGCCTTGTTTTCGAATGTGGTGGCCGTATTTGTATCCCCATTGAGCAGAGCAATCGCAGCAATAGCTTTGGCGTCTCCGTATTGGTAAGAATTGATCGTTGGTCTATATCCAGCACCTCCATGGTATGGATCCTCACCAGACGCATAGGATGAGGCCGTCAACTCACTGGCATCCCACACTGGAACTTGCCAATAGAGTCCCAGTTCATCGTTAAACTGATTGTCCCATCCATGGTACTGTCTGATCAAGTTGTCCAGCTGCCCAACAACAAAGTCTCTGTCTCCAGTCACAAGATAGTGCTGCCAGACAGAGCTGGCGGCCCAGAAGCTATACTCGTGTGCCCAGTCGGCGGTGTTCTGGTTTACAGAGTCGTCCACCTGGGGCTTGCTGAATGTTCCAGGGCCAGAGAGCCAAAAGTTGATAATATCGTTGGTATACCTCTGATCACGAAGCCATTTGCCTTCATTGATGTGATGCCCAGCAGCGGCAACAATGCCTCCGTAGGGTGAGCCGTAAAAGCTAGGGGTCAGAAATTCTGTCGCCAGATACCCATACTGAGGGCCCGAGTAGGTGAGATGTCCCTTATATCCTTGCCATCGGAAGTAGTAAATCTCTTGGATTTCGTTGTCAGGTACTTCGAGGAAGGGAATATTTGCTTCGTACCAATCCGGAGCTTCCAAGTTGTTGAGAAGCTTACTATGATCTAGGAATGATGTGAAGCTGGAGCAGGCAGCCAAAGGCACAAGCGCAAGAATTTTCGCATACATGCGAAGTGAGCTGAATGTTTTCATCATCTCCAGACAATGCACTACACACTATAACGAGTGGCGACTGTTAGTTGTGGCAGCCTCAAGAGATTGACCTGAAGTGCTAATGTCCAAGTCACCCTCAGATGACCAGTCCATTTTATTAAGAAATGAGAATGCTGGCCGGCCGGCGGGTTATTCATCTTGAAACAAATAGCACACACGGCTAGTTTCCAGACCCCGATTCAAGCTATTCAGATGACCCCCCCTCAAGATGGAAGTTGTAGAGTAGTATGCCGAGATGCAATTGGCTTCGATATCGATGCCATCATTCGGACCGACGTTACAAGATCGTGTCTATGAACATGGCAGGCAGTGAAATGTGGAGTTAGGCAGCGGCGAATATGGGGTTGAAGCGACGCTTTCCACTCTTCTCCCTGCTGTGATATAGCACTTCTGCACGGGATCAATATACGTGAGTAAGCCAGACTAGACATTTAAAAGGGGCATTTAGGAAGGTTCGCACGTGGGCTTCGCTACTCGAGATGACTCTTTCTTGTCAATGGCTGGTAAAGGGGTCATCGGCAGGATCTACTTGTAGGGCCGGTAGACATGAGTAAGCTATTTTGCAGATTTATTATGAGACTATTGGAGCACGAATCCTTGCATCATCAATAACCCTCTTCGGGCACTGGGGAACTTGATATCCCTCGATTAACACATGTCCTCGGAGGGCCTACAGACAGGCAGTCATGGTAACTGCAAACCAATTCTTGTTCCACAGTGCATCCCCGCCTCAAAGCATTGACTTGCGCAGGTACCAGTGTCAAATAGCTTAAATCCGTCGCCTTTTGACAGGGTCACAGCAGAATTAGAAACGGGAACGCTCCCCCTAAAGAGGAAACTGGATCGATCCTTCGGGCGCTTGCTCCAATACAACCCCTTAGCCAAGACACTAAGACCATCCGGAAGAGATCGGTACAGCCTGCAAAAAGGGGCCGGAGTCACAAGACACACCATTTAAGACCAAGAGTAAGATTTGGCCGAGCCCCCCGCATGAACTTCTCCAGAGAGGCGCATACCTTTGGGTGGTAATGATCCTCCCGCGATCACAAAGCTGGATAAGTAGCCGAATGCTTTTAAGAAAGGGTGGCAGTCATTTCATCACATGTATGCATGAAAAGGTTGAGATGTAATAATATGAAATGAAGGTGCTCAATTGGGATGCTATATGGACACGTCTGAACAAGTAATAGCTCCAACCCTCCTCAGTCTTGGTAACAGCAGGGATCACACAATCGTCGTCCCAGCAGCCTTAATAATAAACCACGCATTTTTCCCATCTTTTAGGAGTCTGTCGCAAAGTATGCACCAAGTCTGCCAAGTTTTGTGTCAGCGCTGTTCGTACCATACACCACAATTGCTCGTAAAGAATGGGGATCTTACGCAATAATCACATAGCAAGTGCACATCAGAGCTCCCTTCAGCCCGCTGGTCCTCAGACTGTGACTCGTCTCGTTTAGAATCAAGAGGTTGACCAATAACACAGATCCGAAAAGTGTAGCCATTTCAAAGAAATTAAAGGTCAATGCTAGTTGTCTGCCCATGATCCAGCCAGCGATGACAGTCAGAGGAGTGACGCAGAGGGCAATTTGAATCGCCGATCCAACGGAAACGGCGATGGCGAGGTCAAGCTTATCTCTGACTGCGACTGTGACGACAGTGACATACTCAGCAATGTTGCCAACGATGGGGAGAATGATCAGACCGATGATGGATTCAGATAGATGGCTCTCATGGGTGACGTCGTCAATCGCGCCGACTAGAAATTCGGCACAGACAGACATAACCATCGATGTCGCCATCAGAATGGCTGCACAGGCAATCATTTCGCGTCGTCCATGGTTCGTAGCAGGCCGGTCCGGGAAAAACTGGTCTTGTTCTAGGCGACTGTCTCGCAGCAGTTGCAGGGTCGTCAGTCCGGACCGAGGAAAGGTTCTCGGCTCTCCGTTGACTGACGAGTCCCGACTCAGAAAGCTCCTGTTGGAATTTAGAGAGATGGACCGTGTATGGCGAACTGCACGCATTCGCTGTGGCTGGTATGACGAGGTCCAGGGTTTGGATCCGACAGACTGCCCTGGCTGACGGCCTCGATGCTCATCCGGCTCATCATCATCCGCATCAGATCCAGCATTACTCAAGACATCTAATTCGATACGAGGGACTGGCTGATCTGATATTGGGTGAGTGTGGTTAGAGTGACTTGCAAGCTGCGTATCCTCGTCTGCGAAACGAATAGTCCTGGGAGGCAGAGCCTGCGGCCTTTGCAGTTCTGGCGTCGCCAATCCCATCAGGGGAGGTTGGTTTCTTTCGAGATCCAATGTATCATCTACTGCCATGTCGTCGCGCGTTGGAGAGCGAGACCTCAACTCATGGACGAAATAGACGACATATATCAGCAGCGTCAGTAGCGAGGATATTCTGCTCATCTTGAGAATTGCGTCGGCAGTTCCAGCCTTGTTATCGTAGGTGTAGTCAAATGCAGCCTTAGAAATTGTTAAACTACCGTCTCGTATCAAATCCGATTGCTGCGTCGCATGACAACTTACTGGTACCATGAAGGTAAAAACAGAGACAAAGAGGAGGCAAGCTAGTAGCTGAGCCTCAGCTGTGTTGTACGTTGGCTCAAAATTGATCGCGCTCCCTGCCAGTAGTGCCGTACCAAGGATTAGCAGCAGATTGACCAGAATAGAACCCAGGATAGAAGCCTGTACGATGCGAATCTGGTTGTTTGCCAATGCGACGCTTCCGCTGTGTGAGCTAATGCGGATCTGTTTTGGGAATACCCGAACACTCACATGCTATCATTACAAGAGGTTAGTGAAGTGCGCGACTGATGCATCGGACATATCATCTTACAATAGTATCAGCTCAACGAGATTTCCAAGGCTTATATTGAGCAGTGCACCAACGGTGTCGCCAGCCTGAGCAGCGATTCTTTCCGTCGCGTCCGTCAACACGGCAGATAAAGGAATGATGGCCATGGCATTGGAAGCAAATATTATCATAGGTTTCATCTGAAACAAATGGCTGCTAATACCAATGGGGACGAAGAGTAGAAGGACATTCATCCATGATGAAAACAACACGTCTTGGAAAATCCCAGAAACGCCCCGTCTTCCCATCGACTCTCCGGAGTCCCAGTCTTCAGACAGCGAAAACAGAGACTGGGAATCAGGATCCCGCGGCAACGTGTTCCGCTGGAATTTGGAGGTGACTGAGGACCATAGTTGACGAGCTCGTTGCATAGGCACTAAGGATGATGGTCAGACTGCATTGTGTGGGGGACAGTAGCAGCCATTGCCTACGGCCATCGGGAACGATTCTATCACTCACGTTGGAGAACCGAGTTCACTTGGTGGGAAATGCTCTGCTTGTATTCTGGCAAGTGTGCACCCTCCGATCCACCCTCGTCAGACACACTGAGCACATCTCCTAAGTCATCATCATCATCACTGCCGGGGCTGTCTGCGGAATCATTGCTCGGGGCATAGTTTCTGGAACTCTCTGAATGAGTAGCCTCCATGTATGAGATGCTTTTACGGGGCACGAGGCAGCGGCTCAGTAGTCGACAATGAAACCCAATGGAGAAGAGGTGAAAGAGAGGGCGGAGAAAGAGAAAGGATGCACACAAACTCCCCGACCAGACGAGGAAATAGCAACGGCGCAATTTGCTGCCCAGTCCATCTTTGTCAGACAGCCCTAGAACCCATGTTGCCGTTCATCACGAGGGCCAACAGGCGGAGATCGGCTTCGGTTCTAACTATAAGCAGGGAGCCGCCAACACGGTCGTCTTTGCTGAGGGATTTTCGCGTTGGAAGTCGAAAGCGAGTGGCGGTTGGGCGGCTAAAATAGCATCGTTATGCCAGTACTTGGTGTTTTGATGGCCAGAGACATGGCCACGGCAGCTAAAACAATCGGCGCCGCCATGTACACGCCATGTACAGCCTTAGAGCCTCACTCTTGATCTACGCCAAATGGAGATGGAACCACACCGTGCTCATTTCCCTCGTGCGTCATGGGCTGCCTCTTTGACCAACTCCACTGTTGTGGTCTCCACTGTGTTGATCGGGCATGGCTCGCGCGTTAGACTCTTGACTGGGTCCTTCGCGTGGAAGATTATGGCACTATTGGGGACTTGCTATCGAGATGTCTAATCATTCAACCTTGAGTAAACGCAGCCTGGAGCCGGTACAAAATGATGGCTAGAGTAAACGTACTTTACATATTGCAGGTTTTGACTACCTACTGTGAGAATGCTGGAGTGTGATTGCTCAGAGATGTAGTAGAATCACTCACTACGATTATAGAGAATGGACTGGAGTAGTCAGATAAATCTTAGCTCAGAATGCCACTTATGAAACCAATCCGGTGGCATGGAAAAAGGCAGGACTGGACTAAACTGGGTTAGATTGTTGTGCAAGCAGTCCATATTAACTCAACCGATTAGATATAGAAATTCGGGATATTTCCCATAGAGGAGTTCTCTCACCATGTGCTCTTCTATTGTCATCTGCTGTGTCTTCCATTCCCTGCGAGTAGTGCCGCCTTCTGCAGGTATTTTGGGGATCAGCAGGCTTGGCTGCGGCTCGTTCATATCGCAAGAGCACGACAGGTCAACAGAGAGAGGTGAATCTGCAGACATTGGCGGGTCGCTCTCAAATTTAGCCCTAGAGGAGCTTTCAGATACAGTGACGGCTCAGAAATAAAGCACTTTAATTAAGCTAGCGATTGTCTACCATGTAGGCTGTGTTTGTGTAGACAGCAACGGCATCATGTGAGACCCATTGGCGGAAACCACCTCGGCTACTTTAAAGCACCTCGTCCCGAGTATCGTCATAGCAATAAACACCAACAGCCTGGTTCTCGATTTCTAGCTCCGAGAAGTTGCAATTGCCGGGTTCCTCCATTCCAATTAACAGTGGTTGCGTACAAGATTCATCACTACACCGTAACGTGAGTATGGCCTCCTACCAAGAGACTAGAATATAATGGCAGCTCACCTGTAAAAGTCGCACACTACATTTTCAGGAACCACGGCCCCACGAACCTTTCCCCTCCTAAATTTGAGTGGATCAGTCACCTTCTCCGTAGACTATGCGGGTAGATTTGCATACAGATCTTTGTGCAAAAGGGTGCAGCTGCTGTTTGGTTCGATGGCTTGCTCTTTGCCTCCGCATGACTCTCCAGAATACACAGTAGCCTAGTTAGAAGCGAGTTAGATCTCCAGTACGCATGAAACTGGAACGTGGCTAGCTACCTTCTCCAAGACCAGTGAGTGGGCTGCATATGAAAAGACGGCGATAATCAGGAACTTGTAGGACACCATCATGAATTGCGTAGAGCTGGGAGCAGTGGAGATGCGGCAATGGGGAAACTAGAACAGGCAAATGAGGCAGTTGGAACGATTGACCAATAATGGTTCGGCTGGAGACCTTTCCGTTCTTATAGAAGGCCAGCAGCCATGCCCGACGAGAAAAGCGGTCTGTTAGCACGCCTCATGTTCCACTACTCGCAGTCCTAAACACGAGCTTTTCGTAGACTGCGTCAAGGTTTGAGACAGCCAGCTCACCGAGCCGTGCCGGCGTGAGACCTTGACTCAGACTACGCAAGGGAGCAAGCATGTCGCGGGATCTGCTGTTGCATCCGAGACTGACTGCTGTGGGGGATTTCAGCCGTGATCAGAAGCGCCACGCATACACACTACTCTTGGACACAGCCCGCTTAAATTTGCACCGCATCGCTCAGCAGGTTGAGTGAGGCATGAAGAGAGTTGAGGTGGAGGGAATGTAGTGTAAGACAAGAGTGGGTGCCACTACCCACAACTTGCCTTTTCACGCCACCCAAGAGTTCAGTGTTTCTCTCTTGATAGGACTCTCATTGGCGCACATAACCCTCCGCCGTGTTATTTGTGCCATTATGTCTGCATCTTTTCTTTTCTTTTTTTTTCTTTTTTTTTTTTCTTTGTGGTAGCCATGGCACTCTATACAACCCGTACCGCATATTTCGACGTCTTCCGTCAGGAGCTTCTACAAACAACACGACTGTAACCATACCTCTAGCACTTGAACAAATTACTACATGTTCTCTTTTCATATTCTTATTAGGACCTAGTATGATTTCATTACACTAGACTTCCCTTTGGGGACTTACGATAAACTCTTCTAAACATCTGTATGTACTATTTATCATTACTTTAGATACTAATAAGTTGGGGATCTCGCGCCTAGGGTAGGCCCCATCTTGTGCGTTCTGAGCGAAACCTGGTTGGCAGTAGCGGAGGACTGCCTTGTAGGCGGGCCAGAGGAAGAGCAGTGAGCTAGACGTAGGGAAGACATGGGAATATCATCCATCCATGTAGACGACGTAGCGATCTGTCTGAATGAATTGCGGAGGGTAGTCTGGCGCTGTGATGTTCTTAGGGTCACCTCACCGATCCAACGTCCAATTCCGCATGAGCGAGTAGGACGGCAGCAACTCGTCCGTCTTGACCGAACTACGTTTGACTCCAAGGTCTGCTTGATCAAGCTGACTGGGGAGCGCATGAATGGAGCCTTGCCATTCATAAACTCCTCTCCGGTAGCTGCAATCGCGCTGTGCATGTCTTGTTAGGCTACGAGAGTCGCAATCCTACCGTTATTAGGTCCGACCATCCTTAGGGTCAATACTAGCATCAGAAAGACGTGACAGCTTTTCGGCGTCTTCTCACTCAACGTGCGAAGTGCAGGGCCAGCGCAAGGGCGCTGTGGTTGTGGAAATCGAATTGTTTGTCCGGGCGGTGACTTACAGTTCAGGATTTCCTGTCTGCTGACTATATGGGTAAGATGGAATATTCACAGCCTGTTACTCAAGTCGTCGTCCTTTGCTGGCGTTCACTTGACGCATTTGGAGGCGACATCGCATATCACATGTGTACGTTGCCGTTGTCTGCCACCCTTGCCTTATTCGACCTCCCGGTGGTGAATGCCTAGCCTCTTGTCGCTGCCCATATATTGATTGATCTAAAAAAGACGACGAGATTCATATTTGGGCGCCAGTGGAATGTAGCCATCGGAAAACGGCGTAGTTGCCGGAACGAAGTTTGACGCATTTCTACCTTCACCGGAGGCGGCTGCATCTCCGCGACACGCTCCGAATACATGGGAGGTGGCCCACGGACTTGTGCTTCGTCGTTTTCGCGGTGCCGCAAAACTATGGGCTCACGCTGGCCCCCATGTATCAGTCGTCTACTGTTGAGTGTTGAGTGGACTTCCCTGGTCAATTTGGTCAAGGAGTCATAGAGCATCTTCATTGTATCAATTTAGCTCCAATAATCCCATTCTATAATGAGTACCGAGTATGCTTCACTAATTCGCTTCCAACACATCTTTAACGGCCTGTGATCTTGTCTTCTGTGTCGTCCTCGCCGTGCCTGCGGCAAAGCTGCGTATATACCACGGCGCGGTAATTGTAATCGTATCCTTCAGCAATGTCTGCACGCCGCCCCCCTCCTGCTTCACCTCCTCGATGGCATATTCGATATGAACGAATATACCTGCCGAAGAATTGATGTCATGCACGACCAACTTGCCCGGTTCCGTGAGCGTGGCTTTGATGGGTAGGATGACCTTTCGGGTGTAGAGCCCGCCCAGCAACGTTATCGCCTCGACGGCTGTCCACTCGCGCTTCTCGGGGGCGTCGTCCGTGGCCGGGGTGACAGTAGCAGGCCCGTTTTCCACGCATTTGGGGTTCAAGATGACGTAGTTTTTCGAGTCGATGAGGAATTCCCACACCTTGGCCACGGGAGCGGAGATTGTGATTTCGTGGGGCAGACGCAGAGACATGATTTCCGTCAGTCAATCGAGTTTCACCCGCGACTAGCTTGCCTAACGCAAACGGCTTCAGCCTTTTTGGCGGGTATCGCGTCGCTAATGCGCTTGATTCATATGCAGTGAAGTCCCGTTTTGTTAGCAGATGTGGGCATTTAATGGGGAGTGGATGGTGATGTTTGATGCTAGCGCCAGGAACTGAAATGGACCATGCCGTGGCTGTTATATAGCTCGAGCCATGGCCAGCTAGTGGGGTTGCGTCTCCTGTCAGCTTAGATCATGTATTCCAGCCAATCAAGTTTGATGCTCTGATATTGTTCATCACGGCCCGTCAGATTCTGCTGGCTTCAGCGCAGCTATTGGGTCGCATTGTCTGGGGTTCTCGAAGAGCCATGCTACATGTACCAGCTCATAGCAGCACTGGCAACCTCCCCATGTATGAGACGTCTATATTAGCATCAAGTCCTAATATCACCTTTGTGGACGAGATCACTCGACCAAGTCTGCTGTCTAAACTCTATAGCTGCTGCTTAGTTCCAGGATCCTATTGCACCCTCGGTTCCCAGCGCCATGGTGGGCTAAAACTCTGAACTCTATGCATAAAGGTGGCTGATTGCCAGTAAGCGCGGCCTATTTGGATGCCATCTGGGATCCACTCCTCAAGGATTGCATGACCTTTGAATCGCGATAGCCATCAGAGCCTAATTCCTCCCTCATGTAATGCACTGGCTAGAATGTCCCTGTTTCGAGTCTTTTCGGCATCTTCACCCGAAGGAATGTTCGGTTGCTTTGCTCGCGTTTCCCTCCTCACCTTGCGAGTTAAACTAGACCCCCATTCGAGCGCAAGAACCCAGAAATGGATTTCAACATGCTTTGCAGAAGGTGGGAAGTGGGCTTTAAATAGACTTGTAGTCTTATGCGAAAACTACCAGGCATTTTAATACTACCTCAGCCAGGGCGAGTCTGCGTTTAGCTCTGGAAATACCACAGTAGCCATCACCATAGTATGTCGCTATATCCGTATGGTTAGTTGACCATAGTCTTGAGTTTCACGATGGTTCACTCATTTGATAGCGTGCCGTCATCACTCAGAAACATACTGCTACCGCTTCTCGTGTTTCGAAGACTAGGCGTGCCTTGTCCAGCGCCGGCCCATCACTTGTTTTGAGAGGTTTCGATTGCAAGCTGAGGCATGGAAATATCTTCAAGGGCCTCCTCTTGGGCCAATAAGCCCTTACGGAGTTGGCTAGTCTAGGCTAAGATTTATGCTTTGCTGCGTTTCGGGGTCCCAAGTATTGCAGGGTGGCCAGGGTTGATATTTGACCTTGACCACGTCTCACTGCGTTCAAATTTTGCTACGAGCGTAGATTGTCTGGAGGTTACAGTACGCCTGGAGGCCCTCGACCCCGTACTCAGTGCCCAAGCCGCTTCGCTTGTGCCCGCCAAACGTGGCATCTGGCTGAAGCTCCAAGTGGCTGTTGATCCAGACATTGCCCGCCTGGAGCTGTCGAGCGATCCGGTCTGCCTGCGCCGCATCATTGGACCAGACAGATGCGCCGAGGCCGTTGTCAGTGGCGTTTGCACGTCGGATTACCTCTTCCTCGGTGCTCCATTGTTGAACTGGGAAAACGGGGCCTGCGGAGGGGGAGAAGAGTCAGAATGGCATCAAAACGTCTCGAAAGTGGCTCTTACCAAATGGCTCCTCCGTAACGATTCTGGAGTCGTCGGGTGGGTTATCCACGATAATGGGGTTGACAAAATAGCCCTGTTCGTTGGAAAAGGCTTCCTCAACGTCACCTAGTGATAACGAGAGATTTCCCGACTTGATTGAGTTGATCATGCTGCGCAGCTTTTCATACTGCATTGCGTTTTGTACTGGTCCTAGCATTGATGATTTGTTCATCCCGTTGCCGACAGTCAGAGCTTTGACAGATTTGGTCATAGCCTTGACAAATTCCTTGTATATGGATTCATGCACATATATTCGTTTAATAGCAATGCAGACCTGTCCTACGTCAGTGTATGAAACTACAGCTCAACTAGACGACATAGACATCCATGTACGTACCTGACCGCTGTTAGCCAGCGCCATAAGGCCAATCTGTTTATACAAATTAGTATTCCATCGGTGTGTTGGCTGAAGATATTCTCTGAGCGTGATATAAGCCATACCTTGGGAGCGACTTTGGCAATGTCAACGTCTGAGCAGATGATCGCTGGATCGTTGCCTCCCCTGGACGATATATATCAGCTCTGCAGCCTGCTACTCAATCACGCACCGGGGACAGGCTTACAGCTCAAGCGTCACTCGCTTTAAAGTCTTGGCACAACTCTGCATGACTCTAATACCCGTGGCGGTAGATCCCGTAAAGGAGACTTTACCTACGCCTGGGTGCTCGGTGAGCCATGGGCCAAGTTTGTCGTCGCCGCTGAGTGCCTGGACAACCCCGGGAGGGAAGATTTGCTGTGCTAGCTCCACGATCTTGAGTCCAGTGTATGGGGTAAAGGGTCTGGCTTTCTGTTAGTTGTCTTGCTGCTTTTTGAAAGTGGTGAATCTTACGAAGGCTTGATGATGACGGTGTTTCCTGTAAGCAGAGCTGGGGCGAGCTTAGTGGTAGCTGAATTGCAATTAGTTTGAATTGAGAGGCCACAATATCATCTGTATCTTACTCATAGACACGGGAACTGGGAAGAGTTAGCAACGTTGGCAAGCACGAGCACCAGAGATAATACATACAGTTCCACGGCAGTATCCCCACGCAGACACCTGCCTACTGTTAGACTCTGGAGGCAGATATTTCTCTTTCAGCCTGACTGACCAATTGGTACGGCTCGCGTTACCACGCGGCGGTGCTCCGTGTTTTCTATGACCCTTTCAGGCAGCTCCAACGCCGCAAGCCCCTTCATCATGAAAGCGGATCTGGACACCTCACGGCTAGCAAAGGCAAGCTGGAGCAACTGGTCAGCTAGATACTATACATGGCCAGCGCTAGAAAGCTTACAGGCTTGCCCTGCTCCAGGGTCAGCATGTGCGCAAAGCCCTCGACCTGTGCCTCAATGGCATCGGCGAAGCGTATCACAAGCGCCTTGCGCTCGGCCCACGACTTGGCCGCCCACGCTGGGAATGCGCGTTTCGCTGCCGCAACGGCATCGTTGACGTCCTGCAACGTACTGACTGGGACGGCGGCCAATTCCTCTCGGGTTGCGGGGTTGATGCCGTGGCGGGTGCCAGCCGTGGAGACCAGCTTGCCGTCGATGACGTTGGAGAAGCTATCAAAGGTGATGGTGGACATTTTGTTGTTGTGAAATGGCGCGCAAACTTTTCTGATGGCTGGCTTTGCTTTCCTAGAATGTTGGCAACTTGCCGAGCGGACGCCGATGCGGGAGTGGTATAATAGCCTCGGCCCAATCTGAGGTTGCAGTCTGAACAACTCCACATTATTTAATATTAGCCGGACAATCTGCAGAGTAATTTCTGTTAGTAGGCAACTAGAATAGTAGCTAATAGTAACGTAGCCTTGATTTTATGCCAAGTCCTACCTTTTTAGTTGTAGTAATGATTAGGTAAATTTATGGCCAAACAATACTAGTAGGCGCCCAATTCTTACACACTAGGCGACTAGGTATAATGTGGTTAATTGAGGTATATCATCACCGGCTCGTTGGCTCCTTTGTTGCCTCGTGCGTCCTTACCTTAAAATTGGCGTGTTAGTTTAAGGCTATTCCTGCTTTTGAGTCAACCTCGGCCCAACGTACGCTGATTATATTTGTAGATGATGGAGATGGAAGGTGAGTGGTGCCTTGAATACTATTCTCGTCGCAATATTGACCTTAACAGTAAATGTATGTATCAGTAGCAATTATGAAGAAAAAACTTTGTGCGCGCTCTCTCTCTTCTGTCATCCTTGCTAAGGCGCTTTTAATAATCCGTCGCTCCCATATTCCGATACCATGCTGCTCAGGCCCCTCGACATCGCCTACGACAAAGACTTTTACGAGGTCATCGCTGCGGAATGAACCTCATATGAGAAACCTCCCAAGACTTTCCTTCGCCTATTCGCCCCCATCATTGGCGAGAGTCCCAATGCGCACGAGGATGCGGCCGAGGAATGCGCCGCGCTCCAGCCAGACTGGCACACGGCCAAACCTAGCGACTATTGGCAGAAGGTGTCGATGGCGACGCTGATATTGTCCGCGGAGCCCTACGGAAGACTTTAACCACGGACCAGACTGCCGGACCGCCGCACGGCAAGGTGTTCTGATATTCCGAGGCGGCGAGCAACGGTACAACAGCGCTGCTCTGGCGCGGTTTGATAGTCCCAGGGAGGGAAAGTGTGAAGCCACAAGTCTGTATTGAGGCCCATCATGCGTTCGTTTCTCGGCACGAGTTTATTGTCAAATTGGAACTGCGGCTTACTTTTGTCTACTAGATCTCAATATCATCGCGTACTAGCGACATGTGGTCGCGGATCTCATCAAGGAGTGGGGCAAGAAGACGGCTGACGAGATTTGCATCGAGATGTGGCTCGGTGATGGGCAAAAGATGAGTCAGATGCAATATTAGAGGGTCCAGTGGGGTAGTATATTCTCCCAAGTCAAAGGAATCATGGCACATGCAGCTTGAGATCCTTTGGGTTTTTTCGTCTTTGTTTTCTATTTTGCCGTGGAAACTTTCATGTCCTGACCAACCCTCACAACCGCTGAGTCTTTTGAAACTATGGAAGAAATGATGACAGCGATTGAAGATGTAGCGGCAACTTTGGAAAGGCTAAACAACAGGGAGAAGTAGGTATTTAGACCTGGCACAGGAGACATGGAGCCTCGACAGGGTCCAAGATAGATCGCAATCTAGCAGGGGACGCAATCTATACGAGGGAAGCAGACAAATGTACATGGTGGTTACGAAGTAGATACGAATAGTTTGGCAAATGCTGGCCGGATGTTTCACTTTCGGCCAAGTTTTAACCGACGGTCCATCGATTCGGTTGTCAGCCAAACCTTGGCTTAGGATAAAAATAGCAGCCACATCAGACTAGGAATTCAAATCAGTCGAAGTAAGGACAACTATCCTTCACCACCGGAGAAATATCTAAAAATATACAGAAATGGCAAGTGAGATGCCTATTTCCCCCCTCTAGACCCCAAAGATCCCGCTTGAGGGCGCTCTTCACAGACGTGGACGCCGTTGGTACATCGTCTAACCTCGTTCATGTGGGACGTCCTTGATTTTGCGGCGGATAAATTACACTCTATCCATGAATAGTTATATCAAGGATATCAAGGCAGACGTTCAAGAAGGTTGCAGAACTGTCTAGGTATGTAATGATCTCTGTGCCGTGTGGGAGCGTTTTTTAGGCACATGCTCTCCTCCTCGGTGGCTACCATGTACGCAAGGGTATTATTTTATTATCTTAGCTACGAACTCACAGTCTATTCTATTATTTTCCCTCTCGGTAACTTCTTTAAAGATGGTATGGCTAAGGTTAAACTAGAGACAAGAAAACCAGAATGATGGGATTGGAAATCTTACTCTTTCGCCCTTCCGTTAAATAACCCCGCGGCACTCTCTATCTTCCCAATAACCATTTTAATATCTAGTTCGTCAATATTACGATCTATTTATTGACGTGGCACCGCGATCAAAATTCTAGCTAGCATTGTAAAACTACATAGTGATTGCTTGCTTGCTACGTGAGTGGACTAGCCACATCCCTTTACAAGCAAATCCAACTATGGCAAGATAAAATGGGGCATATTTTTTTAATAACATCTCCATGAATAGGAAATGCCCCTATAGCGTTGTGATATATATGATGCTAGATTACCTGAATTCTCTCAGGACACAAGACATACTCGGTCCAGGCAGCAATGGGCTGCGGTTTCTTTCATTTCTTCACCCCATCCGACTTCCTCACCCCAGCTTCGTCACAGTCGCCAACATACCAAGGGAAGTCACAAACCTCCATCTCTAGATCCCAGAACAAGTTTGGCGGGCATTGCTTCTGGACCCCACTTCCGTCTTGGCATTCATAAAAGATTCGGCAGTTGGTATCATCCCCTAGATAGACAGGGAAGGTGAAAATGTCGGATTTTGGTGGACACACACCAATAATTGCTCGTTTAGCTGGAACTATCCGACCATCAATATGATTTACTACCGCCGGAGTAATGACTATTCTCACCTAATGCAGATGTCCCAACAACCATCCACGCGATAGTAACCGCTTCCATAAAGAGCATTGTAGCGGTAGGGAGTTAGAGATTCGTAGATTCGTAGTTTTACAAAAGGCCAGATTCCTTGTGGCTGCAGGATTGATGTGGGAAGAGATGATGAGATGGCTGGGACGGGAGCGCTTCTCTGCTCTTATAGGCGGCAGGGAGAGCTCACAGAAGATTGATAGGTAGAATAATGTCTGGATATGAAAGATTGAAGCTACCCACTATGAATTGCCATAGTGGCCACCGGCTGACACAATCTATAGTAACCCTCGTAGCGAGCTAGGTTATACGTAAAATTGCGTTCCACTTTCCGCCCCTTTACCCGTTTGGAAATGTAATCATGGCCACATTCCATACTCGTGGAATATTGCCCGAGGGAGTGAACATGCGCATTTAGAAACAACGGGGCTGAAAAACTGGATCCTGGCATCATCCAACAACGCTCATCCCGCATCTATTCACACGAGACATTATGTCTCATCACAAACACAACCAATTACTTCTCAGCATTAAAGACAACGTAGCCGCCGCTATTAAAATAGGAAGCGGCCGGCTCTAGCAAGCTATACGGGATCAGCCTGCTGGACCTAGTGTCAAGGGTAAAGCCACATCGTCTATCACTCCAGACGTGCGGTTTCATGGAGCTTCAGCGCAGTTCAAACTCACAATCAATCAGATCTGCTAATTATGGTTATTGCTGTGGGAGCCACAGGGAATTGAGGCTTTTCAGCGGCTTCTGCAGAGATGTACTGCAGCGCTTCTCGTCTGCCATGACATCAGGCGGAGTTGGCGGCGTTTGCGGCATCTCTGAAGTCCCCGATCGCCCCTGTTTACTTGTTTATCCTTATGCACCCGTGCCTTAGTTTGCTACCTGAGTATCTCACCAAAGAGTCGTTATGTCTCATGTCACAGTTCACTTCTTTACAGCTTCTGTTCTCATCAGTCAGCACTTAGATAAGTCTGATGTTGAAGACTCTATGACTGCCGTAGCAAAGGTTCTTGTCTGTCTTCGTTATTGATCGCCTAACAACCGGGCACCTTCTTAGGCAAGCCGCATACATGGAGAACCTGACCCCGTGCTCAATTTTCTGGGCACCGCATCTTAGAGGGGGGGTTCCACCTGAACATGGGTAGAAGACGTAGTCTTTGAAATCAGGCATAGTGTAAACCTTAGTAAGGCTGTCGATTGGGGGACATTTGCTATCTATCACTGGGGCCTGTGGAACGATATAGCCACAATATATTCTGCTCAAGGCAAAACGATAGGATAGGTACACCTACTTGATGCAGATACTCCATTAAGGGCTGACAAAATGACCAAGGCTTTGAGAATAGAATCAGAAACCATGGCGTTAGATACTTAATGGGTGTACAATTATGTAATTGATATACAAGTTCTTGCAATGCAAGGTTATAGTGAATACTATAGCATCGATTTGGGATGGGTTGAAACAACCTGGTACAGCGGAATCGTCGTTAACATATAGATATAAGCGAGGCTGCCAACTTGATGTGTATTTGTGTCTCATGATATGCAAGACACGGTAAATCTCAAGATGCAAGGAGTGTTGTCTTAACTCGGCAAGGGTGGAAGTGCTGCTCAACGGCTTTGGGCAATCTTATTGGAGTCTTTGGTGGTAAGCAGCTACGGACAAGCTCATAAGGTCATTAACTTGTGTATGGAATGAAATGTGATGTGTATTAATCTCTCGCTACGAGAAGTACGAGACTTGGGTTTCTACAGCTGAGCAGCGTCGACTCCCTCGCAGTCTCCACCTGACCCATCCAAGAAAAGTAATATGGTCATTGGGATTAAAATGATTCAGGAGAAAGTAAAGACTAGATCCATTCAATCCTGAGGCTTTAGGAAGGCTAGCCGATGTTGAGAGCGAGCGCCCACAGCGCAACAACAGTAGACGGCGGCAACTGCTACCACAGCATTAGATGCAGCCGGGAAGCATAAACGAGGCTCCTCATGAAAGTACTATAGGACCCACTCATAGACTGTCCTGATAAGAACTAGTATTTCGAAAAATGAGTCTGCACTGCCATTTAACGCTTGGGTAGCAAGCTGCCTCCTCCGTCCAGTGAGATCGCTGCGGATTGGCGGGTTGGGGCAGCGCACGGCACAAGCCAACTTTCCTTGGGGGAAAGCAAACAAAGAGTAAATAGTATTGATAAGACAGCTAGGGAGTCCCGGAGGACTCATTCTCAATTGGTGAGCTAATCTCTTACTTCATGTCTCAAATGTACCATATGTGCGATCATGCTAGCCGGGGTCTGCGGAGACGTGGTGCATTTGTCGGCTATGTAGGACTCTCTAAGCCTCTTCGCCCGCCTCGCTGCTAAGTAGCGCTATCGAATACGTTGATAATGATTGGTCTCTAGTTCCTGATACATCATCTTGAGAAGATATGCGTCATATCGAATCAACCTCGGTTCGGGGACGCTTATGCTTGACGATGTTACCTTGTGCTTCAACACGGTCGACTTGGGCTGATGTTTCGTCTCCAGTTTACAACTCAGGATCATATTAGAAATATATCTACAATGGGGGGCTTCGCCATTGATATACCTATTATTTATCACTGTTGAAGCAATATATGTTGCTCTACAGAAGCATTTGAGATATATTCCCGCTACTCTTCCCCCCCGATTACGCCCGAAGCATGTCCCGGCGAGACGGAACCCCGGCATTCGCCGTGCAACCATTCACGGTTTATCCTCATCTCCTGTAAGCATTTGGGTTATTTGGAGTTCTCAATCATTGTGTTGAACATCCGGAAATAGTGTGAAGGCGTTGCTTCCTGCAACAATGGAGTCCAACAACCACTCGTTTGCGAGTTCTTCGACGTGTGTTCAATTGTTTCGTTCCTCTCTAGGAGCATACATTATCCTGAGCGTGAATATGTTCACGATCTTAACTCCGCTAAATGCCGGATTCGATCCTTCAAGACACGGCAACTGAGTCATGATAGGACGCGATTCTTCAATGGCGCGGAACTCCGCACTACAGATGCACTTGATTACCAAGCTTTCCTCGTTTGGCGTTACACTCAAGGTTTTATAGGCCGTTCGTCTCGTTCACATATTTAGAGGCATTTCAATCAGGTCTATCCTACGATATTTGACATGGAGGCCAAACTGGAAGCGGCAAGCCAAGCCAGGGTTATTCCCGGAGCTGTCCTTTTCGCAGCCAACAAGAATGGAACGTTAGTCACCAATTCATCTCCAGCGCGTTAATACAACGCACAAAAACTAACAGTAATAAATAAATAGACTCAATTATACGAAAGCATTTGGATATCGCTCACTAGACGACTCATCTACGGCTGAGCCACTGACCGCCGACTCGGTTGGGTGGATTGCCTCATGCACAAAGCTACTCACCAGTATTAGTGCACTGCAATGTGTTGAGCGCGGCCTCATCACCTTGGACGAAGACGTCAGAGACATCGTAGATGAACTCAAGGATCTGGAAGTCATCAGCAGCGATGAGGAGGGTAATATTGCGTCGTTGACAAAGAGCACGCAACCCATTACTTTGAGGTATGGCACGAGGCGCAGCTGACATGTTGCTGAATAACCCGCATTACTATGCGATATGCCCGCCAGAAATCGTACTAATCATATGCGACATTTATAGACAACTTTTAACACATACATCCGGTTTTGCCTACGATTTCATTAATCCCCTGGTGCAAAAATGGCGCAGTCAGCAGCCAGCGGGCGAGCCTCAGACCACAGTTCGCGCGCGTTGTACACAGCCTCTCATCTATGAGCCTGGTAATCCATCTCACATGACTTTTTTGTTTCAATTCATAGCTAACCATTCGTTTTTCATCACTACAGGAACGGGTTGGTCGTATGGTCCTTCAACAGACTGGGTCGGCGTCGTCGTGGAGCGCGTAACCAAGACCAATCTGCAGGACTACATGGCAAAGAATATATGGCAGCCCCTCGGGATTAAAGACATGACTTTCTTCCTATCTACACGGCCAGATCTCCAGGCACGCATAGCTCACATGTCCTGGCGCGAACCTGGCAGCAGCGACGAACCGTGTACTTACTCGAATGATCAATTTTTCCAGAAGCCGGACATGGACCAGGCACAGGGAGGCGGGGGCATCTATGCTTCGTTTTCCGAATGTATCAAAGTCTTGCGAGCAATTCTCCTTGCTTCTGATGAGTCTGCATCAGATGACGCACCTCCACCACCGGCACAGTTGCTCCGACGCTCGACTGTAGACACCATGTTCACGCCTCAGCTAAGTGAATCATGCCGCACCCAGCTACAGGAAACTTTTGGAAATCACCGATCCAGTTTGTTTATTGGTGGAGCTCCACCAGAGGCGCGGAAGGACTGGGGCCTTGCCGGACTGCTAGTGCAGGAAGATGTGGACGGGTGGTGGAGAAAGGGCACGATGCATTGGGGCGGATTGCCAAACTTGTTCTGGGTAAGTAATTCAATGCCGATTCACAAGAGGTTAAAATATATTACTCCAAGAAATTGAGTGGTGGCTAACTTGCGGCTTTTGTGCAGTGGATCGATCGTACGGAAGGGCTTTGTGGGCTCTATGCCGGCCAGCTCATGCCCCTTGGTGACGAAAAGACGGTTGAGATGTGGCAGGCTTTTGTCAAGGACATGTACAAGCACAACTCTGCGACTAAAGGCAAGGTCTGAGCTGCGGTTCGAGGAATGGAGTTGACGAAGTTGACTTTGTCATCCCAACAAAGACTTCAATTTATACTGTAGACGCTCTCAGCTCGGTTATTAGTATAGAATGCATTCAAGCAGTGTACCAGCATCTATATGGCGGCAGCTGATTTTCTACGTTGCTAAGGGCTCGCTCAAAGTTTAGGCTCGCAATAGTGTGAAGACAAAGCCGACAAAGGGAGTCCACGGCATGGTACAGGCGGGACAATGACGTGAACATTGCAAATTCGAAGCTTCGAGCGTGGCACCTCTTCTTTAGAGCCCCAATAACGAGCTCAGTGTTAAAATGTAATGTTATATAGCGATGCGATGAAGTATCGTCCGATAAACGATGTAGCTTCAGTCGGTGTACATGTGATGGCGTAATAGATAGGCTGCTCGACAAGTTTTCTGACTGATGTCAAGAAGGAATTGCAAGGTTGGATCACGAAAACTCAATAGCTTAGGTGCTTCCTGATTAACGAAAACAAGGTATTCTACTAGTTTAAGAATCACAATCCCATATCTCTAATGAAGCAGAAGAAGCGCATGCCATGGTCCGAGTTACTTTGGGATTTGGAAATCCGTATGATCAAGAGAGGCCCGCCACAGGGTCATATCCTAGACCGGCTTTACTTTGATGTGCTCATTTTCCATAGATGGTTGGCATATATTTCAGACGTTTTGTCTAGCATAACGTAGAGAAACAAGAAACTAGCACGCTACTATTGCCGCTATTTGTATTGACACATTGTGAACTCAGGCATCATCTCACGCATTACCTACACAGCAGTTTTAGCAACCTGCTCCTCCACTTCTCGCTTTCGCGAACCAACTTGTATCATTGCCAGTGACTCTAAGCAGGTGTGCTATCCAGCTTTTTTTCCTTCGAGATCAATCCAGATGGATCCCCTCCAGTGCTTGATGAACTGCCCAAAACGTTCAAGCGTCCTATTTGGAGAAGAGATTCCGCCCACCTGTTATCGGGGAATGTTGCTCCAGTTGTTGGAGGCTGACGCCTCGTCCTGTCGTATACCGATAGGTCCCGAGGTCTGAGTTTGTAATTCGCTATTGTAGGGCGGCGAATCTCCCCTAAGCCATCAAGTGCAGGAAGCTCAGATTGGGAACGGAACTTGTTGTACGTTGCGGAAAACTGCACCTGCATCTTCAAAGGCATATCGTCGTTCCAAACATAAGACTCCGTGGCTGACCCTGGCTCCGTACTAATCTCCGTTGGGGATTCTAGGTCAACACATACTTGGAAAAGTGCCATCATGCACTGTGTCGCTATTATCGAAGATATGTCCGCTCGCTGGAGAGATGGTACTTGCAACAATTTTAACCATGACTGCCGTGTATTAGAGAATTCTGGCTCAAGAGCAATCAACTCTCCATTGACCCCACGAAGTGACGTCGTCAACGAGATTTTGCTCAAAAGGGTGCGAAAGTCAGCACATGTCAGCTTATGACAACAAACATATTTGCCATTTTCCAAGGGAAACAAGGACCAATCCCCAAGTTTAGAAGGGAGTGATGGGGTCAGACACTCGTTCCTTTCCATAAAATCCATTAATGTGCGCAGCAAGGCCGAATGGACCAATGCTGGTTGCGCTTCGCATGCCTTCCGAACAAGCAATTCATAACAAGCCATCGAAGAGTGTTTTCCAGCCCATACAAGGACTGATTCACCGCCCGGAAGACCGACACCTATACCATCTGCATGTCTGAGCAGCATGGAGAGGAGCTTGTGCGAGTCTCTTAGAACAGCAAGGTGTATGGGTGTCAGTCCTTGTTGAGATTCTATCATAGGATTTGCCCCATCGTGTAACAAGAGGCTCACAATGTTGGACCTCTGTTTGTTAATTGATGAGTGTCGTGAGTTGTCTTGAAAAAGCTCGACTGCGATATGCAGTGGCGTCTGCCCTTCAAGGTTCTGCGCATTTATCTCCTGGCCACGGCGAATGAGGCCCTCGACTTCATCAGGATTCTGGCGTTTAACCGCACGGTGTATCAAGAAGTCTGTTTTAACAGCCAAGAGTGTCTGCACGATATCCTCTGGACAGTCTCTCTGAGAGACTGCCAACAGAACTGGCAGAGTCCCATCTCTTGCCTCGGCGTCCTTCGCTGCGCCGCGACTGAGAAGTTCCCCGGCCAAGCCAAAGTGGCCTCTCTGCAGCGCGACGTGCAGGGGTGTCTCGCCATCGCGATTTTGCGCATCTTGATCTGCACCCGCGTCAAGCAACCATCTAGCATACCCCAGATCCGGTGCCGACGCCGACGCAACCACATGTAAGGGCCTTCGGCCCTCCCAATCCGAAACATCGGGGTCTAGTGCCGTGCATAGGGTGAGTACCCCAGGGTCGAGATGGGTTGCAATGCCCAATGCATGCAAAACAGAGCGCCCACGAGAATCAAAATCTTCGAGAGACGCCCCTTTCTCTAGAAGAGTCGTGAACATGCTCGGACACGCTCGAGCTGCGAGATGGATGGGTGGCGCGGACCCCGTAGACCTAGCAGCCGCACCGGCATCGAGAAGGAGCTTTACGCACTCTGGTTGATTGTTGTCTAGGGCCAATTGCAATGCTGTCATATCGTTCTGGTCCAGTATATCCACCGCCATGTTCTTTGATCTAAAAGCCGCGTGTTTCAGAACAGCCCCAAGAACAGCTGTGCCCCCACAGATCGCAGCTAGATGATGAGGCAGCCGTTTGTTACTATCCCCAATGGTCTCGTCCGCCCCCCGTCTCAGCAGATTAGCTGCTGTTTCCCCATCATTTCTGATGGCACATATATGCAGAGGGGTTTGGCCGTTCCGAGACTTTGCATTGAGCGTGGTGAGATCCAGTTGGCTGATTAGATGCGCACTCAGGAGGTGACATCCCCAAGCGATGGCAACATGGAGAGGGGTGGCTTCCCGCAAGTCAAATAGGGGAATCCACGGAATCCCAACCCTTTCCACAAACTTGATGAGAATATGAGACTTTGATATGGATGTTACAATCCTTGACGCGGTCGACATATCTGCAGGTCCTCCCTTGTCGAAGTGGTACTTCCATTGGCAACACGCATAGTCTAGAAGTCTGTATTTTTGCCCTATAATGTCAACCTCGAGCCAGTTGACCGTCGAAAATGAGTTGCGTGGCTTATTGAAGACATTGAATCCAAGGAAGGTGGATAGGGTGTTCAGTATCTGGGAGTGTGGTGAGCCGAGATATTGCTCTCCCTTTCTACTGATAAAGTCTTTGAGCGAGGGCATGGACGAGACGAACCACACCCGAGTTTTGATCATGGTGCACTAGTCCTCCGCAAGCCTCGATTACGACGTCAAGCTTGACCATAGCCATGGGGTCTTGATCGAGATCGTCGGGCTGTATAGTCAGTGCTTCAAGGAGCTCCTGAGATGTCAAGGGCCTATAGGCACACCCCAGCCACCGAATGGCCCGGAGTGCGAGATCACTTCTCGGGTGAAGTTTGACTCGATCCAGGTACGCCGCAAACTGCAGGTCGATATCCAGCGGGATCTTATCCAGCAGTGCAAACATCTCCCGGACCGAAGCAGAGCTCTCCAGTTGTCGGAGCTGCAGAGCGGCCAGTAAGAACATGCCCTGAGACTTGTGTATGATGTGGTGGACAACTTGGTTGACCAGCTTCGCGAGCGTCTTTTTTGGTTCCGTCCCCATTATGTCTTCTAGAATCACACTGACCTTTGCGTACAGAAACTTCTTCATGTCCGAAATATGTGCAGAAACGACCACCTCTCGGTGCGGCATTCCCTTCCGGATTCCGCCAGCATACCTAGACGTGAACAGGCATTTGACCTTTTGCGTCAGAGCAAGGCCATCGAGAAGCCTCAGGAGATGCTTTCTAGATGTCCTTGGGATTTCGTCCCAGCCATCAAAGCACAGAATTATATGTTTCTCCGGTCCCATCATGGCCACCATGAGCTCCATGCACTCTTCAGCCGTGGCGCATTCCGCCTTTCTGGAGTTGTATCTCCTTTTGAATGCCGTGACTTGGTCCTTGTTTCCACTCCTATGGTATACCTTGCCAAGAAAAACTCTCAGTAAAGCCCGTAGAATTGAATTCACGTTGTGCAGTTGCGGATCCTGATACGTCAGATATACCGCTGCCGTGATGAAATCTGATTTCGGCTCTTGTCGTTCCAGTTCGTCGACGATGGCACTGAAGAGGATTGTTTTACCACAACCGGGTATTCCGTGGCACCACAGAGCTGAACTTGGCGCGCCGTCTTTCCACTGGAGAAATTCCGTCTCTTGTAGAATCCAGAGGGCGGTATGCTTGTGGCGCGTGGCGGCAATGTCGGCATGCCTGGAGTAGAAGTCGACGCTGGAGAGCTGGCCAAGAAACTCGGCTAGGTCTCGTTCATCCTCTTGCGTCTGCAGGTTGTCGTCGATGCGCTTGAGGATCTTTTCGGATTCATCATTGACGCAGAGAGAGGCAATTGTGCGTATTGTGTCGAGATGTGCCTCTAGCCTTTCCACGCCCAACCGCATCTTATCCATTGGCCTGACCACCGACAGAATCTCCTTGGTATTCCTTTCGACTAAATCCAGTTTTTCGAACGCATCTTCAGACGACAAAGACATGGTCTGCCAGCCAAACACACTCAGCGCAACGTGGAATATAGAAACAAAGCGCTGCAGCTGCTGTAGTGTGTCGTTGTATTTCTCCTTGGAGGTCATGGCCCACAGCACCCTCGACTTTCCAGCAGATTCTTGGAAGTCAAGGCGAGTTTTCTGTATAAAGCTCTGACATTGCGCGAGAGCAGCAGCAATGGGAGAGGTTGCGGGGAGCGGACTCTGCGCCATCTTGGGCGACGACAAGTATGCGTGCAGTGCGATTACGATTGCCTCCAGGCTCTGGATTTCCGTCGAAAGCCTTTGGCGGTCGTTGGGGGCGTCTTTCATGTTCGAGATGAATCCATGGACGGATTTTGTCCCTCGAAGGATGACATCGCAGGCGCCGAGCACACCCGTGACAGCGCCAACAGTTTCGGCCATGGCGCGGATGAAAATCGGCGTGCTGCTCCAGCTGGGCGCGTTGAAAGTGATTGTTCAGAGATGATGATTTGCGGTAATCTCAGTGTTATGACACCGCGCTGGCACCTCCAACAAGTTCAGCTACTCAGCCTCACACGGCCATTAATGCACACAGCCCTCCGACAAATCAGCTGCCGGTACTCTATAGCAGAGATGTACATGAATAATATCGGGTGTTCGCAATAGGCAAGACAGACGTCGAATAAACCCCGCTTATTTCGCTTGACTGATGAATGGCCGTTTCAACCTCACATATAACCGAACCAAATCATCCGCAATGCCAATCCGGCTGATTCGTCCGTCCTCCGCTCTATCTGCACTCAACCTTTAAATAACCCCCCGCTACTCCCAGGAACCCTGCAGAACGACCTCTTAATCGGGAAGCTCAGTCCAGCATAGATCATACCTCGTTCTCATTCAAGCATTTCCTATATGCGCCAGCCCATGCTCCAACGTTCGCTCTTCAGAACACCACAGATCAATCAATACAGCACCTTACGCGTTTGGTCTGTAACCCTACCGTCGCGCCTATCTATGCTAGGCCTAGGCTTTTGACCGTTTGACATTGCAGTTGGGGTATAATTCCACTAGACGTGGCCACCTCGTTTAAACGAAGCACGAAACCCAATGCCGTCATGGCCTGCGCTTACTGATGGCAAATCTCCACAGAGACCGTTTCACTGGGCTGCCAAGGTGAGGAAAACAACTAGCTTGATGCAGCAACTCGTGGTCGCGAAGCATATATAATCCATTCAAGCCCCCACCATCTTCCCTCGCGACTAAACGCGTCTCATCGGCACAGTGCAACCCAACCACCTCCAAACAAGACAAGCAGCATACAGCCCAGAATGCCTCACCCCTACTTCTCTCACGGCGCCGTGGTAGTCGGACTCCTGCCCGGCGTCTTCGGCTTGCAGGCCATCTTCCGGCCCGAGGCCGCGCTGAGGACGGCGCAATTCCCAGTACCAGCCCAGGCCGACGCGCAAAAGCTCACCCGGGCGCTCATGAGGCTCTACGGCAGCCGCAACATCATCGTCAGCTACCTCTTGACTCTGTTCTGGTCCACTGGCGACGAGAAACTCCTGGCCAAGGGCTTTGTTGGTGCCACGGCGATGTGCATCGCGGATGGCTTCATAAGCAGGTCGCTGATTGGGGGCGGCGAGTGGAATCACTGGTCGCTTGCGCCGGTTCTTGGCGGCATCATCGCGGGTCTCTCTGGGTGGTTTGATTGAGGGGATGAGCTGGAGCAATCGGTGGTGTCATCTTTGTGAGGCGGCGCCAACGGATGAACGGGTCCATGTACAGCCTGCCATTTGTATACAGAACTGAGATGGGCTCACTTGCCAATGTCAGAGCCTACGCGGGCTCGCTCTCGCACCCCGAGCTCCATATTGTCGGACCAGTTATAGATGGAGAGCAAAAGCTAGGTGATGAATGTTCAGCGAGCTGTGTCAACTGGCGCCAGCTGGAAGTGAGCTGTACGTGTTTGAGTTGGGAAGCTAGCCATAATCGCGACTCGTTTTATATTGTGCGGGGAAGCTCGAAAATCACGCAAGATGCTCAAAATACTTTGACTACACGGCGCTGTGCTTCGCCAGAGCAGAGCACCAAGTTCTCTCTGCATATACTCAGATATCTCATGATATATATTGAGAGTACGGGCGAGCGCCGGACGCGCCGGACAGCGCCTAAAATGACTTCTACAGCACGCTCAGGCCCTACGACTCCATTGCTACAGGCTGCGCCAACTAGAAACAGCAGCACTGGCTCTGTATGCTTCGGCCAGCAGCGGACACCATGCTAACCCTAGGGTGCTACAGGCCATGGAAGCGATGACAATAAACCGTTCCAAATCCAATATGCGCACATCTCAGCTGTTTCTCAAGATTAGCTAGTCGCCTCTGCATGAATAGCAATACTACCTCGTCAACAAATTGCAGTGGTGATTTTTCAAGGCGCGAACCAGAGGTCGCAGCGTCGTGGCCTCGTGGCCGAGCGCCGGACATGGAACTGATCTTCGCTAAGCCTATGTCGCCCTATCTAGTATCGGGTATTTAGCAAGAAGCCCGACTCTCGTCCTCTCCAACCCCTTCTTGATCGCCCTCCCATCACCCTCATCTCAAGTCAGGCAGCCGACACAAACATTATCAAGTAGCTGGCTTACCTTCTAGATACCAGCAAGCCTCTTCATAACCTCTAGGACAGAGACGTGTGATCGGGGCCACCAAGTCATCCTCGCCTCGGCTCTCAAGATGCTTGTCCCATGCTCCCACTCAGGATGGATTCCAGGCAGAAGCTCATGGATACCAATCACCATGACCATGGCCAGTCTACGCCGCAAGGCCAATCTAGGTTATCCGATGCCGCGCAAGCTTGCAGAAAGCCACACCGGCACAATTGATGGGGAACCTGGCTATGAGGCGGGGTGAGAGCCATGGCCGTGGATGCAGCACAACAGCCTGACATCCGCATCTCACGCCTTTCTGATCACCGCCACGTATGTCATTTCCAGAGTTGCCTATCCTGATATGCTATCCTGATATCATCTCTGCTATACTGCTATATCCGATATGATATATATCAGATATCAGATAAAGCCTTGCTCCCTTATCCTGATATCAGGATAGATATCAGGATAGATGTCAGCATAAGCTGTGAGCTCTGGTTGGCTAGATTTCGTATCATCAGCTGATAAGATTTGGTGCATCGTTTTGGAAAGTCTCCAAATCCCTCATATTGTGGCCTTTTTGATAGTGTAGATAGGATATGTCCCCTTACATAGTTCCATGAAGCTACACTTAACTATGCTCTCTTCCCCCTTGCCAGCCTGAAGACTGCACGTCGCAATCCTATATGAGCATGGGCTCTGCTCTTGATGCAGATTCAGCACCATCTGAGGTCCTGAACTTCGATTGTATATTCCGCGCGATATATCCAAATAAAGGCCAGCTAGGACCTTCGGGGAAACGCAGAACAAAAGGGGCGGTAGTATATGAATGTCTGGTCTGTGCATCTGATCAGCCCTGGTCAAATCCTAAACGCGACAATGCTATATATCATGCGAAGCGTAAACACAGCGATATCGTCAATTCCTCAGACAACATGACGTTCGATCGATCATCAGACATTGGTGTTCCGCCAAGCAGGCCAGGCCTCGGCGATTATTATACGGCAAACCCATCTGAGTCAGCCCTCCGCACGGAGTATTCAACGCTCAGCGCTACACTGAGAGCATGGTTGGCCTCCTCACACGCCGTCGGCTACCCTTTTCCGCAGTTTTATGGGATGAGATGCAAGAAATTATGCTAGCTTGTAACCCCGCAATTGAGGATCTAATTATGACATCACGGCATGAAGCAATGCGTCATATTACTGCAAACTTTAAACCTCTATCAGTCGCAGTTAAAAGCCAAGCTGCAAAGTGCTATTTCAAAGGTCCATATCTCATCTGACCTCTGGACATCGCCACAATCGTCATGGTTGTACTGGCAATATGTGCGAGATGGGTTGATAAGGACTACCAAGCTAGGAGAGCGCTGTTACGTCTCGTAGAGATTCGACACAGCCATTCTGGCGAGCATCAGGCTGATCTTATTTTATCAACACTCAGCCTATACGGCATCAGCAATAGACTCGGCTGTCATACTGGCGATAATGCGACTTCGAACGACACTTGTCTACAGCATTTATCAACTAAACTGAAACGTGATCATTATGTGAGCCGTGGTTCTAGTACTCTCCTCCTAGTTATCCTAATTTTACTACAGATTGACTGGGATCCAAAACGGAACCGTATACGTTGTATACTTCACATTATCAATTTATCGCTTCAGGCCTTTCTTTTCGCATCCTCGCAGGAGGCACTCCAAGCTGCCCTTGCTGCTGCAAGCGATGTAACTGGTGACAAGCTCTATGAACAGTTCTGTCTATCTATGTACAATGCGTCCTGTGGTGATGTGTCAAACCAACTAGATCAGACGGGAGCTAAGTTGAAGAGGAATCCACCACAGAGGTTAGACAAAGGATCAAATGAAGGTGGTAGGAAGGGTTGGGTCTTGATTCCTGCCTTGCGCAAAACTACACCGGATCGGGTTATGGCTGCGGAACTCGACCATACATAGCGATGCATGGGACGAGCGCATCAATCTACGTCTTGGCATTGATAATGATACACGCTGGAATTCATGGTATAGGATGATCGATAATCTAGTCAGGAAAAAACAGCTAGTAAAGCAATTCTTGCTTGACTATGACAAATGTTTAGGCGATGATATTCTCACCTCTACAGATTGGGATTACTTGGAGAAAACGCATGCATTTCTCCAGCCTTTCACATCAACGACACTGTGGGCACAGGGTGCGACAACAACGCTCTCGCAGACCCTAATGATTATGGACATACTTCTCCGCCACTATGAGCAGAAGAAAGTAAGGCTTTTACGATGCTATCCCTTATTTAGTTAGTTTGAACAAGACCAGATACTAATACTCTCTGCAGGTGTTCTATGAACAGAGGAAAATCATGATTCTCTGATGCTGCACTCGATTCATATGGGCTGGTTTGTGCTGAACAAGTACTACGCCATATCCGATGAGTCACCTATCTATGCAACAGCCCTTCTTCTTGACCCATCGAAAAGAGCGCGATACCTTGAGTTGCATTGGAAAGAAGATTGGGCAGCGACTGCCATTAGTCGTGCACGTACAATCTGGGAGGAAGAATACAAGATCGTGCCTGACCTCAAACCTACACATATACCGACGAAAGAATCTAGCTCGCAGCAGGGGCAGCCAAATGAGCTTGATCGACTTCTTAATGAAATCATGGTCGCCAAGGATCTAACTAGGGACGTAGACGACTTTGAGAACTTTATTCGAGGCCAGCCGATAAAAATTGATGGCTCTCCACTTTCCTGGTGGTGTCAGAGAGATCAAATTCGGACATACCCCGCGCCTCAGTCGTATGGCCATTGATGTACTATCTGTTCCGCCCGGATCTGCTGATGCAGAGTCAGCATTCAGTGGCGGTAGACGTACTCTATCATGGGACCGCGAACGGATGTCCTGCACAAATCTCGAGAAGGTCGAATGTATTGGAAATTGGCTGCGTGAAGAACTCATCGTACCATCCTCACGTGGTGGTAGAGGGCTTGTTGTTGATGGCGAAATAGGCCACAGTAATATTCAGGTTGATTTAGATGATGATCTAGACTAGAACTGAGTTTCGCGTATGTTGGGTGCTATTGGTCATATCATCTCTGCTAAGGGTGCTATCCTGATATCATCTCTGCTATCCTGCTAAGCCGATATCATATCAGGATAGTATGTTATCCTGATATCAAGATAATTTATCATATCGGATATGATATCAGGATAGGCAAGTCTGGTCATTTCTCTCTCGCATCCCTGCCCATGCCTTGCTACTAAACCCGGGCTGGTCCATAAATTAGCAACAGCGGCCTTGGTATACCCGCCTTGTGCGTACATGGCGCTATTTGCCATCTAGTTCGACGCCCCGGCCAGTCGCGCCACAATGCCTACAACTTTGATCGCCATATATCCACAGCCTATATGCTACTTGAGTATAGTGGTCCTGACGTTGACTGTATGCTCTCTGGACGTGAAACAAGCGAGACGACGACTCAGGCCGTAGACAAAGGCTGAGTCGAGGATTATCTCGCTTGACTCTCACAGGCTCGTGTTCTGTAGCCACGAATCGTCTCTTTTCAATTCCGCAACGACTATACATTAACTCTAACCAATCTCCCCTTCATGCCTCGATTGCCATGTTGGAAATCGATGGCACACAAAGGGCAATGCCGAGGGACGAGACATATTCACCCACTGAGTCTTTGCCTCGGAATGCCAAGCCACACTGCTTGCTTGATCACCAGAGTGCTATCTACGGCGATGGTGATTGTCTTGGTCAGATGGCTGTCGGGAATGCACTTCGAGCGCTTTTGCATTATTGCATCCGGCCGCGATAATGCCGTGGTACTTTATCCTGCAATTCACCGACCACGCAAGCAATATCTTGGTTGACGAGGAATGGAACATGACATGCATTATCTACTTGGAATGGGTTTTTCTACCAACGGAGATGCTTGCTGTTCCGTATTGGCTGATCGGATGTGCCGATGGAATCCATGCAGAACAACTCGCTGAGTTTGGCGCTGTCAGGCAGGAGTTTATACAAGTCTTCCAATAGGAGGACTCAGAATCAAACTCGATACGCCATTAGTAGCAAGTATGCGAGAGATGTGGGAGTCAGGAGGTTTGGTTTTGGCACGGCATTGGGTTGGTCAACATTGCTATACCTCACCCTGGATCATGTTAATTCTAGATCTTCGTCGAACTCTCTCCAGAAACTGAAGAGATATTCGAATCTTCGAGACGAGAAATTAGGCACTGCGGTTTAGAAAACGTTTGGGAATAGGAGTGATATCAAGAGGAACTAAGGGGATTCCTTGACTGAATTCAGCTTTCATTCTATATCCCCATTGTTATGATGTATACTCCAGCGATGTCATAGCAGTTGAATGCTGCTACCATAGATCCTTATACCCTCATGAACAATACCCTACAGTGATTTATACAATCCATCTAAGAATGCTATAGCTGCCTGGCCGACCTAAATGGCCAACACCACAACAAATACCAGAAAGCAGTGACTGCCCATATAAGTAGGGCGCATGGTATACGAAGTTGTAGAGCTGTGAAAAATAGGCAAATGACCGCCCTGTGCCCACACAACATCCTCATTGAATGGGAGTCGCGTTTGTCGAGTCAAGCAGCAATTGTTGGTCAGATCCACCTGGTTTACATTCATCATCGTGGTTTATTCGTCGTATTGACTCTCCTCTTGTGCACTGGGTGACGGACTAGTGGATAAGTAAACCGCCACATATCTACCAAAGTATCCATCACTATCAGCCCCTTGCAGCCGGAGTCACCGAATCATCCAGACGAGTCATGGCCAAGCATTATCCGACTTCGTAGATGTCCGCCCAAGCACTCAAGAGATGACGATGGGTGGTTGTAGTTGCCCTTGTGGTATGGGTGGTGCATGAACTCTTCGCCGCTCCATCATGCCAAGACTTCATTACCCTTATTGCCAAGTCTAAGAACAAAGTGTCTGCCCAGTTGACCTACGTAAGCGTGTCAGTCTCAAGGCGGGAAAGTGGAGGTATCCTCAAGTAGATTGGGTGAGGGTGGCTTTCGCCCTTTGCGTATAGTCCAAGCAGCGGTAAGGAGAGTTCGAGGTGTAAGTGGAGGGTTGGAATCTGCCAGTGAAGCTGTATCTGAACTATATCCGGAAGCCTGGCTAGACAACTTGAGGAGTGGAGATGGGACATGAAGTGGTGTATTGACGCGATTTTAGTGCCCAGCCCAAACCCGTTTGGTGGGGTTCGCATGAATATCATTGCGATTTGAGATCTATGAAAAGTCGCCGGCCCCAACTTTGGCTCCTACTTGGACGATCGTAGTAAGCCGGTCAAGGCGATCGCAGTAAGCCAGCGCGCCTCACCAGATGTCAAGATGGATATGACGGCATCTTCGTACATGTTATATCCTTCGATCCTTGTTCTAGAAGATTGCAGCCACAATCCTACGATGATCTCAAAGCCTCGGCATAGGTCGTCGGCATAAGTCGTCCGAGGTCATACATTGAGAGGCTTGTTGTCGTGAGGCGATACCATGGGTCAGAAGTCAATGAATCAATCGCCTTTTCAAAACTTGCGCAACATCCAGGCCTGTCGTGAACATGGAAATAGGTATATAAACTGACTTCCTGCTCTCCATTGCTCACAACCATCCAATCTAAACAATCAACTTCTCCAGCTTCTCCAGCTTCATACCACCCTTCGCAACAGCTCCATCTCAACACTCCCGTGTCGCCAAAAATCGCCCGCCATGCAGTACGTCGCCTGCTTCATCCCACCTCAGCAGACACTAACTTTCATATTCCAGTTTCAGCACCATCTCCAGTGTGGCACTTTCCCTGGCTAGCATTGCCGCCGCTGCCCCTGCGGCAGAGCCTGCCGTATGCTACTTCTATTCCGTTTATCCTAATATCAAGCAGTGCTGACGGGTTATTCAGCATCTCCAAAAGAGAGACACATGCGTCTTCATTGGCGAGCACGATGTCGAAATCGTCATTGGCAGCGGTGGCCCAGGCCAAGGACCCGTCAGCTACACCAGCAACTTCCTGTCTATTCAGTACCAGGGTGGCGTCAACATTTCCCCGTCTCTTGGTGGCACCAATGTCAATGCGATCACTTCAACGCCACAGACGTTCTCGCCTGACGACACCAGGCTCCCCAACGACATCACTTGGTCTGCCAACTTCGACCTTGAATACATCAGCTGCACGGTTGAGTATGAAGGCCAGACCTATACCGGAGGACCCGTTGACCCCGGTAGCCAACCTGCCGGCACATCTGCCTGGGTGTGCAATGTCGATTTCCCGTGCGAGGGAGGCATTACCGCTCTACCTGGAACGAAGTAAGGATAGGTAAAATATTGGAGGCGTGTACTGTGCGGGCCGAACAACTTTGCTACGGAAGCTGTCTCGCAGTGGCCTTGTGGTTAGTATTCCTAGTTTAGTAGACAATATATTCATAGGATGATTCCAATCAGTATTTTATGTGACAAAGCTGAAATTTCGCAAACTTTATGATATACAGACTCCTCGCGACCCGTGATCGACATTTTAAATATCAATCTCATGCCTTCTAGACGGCTTAATGCGCAGGTCATCGTGAATCCTCACGCCGCTTACTCTACACAGCGAGAATATCCCAATGCAGGCGTTAGTTCCAAGATTTTGTTGATCCATTGGACAGAGGCGTGCCATGGCAGCAAGGAACAGATTTTTTCATATAGAGAGGAAGAGCTAAATCGCCCCTAGTCGTAAATGCTTCGAGTGACGCTCCAATCAAGTAGTCAGATAGCTCAACATGATTTATTGCACGTCCTTGCCCCCGGAAGCGCCTAATACGATGCAGTAAACACTCTGTTTACGAATGAACGCAAACAATCCCAGAATAACTTACCCTAAGACTAAATTTATAGAGGATTTGAGCCTTTATTCAGTTGCATTTTCAGTTAAGTGGCTGCAGGTTGGCTGTTTGAGTGCTGTGTTGAGCTGAGCTTTGGCGTCGTTCGGATTCAAATACAACGTAGCTGACCGATAAGCGTTAATGCATATAAGGCATGAAAATCACATATTACACTAATTTCGAGATCGATCAATCTATTCTTGGACATGGCGCCAAAGACTTTGTTCTAAAATAGAAACATGAACAAGCCCCAATATTATCCGCAGCTTACACTGAATGGCGCTAACAGGTAGCCTTACTGCCACGATGACTCGATAATCCCATCCCTTAGAAGGTGAGACTAGTAACTTTTCGAGCCTCGAGAATACCTTGATGAATAGATGGCATCAAAATCATTCTCCGAGGAAGAGGCACGGCTTTCTGTTACGGGAACTCCTGCGAGAAAGCCGAACAGCAGATGACTTTCGGGTGCAAGCCCAACCGTCACTGAATTTAGGATCTTACTTCTAGACAGTCATCAAGAGGCTGAAACAGACTCACGCATACAATATCTAATTCATAAATAGTTTTGCGGCTTTGCCATAATCACAGTTGCCCTATCAGAGTCGACTATGGACTCAAGCATGGTTGAGAATGGAGAATTCGGCTGGTATTGGAGTTTGGGCTCCTAGAGATGTTTGCATAGTAGTTGATATTTAAGCATACTAATAAGGTTCAATTGACTTATCCAACTCTTATTCCGACCAAACGCTCGCTGCGAGCACACTGGCCAGACACTAGATGAAAATTCATGGAATCGATACACAAATACGTTGCCAAATCCACCAATACTATAAGCTCCTCTAAAGAATACAAAGGACTCTCATTTTAGTACATGTCCATACACCTTGTATAAACCCACTCCTAGTTGGAGTTCATGATGGTAATATCAGTAGTGCCTGGGCTCAGTTAGAAATCGCCCAGCATTTCAAAGTGACGTTTAGGACCTACAGTGGAAGATGCCAGCAGCATTGTCGGCGGAAAACACATCAGGGCATGTGAAAATCTGGACAGGGTCGGGCTTGTCGCATTTACCAATAGATTTCATGTTGGTATCGTACATGCCCCAACCTCCGTTGGTGTTATCCTTATAGAGGGCTACCATATGTTAGTATTATTGCCTTGTCTCATGGCTACGGCCGTGTGGACTACGTACTAAAATGAGGCTCATCGCCAGCATTTTCAAAGGTGTTGTGATTCCGGTCATGGATCTCAAACCGCGTCACGTCCCAATCTTGAGGTGCCTTGCCGCCGCCGCAGCCATCGCAGGCAATACCGTCAAAAGAAGCGTCGTTGTTGGGGCTGATGGTCCATTGGATGGCGCCGCTGACGGCGTCGTTGCAATCGGGCGGGTTATTGAAGAACTCGACAATGGTAGTCTGAGCCGCGTCAGGGAACTGGTTTTCCGCGCCGCAGAAGATGAGGAAGTCTGCTGTGGCAGGGATGGCCATGAGAGCGACGAGGGTGGCGGCGGTGAAGTACATGGTCGCGATGTTGGTGTAAGTGACGTTCTGCTGTGATGAGTCGGATATGTAATGAGGATGAGGATGAGCCAGAAGCAAAGCCGATTTCCGTGAGAAGATATGACCGACCTATATAGTTATCCAGCTCGATGCGTGAATCTCTGCGATGCGGATCATTGCTGCGACGACCATCTCAATGCGTGCAGCCCTGCGATGTAGATCATTACTGAGACGATATCTCAATGCAATGGCTCTAGTTAATTGCTGAACTGTGGGTCTAGTCATGAGCAAGGTGAGCGACTCGCGCATGACGGATGTTTCCGTGGTCGATCCTGGGACTTGCGAATGCAGTTCATTTCATATAGAATCTCTATAATGGATGGATGTTGCTGGATACTTGCTTGAATGGCTCGGGAAAACACATCATGGGAAGATATACACCATCTACGTACATGAATATCCAGATGTGTAAATTCCATGTTCGCAATGCCCGTCCGACTCGCCTCATTTAGGATATCCATCATGCCAGTGACCCGTCACACATCTTTACACCGAGATGAGCGACCTGTCAGTATGTCGGCTGAACCCACATTCCATACCGAACCGCGACGCAATCTCGCCACCAACTCATCTCCACAAACCGTTGGCCGCGCTGCGAAAGCCCTACCAAATCGGCATGGTCCCGCAGATCTCAGCAAGCAAGCGCCCAATCAAAATATGTCCGGCTATACTGGCTTCAAAGCTGTCAATGCACGGATTAATGAAGTAATGCCCATCTTCCCCAGACAGCCCTAAGCGCGGTGGGGCCACCAACAACGTGTAGTCCAGGCTGCGACGGATCGAGACGCGCTGATTGGCGAGCAGACGAGAGGTGAGTGCATCAGGCAATTGTGTTGGATTACGGGATCGGCGAAGGATCTGGGCCGGCGGGTAGTCGACGTCGTGCCATGCGTCATTAGCTTGCCGTCTCAGATATACACGCTTTCACAGTCCAGATGCCGTCTCATCGATCGGATAGGCCGGCCTAGCCTCGTTCAGCACGCTCCGAAATGTTGATCAAAATGTTGATCATACAGGCATCGCTTAGAAGCTCGAACTCATGTGATAGGAGTCGATCCTATAGCAACCTTTGCACGTTGACGCATTGATGCCATCCACGTTTCAGTCCCGGCCCCAGCTCAGGTTTGCTGCTGCCTACGCAGATCAGATTGTGAGAGCCGGATCATCCCTCTTCTAGTGGCATTACAAATGCTTCCTTCGATTTTCTAGATTGTTCTCCCGGCGGTAAGAGTCTTGATTGGATGTGCTACGAACTAGTCGAGCTGAGTTCTTGAGATGGCCAAGCACCAGTCAGCCACTGAGAGTGTTCCTTTCGTACACATGGTCATTTTCATAGGCTCTCATGGAAGATGATATCACAGGCTTACCAGTAGGTTTGGGTAATTTCTCCATGCTCTTAAGCAAGGATTTTGGTCTGTATATGGAGTACACTGTACACATGACTATCCGGTAAGCTTGCTGGTGGAACTGCTCATCTCGTCTGGTGTCAATGCACGCGTCACAAGACGCCGGAAATCCGCCATACTCCATAAGTGATTTATAAGAAATTAATTATAAGAAAATAAAGGCTACAATAGTGATGGCTACTGTGAAATGTCTGGTTTATACTGTGGCAAGTGTCACGACGTCATCGGACGTGGCCATCGAGAAGCTGAGGTGCCTTGTGTTGCGTAAAATTTAATATCTTGATTGAATCAGCTTTAGCTGGTAGGAGCGTCACCCATGTGCATATGACAAGACTCACTATTCACCAACCTAGACTACAGCCTCGACTAGAAAATGGGACGACAATTTCCCTTCATTTCCATTCGTAAACAAAACTACATCCTATCGCCAAGCCTTCATTTGGTTCAAGACAGTATCTGGGACCTAAATCCACGCATCGACTAAAACCAGCTGTTGTCACACGTCCATTAACATATTCCTCCTTTTCAGATGACTTCCTAAGACACCTATCGAGACTGCATGGCAGCCTCGCCACTTGGCAGAGTAACAGCATACTCCAACGCAAGCTTCACAGTCTTGCCCGGATTGAGTGTCATATTCCAATTCACCTCCCCGCTGTCCTTCAGCGTGGCTGATGCTTTGCCCCATTTCACATTTGTCCCGGCGTCTCGTCCGGCGTCGGCCACCGGAACAGAGCCACCGGTAGCCGAGACGCCCCGTGGTGTATAGATCTCCACCCGTAGCTTCTCGTCCTGCGACACTGGCACTTGGTCATGCACAACGAGAGAAATTGGCTTGCTAGACGAGGGACGGGTGTTGTTGAGTGTGATGCTCCTCACGTATACCGAACTGTCCTCCTTGGAGAACATGCCGGTCGTCGTCCGGCGCACGTCGGGTTTAGGATAGACAACCTTCACAGCGGGGTCGATGCCGAGGCTCAATGTCAAGTGCTCGCCAGGGCTGCAGCGAGGGATGCTGGTTTTGCCCAGAAAGGTGCCGTCGAGGGTAAGGCCTGCTTGGCCTTTGAGAAGCGAATGCTTGCTGTTGTTTCTGAGCTTGGCTTTGTGGTAGGCCACCGGCTCATATTTGGCGACAACAGTGTGACCAAACTGAACGTTGGAGAATGTCACGCGAGCGACTCGCTGCTTGGACGCGGTGGCTTTAGGTGCGAGTGTCTTGAGACCGGGTAGGTCGTACGTCGTAGTCAGGCCCGTCTCTTCGACTGGAGGCTCCTCAAAGCCCAACTTGCCTGCATACTCGTCGTCGTATATGCCAAATCCCATGTCATTATCCTCGTCGTCATCTTCATAAGACTGCGGTTCCATTGCAGCATGAGGACTGCGTCGCGCCGCCATTGAAGCCAACCTTACGCGCGGGGCTGCCCCTGGTGGTGCTGGTCGGGACATAGGAGCAGCGGGCTGGTACGACTGGATAGGAGCTGGGGGTGGCGCCCTTAGCAAATCCATCTGCTGCTCTGTCAACTTGATCTTTCTCTTTCTCGCCTCACTGAGCTTGTTCAGCTGTCGATCGTACTCGGCTCTAACCGAGCTGCCGCCCTGTAGCCCGAAAAGGGCGTCTCGTGGCTTCTGCGCAGAGTGAACCTGGCGCTTGGCGTAGTACTGGTTGATGTTGCTCTGCTCATCTGTACTCTTGAGAATGTCAAGGTCATGCTGCGACACGTCCCTGGATGCTAACTTGATATTCCAGGGCACCAGAGACGGGATGCGCTCTTGCAGCACGGCAAAGTTGGCTTGGGAAGTAGACAGTGAGACCTTGCAGTTTGTCCACGTCTCGGATGTCAGATTATGCACCTGAGCATCGAAGCAAAGAGCACCTGTGTCCGTAGTGGTTGACAGCTGGAGGTCGTAACTTGGCAGCCAGTACGCCGAGGTGGTCACATAGGATAGGCCCAAGTCGCAGGTCTGGGGCTCCTGGTCGTCGTCCTTGTCCTCGGTTTTTCTGGCTTTGAATGGTGGAACGAGGGAGACCTCGGTATCGCTAGACATGGAGGCCCTCCGGGAGGATGCCGGCGTGTAGCCGCTGACCTCGAGAGTTATGCGCACCGAGTAGCAGTATTTTGGCCAAAAGCTCTCGCGCTCCGCCCGGATGCGCTTCTTCTCCTTGTTGCGCTCCTCCAGGCGCCTAGCCTTTTGAGCAAGCTCCTTGGCCTTGATGATCTGGGCCTTTTTCTTTGCGCGCTCAATGTGTTTTCTAGCCCTCTCGTGAGCTCTTTCCAGTTTGGCAACCTCCTTGCTGGCCTGAGTGATGTCGCTGTCAATTTCTCGCTGTCGCTGTGCACCAACTGTGTGATCATCGTATGCCTTTCGACGCTCGTCCTTGATTGCTTGTAACTGGCCCTCCAAGTCGAGCTTGTCCTGTGCACGGAGAGTACTGCTGTAGCTGCTCAACGCCTTCATTCGTATGTCTGCGTTGGTGACTTGTTCAACCGCGTTCACTTGGTCGTCCTTGAGTTTGAGTAGACGGGCGCGAGCCTGGGTGAGCTCGGTGCTCTCCTGAGCCTCTTCCAATGCATCGTCGGAATCATCATCATCTTCGTCGTCCGTCTTGCCTACATCAGAATCGGGATAGAAGTCATCAAACAGGTCTCGGTTTGGGAGAGATTCGACAGTAATGTCGGAGATGACAGCTGAGCCACTGCCCTCGACCTTGATGGAGTCCTCGTCGACAGTAGGGCTAAGACCGAGAATGGTGATTTCGTTGGTACCAGTCTTGCAGGGGAAACGTGTCAGTGGCATTACTGTCAAGCGACTGGTTGATGAGATGGATCAGTATATAAACTCACCTTGAGATCAATTCCCTTGATGTCACGATAGATCTGGGCTCTGCTGGGGAACAGCGTCACGGAGCGAGTGCCCAGGTCCCGGATAGTGTACTCGATCTTGTTGATGGCATCCATGGTGATCTGCTTGGTTTCTCGTATGGGGGATGACTCGTATTGCCGAGATGGAGTGCAAGCGTCGTGCTAACGAAAGGCGGGGGATGTCCGTCTTGCTTGGTATGCAACTGAGGCAAGCCGGGTGGTGCAATGGAGCTGAGGCAACTAACTGTTTACCAATTGCAACTTCAGATTGGTGATGAAAGAATGCGAAGATGAAAACGAATACGAAGGGAAAGGAAGCCGGCAAGCCAGCCTTTTTATACCTTCGCCATGAGGCTGCCAGGCATCCACCCATCGAGGCACTCGCCAAGGCAGCCCAGCTGAGGGCGAACCGCAGTGACGCCAGCCGCCAGCAGCTAACATGTTATCTACATCCCCAGTAGAAACATAGTGCAGAGAGGTGCGCTAGGTAATTTACAGTGAGTGAGCACAGCAGCCACAGGCTAAGAGAGCACGGAGGGTAACCTATTCGGTACGACGGCTGGCTTTTGGCTTTTAGCTTTGGCATGGGTGACTCACTGGGCCCCGCAGTGTAAGGCGCCGCACCAGGACGCCATGCCAAAAAGGCGAATCGTCTTGATTGCAGGCAGATGCTGCGTGGCGAATACAGTGCATGCACACGAGTTGGGGCAGGTGAGTATCCGCGATAGGGCCATTCATGTAGAGCTCGCAACGGCAACGAGAATACGCGTGGAGAGCGTGGAGCAGTAATGCTTGTGCAAACATCGCAATGAAGCGCCTGGCCAGTCCCCGGGGCTTCCAGGCGGCGCAACTCCACTGTCCAGGCCGTGTTCCACCGTGTTTCAGAGGACCGCCCGTCCCTGTGGGGCCCTTCACGGCGCTGAGTTGGAGGTTGGAGGCCGCTAGGCAGCCGCGCCGTTCTCCGCTACGGGTGCGTCCACCAGGAGCCTGGCGGTTTATGGGCAACGGGGCGGTTTCTCCCTTTCTAGATTCTGGACATGATTATTTTTTCAAGCTAGGATAGATCTCTGGCTATAGCTATCAACCTGGTCCGCCTTGCCGCAACAGTGATGCTGAGGACCTGGGTGGCTTCCAGCTGCACGGGGCGAACACAGATTGCGGTGGCGTGAGACGATAAAGATGGAACACTCAACATTCCTGCTTGAACAAATAGTATATCCGCAGTTTTATTGCGAATTCTGATGCTTGGTTGACTAAGCCTCACTCGCTAGCATCAACGCCTAGCTACCTCACCACTTGCAAATGACATCAGGCATCTATCTCATCGGCATTGGCACAGCACTTTGGTACCTCTCGGCTGCACGGGCCACTCCCAATGGGCCCCCACCATTATACAAGGAAGGTGCCGAGACCCAAGTCTCCAGCGCCCAGTTACCAGCCACTCGAATAAACCGTCCAGAAACATCCACCACGTTGGCCGTCTCCTTCGCTCCAATGTCACCAGATCGTCATATACGGAGCATCAGTCGCTCCAACACATAGCCCGCAGCTTGAGAAATCCATCACCACCACCCAGACTCCAGACCCGTCACCATGGATCAATCGGCGCCACTCACCAGAGTGCCTCCCCAGCCAATATCGTCGCCGTCAAACCCGCCGTACTATCCGCCACCGCCCTCGCAGCCTCTCCCACCGCCCCCAGCAACAGTATGACGAACGCTATGACGAACGCTATGAGCAACAGCAGCGTCCGCAGCAGCAACCCCTCCAGCAGCCGGGACCGCCGATCCCGGGACCGCAACCAGACTCTGGCATTGCCCTACATCTTGGGCCTGAGTCCCAGATCCCAGACCACCCGGGGAGCATGGTCGACGTGCCTCGGCCCGGTCAGCCAATGATGCCCGTGGTGGCCACTCCCGCGCCATTGGACCTCAACACGGCGAGGACAAATTCCCAATTTGCGCTGCGCGAGTACGTTGCCCTGTTGCGGAGGAGACAGCGGGTTGATGCGAATACCTCGGCGGTGGATGTCGAGGTCGGGATCAGGAACCAGACGGGGATTGTGCTTGGTGACCTGCGGACGCTGCAGTCCGAGGTGCGTGGCTTGGTCAAGGCCGCCGAGAATCACCGATGGCGCAGATGGATGTTTGGAGGTGGAATGTGAGCCGACTCCCTCGTCTTTGCCGTTTTGTCTTGTTCTGTCGTGAATGTCTCGGCTAACTAGCAGCCAGCGCCGCCTTCATCCCCGCAGTCCGCAAGGTCTTCCGCCGCGGCTCGGACGAGGAATCGCAGCAAGCATCCAACGACACCGAGTACGCATTCCGCAAGTCGAAGGGCCTCATCTCGCGCATCAAGGACCGCCTGCTGGGCAGCGGTGCGTGGGCGTCTGTCGCCTTCTTCGTGTTCGCGGTGCTGTATGTCTTTCAGAACGAGGTGTCACTGCGGGTTGCCAAGACGGTGCACAAGCGGATCAAGAAGCTCTGTGAAAGGATTGAGAGAGGCGATCCCGAAGTGGGTGAGAAGGACATCAAGACGCTGGAGGGATGGAGGTGGAGGGTGTTGACCTGGTAGGCTTGCCTCGGAGAGTTGGAGATGTGCGTAGGGCGGAGTACACAACTGTAATGAGGCCACGAAAACGATTCGCGCATTTGTATGGGTTGGAGTATTTCCATTAAATGTCAATAAGATATTAACCTAGCATCAAGCCACAAACTCACGAAAGGTGCTATACGTGCGCCTAGATATACACAGCTGTGCCTTTGAAGCAAAGGTGGAATACTCCAGGGGTTTTTTGCTGCTATGATAAGAATGTCATCATAGGCGGAAACATAAGAAATACCGGAAGCAGAACAACGAAAATCTCATATCAATCAACTTATTCTCAGTTAAACTCGATCGCACGAGGCTTGATGCGTCAGGCATCAGCCCTGAAGTTCTCTCAGCCGACCATCGCTAGCTGGCGGCATCTCATGTACCAGATGTCCGCTCCAACCACCCTGCTGGAACCCACCCCCATACTGCTGGTTCCCATGGAGTTCCTGTGGGGGATATTGCATGTCGGACTTGTAGGCCTCCTGAACGGCCTGGTTTGTGATGGGCTGGGCGGGAATGGACTGGGCAGCGGGCTTGTCCCGACCGCTGCGGAGAATCAGGAAGACGCCGAGGATGATTAAAGCAATTGCGGCTACGCGACATGTCAGATCAGCGCAATTACAGGATGATAGTAATTGCCAAGGCTTACCCAGGCCTCCGACAACGCCCCCTACTATAGCGCCAACATCGCTGTGGCGAGGCGAAGCTGTTGGGGTAGGGGTAGGAGGAGGAGTTGTCGTCGTTGAAGTCGTCATACTTGTACTCGTATCAGATGCGCCCGATAGTGTCGCCGGCGTGGTCAGAGGACCAGTCGTAGGGGTTGCGGCGACGAGTATCTCTAGCAAAGGCACGGTTCCGCAATCGAACAAGGCGGAGAAGCCGGGAATCTCATCGCCAACATACACCAATGGCATACAGTACGGCGCAGTCGATGATGGACTATCCCCCGTCCATTAGCTACCGCCCGGGAGCACTCCCGTCGCAATGAAGTACTTACCAGAAATTAGTAGACGACGGAATGGGCCCCGATGACAGGGCCTCCTCGTACGCTGTCGAGTCAAGACATTTCGTCGCCGGCCAGCAATGGGTTACCCCAATTTGACAGCAACCGACTGCCGAGACGTCCGGGTACGTCACGCATGTGCTCGACTCGGCGCAAGTAAACGGATTCTCTAGATACGTCATCAGCCTGTGTTGGAGTTGTTGAGATGCAGAGAGCGCACCCGAACTTCCAGATACATAACCGCATATGTTGGATCCGTTGTCCCGTTTGTGGAGCTCGAATTCAGAGTCTATCTGCGTCGGGCTGGGAGGATATGGACTGGGGGGCTGTTGGATATCATGGCGTAGTACGGCGGTCGGCCCTCGCATGCCGAGGGCAATGCTCAGACGGCAGAGGCTGCTGATTGAAGGTACGAGGTAGACGAAACGCATGGCTTTATCTGAGAGTCATTGAAGAATTAGAGATGCAGGAGAGACTGCCTACAGCGCTCGGGGATGTTGGCGGCTCTTATCCAACGCCAGATGTCCACCATGCGGCACAGCACCCGATTCAGAGCGAGTTTTAGACCAATGCGGCTGATATTTGGTAGTTGGGGCCAAGGAGCTGGTTACGACAATTGCTCGCCGTAGATGTTTATATTTCAGCCAAAAATACACAATCAGATGATCGCCAAATATCATCTCGCCGTCGTCAACACACCACAACCCCAGCTGCGTTGACTCAAATGCACATTCCTTTTTTCAACGTTGCCGCTTCACGAAACTCAAGGGCTCGCGGTGATTCTTGGAACTATGCCATCACCAAGCTTATTCGTGCAGTTCAGCCTCGCGTTCAGCTCCAGAGCCACGCCAGCCACTGCACCACCGCCCACACTGCCGGATTCAAGCCACGCGAATCTAGCCTTGCCGCGCAGCCGAGTCGCAGCTGCACGGCGTTAAAGGATCGTGGTAACAGATATGAGGGAGTGCGGAGGAGAGTTGCGTCTCAGCTGTGTTGATCTCTCGGGGTTGGGCCAATCGAGACACGCAGTCATTGGCCCAGTGGCGGTAAATAGTGTCGGCCGTCGATCAATCGTGCGTTTCGGTGTGCATTGGATCGGCCTAGTCGAGTCGTGTAGAGCTGAGTGCGGCGAGCTTTGCTAGCAAACGTGTATGTGGTTGCTTGCCGAGTATGTTGCAAAACGCAGTCTTGCAGTTTAACTAAGCTGGACCAAGCTGCACAGACCAATTGTCAGTAAAAGGAACAAATACTTTGTGCATACGAAATTGGCCTGTATAGAACACATATCGTTGTAACCGATGAAAACCTGACGCCCCAGAAGATAGAAGATGCAATGTACGTTATTTTAGTGCTGAGTGAGTTGGAGAATTGTGTGAAGCCTTAGACCTAGGGTACGCAGCAATTGACTCGTAGAGTTAACGTGCAACCCAGAGCTCAATATACCAAGGGAATGCGTTTTGATACATCTTATTCATATTCTTTGCCAATTAGGCCAAAAAAAGATTATCTTACAACAGCGTGCTACTAAATCTTGATTAGTGTAATGGTTGGTGTTCTTCACTGATGAAGAGATCTCACGATAAAGAGGGCCTGGATTTATTACCATGCCCTCTAAACTCCCACCTGGAAACCCCACACCTGCAACATTCTTTTCAGGACAGACCTGTCCTCCAACAACCCACATCTGTCGCGTCGCACCCCTACCTGGATGGAAGCAATCTGCGAGAACTTCACATGAGTGCAACCGACAAGCCTGCTCGGGCAGGCCATCCGAGGCAGCCCCCGCGGGACCTCGATGCACTGGAGGGGTCGCAAGCGCAACACGCGAGGGAACAACAGGATCGCTTCTTCAAGAACTTGTTCACAACAGCGCCAGACTTTAGAGAGTTGGGGAGGCTTGATGCAGAATTTGCCCAAGTGTTCGTTCTCTCTGCCATGCTGCTCAGCCATTGTCTCGACGCTAACATGTTTGCGCAGGCTAAAGGGTCGTGAGCTGGACTTTAACGACCCGCGTTCAGTCATGCAGCTGACCAAGACGCTCTTGAAGCTGCATTTCGATCTCAAGATTGAGCTGCCACCGGATCGTCTTTGTCCGCCCGTGGGTATATACACTGCCGAATCTATGACCTGTCACTGACGAAATGAAAAGGTCACAAATAGGCACAACTACATCCTGTGGCTCAAAGACCTCCTTGATACGACGTCGTACGAGCCAGCCGGACGAAAGGTGGTCGGACTGGACATTGGCACTGGAGCGAGCTGTATATATCCCCTCCTCGGATGCACACAACGGCCCTGGTCCTTCATCGCAACAGGTGAGAGGACTGCAACTAATGTTCAGCGGATCCGGGCTGACCCTTCGCAGACATCGACGGCCAGAGCTTAGAATCTGCCCGAAAGAATGTGAAGCTAAACCACTTGGAAAGCCGCATCAACGTCGTAGCCCGCAAACCCAGCGATGCACTCATACCTTTAGACGACTTGGGCCTACACTCCATCACCTTCTCCATGACGAACCCCCCATTCTACCAGTCCGAGCGGGAAATGCTCGAAAGCGCCAAGAAGAAAGCCGTACCACCATTCACCGCCTGTACGGGCGCAAAGGTTGAAATGGTGACTCAAGGCGGGGAAGTAGGCTTCGTGGAACGAATATTGGCAGAATCGCTGGTGTTGCGGGAACGCGTACAGTGGTACACGGCCATGTTGGGCTTCCTCGCTAGCCTGACTCGTCTAGTTGAGAAACTACGCGAGCACGGCATTGAGAATTACGCCGTCACGGAGTTTTCGCAGGGGAACAAGACGCGGCGGTGGGCCATTGCTTGGAGTTTTGGGGCGCTGCGGCCGTCTCAGGATGCCGCGCGGGGGACCAAGGCGGCGCTGTCGAAGGGTATTCTGCCCGCTATGACTGAGATGGAGGCGATAGGACTGCCGCTGCCGCCCAGCATCAAAGCTTTCTCTGATGAGCTTACCGCTTCCATCGCGGCTCTGGAGTTGATGTCGTGGGAGTGGAATGCACAGACGCTGGAGGGGATTGGCCGAGCGGAGGATAAAGTATGGTCGAGGGGCGTGGCGACGGAAGAAGAAGAGAGAAGCGGATATGAAGAAAGACGCCATGCAGGGCGTGACAGGTGGGAACTCGTCCGAGGGCGAAAAGACGGCGCAAGCGAAACCAGCCACTGTCTTTGGGTTCAAGGTGTTCATCCGCGTGTTGAGAGAGGAGGTCTCGGTGCGGTGTCGCTGGCTGGAGGGACGGGATGAGACGACGTTTGAGAGCTTCCGGGGATTTCTAAAGGCGTCTGCGCTTGCCGCCGAGCCTAAAAAGACGGTGCTTTGAGCTGGTGTAATCATAGAAGAAGGACGAGTGGCTACAAATGTACGTGTCTATTTCCACCATCTCTTTTTGCGGCACCATGTTATCTAACGCCGCCACGGACAAAATGGCAGGCCGGGACAGCGCAATAACCATGTACCCACCAGTCCTCCAACTCATCAAGGCAAATGCCTGTCATAACCAGCCTTGACAAGCCTATCCTTTGCCTCCCAGACCAACCCCGGAATCTCCTGCGCAATCTGGAACCCCAGGGCCGGGTACTCGCGTATGCGCACCAAATCACCCACCATGATGTTGATCACCAGGTCTCGCGGATTGTCCCCATTGGGATACTCCTCAAAGCTGTACGGCGGCGAAGTGACCGTGATGGCCACCCCCGGGTCGGGCCACTGCTTCATGAACGTCGCGTATGTCCTGCGCTCCATGTACGGCTTTTGCACCAATATCAGCGAGCTCGGGGATATCCCTCTCTCTTGCAGGAGGGTGTGTGTGAAGCGCACGTTCTCGCCCGTGTTGGTGGATGCAGGCTCGACGATCAGCTTCTCGTCCGGCACGCCCATCTGTCGCGCAATATCGGCAAAGACCTCAGCTTCGGGTTTGCTGAAGCGGCCTTCAGTTAGCCGGCCCGAGCCGCCTGAGAAGATGAGGTACGGCGCCAGGCCATCGAGGTAGAGCTGGGCGGCACGGGTTGCGACGCGGGTGTCGAGGCTGCAGAGGCAGAATATTGCGTCGGCGGGTTGGAGGGACATGCCCATTTGGTGGTAGCGGAAGATGAGATCTGCATCTTGGAGGGTCTGGTCCGTCATTGTGATTGTGCTATGTATCGGTGGGACGAAGGTGATGATGGGTGATGGTGAGGGAGTAATGTTATAGCTGAATACGAGGCTAAATATGGGACTGGTTTGTGTAATGGGTGGCGATCTGGAGCGGGATGTCTCACTATGGCTTCAGAAGTAGTCATCAACCTCTCAGGCCAAACAAGTCTACAACACCAACGATTTTACCCATTCCAAAATTTCTCGATATTATCATCATCCTGTCTACCGAGACATCGCATCGTCTTGGCTAGTAGTAATTCAGTCATCTTGGGCGACTGTCGCCCGCCGAAGACGCACTGCGGGGTTGCACGTCCGACCGATCTTCACACCTATAAATGCTCACTCTGATATCACTTCAAGACCATCATCGTTTGTCGGTCAGATGTTTGAGCCCGAGAAGAATAAATACTCCCATCTACCGTGAGTAGGTACTAGCTCAGGGCAACTCGTTATATCAGTTGCTGGACATATACGCGATCAATTACGCGCCTCGAACCGCCACACGCTTCCATCTCTTGCTAGTATTTACTGTAATATCGTCGCCATGGCTGGTGAATTTGCCGCAGACGAACGCACCCAACTCTCCAAGCGGTCAATCCCACACATGACTCTCGCCAAAGGCCCGGATGACCTACAGCTCCAGACCCAGACCGATGCCGCCTACGCCCACCCCAGAGACTCCGCAGCCGGTCGCTTCAGTCTAACCGGCAGTGCCATTGTCACGGGCGGTACTGGAAGCATTGGCATGAAGGTGTCGAGGGCCATGTTGCAGCATGGGCTCCGTGGACTCGTCATCTTTGACCTCAACGTGGCGGCGTCGGAGGCGAGCGTGCAGTCGCTACGGAACGAATTCCCGAGCGCCAAGATTGAAACAAAAGATGTCGACGTCACTGACGAGGACCAGGTAGCCAAGGGTGTTGCCGACGCTGTCATCTCTCTTGGCTCTGTGGATATGCTAGTCTGCCTCGCTGGAATTGTGGGATGCGTCCACGCTCTCGATACCCAGGCGAGCCAATGGCGCAAAATCCTCGACATCAACACCACAGGTTCTTTCCTCTGCGCCCAGGCGGTAGGACGGCAAATGGTATCACAGGGCAGAGGAGGCCGTGTCGTATTCACAGCATCTATATCGGCCCATCGCGTCAACTACCCGCAGCCGCAGGCGGGCTACAACGCCAGCAAAGCAGCTATCCTGTCAATCAAGAGCTCGCTGGCGGCGGAGTGGGCGCGCTATGGCATAACTGTCAATAGTATCAGTCCAGGGTATATGGATACTGTGTTGAATGAGGGTGAGGGGCTGGCAGAGGCGAGGAATTCGTGGTGTGAGAGGAATCCGAAGGGGAGGATGGGGTTGCCGGAGGAGGTGGCTGGTGTGGTTGTCATGTTGCTGAGTCGGGCGGGTTCATATATCAATGGGGCGGATATTGTTGTTGATGGAGGGGGCATGGTGTTTTGACGTTGTTTCTGAGGAAGCTTTTATTAAGCCGCAGCTCAGAAAGGAAACGGTTCCGGATGTGTAACAGAGTTGATTTATTATGAGCTTATTTCTACTACAAAAGACGTAAGATAGTCCAAAATCCTTTCCTACAACTGCTTCAAATCTCACAGACCATGGACCAGCACAGCTTGTGAAGGGATATCCTCACGCAGTATCTCACAACCACAAGAGAAACGCGTAGCGGTTACAATATATATGTACCCACAACTAAGAGATATGATTAAAAATAAGGGCATCTTATCTATGTCTGCTTTCATGATGCATAGCGCTCCCCTTTCTCTACCTCTAATCTAGGCGCTTCAGCGACTGTCTTCATTGGTAAAGGTTAAGCTCTCTCAGATCAGGTAGACTCGTACACTCGCTTGACAAGGTTGTTCTCGGATGGCGGAATATCAGTGCTTCTATCTTCATATCCTAGGAGTTAGACGTCTGGTGGGTTTATAGCATGCTTCGAATGATCAGCAGATGCAGGGCATTGGTCCGAAGGTGTGTTTTCTATATCTCGTAGAGTACGAGGGATGAATATTTCTGCAGTTGTGACAAGGCTAATTTTTTCAGCCTCAAGGAAGGATTCATCTATAGGCGAAAGTAGTGAATGCCAACTTGGGGACCGAGTAGTAGGAGAAGGTGTGTCCTCTATATCTCGTGGAGTGTCAGGGATGGATATTTTTGCAGTTGTGACATGGCTAATTTTTTCAGCCTTAAGGAAGGATTCATCTATAGGCGAAAGTAGTGAATGCCAACTTGGGGACTGAGTAGTAGGAGAAGGTGTTGTCAGGCGATTTGAGTCGTGGAGATGGATCTTGTTCACGATTTGTTGCCTGGTGTTTGTCTCGTTCTCCTGAGCCCGCCTGATACTTTTGGGAACTTGAGGCAGCTCATATTTGCCGTGATGCCTCCGCTGATGTTCGCGAAGACTCTTAAGAGAGGCATAGCCAACATCATTATATGTGCAGCCTTCCCAGTAGCATTTCAGAGCCTGGCGGTGTCGTGTTGTCTTATGATTCTCAAGTTTCACAGCAGAGTCATACCCGAGCCAGAAACGCTCGCAGCTCCGAATGGGGCATATGAATGCAGTGGAACCGTAGTCTGAGTGAAATGCAAGCAGCTCCTCTTGGCTCAGTCCTTGATAGGAGTCAATCTGAGAAAGATACTGAACATCTCGCCGGTAATATACATCGGCCCGTGAGAATAGAGTTCTGTCCAACTCAAGGGCATCGACATCTATAAGTTGTGTGAATGGAGCTGTTCGACGGGGATTTTCACGGGTTATGCGCTGGATGAGCTACTCACCTAGTCCATTCTGCTTTTGTTGATTTTCTAATGTTTTGCGGAAATTGAGTACTTGACAGATCAGCTGCTGGATTTCTAGCATAGAATCGAGTCTATCAAGACACAAGTCCAAGTCAGTAGATGGATTGTCTTGATGAACCGTTTGACTCGTTTTACGAGACTGCAGAATGCTAGAATGTTTTGCACATAATCGTTGGGCTTGCACCACGACTATATTCTGAGTCTCGGATGATGACTCGGGGCTCTCTGTCAGCATTTGGAGAAAATGGTGTATCCAGTTTTCGTTGGCGTAATTTTGGAGACCGAAAACACCAAGCCCTGTCCTTGTCATTAGGTCCTGGCTGAGACTACCGCTGGCAACGTAATCTAAGACCTGTATCAGTTGCGAAATACAAGCGAAGGCGATGTCCTCTTGAGCGGTAAGACCCGATATGAAGGGTCCACTAGGCAGGCTCAACAAATATCTTATTATGGCTTGTTAGTCTCGGCTATCATACAAGTAATAGGCAGACACTCACTGGGTCAGTGTAGAATGTATGATTACAACTGTCCCTCTCGGTCCGTCTTCTATCAGCGGTTTGCAGATCTCGAGAGCATTAGAGAAAGGACGGCTGTCCCGACTGAGGCTATCTAATCCTCTGTGAAGGCTCGTTCCGATGAGAAGTTCGCACTTCATGATATCGGCTCCGCTCCTTGAAAAGATTATCCACCCAAATATGCGTCTAACCCTTGCGAGGCTAGTTGGCGAGCATCGATTTCGGATATCGTTCAAGATTTTCTCGTATCTATATAACCAATTAATATTCATGCAAGCCAACTTGGTGGGTATTAGCTTGAACTTACACTGCTTCCAGGTCTTTAGGTAAGGAATCAATACTTGAGCGCAAATCTGCCAAATTCGCAGCCGACTCGAGCAGAGACAGAACCAGGCGAACCCAGAGGAGCATTCCTAAATGCCAGGTTAAGCTTATTAGACCGAATACGAGCGACGCATGACAGGAAGTGCTCACCTTCGGATTTCTGCCGTATTTTACACCGCAGTTCCTCCATAAGTGGTGGATCTATAGCGGCGCCAAAATTTTCATTCAGTTCTTCTAAAGAATTTCCAACAATGTTGTCTACATCCTTGTCAATCGCGCTTTTCTCGTTTCCGAGGAACAGTAGTGTGCACTTCTCGGAGCGCTTTCGGGAGAGAAGTGGGCGGATGCTCGGCAGATCCTGGCTCGATATCAACAGCTTGCAGGAGGGGCTAGATGAATTTACCAATTGTGTGAGCTCGCTGATTAGGTTCTTGTGCTCACTTGCTGGGAGTTCATCAATACCGTCCACCACAAGGCGAATATCGTCAGATTCAGCAATGATTTCGGCAATTGCCCCTCTCAATACCGATGCTGAAGGTCGCCGCCCTTTGGCAAGATATTCATCATAGAAATATGGTATTATCTCTGGTATAATCACCATAATCTGAGCGACAAACACTCTCAACACTTGAGCGGTAATTGCATGGGGGGTTGAGTGGTAATCGCAGAAGAAGAACAAGACTCGGGTGTCTTTCTTCTGACGAAGAAAAGATATAATTTGCGAGGCTAGGACGGATTTGCCTGTTGAAAGTGAGCATGGGACCTCCAAAGCGATTCAATTCTATACGAACCAGCGCCCGGTTTTCCATATAACCATATAACAGGACTTCCTCGACCCTTTTGAAGCCATGACCTGAATTTTGCATTCTTGGTGATCCAGCTACCAGTTCCAGGATAGCATCGCTCCTTCAACCACTCAAGCTTGAGTTCTTGGTCATTGTCGCCCGTCTCAAGCCACCTCATGACAGCTTGGGCTTGCTCCGATTCCCACCGCCTTTCTCGCACCGAGGAGTCGTCCAGTGCCTTCCGTCTCCATTCGTTTGCGTTGAAGATATCAAGGGATACGGCCTCCCTGTCTATCATTGCACTGACTCTGGTAATACTTTCAATAAGATCGTCAAAGCGATGTTCGAATCGCCCCCACGCGGAGGAGAAGAAGATCTTCCAAGCTGTTCATTTTAGCTGATGAGTGCGCAAGTTCTTTTAGTAGAGGACCCACCTGGCTTCCGGACGAGAGCATACGCCTTGCGGTGGAACTCAATGATATCTTCATGCAAAAACGCGAACAGCTGCTGGAAGTCTCGATTGTCTGGGAAAGAGTCGCCTAATCTGGAGAGCCGTGGAAGAGAATTTCCAATTTGAGCGTAGGCAGTCAAAATCTTGTCCAAAGTCTGCGTATGCTCATATACAGCCTATAAGATACTGGTTAGCAGTTATGCCACAGTTTTCCTACACTCCTTGGGCCTACGGCGATGATGAATTTGACGGGCGCCTAGGCGACATCAGTCAGTAAAGAAGTTTCTGGCCGGCAGAAACGGATGTGATTACCTACCCAAATATAAGGGAGAAATGGCACACCGTTATTCAACGCATCGATGGCCTTTGAGTAACGTTCTATGGCATTCAAGAATGGAGTAAGACGGCCGAGATTTCTCAGGTCTTGGCGAGACGCAAGCTGAGTCTCGATTTGTCGGACGGCTCCCCGCACATCATCCAGAGACGTGTTGCGGATCAGTTGGTCGTCCTCATCCGAGATCTCGTTTCTGAACCTTTTGCATGACAATTCTATGAGTCTCTGTGCCATGTTTTCTTGCTGTGTGAGTTTCAAAAGACGGCTGTGTTACTGAAAAAATTGATATGATGCGAACTGACGCTTCAGCGTCACTGCATGAGAGAATATATACCAGCTAACGCAACGCGACCGCAGCAGCGGCTGAGTCTCTCAGTGGCATCATGATTGGCTCGCTAGAATGCAGGACCATATAGGCACTTCAGTTGGCTGACTCTCACAGCCGCCTTGGAATTGCAGGGCGGCGCAAGGCTCTTGGTGGGTCTATAGGTGGTCAATCGAATCGTGTTACATCACTCGTGACCGCTTGTCGCAAATTTCTATTCACTACATGTGCATATCTTGCCCATCCAGTGTCATGAGATGGTTCACAGATACAACCTCCGAAACCATCATACCACTTGGGAGCCTCGCCCGAATCTCAACTGCCACCAGCTTCATCTAAAATGGCTACGTCAGATCATCATTCGGCGAAGAGGAGACGACTGGGGCAGTCGAACTCACTTACTCGCCTGCCAGTCCTAAACACATCCAAAGACTGGGAGTTGCCAAGTTTTAGAGAATTCAACGGAAACATCAAAAGTATGCGGGATTATACCGACAACGGCAACAATTTAACAGCAAATGGAACACGCCTCGACGCGGAAGGATATGCGCCACAACAACATCTTCAAGTCCGACCTGTCATGATGGACAATGTATGTACCACTTCTACTGTACCTAACGGGGGCGCTGAAACCGTGTGCTTCGGGATGGTATGTGTTATCCCTTCCCGCATTCCTGCAACATGGTCGGATTGACGCGAAAAGTTGGCTTTGTCAATTGCCCTCAGTATGACTGGAACCAATGATGGATTGTGTTGCCCATTGAAAACGGCACTAAGGTTGGGTAGCAATGGCACGCTTCAGTATACACATGTCGACTCCAACTACGGTGTTTTGAGTACTCGCGATGCCCAGCTGTTGGACTTGTTCAGCCGCGAAGGAGTTGAACTTGAGCTAATGTGTGTACCCTCACTACCCAAGAGAGGTGTTGGGGCAGAAGAGAAGGCTGCGGTGTGGGCTACTTTGTATGGAACTCGAGACCTTGCTCCAGACCTTTGTCACCTTTTCGACGAACTTCAGCTGTACCTGCAGGACCCGATACATGCCCTTCGAGACGCCGCATACTTTAACCCACAGAGGTTCTTCCATGAGCCAGACATTCGAACATCCCATTTCCAGGCTGCATGTCCGAATGGTGACCAGATATTGACGGTGAAGAATGAAGATGTGATAGTCACAGACCTGTTGGACGGGCTTACTGCTAAGTCTACTCTGCATGAGACACCTGGTTCGGCATATCTTCTGACTGAACTGATGAGGTCAGAGGGTGGAAAGATTTCCATGATTGTGGCTAGAGGCTAACAACACCCAGTCACCAGAAGCAAGGCCTCACTTTTATGATCAGGCGAGAGTCAGACTGGAAACTACATGATACTGGCAGCGACGTCTGGTCTCAAGCAAGTGACAGCTTTGGCCATGTAACGTAGGTATTCCCTATGTTCACGAGTACAATGGACTAACGTATCCAGGTATATCAACAACATTAACTCCTCCATACACTATACGCAGCCTGCAAGCTTCAGAGGGGGGCTTGTTGCTGACCTGATGGGGCTTGGAAAGACTCTGGCCATGATTTCGCTCATAGCTCATGACAAAGTCCTGGGAAGGGATGTAACTCGAGTGGCATCAAATGGCAAGACACTAGGCAGAGGCACGCTCCTAGTTCTTCCGCCTTCTTGTGAGTTGCTATTTAATTGACAATGCACGTGAAATGAAGCAGATCACTAACTAGTACAGTGCTACATAACTGGGAAGAAGAACTTTCAAAGCAAGTCTCGTCCCGCTTTATAGCATGAGACACTTTAACTGTGTAGAAATGGTTGCTAATTAATCTAGACATTTATCAGCAGACCATTTTGCTTGGCAGCGTCACCACGGACGACAGCGAATTCGGGACACCAGTGATGTGCTATTCCACGATATTGTCCTCACGACCTACACGACACTTGCAAATGAATGGCAAAATCAAGAGCAAAGCCCAGTCTTCTCACATGAGTGGCACCGCATAATTCTAGACGAAGGTAGGCACAGAGTGTGGATGGCCGGGACCATCGTAAGTGCTAACACCTTGTAGCGCATGAAATTAAGGATTTATCAACTTCCAAAGCTCGCGCTGCATGTGCTCTGAAGGCCCGTTGCAGGTGGGCCGTTACTGGGACGCCAATTCAGAATCGGCTCTCTGAGCTCTTCAGCCTGTTTCACTTCCTCCGTCTCAATCCGTACGGTGAAAAGAGGGCGTTTGACGAATGCATCACGAATCCCTGGCTTCGTGGAGAAGAAGAGGGCTTCAAGCATTGGTAAAACTGTTGGGGTACATAATGTTAAGACGGTCCAAAAACACGATTGTGCTTCCATTGCGGAGTGATCATCGACGATTCCTCAAGCTCAGTGTCAAGGATCAGGATGCTTACGACGCTACGAAGCTAAAGGCTGTCGAATATCTCGACAATGCGCTCACCGCACCGAAGCTACAGGATAGCTACAGGAATGCGCTTCAGAAAATCAATGCTCTCAGGGTTATCTGCGAGCTAGGGTGCTCTCCCAAGCTATACTTGCAAACGGCCCTCACTAATTCAACGGGATATGGCCCCTTCCTGACGCCGGGAACACCAGATGGATGTTCAACACCGAATACAATCTTGGACGAGGAGGAAGATGAAAATAACGGTGTGGAGACTGAAAAGGATGGCGATATGGACTTCCGCCTTGAAGAGTGCTTTCCATCACATACAACACTAAGAACTTGTCTCAGTCCATTCCCTGCCAATATGCCAGTCCAGCCGCCATTGTATCCCGATCAGTGGCCAACAAAGATTCAAGCTCTGCTGGAGGACCTCCAGAGCTGCCCTGTTGGGACAAAAAGGTATGCATGTGTCTGTAATTAAAGTATTGTGGTTAACTCCTAATTTTAGCGTTGTCTTCTCTTACCGCAAATCAATCCTTGATGTCGCGAACACAGCTCTTAGGAGCGTCGGTATTGGCTGTGTCCAAATTGATGGCAAGTCAAAGGCAAGCAAACGGATCCAGGATATCAATGCGTTCTCCAAAAAAGACGCGGTACAAGTGCTTCTTTTATCCTTGGGCTGCGGAGCAGTTGGGTGAGCCTACACCAGCCAAGAGCACAAAATAACAGACAAAGCTAACTTTTGCACCGCTTGACTCTTACTGCGGCGTCAAGAGCATATCTGCTAGAACCACAGTGGAATCCATCCGTAGAAGAGCAGGCGCTTGCCAGGATTCACCGGCTTGGACAAACCCAAGAGGGTGACGACGATTCGTTTTGTAATAAGCGACTCCATTGAGCAGGTAAGCCACATAGCTTTACGGTGTAAAGAGAGACTGACATGATGAAAGTATGTGTTGGATATACAAGATGGAAAACAGGACCTCATCAGCCTCCTCAGTTCCAAGGAGATTAATGGTAGTCAAATCACAGCTAAACTGCAGGTGAGTATCGCATTCTACTCAGAGCTTCCGTCACTAACAACCAGAATAGAAGCTACGACAGCTCTTGCGTTGAAGATGCCAAACACCTGCTTGTGGAAAGCCTCAACATCCTTCCAAATGAACTTGAAAGTTAGTTATAACTACTTTTGAGTGCTATTGCAGAATGGAATGTATGGCGTCCACTTCCGAGTTGTTAGCACCAGAAGTGATCGTGGACAATTTCAGGTTTCTCGCCAAGCACCACTTTTATTCTTTGTAAGAGGGTGCTGAACTCCACTCCAACTTGTAGCTCAAGGTTCTCTAACATCTCCCATGATCTTGTTGGCCTATTTTATCTAAATACCAAATTAAATATCCTTGAGTATTGTAGTTTGGAAGTGAAAATTTGGCGCCACTGGCAACGCTGTCCAAGAGACAATAACAGGAGGTCTTACTAACCTATTTCTCTAATGCGTCTGGATGGCTTCGGCTATTTTCATACGAGGTCTCTCTTAGATTTGCTCTTGAATAATCAGATAAACGCTTCAGTGAACTAGTATTGATAGTATAGAGGGCACACTGCGTGGCAAATGCGATGCAGCTCCGTTACTTAACAGATAGAACACACGATACTTGCAAAATGTGGGATATACGAAGTGCTTAAACTACTGGGCTTGCAGAATTCCAATCAATTCACGAAGTTTATTCCTCATCGCGATGGTTCAACGAGCCCAACGGAGCAAGGCAAGACGGTATATGGGAACACTGAGTGGAGGAAACGACCAACGCGACCATCACAAGTATAGCATATGCTGAAGCGATGGAATACCAAAACGCACCACATGCCAGAACAGCAGTACTAGAAATCATAATGATAGCAACAGAAAGCAGAATGAATCCACTTTCTTTGACACTAACCAAAGTTTACTCGCCTTCGCTCATCCAGCGGATACTGTGCACCTTTCAGGAACGAGTACCCTCTTGGCCTCAAGGGTTAGGTCATATAGAACGAACCGACTTGCAGCCGCTTGCAGTATCAACAAAGATATTTCTGTCTGGGTAGTTGGAGAAGGATCTAGCTGAGCTACGCGAAATGCCACTCAGACGCCTCAACTAGCAGAGGTGCCTTGGAAGAGGGCGAAGATACATTCTAATGAAGTGGAACTATTCGATGAAGATGAGTTCATCAGAATTAGAAACGGTGTGTTATTCTGCTACCACTGGTCCTCCGACAGCGCCTCATTGAAGATCCAAGATTTGAGCAAGACTATTGCGTCTCAGGAAGAAACCAAATTTGCCAATACACCGGCGTCAGGGCACTACTCCCGTCAAAGAACTTGAGACTCGCTGTGGGCTATCAGCATCGGAGGCTGGAGACGTGGAATGTGGATGACAGTACCAAAATTGAGCTAGATGGTGGAGTGAGAGGGCATCGATTCTGTTCGCCGTCTACGGATGGGGCTAGTTCTGACGGTGAAAAGAAATGAGAGTGAGACCGCCGCTTGGGACAACCTGTCGAATTGGTGTATGACAGGTGTTTCTCTCGACGAGGAATCAATACTTGATAGCAAATTACCAACTAGTTTACCTAGAGCGTTCTACCAGTTCCTTTGCCGGACAACAGGAAGTCTACGTATCCTCGAGCATGAAATATCGCTCTACCTAGGAAGCAATAATCCAGCAGTCAGAAGATAGCTAGTATTTCCACGTCCTCAACGGGGCAAAAAAACCGGAAGCTGGTGCGACTGCGGCGAAGTATTTTCGCCGCCATCACTCCACTTGTCTCACCAAGTGCGCCTCGGATCTAATCAATCAGCAAACTCTTTTGCAAATATGGCGCATCTTATCTTGACTAGCGACCATTGTCGCCTGACAGTCAGCACGTTGCTAGAATGGGGCAGGCAGCGGTGTGGTGATCGGTGTTCCGAAGCCGAACCCCATACACATAAGAATGCAAATCGCTACTCAAACGAGAATAAATCGGCTATAGAGTTCGTCCGTCGCGTTTGATCAATTACCTAACGCTGGAGTGGGACGGACCCTTGGGTCGATGCAATGCTGCTAGAGTGGGCCGCGATCATGCAACCTGTTTGTAAGCCAAGCCGACCCATCGGCATTGGTGATGCTTTACGTCTATTCCCGTAAGGACCTCATTTAGCCGAGGGACGAGCCCTGTCTGGTAGCCCGTGACATGTTGACATGCATCATCATGCTGGTCTCGAAGTGGAGCCTGGGGGTTCCGCAGTGCTGCAGTCTCGTCGGGTGGAAATGAGCTGAGCTGAGGTTCGCTGGGAAGAGTTGAGAGGGCATTCGCGGCAACTGAGAAGAGGCTGGAACCGGTCGCCGTGGGTGAGAATTACAATGTGGGCTGTCTAGAGGGATTGGGCAATTGGGATAATTAAACTTGGTGGTGAAAATTGAACTATTTACCATGCTATTAATTTGCTATCCGCTTGTGTCCGCGACAGAGTGGTGCGAATTGCAGCGTAGGGTATGCCCTCGATGCGGTTATGCCGCCGCTGCTTTTTACATTTTTTTACCTCATTCACACATGACGGTGGCCCTTAAGCCCGGTTGAGCAAGCCCGCAGCCTGAACCTGTCGGATGGCCTCGTCGGCGTCGTGGGTTCGTGCGGCCTGCTTCTTGCGAACGTAGCTTCCCAGCCCGGGCACCTTGGCTGCAACTCGCACAAACTGCTTCTTCATTGGGAGCGACCCGGTCTTCTCCTCGTAGAGGAGGCACCCGACAACGGCAATCAGCGCCAGCCAGTAGATGTTGTAGGCGAGCACGGAGCCGTACGTGGCCGTGTTTTGCCAGCCGAGGAGCGCGTTGAACACGTCCCACCCATTGTCCGTCTCGGCGTTGCAGCAGTTGACGTGCCACACAGTCTGGGTAATGTCGTACGAGCCCGGGCCGTTGCCGGCCTCGGCGACGTCGCTGCCGACCTTCTTCGCAAAGGTGTGGTACTGCAGGCTCCAAACCGACTTGGAGAACATGCCTGCCGCGATGAGGTAGAGGACGCTGGTGGAGGCGATGAGGAAGATCTGGATGGACATGTAGTTGCCGCCGCGGTAGATGAAGTAGCCGATGATGAGGGCGGCGATGATGCCGGTGACGACGGGGAGCGGGAAGGCGGTGGCGGGCAGGCTCAGCGAGACGCCGCCGACGAAGACGACGGCCTCGACGCCCTCGCGCAGGGTGGTGATGAAGGGCAGGAGGAACATGACGTGGCGCCTCGACCAGCTCGCCAGCCAGGACTGCGGCTTGCCGGTCTGCGTCGACTTCTCGGCAAGCGACTGCGCAATCTTGACGCGCCACTTGTCCTGCATCTTGTTGATGCGGAGCAGCGCGAGCCCCATGATGGAGATGATGATGCAGGCAATCAGATAGAAGATGCCCTCCCAGAGGTCCTCCGACTTGGACCACACATCCTTGCCGAGGCCGTAGAACGCGCCGATGAAGCCGCCGCCGATGATGAGGCAGATGACGATGCCGGCGCCGGCGCCCAGCCAGACCTGTCGCACGAGGCGCTTGTAGATTAGCGGGTCCTGCTCAGCGCCGCCGAGGCATTGCTTGAGGAAGGAGAGAAGAACGGAGATGATGATTGTCGCCTCGAGACATTCTCGGAAGACGATGAAGAAGATCTGGACAGCGAAGACGTTCTTGGCCATGGCGGCGGTTGTGCCTTGGGGCGGGGGGGGGGAGGGAGATGCGGGAAGCGAGGTCAGAGGAGGGAGAGCGTGTGCGCGAGGCTGCACATGCGAGAGAGTTTTGTACGGCCGTGTCTCACTCTGCGCGTGTGTCTCCTCTCCTGGGTATTTGTGTGTGCGAGCGTGTGTAAGTGAGGAAGACCAAGCCGGGACAAGACATGCCAGGAAAGCTTAGCGAAAGCCAAGATAATAACAAGCATATCCAAACCGCCGCCCTGGTTCCCCGACTGAGGAATATAACCGCAGGTACTGTCTACCTGTCTTCAGGTACTCCCGAATGCCACCTACTTTGCGCGGGCTGGTTCTGCGTCTCTCTCTCTCTCTCTCTCTCCATCCCAGGTGAGACTCGCTCCGTTTGACTCCAATGCCACCACCCCATTCCCTCCACCCGCCCATGCATCCGGCTAGCATCAAAGCGACATAGTCAGCACGACCTAATGGGCAGACGGCCCTTCAGCCCATCAGCCCATGTCCATCTGATAAAAAAACTTGCCAGAAAAATCTGATCCCGCCAGTCACAGCGCCGCGGCGCCGCAGGGATGCCCACGTCCGGATAACACGGCACGCGCTGCTGAGGAGAGGCGCGCACTATCACCAGCCACTTTGGGCGGTTTGGCCCATTATCTGATGGTGAACAGCCGACTCATTTGTTATCTGATCCATCTCGCGGCGTGATGGTGGTGCCGGGGTGAGTGAAATTTTGGTTATCTGATCTTTTCCTCTTCCCATGCGGCGGGTGCGGCGGGCCACTCATTTGCGCTTGCGCTATGAGGGTTTTTTATGAAAATCGTGAAGACCTGGCCACGGGGCGTGCCATTGGAGTCACCATGGCGAGGGTCGATGGAGCTAGACGGGGTTGAAGGCTGGATCGACGAGTCTGGACACCCGTATTCCGTGGAGCTCTGGAGCGTGCAACACAGTAGTGCCGGTCGGTTGCGCTGCATTCCGTTACGCTCCGCAGCGTTGTGCCCTTGCTCTCGGCCGTATACATGCTTATTTTGTACATTTCCCGGCGAGTACTTGGTGATCTTGGTCGGAATCTTCACGGGTTATGGAGCAACACCACGCGACGAAGACTAGCCGCATGGCCGAGGTCGCAGTGGCACAATCTTGTCTCAGCTGTGACATCTTGGTTGGACCTTGTTCGTCTTCTTTTTTTTCCCTGGCCTCTTTCTTACTTCTCCCGTTCCTTACATAGTGGACTCGTCCCGGCTCATGCAGTGTCCCTCGATTCGCGCGTGCTGGTGAGACCCCTTCGTGTAGGTTGAGCTATCCGTCATACGCTTTGTCGTCGCTCACTCCTCCGGCCAAGAGCGCTCAGTCAACAAGCTCTGGTAAGCTCTGACAGCCTTGGCAGCTCCGGCTCCTGCATCAGAGGCCGCAGCTTGCTTCATACCTTCATACCGTACCGGCCCTCAATTCAGCACCGTGAACGTGTGAGACAGTCGCCGCCATGGCGCTCTCCATGATCCGCGCCCTCGCCCTCACCCTCGCCCTCGTCCCCTCGCTCCACGCAAAGACAGTCACCCACGACTTCAACGTCACCTGGGTCACCGCCAACCCGGACGGCCTCGCTGACCGCCAGGTCGTCGGCATCAACAACAAATGGCCCCTCCCCGTCATCGAGGTCGACAAGGGCGACCGGCTCATCGTCCACGTGCACAACGGGCTCGGCGACCGGGACACCTCCATCCACTGGCACGGCATGTTCCAGAACACGACCAACTACATGGACGGCGCGTCCATGGTGACGCAGTGCCCCGTGCCGCCCGGGTCCAGCATGACGTACGACTTCACCGTCGACCAGAACGGCACGTACTGGTATCACGCCCATGTGCCCTACTCGTACCCGGACGGCTACCGTCAGGCCCTGATCGTGCACGACAAGGATGCGCCGTTCAAGTTTGACGAGGAGCTGACTCTCACCGTCACGGACTGGTACCACGATCTGCAGGATACTCTGGAGTCGCAGTTCGTGTCCGTGTTCAATCCCTCGGGCGCCGAGCCCATCCCTTCGGCCTTCCTGCTCAACGACACCCTCCGCTCGAGCATCCCCGTGAAGCCAAACACGACGTACCTCCTCCGCCTCATCAACATTGGCGCCTTTGTCGGCCAGTACTTTTACATCGAGGACCACGACTTCAAAATCGTCGAGATCGACGGCGTCTACACGGAGCCCACCACGGCAGACACGCTCTACATCGCCGTCGCGCAGCGCTACGCCGTCCTCCTCACCACCAAGAACGAGACGGACAAGAACTTTGCCATCGTCACCGTCGCGGATTCGACCCTCCTCGACACAATCACCCCGGACCTCCTGCTCAACAACACAAACTGGCTGGAGTACGACAAGAACGCCGACCACCCGGAGGCAAACATCACCGTCGACGTGAGCTCGGACCTGAATCCCTATGACGACGCGACCCTCAAGCCGTACGATCAGGTGGCGCTGCTGCCGGATCCCGACCTCGAGATCGAGGTGACGGTCGTCATGGCCAACCTCGACAACGGCTACAGCTATGCCTTCTTGAACAATATCACCTACACAATGCCCAAGGTCCCATCGCTGCTCACTGCCCTGTCGGCCGGCGACCTCTCCAACAACTCGCAGATTTACGGCGAGTTCACAAACCCCTTCGTCCTCCCCCACAACGCCGTTGTCCAGATTGTCTTGAACAACAACGACACGGGATCGCACCCGTTCCACTTGCACGGCCACAACTTCCAGGTCATCGAACGCGCTCCAGCCTACGGGCCCACCTTCTACGATTTCCAGGACGGAGACCCCGTCAACTTCGACCCCTCGAACCACACCGAGTTCTCCAAGTTCCCCGCCAGGAGAGATACCGTCGTGTTGCCTCCTCAGGGCTACCTCGTCCTGCGCTTCGTGGCCGATAACCCGGGCGCGTGGCTGTTCCACTGCCACATTGACTGGCACATGGACACCGGACTGGCCATGGTGCTCATCGAGGCACCGGACCAGATGAAGGAGCGCATCAAGGTCCCGCAGGACCACCTCGATGTCTGCGCGGCCGCCAAGGTCTCCTCCACGGGCAACGCCGCTGGGAACTCGCAGAACTTTTTGGACTTGAGTGGCCAGCCCGCGCAGCCGGGCGAGATCCCGGCCGGCTTCACCGCTAGGGGTATTGTCGCCCTGGTATTTTCCGTGCTGGCAGCCGTGTGCGGTATCATCAGTATCACGATTTACGGTTTGGCAGAAGTCAAGGTGAAGCACCATGACGAGGTTGCCTCCACTGAGAGGGCCTCAGAGGGTGGCGCTTCTGGAGAGGGCGGCGTTGTTGAGCAGACGGTGGAGGGTAGGGAGAAGAGCTAGTGGGGTTTTTTTTGCGCAGGCTATCTATGTAATAATGAGTCAGACAAAGTATAATATGAGTTGATCCAGTTGCGTTGTCCGTTGGCAATGGCATAGCCATTGTTGTCCATACGTTCCTGGGGCTGCAAACGGGTGCTAAATGGTGCGAGTCCTCAGAGCGTCGCGACAAAAGGGCAACCCGCTAGCTACAGGTTACCCGAGAAGCGTGAAGAGGAAAACGACCCGGGACGAGGGGAGTGAGTCCCAGTGCGATTGATCTGCCAAGTCTCAGCTGCGATCGGAGGGGCCTGCTCTCGCCATCCCTTTCGGCGTTGTGCAATCCGCCCTCCACTCGCTCTCAGATCTAGTCAGGACAATCAGTTGCCAGCCAGGAGGTTGGAGGCAGTGATGTGATTCGACACATCTGTCAACCATCTGTGCGTCACAAGACGTTGAAGGAACGGTCAAGATAGTAAATAAATGTCTAGTTTGAGCAACTCGCATCCACACGTGGTATTTTCGTTGGTCAAGCCACTCCGCTGCTATACTAGCCATGAACCCACATTTGGGTGCGTGATGTTAGTCGCAACATGATTTGCTGCTTGAACCCGTCAGATCTGGAGCTTCAATCGCCTAACCGCGGGGCTCTTAGTAGAGAACATCCAACTCCAGGAGGGGGATGTCTAGATATGTTATAATGCACGGAAACCCCTCCAAAATGTATGAACCACCTGTAATTCTCGAATGCAAACACCCCAGGCAGTACCACTGATATTAATCGTCTCCCTCAAAGTCGGGGAAAATCGCGCGACAAATGGACAAGGTTGCGCTTCTAACCGCATCCCGGGTGGAGCCCGGCGCCGTGCTCGATCCTCACTGGCCTCTTCTCAGCCGACTGGCGCCAGCGCTCGCCGTCACCGTGCGATTCCGAAACGCATTCGGTTCCATCTCAGCCCTTCTGTGGCTCAATGTCTATATCGTTACAACCGTCACTCTCATCAATGTCGTCTGGGCGAGCAGAATACTCGCTCTTCAAGCCCTCGTTGCCACCAAATTTGCAGCCATTCACGGCATCGCCATGGCGAGCAAGGCTATTTTCGCTGTCTGGGACGCGCAAAGTGTCCGGTCGATGCGCAAAAGGCTCTTCCACGAGTTTGCACTCTTCATTCTCGGCTGCGGGAATCCCGTCCTAGTCATGGTCTTCTGGCCCGGCTGGCTGGTCCTAGGCGGGACGTCTTTCGCCCTCTGGCAATTTGTACTTTGAAGGACATGGCACAATCTCCCAAGAACCAGTAACCAAACCTCCACGGCTCGCAGGGTGCCTCAGTCCGCAAAAAGTGTCAAACAAGCGGGCTGTGCAGGGAGCATCAGCCAACGCTCTTTGTCGCCGTATGGAAACGCTCGCCGTTCAACCCGAGTAGAAGAACGTGTTGCCGCCGGTATCCTTTCGAATCTCGCTCGAATAATCCTTCTCGGGGTCGAACTCCTGCCAGGTGCTCGCCGGGTAGATGTGCTTGTTGCGCTCGTACCACCTGCGATCAACGACCTTTGTCGACATTGGGTCGTCGCCCGCACCCTCCAAAGTATTGACGTCAGGAAGGGACTGGGCAAGCGCCGCTTTCGATGCAGGAGTCACGAGGCCGTCCTTGGAGGTGGAATCGCTCGGTCGGACAGGCGCCTCAGCGCTGTAGTCGAATAGGCGGCGGCCGGCAGGCCCTTTGCTCTTGTTGACAAGGAAAAAGTAAAAGTCATAATGCTGCGAGAGTTAGCTGTGTGGCCAGCAGACCAGAGGGGCGGCAAGAGTAGCCCGCAGCAATGTACTTACATGAGGTATAATGACTGTCCCACGCACAAGCATTAGATCATCCACGCCGACTCGTGCCCAGGCTCGTAATGCATTGCTCCCACCGTCTCCCACCCCAAGCTCGGCACCAACCTTACGGCTCTTGTCGAGAAACACCCAGATAAAGTCGCCTTTCTTCATGCGCACAGTACCACCAGGCGTATTAGCGCCGTCGTAGAAAACGAAGGGTATCGCAAACTCCGTGGCTTTGACCGCCTCTTGGATTGCTACAAACTCGCGCCGCAACGTTTCCCTCTCGACAGCTTCCTTTCGCAGGGCGGCTTTGGTTAGCACTTTGGGCACGACTCCAATGGCAGCGTTGGCCTTTATTTTAGATGTAGTTTGTCCGCTCTCGCTGGGATTTTCAGAGTCGTCGGATTTCTTGGTCGTGGCGTCGGTGTCGTTTTCACCGTCCTCGCCGTCCTCGTCGTCGCCAAATGACAACAGTTTCTTGGCAGCCTTCTTAGTCTTCTTCTTCTTCAAGGGACGGGCGGCAACACCGTTGGCTGCCGAGTCACTGCCAGCATGGTCAGGAGTGGCATTTTGCGAGCGATCCGGTGTCGACGTGCCTGAAAAAGCTGCCTCTCGCGTTTCCCGCTCCTGCTGCTCCAGGACCTCGGCGCGCCTCTTTCTGTAGTCGGAGAAGGCGACGAGACCGACCGTTTGCGTAGACAGGCGCTGGTCGGTGGTTCTGTTCTGTGCCGTGAAGCGCGAGGCGGTTGGGTTGTCCGACATGGTTGGCGTTGGTGAAAATTGAAAGTTTGAATCAACGCTTGGGGCGAGCCTAGAAATTGGGACAGAAGCTTAGCGATAAGCTCTGGTGATACTGTACAGTGTGATGACTACAGCATACTATATCAACACTGTGCACCTAACCTGTACCCAATAGTTCTTTGAGCAGATATTTGTTTAGCATGAGAATTAACCAGATGTATTGTCGTTTTAGTGAAAATAAGCCATAAGACGAAGAGCAATTGTCCTCTTGCAAGAGTAAAGTGTTCCTACTACAATCTCAAGGCAACTTATTCCCCTGTCGTGTTGCTCGTGCCACTTCAGAGTCAGTCGTATCATCAGCGTACCTCTTGTAAGCCAAGATATATCTCTCATCCGCACTCCATGTGTCCTTGACACTTTGTCGCTCATCAATTGCTTTAGCCCATGTCCTCCATCTCCCCCAAACCTCATCATCTCCCGATGTTGGAATGCCCAAACCGCCTGACTTGTAGTGGTCAATTAGCCACAAGCGCTTGGCCCAAGGTGCCAGGCTAATATCAACGAGGCTAATCTCGCTGCCCAAGAACCACGGGCCCGTGGGGTCCATCTCCTTGGTCAGAGTCAAAATGTGCTTGTGCAACTCTTCCCTCGCTTGATCAATGGTGAAGGGCTTGTTGGGCGTGTGCTGAAGCAGCTTGTAAAAAGCAGGGATGATTCTCGTGGAAATGTGGTCGATCCACAGACGGGCCCTGGCTCGCTCGTACGGCTCAGCGGGGAGAAGCGGCTTCCCATACTTGGACTCGTCCGCGTAGGCATCTTCGAAATACTCGGAGATGACCGTACTCTCGTAGAGGGGCTTCTGCACCTTGCCTTCGCTGTGAGGTGACACAGCCAGCGTTGGCACCAGCCCGCGCGGGTTGAGGGCCAGGAATTCCGCGCTCTTGTTGTATGGGTTAATCTCGATGTATTGATGCGGGATGTTCTTCTCGTGAAGCGTGATCCATGCGCGCTGAACAAACGGACAGAACCAGCCGCCGTATAGCTTGAGGGGATGCTCGCTGGCGTGTTTGGCCGCAAATTCGGCCGCGGCGCCAGATGGCTCTGGAGGAAGTGAAGTATCTATGGTAGCCATGATGTATGAGAGTAGCGAATGAACCTTGGCGAGTCAAGTTATTGGTGTCCTCTTAAGACGGTGGTTTCATAGCGATTTGTGTCTTTGCCGTTGACAATGCAGTCTTCCCCTCTCTGAAGTGACGTTCATTACAAATCCGGCATGGATGCAGGCATGACGTGCTGGGAAGAATAATAGCTATAGCTGCATTGCTAGTGCCTCGCCATGGGTAACAAGGCGTGAAGAATATCCCACCAAGAAAGAGGCTTATTAGATGAGGCAATGGGTGGTTTAATTTGTCCCCCATCTTGTTATTTCTCCGCACGCCATCACACGGCCTCGTGTGGGCTCCCGGCCGCCGGGACGATGCCGCTGGATCGACTTGTACTCAGCCGTATTGTTCTTCAAAACCTTGCTTTGCTTGCACGAAGTGCTAAACTAGTGGCTACTGCGTTTAGTTGTGAATCAGTTGGCAATGTAGTCACTGTCTCTAACGGTTCTCTGTATTGTATTACAGTCTGTTAGAACAGTGGCTGTGGAAATGGAAACTCGCAGTTGTCGGAACACATCTATGATAATATAGTCTCCACACGTTATCTAATGTACCTTTTTCATTTATTTTATGCCATTTAATTCTATCGTTCAAGTATGACTCTCGTGGAAGGCAATTCATGCCCTTTTCGTGGGGAAGCATGTCCGCTCTCTGGACTTCATTTCCGCCGCTTTGCCGCCATATTAATTGAATCCTGTCCTAAATTTCGCCCAGAGACGAAGCGTAATTCTAAGGAATAAAAATTTACATTTCTGCTCTATTCCATGTTGCTAATACTCTCATAGGTATACTGCGCCATCCACACACAATGAGCGTGGTTTCATCTCACGAGCAATCCGCTCGAGCCGAGGTCAAGGAGTTTGGCGAGAATTGCGTAAATGATTTTATTGCAAGCTATAAGGTTGCCACTTATTTTGATCTCCTGAATCTGGAATTCAAGTCCGGAGAGGCAGCGGACGTTTCTTCGGCACCACTATTCACGGAGAGCGCCGCCAGTACGGCGATATGCTGGTTGAGACATTGGTGAGGTTCGTAGTCGACAAACAAGCCTCCGCAGTCAATATGTTTAGAACTTGAAATCGTGCATTTTGGTAAGTAAGTCACGTCTGCTGCAAATGGGAACGATTGGGCATCTAAGGTTAGTTGATCTATGCGTCATCTCCGTTTCGCGGACCGCCACTAACACGCTGTAGGAGAGGCAGCTGACTATTGTGGATTTGTCCTGCCATGTGTCACGCAGAAATAGCCTGCTCACTTTTCAACATCTGTTTCAGCATCTTTATTGAACAGGAATATACCATAGTTAGTGTTGTTGCCCTCGATGAGGCACACAAGTATATGACGGATAGCCAAGAGTCCATTACTTGACAGAGTCACTGCTCTCAACAATCCGATTGCAGCGTCATTTGGGCGCTCGCGTCTTCATCTCGGCCCAGTAACCCACTATTTCTCCTCGCATACTTGACCTCTGCTCCATGACGAGTGTGGATTGATTCACATCGCCAGATTGGCTACAGAGTTTGAACAAGCGCTTGGCTGGTGCATCTATTCTCAGCCAGCCGGGCGGCAAGGCTGAGCCATTGCGAAAGGGTGTTTCATCATCTGAATGATCGGATATTACTATATATTTCTTTCGCAGCATCGTTGCACTACGAACAGGAGAGGCTCTTCTATTTGCACTAGGCGCGGCAATTGACCTGATGCATTGCGACTCTGAGTCGTCCTATAATTCGGAAGGTGAAGGTACATCAACTGAGAGTATTCGAGGTACCGATTCCAAGTACGAGGTCGCCAACATTGGAAATGCAATTCTCAAGATCCAAATCCGCAAAGAATCACGAGAGACGGAGGACGCAGCGTCATGGCGGCCTGAAGACAGAGCGTTGGGAGCGCTAGTACAAAGTTGCGACGAATGAATGAGGGATGTGATTGTAATTTATACTTTTTGTGTTCTTCGGTCGAGTGTTGGATACCGAAATAAATCTGTCGACTTCAGGTTACGAGTTGGAGAGAAGTACTGTGTATTAACAAGCAGAGTTGGCAATAAATTGATCGCAACTTCAAAGCATTAAATCGTGCAAGACAGAAAAGAGAATGTAATCTGACGGGACATCGCTAGTGCTAGAAATTTTGTCAAATATGAATCACTGTCATCGATTTGTTTTTTACTTGCAACCTCGATGAATTGATCTTTGTCACGAAACCGATAAACTAATGTGAGATCATCAAGTCTGAGCCGATGCACCTCGACATCCACATTTTACCACATCGATCCTCTGGACACTCAAGTGACTTTCGCGATGTCGATCGAATCAATTCCCAAATTATTGATATACCTCCCACGCATAGGCGCTGGTATTGACCGAAAGAACAGCCGGAATAATAAGCTGATTATTCTGGAATGAAATAGTTGTGACGCCGTGATCAACCGGTCCATCCACCTGCCCCCGGAGTCCGGCAAATGGAAACTCCCTCACCTGAACATTGACTGATCCCTGAGTATCAAACCCAAAATCAGCCATGTGACTGACAGAAATGGCATAGGATCCAGTAACGGTGTGAGCCGAGCCGAGGATGCGCAATCGGTCACTGGCTGTAGCATAAACGTCAAAGTAGCCATCTTCAGATGGTTGAGTCGCAACCGTATTTCCTGTCATATTGCTTCCGTAGTACTTGTATACTTGCCATTCGCCTGCGGGAAAGTAGACGCCAGCGTCGGTCTTACCGAGGAGATCGGTCATGAAGTCGTGCAAAGAAGGGCCTCCGGTCCACACGGAGCGGAGACCGTGTATGCGTTCGCGTTCGAAACGGGCCATGAACCAAGCTGAACTTGCTGGCACTTGCTCTTCGGGAGACTATTCTTGGTCAGCTCATAACAGATATCGGCCTTGGAAGAGCTCGTACTCCATATTCGTCAATATTAATGGGCAGTGAAGGAAGTCCGTTCTGTTCCCGTAGCGCGTCAAAAACACCTTTCGCATAGGTGATATCGTCGCCCCCGGAACCGCCAGACTGTCGAATCATGTGCCAGCAGTAGACATCAGGGATGCTGCTGTTGGAGGAGATGAGATTTAGCCAGTCGGTCCACCATACATTCCCGGCATCTGGCTGGCCAGTGAAGGTGGGACCATAAATTTGAGCTTCAGGGAGGATGTCACTGTATGATGTAAGTCGGTCTCTTCGCTTTCGTTTTGGAAAGGACATATTGGTATTACCGAAGTCGATGATACGTCCTCGCATAGGTATCCATAAACTGCGATCGGGGCCTAAGCCAAAAGCCGCCGCCATCCGCTTCATTCCAGATATCGATCTTGACGGCGTCAAGCATATTGTTCGCACGCATGTCGTTGACAACTTGGTCGAGGAAGTTGTCCCACTGTGTCCAGTTTCCATTGTCGCCTGGGAAAGGGTCATTTTCAGACTCGGATCCGTCAGCACCCCAGAGATCATGAAGTAGCACGATGAACTGTGCTCCAAACTGACGACATGTATCATAATTCGAGAGCATCGAAGCGAAACGAGGCTACTTCAATAAGCAACGAAATGTAGAATAGGTTAGATGCCTCACTTGGTACTCTGTGACACCATGCATGTATCCCTTCGCTGAAAGTTGAGCACCCCCAGCACGACCAAAGTTAAAGCCTATATCAGTGTAGTAGTGGGCCGGGATCTGATTTGGTGTATCTGGTATTCCGTATAAAAAGCCAGATGCGAAGTGCTGGGGCGCACCTAGCATTTGTCCAAGGTCCACGGTGGCTGTTTGAGTTTGGCGATTTGCGACACTAGTACTGAGTGCCAGACTAGCCATAGAGGCCATGACGAAGAGATGAAGAGTCATGGTGAATTTCTTTTTGCTCTACAAGTTTCAAAGCAAAGTGAAGAAATTGAGACCTATTTTATCCTGACTGACGGTGGTATTAATACCCGGATCTCAAGAGACCATTGAGGTCTCCCCGGTACGCCGTAAGACTGCTTCTCCAACGACAAGCAACGTCATCTGGGTTACATTCAGTGATAGTATCGCCAAGTCAGACTCGGCAGTGAGGCTATTCCCCCTCAAGAAATAAAGCCTGACACATGGTAAAGCATCCGGATCTCGCCGTTGCAAATGGGGGGCAGACAGATGTCAGCACCTGGAATGATTGCCCGGTGGGGGTGGGTTTCCAGGATAGTGAGTTGAAGCAGCGTCGGTGGAGATGCAAGGGGAGCTGGCTAGTAAGAATTAACAAACCAAGAACGCATACCTCCACATTCTCACTGATGACCACCGGGCTTACACATTCCATTTAGCCTGTAAACAAGATCCACCGACTTAACCTGGCGTCTCGCGGCGGGGAGTAGATGATAGCTCCGGTGGGGGATCCGGGGACCCCGCTCCACATGGCCTGATGAGTCCGGGGAGTTGACAGCTCAACGTGGGTGCTACCCCAGGTTTTAGATGGAGCCAGCTGGTCTTTTGCATCGAGAGGTTGCAAGGTTGGCACGATTGGGTGTCGTTGCTGGTTGTCGGTAAGTCCAATGCATGCTTGGTACAACTCTCATTGGCTTGGAGGGTTGGATAGCGGCTCTTGTACATAAACTCCGTCTGGCGCACAATCTTGAATCCTTCGGAAGATTACCTCATTGAAGACTTTGAGATATAGGTCTCACCATTTGTCTGTCCTTGATATGGCTGCTCAAGAAGAAAAGCACTCTGGTGTAGAGGAACATCTCGAACAACCCGACCATGACGCCGAGTTTCACAAACCGGGCGATATCTCCCTTGCCAGGCAAGCTGCTGCAGACGAACACGAGTTGACCTTGCTTCAAGCTATTCGCCTCCATCCCCGTGCCGTTGCGTGGTCCATTCTTCTCTCAACATGCATCATTATGGAAGGCTACGACATTGTCCTCATCCAATCCTTCATGGCGCAGCCTTCCTTCTCTCGCCGCTATGGTAGCTTTGATCCTGGAACCAACAAGTACCAGATCTCGGCGCCTTGGCAGACAGGTCTCAACAATGCCGTCAGTATTGGGACCATCATCGGTGCCTTCGCAAATGGCATCTTCACGCACAAGTTTGGTTACAGAAAGGTGCTATTGGCATCTCTTGTCTGCATTGTCGGCTTCATCTTCATCTCTTTCTTCTCGCCAAATCTTCCCGTTCTTCTAGTCGGACAACTCCTCTGCGGCATCCCGTGGGGTGTCTTTGCTACAATGGCTCCATCGTACGCGTCTGAAGTCTGTCCCATGGCTCTCCGCGGCCATCTTACCGTCTACGTCAATCTGTGCTGGGCTTTTGGCCAGCTGATCAGCGCTGGTGTGCAGTCTGCGTTCGTAGACGGAACAAATCAGTGGTCGTATCGTAAGTTTCACCCAACCCAACACTAATCTCTTCGTGCTCAAGCTGATTGGGCTCCAACAGGCATTCCTTTTGCGATTCAATGGGCGTGGCCGGTCCCTCTTTTCGTCATCCTCTGGTTTGCCCCGGAATCTCCGTGGCATTACGTCCGCGTCGGTGACTACAGCAGCGCTGAAAAGAGCATCATACGACTTGGCTCGGCCTCACAGAAGCACCTTGCCAAACAGAAGCTTGCGATGATGATTCATACAAACGAAATCGAGAAGTCGTTGGACGCGGGCACCTCGTACTGGCAATGTTTCACGGGTATTGATCGCCGCCGGACTGAGATCGCGTGTATGGCCTTTGCTGCTCAACCTTTCTGTGGCTCGTCCATGGGCGGCACCCCGACATACTTTTTCGTACAGGCTGGACTGGCAGACTCTATTTCGTTCAAGATGTCTGTCGGCGGCTTGGGAATCGCTTCCGTAGGCACCATCATTTCGTGGTTTCTCATGCCACACTTTGGCCGCCGGACTCTCTACCTCTGGGGGCTGGGCACTCTGACTGCCGTGCTAATAATTGTCGGTTTTATCAGCGTGGGAGCTGGCAACTCCACCGGAGGCAACTACGCTCAGGCTAGCATGATGCTATTGTGGCTGCTGGTGTACTACCTCACTGTTGGCCCCATCTGCTACGCAATAATCGGCGAAATCTCTTCTACCAGACTGCGCAACAAGACAGTATGCGTGAGTCGGATCGTCTACTACATTGCACAGGTCATTTGTAATGTTGTTAACCCCTACATGCTGAACCCGACTGCTGGAAACTGGAAAGGAAAAACTGGGTTCGTCTGGGGCGCGTGTGCCTTTGCGTTTTTTGTTTGGACTTTCTTCCGTCTGCCGGAGACAAAGGACAAGACTTTTGAGGAGTTGGATATTCTGTTCGCGAGAAAGGTTCCGGCGAGGGATTTTGCCAAGTACTCTGTTAATGCGTACGCCGAAGGAGAGGCTCTCACCAAGATCGAGTAATCATGGAGGATATAGGATTTCGTGATAGTCGTAATCTCAGTTGGATGAGTTCTTTTTCGCATTGTTGACTTTCCTTCGTCATTAGACTGAGTCAGTTTAAATGTCTCCAAATTTCCTATTAGCGCAATCCGTAGAGACTAGCGAAACTAGCATGTGTCAAATACGACACATCGACTGAAGTCTTGAAAAGCCAATTGCCGTAGCGTTGATTGGGCACCGAACTGGATTGTGGCCGAGGAGTAACTCCTGTTATTTGGTAGAACCGCCGCCACTCAGATGGATTCCGTGACTCCACCAATGTGTACGTGTCTCTTCTCTAGTAACCCCTGTCTGCTGTGAGGCGAATGAATGGCTGTATGGAGCTACTGTAACCCTTCTGTATGTGGTGTGTTCCGTTTACCGCAGCGGTGGTGGGATGAAGCAAGCTCTGGTGGATCTCGTCTCCCACATCCTCCGGTGGGGGAGGGTATGCCTCGTCAACACCACCTCGATCGTCAACTTGCCGAGCTTCATGAACCAATCCGTTGTCGGCTGTCAAATACAACAATGCGTGAAGCCTGTTATCATGCAGATCCCATTGGGATGAGCGTCATCGGACTGCTGACCTATTTATCCTGGACGGATTTCCAGACTTCCCGCTTGTCTGCTGTCGATGATCTCAACCTTCACCAACCCCATCCGAATCAATTCAGCCATTTGCAAGCTGAAAATACATCTCCACACTAACAAAATGCTGTCAGAAAATGGAAACCGTCTTCTATTTACTTATGACGCGGAGCAGGTCTGGATCGAGCCATGGGGCCCAAATGCACTGCGCGTGCGAGCCACGAAGATGAGTGCCATGCCAGACGAGGATTGGGCGCTGCTTCCACCTGCCAATGCAAAGCCCGAAATCACGATTGGTGAATCATCAGCTTCGATTTCCCACGGCAAGATCAGGGCCACAATAACCAAGCGCGGCAAGTTGACCGTCCAAAACGACAAAGGCAAAGTCCTCTTGGAAGAGCACTCACGCAATCGACGTGACTTCAAAGATCCCAAGTGTAGCGCGCTTGAAATCGAGGCGCGTGAATTCAAGCCCATCATTGGCGGCGATTACGCAGTTACAGCTAGATTCGACAGTCTTGATCCAAAGGAGAAGATATTTGGAATGGGGCAATACCAGCAGCCGTACCTCGACATCAAAGGCCATCAGCTCGAGTTGGCGCACCGAAACTCACAGGCTAGCGTGCCGTTTGCACTATCGTCCCTCGGATATGGCTTCCTATGGAACAATCCTTCCATCGGCAAAGCCATCCTGGGCAAAAACGGTCATAAGCTTTGGAAGCGCTATCGACAACGGCACTGGGACTACGGGATCACAGCTGGAGACACGCCTGCGGAGAATTGTGTGAGGCATATGCCGAGAGGCGACTGGCCAAGGTCCGCCATGATTGCCCGAGTACGGTCTAGGGTTTTGGCAATGCAAGCTGCGGTACCAAACACAAGAAGAACTTCTCGAGGTAGCGAGAGAATATAAGCGTCGGCAGTTGCCCATAGATCTCATTGTCATTGACTACTTCCACTGGCCGAAGCAGGGCGATTGGAAGTTTTGACGAGACATAGACTGGCCTGATCCTGGTACGTATATGGAGAGTGCATGAATCCACCTCTGCGACAACTAACACATTATTGTAGACGCTATGATCAAGGACTCAAAGATCTGAACATCGAGCTTATGGTATCCATATGGCCCACGGTCGATAGGGACTCGGAGAACTTCGACGAAATGGTCGAGAAGGGATACCTGATCCGTACCGAGCGAGGAGTCCGTATTGGCATGACCTTTCAAGGCAATACAACCCACTTTGACGCGACAAACCCCAAAGCAAGAGAGTTCGTATGGGCCACAGCCAAGAAGAACTACTACGACAAGGGAGTCAAAGTGTTCGGGCTCGACGAGGCGGAACCGGAATACGACGTGTACGACTTTGAGAACTATAGGTACCACCTGGGTTCCAACGTTGCTATTGGCAACATCTATCCTATGCAGTACTCCCGTGCATTTTACGAAGGAATGGAACGAGAAGGCCAGCAGAATATCGTCAACCTTGTGCGGTGCGCCTGGGCGGGTAGCCAGAGATATGGCGCTCTAGTCTGGAGTGGCGATATTGCCTCGTCCTGGTCCAGCTACCGCGACCAGCTCGCCGCCGGACTCAACATGGGCATATCTGGTCTCCCATGGTGGACGACTGACATTGGCGGCTTTCACGGAGGCAACGCAGACGATGAGGCTTTCCGCGAGCTGTTCGTTCGCTGGTTCCAGTGGGGAACGTTCTGTCCCGTCATGAGGCTCCACGGCCAGCGCGAGCCAGAGCAACCGCAGGTCGGAACCACAGGAGGGTCGACATGTCTCAGCGGCGCACCCAATGAGGTTTGGTCATACGGACCCAGGGTATACGGTATTTGCGAAAAATATATGAAGATTCGGGAGGACCTGCGCGATTACACGAGGGGGCTGATGAAAGAGGCCCATGAGAAGGGCTCGCCGGTGATGAGGCCACTCTTTTACGAGTTCCCCGCTGATGGCGCAAGCTGGGATGTTGAGAATCAGTATATGTATGGCGACAAGTATCTTTGCTGCCCGGTTTTGGAGCCTGGAAAGGAGAAGCTAAAGGTATATTTGCCCAGGATTTCTGGTGGTGAGAAGTGGAAGTCCTTTTGGGGCGAGGAGACTTGGGATGGCGGGGTGTCGGTGGAAGTCGACTGCCCGCTGGACACGATGCCTATCTTTGTCAAGGGGTAAATCCCCAACGCCATGTTTGATGAATTTCTCATAACGTATCTAGGGGTGGAGATAAATCGTAATAAATGTAAAGATGCAGTGCATTGTACAGAATCGGTCTGGGAGATTTTGGACTTCATTCATGGATGCTGACTCAGCTGGCAAAGGACCCTAGCTGCCACCAGCTGCTAATCACCCTATGCCGGCTAAATTATAGGTGGTCCCCACTGTACTTTGGCCCTGATGAGGCGCTGCATTCATCCACCCTAAATACATCGGCCCATTTCCTTCTCCAAAACATCTTCCCCATCATCCGTCACCGTTTTCCTTGGCAAGGTGGCAATATCTGGTCGAGACAAAGCCGTCTGAAAATGAGTTCTGTGATGGGTTCCGGGAGAGATGCCTCCTGGTAAGAGCGATGACCGACTCACCCAAACCCCAGTCCGTCAAATGCCCGGTATGCAACGCAGGCTTTGGGAGACAAGAGCATCTGGCGCGACACTCGAGAATACACACTCGCGAAAGGCCATTTCGATGTTCCACGTGTGGCAAGAGTTTCGCTAGACTGTCAGTAAAACTTCTTATTGTTGAGCACTGCCCCAGGCTGCTAATTCTCCCTGCAGTGATGTTCTCAATCGTCACTCCGCCTCTCATGAAGTGCCCGCCTCTAATGGAGCAGCTGTATCCTCAAGGGCGTGCAAGCAATGTGCTGCTGGCCGCATTCGTTGCACACGTGAACAGCCTTGTAAGCGATGTTCAGAGAGAAACATTAGCTGTGTGTATCCACTGCTCAGGAAAAGTCGCGTGGCAACGTCATCTGGCATCGAGGAGACACTCCATGACGAGGCAGATGGAGTGCCAAATGGAGCGCAGCACAGCTTCCCCCCCATAGGGCACGATGAAGAAGAAGGCCCTCAGCAGTCTCCTCCATTCCAGATTGGTGTTCGCGATGTTCCTATGACAGCTAATGATGGCTCTGCTGCCGCGGACGTTGCTCCACCTGGCAACTCGGTCTGGCTGTCAGACTTCGACGCCATAGAATTCGACCCATCTCCAGATGCCATGTATGCTATGAATAGCCAGGCAATAGGTGTATCTGGTGCCAACTGGATATCACCGCAGAACCAGCAATTTATTGATTGGGACGCTCAGTTGGCAGATTTTGCCAGTAACAAGAAACAGTCTGACGGCCTAAACGGTGCATTTCCCTTCTTCCTGGATACCACAACTTCGACTGAGGGACAGGTTACCCATGTCCCATGGGATGCACGGCCTGCCACATCAGCAGCCCAGTCTCAAGAAAATCGCGACTCAACCGGAAGGGAACATGAGCACGTTGAGCAAGTCTCTGAGAGCGGAGCTGGTTCGGGGTCCGCTGCTTCCAAGTCCACTCAAGGTAGGTACTATGTTGACGGCACCGGTTCTCGGGCTCCATTTGGAGGGCGATTCAATAGTCGAGCATCCCTTGTTAGCCTGGATGCTATGAAGGAGGGAACACTGGGAATAGGCTACTCCCAATCAACAACGGCATCAGCATCCTCAATGGTGTCTGCTGCATCATACGACAAAATGCTCGCTGGCATTATGGCTGAATCTTCCCGGCGGGCTCTACATGCAGATATCGCTTCGTTTCCTCCCCGTGCACACATTGAGGTATTTGTACGCCATTACTTTGATAACTTCCACCCTGTTCTCCCCTTTTTGAGAAAATCGTCCTTCCACAATGATGTATCAGAGGAATGGATCATACTATTGGCGGTAGCTGCCGTCGGATCCAGATACTTGGTACGCCTTCAGGGTAGCCAGCCGACTGAAACACTGCTCGATCTACTCCGCCAAGTCTTGGATCGCTTTAGGCATGACAATTCGGCAGAAGATGTTGCACTGATGGTGCCTGGGGAAAGAATATCGCTCCCCAACACTAGCATCCGTGTTTTGCAAGCAAATATCCTGTGTGTCATTTGTATGCTGCATTCTGGGAGGAAAAGCCACATGGAATGGGCTTCACAGGGGCGTTATTTTCTTGTTGAAGCATGCCACTCGCAAGGTTACCTCTGCATACAACCTGTAGTACCTAGCGTGCCAACATCAAGCCATTCAGAGGACGAGTTGATGGGGAAATGGCTTGCCAGAGAGGCCAAGGTTAGAACCGGAGCTATGATATGGGTAAGCTTGGAATCCATCTCAGCACTGAACTAGCAAATGTTCTTATTTGTCTAACATTGCCCAGTTCCTGGATTCCATGTTCTTGTACGAATTCGATGCTAAAGCGCTGATGGACCTCAGTGATGTAACGTGTGTGTTACCCTGCAATGACGAGGTCTGGGAATCACCAAGGAGCATGAAGAGACTGTCAAAGTCGACACAAGGCAAGCTTCATTTGAGATTTCACTTTCACAAGTCAAGTGTAAGCTAATATGGGGTTCGCTGGCTAGTTACTCTCATCGAAGCTCTTGAGCTCTTGTACATGGAAAAGAGAGTTCCGCCGGACCTCGGCGATTTCAGCACTGGACTGGTTATTAACGCTATCTACCGAAGGACCAGGGACATAGCCATCCGTGAGCAGATGCACATGAACTCATGGACTCCGAGCGCTTCCATCCAACACCGCGCCAAACATGCAATCGCTGATGAGCCATGGTTGCCGAACACCCCGACAATGTCCAAGTGGCGCAATAGCGCGTGTGACTGCCTTGATGTACTTCACTGGTCAGCGAATGGGAAAGCAGCGCGGCATTCCGGATTGGAGCACCACAATATCCTGCAGCTCCACATATCGCGACTTATTATCTTGACACCGACTGCACATATTCAGGTTTTCGCTACTGCCTCGTCTGCGCTGCACAGGGATGGGGGACCGAATGAGCAGGAATATACGCATGCTCGTGATCAGGTCTTGCAATGGGCAATCCGAGACCAATGCAAAGCAAGACTGGCAATTATTCATTGTGGCTCTCTGTTCTGGCACGTCCGTCGGTACAGCTGTGACAGTGTTATGGAGCCGTATGGCATATATATCGCGACGCTAGTTCTCTGGGCATTCTGTGTTTCTCAGCAATTTGCTGGGCACGTTGATGTTGACGCCCTGCAGACTTTCGAATCTCCATCTGCAGCAGCTGTAGGGTCGCCAGATACCGCGGCGATGAACAATGCGGGTGTGCAGGATGGCGAACCATCATTCTTTCACCTTGATAGACCGCTCGATGACGAGCTGGTACAGGCGTTTGTGAGACGTGGTCAGCATATGTCGGGGTACATGATGCACGTTGGGAATATTCGGGATCCTGGTGCGCCCATGAAGATCCTTCAAGAAGGCGCCCGACTGCTCGACAGGGACACCCAATCTACATCGTCTGGAAGCAGTGGGACGCGGCCGGGATCTGAGGGCAAGCAAACTTATACGTGGGGTATTGAGAAAGCTTATATTGAGTCACTTAGACTTCTTGTGCGTGCAACCGTAGGGGAGGCGCTGTAATAGCAATTGTCATATGAAAGGCCGGAGCTTCCTTGGTTGCCCAGTCAGGGATTGTGGCACCTATTCTTGGAGATGCTCTCTCGTCACGAAATCGACGCTGTTCCCAATGCTGTTTGGTCGAAAAGGTGTTGGTAAGGATGGTGGTGAGTAAGATCTGTGACAGAAGCGATGGAATGAGTCTCGTGAGACCGCCAAATAATGCTTATAGACTCAGATAGATCCACGTGTCTCCATTCCGTCACACTTAAGAGTCCTTGTCAGAACCTTGGGCAATGGGTGGTAGTGTCTGCCGCTCAAAATGTTTAAGTAGAGGCTCAGCTCATCACGAGTCGGCTCACTTTTGGCGTCCCAGGTGCAATAAGTCAAATTCACCAGGCAGCACTGGCACTGGGACGTCTAATTAACGGATATTCGGCATATGCCCGACAGCGGCAACAAAGTGTGGGAGAGAAACAAGGAGCGGATTGGAACCGCGAAGCTCAATTGTGACATTTGGCCTCATCCGAACCTGGAGGCTGTGATGTATCCAGCTGGGCTACCATGGTGCCTTGTGACTGAGTATAGTCGAACTCTACTGCCCTTCCTACTGAGAAGCTGAATAACATTCTTCTCGGGAACGCCTTTCTAGCTCCTTTCTAGCTCCGGCTTTTAATGATCATTTTCTGTACTTTCTGTGGCATACCCGTCGGCATGGGTATCGGACTTGCTTGCTGTTTCGGCTAGCAGGCCACGAAATACTACACCGATATATATAAGTCAATGAAATTGCGATTACTGCGATATTAAGGCCAGATAAAAGCCATGAATGCTAAAACCTACCTAAATACTTTGAACGTGATAAGATATGTCGCATTGTGGCTCGCAGGAACCCCCTCCTGTCATCAGCTGCGATGATGCAGGTAATTTGATAGAAATCCAATAATGGTCGGCCAAGCTCCAACTCTAGTGGAGACTCCCATACAATTGACAAAAACGCGCTCCACTTCGTATACCATTCTCAACCTGTCGTATTCCTCCCTGTTGGTCATCGCTCCCCTCATTGTTCGTTGTGGAGATTTGCGTAGAGCCAACGAGACAGTGGCTAGTACACCCTGCCTTCGCTTCACCACAAGCACATTAGTTGCATTTTAGCTCTTTTTACAGGGTATAGTTCCGATTTAAGCATCGACGATGGCTGTAATATCTACAGGTATATTCTCGTCCATCATTAACTAGTATCGCACTCTCCGTAGCAGGCCTAGGATGGCTGACATTGCTCTCTTGGGGCCGCGTTGAAACGGACACTACAAGAACAGCATGCAAGAAGAGCGGTGGCTGCGACGAGAAGCAAACGACGGCGTGCAGTTTGCTGTCTTGGGTATGAGTGACATTGCTTGCGAGTTTTATGCTAGCTCTGTTAGCGCCAACATCCCAATCATCAACCAACAGTCCAAACAAGCATCCTCAAAGTCAGCAATATTTGCCTGTTTTGGAAATGGGGGCCACGGTGCACAGGTTGTAAATACAGACTGATGGCCCGCGACAAAATAGGATCGTGTTGCTGTCGTCAAAGAATGATTGATTGACTTCTCAATACTGTGAGACACTTTCCATCTCTCCATATTTCCGCCAACCAAGCACAAGCGCGAATATGCAATTTCACGACCAATTTCACTCCGAGCAGACGCCGATCCGAATCATCCATGTCGGTGCGGGCGCAGCAGGGCTCATCGCTGCTTACCAGGCACAAAAGCTGCTGGCCAACTTTGAGCTTGTGGTCTACGAAAAGTAAGACGGAAGAAACCGCAACAAACGACTCAGTCCAAGGCTCAGACAAGAGACTCCAACTGACACGTCTTCCATTTCAGAAATTCCGATATAGGTGGAACCTGGTGCGAAAATCGTTACCCTGGCTGCGGCTGCGATGTCCCCGCCCACTGCTACACATTTTCCTTTGAGCCCAACCCTGATTGGAGTGGCTTCTACGTCCCCGCTGCCGAAATCAAAGACTACCTGACCCATTTTCGAGACAAGTACGAGCTAGCCAGCTATATCCAGCTTGAGACAACAGTCTTGACCGCTGAATGGGACGATGTTAGTGGAGAGTGTAAGCCACGAGACCCTCCCTCCCTGAGCAGACCCTGGTTTAAATGGCTCCCGCGGCTAACGCCTCGAATTCAGGGATTGTTGAGCTCGAGAGGGCAGACGGCACACGTTTTACAGATCGGGCGAATGTTGTCATTAACGGGTCGGGACCCCTGAACAAGTGGAAATGTAAGTTTCGGCAGTCCTCCCTGGCGCGCTGATGTCGGGAACCCGCGTATGCTAACCGGCGTGAGAAGGGCCAACGATACCCAATCGAGACGCTTTCAAAGGCACCATTACGCATTCCGCGGCATGGAGCGACAGCTATGACTGGAAGGGGAAGAGAGTGGGTGTTATCGGCTGCGGAGCCTCTGGTGTGCAATTGATACCTGAGCTAGTAGAAGGTGAGTGGGAGATATTCGCCAGCATAGATGAGGGCCTGGCAACGCTAGGTGGCCGGCCGCTAACCTATCCCTGATCTCAGGATCCGAATCACTTGTCGTGTTTGCTCGCGAGATGCAGTGGATTGCAGCACCGCTTGGCCTGAAGCCGGAGATCCGGGTCCCCGGTGTCCCAGAGGCCAATTCGGGGCCTCCGGGCCCACTCGGCAAACACAGATACACGGAGGCAGAGAGGGAGTCGATGGCGAAGGATCCGGGAGTGCTGCTCCAGTATCGCAAATCGGTCGAGCACGATATCCAGCGCTTCTTCGGCATGTTCTTACGCGACTCGCCTGAGCGGGCGTTTGCGATGCAGATGATGGAACAGAACATTCGGGCTCGGTTTGGCGAAAAGCACCAAGAGCTGGCGGACGGCTTTATTCCAAACTTCTCGCCGGGATGTCGCCGTGTGACTGTTTGTCTGACTTTTCATCTGTTCAACTGGTAATGCATACTGACTGTGTCTAGCCCGCAGAAGGATTTATTGAAGCTCTTATTCAGGACCGTATGTTACGAGGGCCAACTGCGCTAGAACCTGGCCCCAGCTAACGCGATTTGCTACAGACGTCAGCGTACAAAGATCCGGGATAGAATCCTTTACCGAGCAAGGCGTGCGCACTGTAGACGGGCAGGAATATGAGCTCGACCTCATCGTATGCTGCACTGGCTTCGATGTCGCCTACACGCCACATTTGTGAGTTCAAAACCAGAGTTGTGGGCTGGTAGAAATCGATGCTGATCTATAAAAGCCCAATCAAGGGCCGCAATGGCGTGCTCATGAAGGAACAATGGGCTGCAAAGCCTAGTATCTACTTGACAATGGCCACACCCAACTTTCCCAACTTCTTCCACATTGGTGGGCCAACGGGCAACTGGAGTGTAGGCTCCATACTGGTTTCAGTAAGTGTCCTTCATTTTCATGTTTGACTCTGGCAAACCAAGGTAATGATATCTAACTCTGTGCAGCACGAGGTCCAGGCGGAGTATTGTATGCAAGCCTGTCGCAAAATTTCAGCAGAGCGCCTCCACTCAATCGCCCCCAAACAGACTGCAACAGATCAATACATGGCATACTCGGCAGCATGGCACAGCAAGTTTAGTGTGTGGTCAGAGAACTGTCGCTCATGGTACAAGAACGGCGGCACAGTTGACGGAGAGATTATGCAATGGTGCGGGAGCATGCTGCATTTATTGAAGACACTCAAGGCACCGAGATGGGAAGACTATGAGGTGCGTTATCGTGAGGACAACATGTGGACATTTCTAGGCGCTCTGGGGCGGACCGAGTTGGAGACGCTGTCGGACCGGGGTGTGCCTGTAGACTTGACTCCGTTTGTGAGACTTAGCGATGAGCCGTGGACAATTGAGTAGAACTACTAGCATTGGGGAGGTTAATTTCTCGTTACTGTTGATAGATGATTTAGGAATTAATGAAGGTTATGTGGTTATGTCCGATCTGTCTGCCATTATACGCATGAGACGACGGTTCGCCGCTAACTCCTCACTACATGAGCCCACACCAGAGGTCTTCACTGGTCAAACAAATTGACGTCCCCAAATCAAGATTTCATGTCATTTATTCGTTTACAAATTGGGTATTGTGTAATTGCAAGATTCTTTTTGACATGGGCAGAGCTGAGGCCCGCCGGAATGATGCATCACCCTCCAAGCGGACGATGGTTAATAGCTTTCCGAGCCTATTTATGGAAGCACGTCTACATATCGAGCACCAAGTGGGATTCACTGAACAAACGCCCGAGAAACTGCCAAAGTGAAATTATGCCGTACAGACATGGCTATAGATACGACCCATCGACTCCATTGCTGAAGGGATATGGCGTAGTGCCTTGTCATGATGCATCAGGCCTCGAACAATGCGTGGACTTGGATTGAATTTGATACCACTAAGAGAAGGTACATATCGTCTTCTAAGATGGTTGTATGGCGTCGAAATGATTAAGAACGGTGCAATTTCCTCTATAGGCTGTGCTTCTTCTCTGTATTGACGCATCGACATCCTGGCCTATCATCACCGCTAACGCTAACTATTGACAACCGGTATGTTAAAGCTAAAGGGCAATGCTTTACACCGACTCCATAATCATTAATGGAGGTACTAGAGTAGAGGTCTTGCGTATGAAATAATCCTTCTCCCTACATAACACAGCCAGCGTAACGAATCATTTTCTCGTCCCATCCGGCTTGCTATTTACCGAGCGATTTAGTGGCCTTTTTAATTCTTCCATATCACTACGTCGTATATATTTTGAGAGTAGCTCATCCTGCAACACCGTCATATGTGTTCTGCATGTAATTGAAGACAATAAAAGGCGTCAAGTCCTTGTATCTCCAGGACCATAATCTTTGCCATGTAAACACTGCCTTCAAGACAAAGACTACATTGCCAAACGGTGGAGTAGGGTACGAAGTCTCTGCCAACCTAGCAAAGGAGGAATAATAGGTAGGATGCGAAAGGATGCTGCAGTGGGTTTTTCATGGCTAGCTAGCATCCCTGTCCTGCCATGACGAAGGCTGTACACTTAGTGTGACTCAAGCTACAATGACACACGCCTTCATGTGCTCTTCCAGTCCATCAAAGAGAGATGATGATGCCCTCGGCCGCGACTCTATAGCTGAACTCTCTGTATGCTATGCAGAGACGTCGCGGGTTGTGAGAGCCCAGTTGTAGCTCCCATCGTACACAATTTCGTTATAACTCGTCGACATCGAAGCCACATGCATCTAGCTGCCTGGCTGTATGTCGTAGCAATTACTCCTCCGCACGTATTTGACTAGTCGGCCCCGCTCAACTCAGCCCCCATTGTTTAGTTAAGACTGTCATCTTCCCAACCTCGGCGGGTGACTCACAAACAAAGTATGTCGTTTCCAGCTGTATGTGATTTCATCGAGGGGTCTTCTAAGTAGACAAGCCCTTTCTACCGCGGATATGAAAGGTCGTTTCTACCTTAGGTCTGCCATATATATGCAGTAATTGCTTAACAACCAGACCTTCAGATACTCATTGTCTCACACGGCCAAGACAAGATGGTGGTAACCTGCACAAGCGTCCCCGTGGCTATCCCACAAGATGGCTCACTGACAAAGTCCATCATAAAAATTATTATTGGCACTTTTTTCACCACCGAGTGGCCACATTTGGACCCAGAAACACTCGTTGTGACATACAATTCCGGATACGCAAATACAAACTGTGTGGTGGAACGACCAAGGCCAAAGGGCGACACACATTCAGAGCCTCTTAAACTGTTCCTCAAGATCCACGGCGAACTTGACGGAGAGATCGAGGTGTTCAAGCACTTGGTTCCTGATAAGCATGAAGAGGCACAACTATGCCATGATTACGGTCAATCGGGTCTTGGTGCCAAGGTGTATGGGTTCTTTCAGACACAGGATGGCACTTTCGGGAGGGTCGACGAGTTCTTGGATGCACGTAGTTTGGAGCCAGAAGACGTGGAAGACGCAAATATTCGAGCCGATGTTGCAAGAGGACACGCCTCTTTTCACGCCATGGCGACGCAGCTGAGGAAGAACCCGGTTCAGCAATATTACGATGCCGTCACCGGAGAGCTTGCAAAGTATCATAAGATGGGCAAGCTAAAGACGTTGGCCAACGAAGGAGGCGTCAGTATGGACCAGCTTGTTGATTATGACTTTGTTTCCAGAATAAGGCGAGTCATAGACAGGCTGGAATCCATCGGAGGAAAGAAGGGATGGTGCATCCACGATGTTCAATTCATGAATGTGATGGTGAAGAACAGCCCCAAGCGAGGAGAAAGCAAAATTGTCCTCATAGACTTCGAATTTGTCTTTCAGAATTACCGAGCGTTCGACATTGGTGGACACTTTATGCAAAAGATGTTTAAGTGGTTTGACGAGAAGAACAAGATGGCAAACTGCCGACCTTACACAGAAGAGGAGAAGAGGCACTTTTGCGAGGAATATGCAAAAGGGTGGAACGAGAAGACGGGTGATTCAGATACAGGGGAACAAGTTTTTGTGGAGTCTGAGCTGGGGTTTCTGCTGGCTATTACGTTCGATATCCATAACATGCTCTGCTTCATGGATCAGGACGATGACAAGGATCCGTTGAACATCTTGGGGCTCAACAAGCTGTTTGAAGAGTTTGTCAATCAGTATAAAAAGCTTGGGCTAGAGGAGTAAGACCACTTTAGTCAATGCTGTATTCTAGCAACCCATGGTGAGGGCTAGATTTAGCTGCATATACCGATATAATCTACACTGTTGCGCAAACTCTATGAAATTGTCTATGGCGCTCTCTCTCCTGGCCGTAATTGGTGTGGGTAGATGAAAGGAGTCCACTCATTAGACACTTCGGCCTACTTCACGTTCAGTACTCGGCACGGAGTATCGCATTCCCGCAGTGTCTCACTTTCGTGGTAATTCTGGCTTTGCAAGACAACTGAATGGGTCTGCTGACACCTTGCTGCCCAGGATGCCCACCAACGAGCCGAGACACGGACGCTTAACAAAGCATGGGGCCTTCTGAGTATCAAAACTCTGGCAATTGACAGATGAGTCGGCAGCAGCTGTCAAATATGTGAAATGTATCTGTATATATAGATATATATCCTTCGTATAAAATAGCAGAGTGTGCGTCGTTGATGCCTGAACTAGGAGCAATCTGTTCAATGACATGCGTTCCCTCTTTGCAACATTTCGTAGTTGCCGAATGTCTTAGGGTTTTTAGTGTGATGAGACCGCGGAGTGTCTCCTATCGAATCGCAGTAGTGACCGATTTCAGAACAGGTGGAACAATTATGGAGAGAGCATGTTGACTGATTTCTTTTGTATTATCTCTCTTACAGCCTCACGTGGTGTAGCACCGAAGGTCCGGCGGCTGCTCTATGCGACGCATTCATATTCAATCATATTCGTGTCGAATGTTTCCCTGCGCATGAGAGTAATCGCAAAGCAGGAATTTAGTTTAACTACTCGAGAATCAGGCAGGGTCATGCATTGGGAGAGGAACAAAGTGGACGCTCTGCTATGTATTGCTAGGGATCGTCCTTTGCTTTAGAGTGATGATGCGTCCATCAACCCAAGCATGTCCAGCGAGTCCTTCCAAAGCCTTGCCTCTTTCTTCTCGTCATAGGTATGCTCTATGTAATACTTTCCCGCTCCATCGTCATCCATGGATCCTACCAGCGCCGGGGCCTCTCTGCAATCCGAGAGGTACCTACCTCCCTTGCCCTCCCAGTCTTTACTGACGGCGGCCATGACGGTCGTTGCAGCACCCTGCTCAGCGCTCTTCCAAACGCCTGCAAGGCGACTGCTGGATAGGATGGCAGTCTTCTGTTCTTCAGTGAGGAAGCGCCCGATGTTGCTGTGGATTACCCCCGGGTGGACGCTGACGGCGTGGATACCGTGGGCGCCGTAGCGTCGGTCAATCTCGTTGGCCATGTAAACGATGGCCGTCTTGCTCTGGCCGTAGGACCCCCACGCCGTATAACCACCATTCTCAAAGTTATAGTTGCCCGTTTCGTTGATACCGCAATGGCGATGCTCCTCAGAGGCCAAGACCACGACGCGCGTTTTGAACTCGGGTGTGCTAGCAGCCAAAAGGGCAGGCTGAAGCAGCTTGAAGAAGAGGAAATTCGCCAGATAGTTTGTTGCAAATTGCAGCTCAAATCCATCCTCGCTGATTCTTCGGTCTGGTACACTCATGATGGCAGCGTTCTCGATGAGAATATTGACTTTATCCGTTTTGCGAAGTATAGCCTCGGCCGCCGAGCGGACGCTCTTAAGTGACGATAATTCCATCAAGACAAAGTCCATCTTTGCCGCGTCATACGCGTCACCTAGGGCGGCCTTGGCTCTCTCTTCGTCCCTCACAGGAAGAATGAATCTGAGGCCAGTGGCCGCCAAAGCGCGGACGGTCTCGGTGCCCACGCCCGAAGAAGAACCAGTTACAACGGCGATGCGGCCCTCAAGTTTGCCTTGCATGCCCTCATCTTTGACAATCTGGAGGGCCGTGGGTCGAGCATCTCCGGGGCCAGTGGGATTGGCATGAGCTTCAGCGTATCGATACATGGCGGTGGAATACGTGTTGAAGCGTAGTGACGGGGTCAGATATGGTATATAATATAAAGTAATGCAGGATGAAATATCAAGATTGAGGCAACTCTAACAGCAGAGTCTAGAGAGAAGACGTGCACATATTTATACTTGCCGGGCAATATGATATAATGAGACCATTCCAGTGTAAGTGGAATCTGGATAATAGCACATATCAAGCTAGAGTGTGGGTATAGTATGTGTTGACGTTGACAGGACTGACATTTTTTCCTAATTGGGCATGTGGTTGACGCCGGCCGGACTCTCGGACTCAAACCACTGACTGAACTGACTGACCTTTTATCCCATTTCGGCAGACTGCGACTGTGCTTACTATTTATACAATCCACCCCGCTTGGCTACCTGACAGTTGCTCCCATGCCTATCTCAGAGGTTCGGCCAGTCTGATCATTATTCATCTACTTGCTCACAATGACAGACTTGCGCGATCGGAAGTGTCGGAAGCGACTGCAGAATCGAAAGCACCAACGAGCCAGGAGTATGTTCAGTCCCGTATACCCGCACGTTCTGGAAATGAGAAGGCTGCTGACCTGCAAGGATCGCGTATGAGACCCGAGAAGCCGTGTCGGCATCCATACACCGTGCGCCGCTGGCGGCTAGACGAGGAAGCTGGCAAAGTCGAGGAAGCTCCACTGGCAGCAATTCTGCCTGGTCCGCTCCAGAGGCCCTTGGTACATCTCATACAGTACAACGTGCTGCAGGGCCTCAGCGAAAATAAGTACACACTCATGCTGCTGGCGAAATACATCACGGCAGGCTCGATGCTCCAGCCGCAATCCCTTGATAAGGAAGAAGCATGGCTCGGGCATGCTAGTGTAATACCCGGGGAGACCAGCCTGCCTGGTGCTCTCTCTCCGACTCAGCTACAGTCCACCGTCCAGCATGCTACGTGGATTGACGTGCTGCCTTTTCCGCAGATGCGCGACAATCTGATCCGGCGAGAGGCTCTGTTTGATCATGCCGAGCTTGTCAGTGATTTGGTAGGCGATTTCATTGATCTCTCGGGTCTCTTCCATCTCAAGGCAGCCCCGCAGCGGAGATTAAATCGAGGCAGCTTCATTATTTGGGGAGAGCCGCATGATGCAGATAGTTGGGAGGTCACTGTTGACTTTCTGGAGAAGTGGGGATGGACTTTGGCCGGATGCGAGAGCGTCATCAGGTCGAGCAATCACTGGAGATCAATTAGGGGAGATGAGCCTTTGAAACAAGAGATTTAGTATTTCAATTCAAATGTATTGCGAAACAGGTAGTAGATTACTTTTACAAAGTCTCGCCACAAAGGAACCGGTTTCCAACCCGACTCCCGGTCACTTGTTTGAGGTGACCCTTCTACAACAAGACTACTCATCACCAGCGACGTAATTCGTAACGATCAGCCTAGAGATTATAACGTAGCATGTTTTAGAAAAACCAATACAGATATTAATTGTCAGAAATCAGGAATCGAGTGAAAGAAAAAAGGTGGTGGATATATTGCCACTCTACTGGACACCAGCAACACAGACCAGAACTACTGGCTAATTATCTCTGTGAAGATGAACACTACATCGCCTTTCTCTTTGATAACTTCAGCGACTTATTCCCTCTTAAGACCACTGCTGTGTCTGGAGAAACAGTTGGTAAGTTGCGTATGAGCTATCAATTCAAGCCGTCTATAGCCTGCTTCGCTGCTACTATCATGGGCTCAGGATATTTATTCCACCCACATTCAGCGCCATCAGCAATCTGGTGATTACAGTATGTCCATTTAAAATAGCTGCACAAAGCGCTGTGACACCCTCCTTACTTTTACTTTAGTCTCACGACACTCCCCTAGGTCACTTGGCCACCAATAACGCTCGGTATTACCCTCATGCCCGTACATCGCTGTTGATACTATTAGCGAACCCAGTCATGGCTCAAAGGAGTGGCAGGGGCGTGAATACGTTATCGAAATAATACTCAAGATCGACTGGAATATTAACTTGGGTCCTAACTCTTCTTCTGTACACGATATGCTTACATATAAGTAACTTGGTGGTTGTTGCGGCAGCGAACGGACACTTGAAATGGTCCAGTTCTTAAAGGACAATGGAGCATATTTGGAGCGACCAAAAGACTTTTACGATGACAATACCATCACACACCCAAATATTGATACATTTCTGAGCCAACGGTCCAAGCAATCCCAATGATTCAAGCAGCAGAAGGTGGGCATGAATCAGTCGTCAACTTTCTCAATCAAGGCGAAGTCAGTGTTAACATCGCTGACATCCGTAAAAAGAATGCTTTGTCAGTGGCGGCTGAGCGAGGATACGAGAAAGTCGTCCAAGTTTTGATTGACAACAGGCTGATATCAACTTTCGCAGCAGGAGCAACAAAACTGCAGTCATGGAGGCAGCACAACATGGTAATATATCCATAATGACATTGTTAATTTAGCATGGAGCAAGTGTTGAATGGGAGATTGGTGGCCGGTATCGAGAGTTCGATTCACTTGGCAGTTCAAAACCGAAATGAGGCTGCTGTAAAGTCATTGCTTGAAGCAGGGGTCGATGCCAACTTGCAAGACTGCGGCGGGCGCGCACTATTGTTTTGGGCTGAGAAAAATGCGTTGAGACTATTAAGGATATACTACTCCAGCATAGGGCCAACGACAGGCACCGGAGGTTCAGAAGCCATTGATAAGGGGCGCAAGTAGACGCCTTGTTCTCCGCTTGGGTTAGCATAAAGTAGAGCATCTTGAAGCAAAGTGGAAGTAGACACAGGTGGCCCATCACCCCAAATAGCTTGTGTCGGTAGGGCAGAGCTAGCAAGTGAAGGAGACATTGATTTTCGCTGCTGTTTTTTGAAATGCGAGCTATGTAAAGGAAGCAAGACTTACACGGTGGCTGACTTTCTGTAGCAACTTATGAAGAGGCACAAGCACATTTTACAGGGATGGACACAAGAAACAGAAGATAGTAGAAACTTAATTCATTGCGCTAAAGCGCTGTATCGACTACGGCTATGTCCGTGCGGCTTGTTTGGCTCTAAAGAAATAACATAAATACAGGGAATGTTGGACTCTGTCCGTGATATATGTAGAAGAAGAAGAAGAAGACGAAATAAGGACTCATGCCACTACTTCGCTCTGCTCAGTGTGTACTTAGCAGACAGCCCCGCTGGTGAGGATCTTCTTGGCTTCCTGAGCATAAGTGCATCCATTGTTGACGTTTGCGTCGGAGAAGCCAGCAGCCCACATCATGACACCGCCAAAGGCAGCGTCGGCCTTGTGCTCGCCCACAACCTTGTTGAGAGCATCAGGCTCGAGGTAGAACCTGGCACCGGATTCGGTTCCAGTGGCTCCGAGGGGTGAGGCGGGGACTCCGAGGAAGATCTTGGCGTCGGCAGAGGGGGTGTTGGCGATGTTGGTCTTCCAGTCGTCGAAGTTGGGCTCGGCGGTGCCAACGGAGCACTCTGGGTTATTGTAGAACTGGACAAAGAGGTAGTCGAACTGGGACTTGGTGATGACCACGTTCATGTTGGGCTCGGGGATGGGGCACTGGGGGGCGCCGGTGATGTAGTACTGGTTGGCGGAGTCGGAGGCAAAGTTGGAGCGCAGCTTCGCAATCATGAACTCGTAGTACTCGTTTCCGCTGTTGCTCTCGAGATCAAAGTCCCAGCCGTTGACAAAGGTGTCGCCGAAGGGTCGGGGGACACTGGCTCTCTTGGTAGTAGTGTTTCCACCAGCACCGCCGGCGTTGCCGTAGGCATCCCAAAGGTTCTGGCCAATGGCCTCGGCGTCGGCCTGGGACTGGAGAGAGTAGGAGCCGGAGGCGCCGCCAAGGGACAGAATGACCTTGACGCCGTTGGACTTGCACGTCTCAATTGCCTTGGTGAGGTCGTCGCAGTTCTGGCCCTCGCCACTGGTGGAGATGGAGCAGGACTGGCCGATTGTGCCAGCGGGGATGGTGACGCCTTGACCCCATTGGTACAGGAAGGCGAGGACGATGATGTCGATACCGGCCTCCTTTGTGCAGTAGGTTGCGAGGTCGTTGTTCTCGACGACGCCGCCGCCATTTTGGCCCCAGTACACTACATTCTGGGCAGCATCGGCTCGCTTAACCATGTAAGGGGCTGAAGGACGGGGGAGAGCTGAAGCAGCAGTGGCCATGAGGCCGATGCCAGCAAGAGTAGATGAGAAATGCATCTTTGTTTTTAAGGAGAGTGTTTTGTATATGGAGGATGAAGGGGATGGATAAGAGTTTGTATGTAGAATACACTGAATTTGAACTGGATGTAGTTGAGAAGGAGAGTGTGGTCAAACAGGGAATGAACAGATCCGTCAAGGACCGATGAAGAAAGGCAAAGAAGATGCTTTGTGATGGCGATGAAGAGACAGAGAAGAGGAAGCTATTACACCGGGCAATACGGACTTACTTATGCTTCTCGAGAAACCGGCCCCTGAGGAGCGAGATGAGGTGAAGAAGGCAGCAAGCGTCAACTCAGCTAGCAGAGAAGCTCGTCTATCACAAGGTCCCCATCACAATGAACCATCCAGCGAGGCGTGACATGTCAATCCCCTCCGCTTCCGGACAATATACCGAGTGTTCCCCCCATCTCGTGCATAAACCATCGATCGTCAGGCTTGGGATTCCTCCATTCATGGCATGAATCTGTAAGCCAAACGACCAACACACATGTGACCCCACGTAGATGGTGGAAGCCAGCGCATGTACAGACCGGCTGCGTAAGTGTAATCGACAAAGAGGATTGGAGGATGAGCCTCTTCGGGCAGTAGCCGCTAAGGCCCTTGTCGAGTGCTTAGTCGAATCTGTAACAGCCTATCTGGGGGGCTGTTCCTCGCTCCTGGGCCTCATCCCGGACGGGTGGGCATGGAGGATGCTACGTTTCTGGGTTGGCGGATGCGGGCGTCGACGAGTGAGAGGGCGATCTGGCGGTGCGGAGCCATGGACCCTCAATTCTTCCGTGGTGTTTGCAGAGACGCGTACCGGCATTGGCTGGAAGGTTTTGCATGGAGGGCATTGGAGGCTGCCTCTGAAGCTGTATATGTGCGGCTTGAGAATATACCGAGTGTTGCCGACAAACATGCCGTTTATCATGCGCAATGCCAGCATCCTCTTGTCGCCCACAGTCGTTGCACGTCCGGAGCATCAGTCTCTCCCGTATCAAATCTTGGACAATAACTCCATCTTTTGAGTAGAATTCTCCGCCTGCCACCATCTCTCACCCGCCTATTCAGGCAATGACCGTCACGGCGCCTCCACCTCCATGTTGCCCAACAGAGCCAGCGGCACCTCCACGTACCAGTTTTCTGTGGTCCTGTTCCCACCAGACGATCGTCGCGTCCATCTGAGCACTGGCACGGTGGGCGTGACCAGGGTTCATGGGTGGTGGGTGGGCGCACTGACAGCCCACCAATGGCTGTGGCTCCATGTGGTGGGATTTGGGTGAAACGGCGCCAATATGCACGCTACCAATGCCCCTTTTGTGGTTCATGCTGCGTTCAGAGGGGGAAAGACTCGCTTGTTGGCGACGAACTGAGATGCCAAGTGACCTATCGTGGCCATGGAGGAACGACGACGTTGAACGCCAAGTTGAACTACCGGCGGGTGAGTCGTCAACCCGGGAATAACATGACTTGCCAATATCGCCAGCGTTAAACGCAAATGCATTGCGAGTTCAAGATGGCGACAATTGTTCAAGCAGTTCGACCATCAAGATCTTCCATCTCTCCACGTGCCTCTCTCACGGTATTCCTTCAATGCGGGTGCTACACGTCAGTAATCCCACCCATCATCATTAAAACAGAAGTGGGTGAGCACGCGTTTCCCGTGCCATTAAACATGGAGTCCTAAACGATCGTCTGCCGGGTTTCCGTCGTAATGTTTCGTCCTTTCTTTGAGGTGGAAATACAACATCCCCCATCAGCGAGCAGCGAGTCAAGGAGCACATCAGATCAATCCCAGGCCTGGGAATGCGCGAGCGAACGTAACCTGCCATACCCATTGCAGGGCTCTGGATTGGTGTGTTATCTTGAAACAGCAAAACCCTAGGCCTGCAGCGGTGGCCAGCCTTGCCTTCGCTCCCCCACACAAGGCCCTCCGCGCGGTCCGTTTACTTGTCTTGCCCTATAAGAGAAATTGGAAAATGATTGCCAATGTCTTGCGAGGCGAGATCTCGTGCCTGGCGCCAACACGCGACGCCGATGCCCCTACTGATCCTCGTGCCTGGTTCCGGCCCTTGAAACGCTGATCCCCGAAACGGACCGACTTATTGGCTCTCCCGCACGGCGTGATGCCAACTGTATCTGCAACCCGCGAGGCTATAAAATTGTAAATGCTACAACGAAGGAGAAGACGGTTAGAGAATCTCTAGCGTGAGCATGATAAGTTTAGTCCATACCATTTGAGCAAGTGCGTTCAACCGCAATGCGAACCATTTATGCAATTGTCGGCACCTCGCCGAGGAATGCATGGTTTGCGTAGAAGAGCAAATTGCCAGGCCGCAATTAACTGCCCTTTGGGTCTTCCCGCGGTGAAACTGAAACGTCAGCGAAGTAATTATGCATCCAGCCCTCACCGGACTCATGGAAATTCCGCGCGCAATGTGAATGCCGGGAGGAGCAGGCACGCCGCTATAGTATATTACTGCGCTGATCGAAATCCTGGCAGCTTCTTCCGGACGAGCTTAGGGTTGAACCACGATTGTCGTGGCGCGATGCGACGTTTTCATGCCACCGTAATCTGCTGTCTTCGTTCTCATGCAACGTATCCAATAGCAAGCTTGCCATTGAGGAAAAAATACAGAAAGTCCAGTCAGGCTCGCCAGCGCGACTACATTGCCTAATCCTCTCTACGTCATTTGCTAATTGTCAGCATGTTTCAAGTCGCGAATTGTTCAGCCGCAATGCGATCCTTCAGATTAGCAAGGCCAGCCATAATGTACTATACCTATAGTGTGTGTAAGGAAAATGCATGCGATAGATTTCTGAGCGCTTACAATTACAAGCAATCTATGCCTGTCAACAATATGCCTCTTTGTTGTGTATTTCGAGTAGCATTTACTCTTTCGTGCATAGTTTACGCAATATTATAAAGCTGCAATGCCAACCACCGGAGAGCAACCATTATCTGACCATGATGGAAGCGAAGCACATAAATTGTATCCTGTTCCCAAAATTGTAGCTCAAATTGGAGTGACTTGATAAGTTAGGGGTTGCCGGAGGTGTGGTCATGATCATTTAGTATCACACAGGAAACCACATGGTGATGCTGTTATGAGTGAATTATTGAAAAAGATAGATTTAACCACTAGGCACCACCGAGCCACACTTGTCCAGCAAAACGACCTGTTCCCAATATTTGACATACCCTCCCAGTCCTTGCTGGTTACATAGTCCCAAGCGGAACCGTTTATCGTGAAGTTGTATAGGGTAGGCCCACAATGCAGTTGACCTCTCGTCGAGTGCAGAGCAGTAATGAGGATGCATATAATAGCGGCCTATTACAATTACGATTGGCATCTCAATACTAGGGTGACATCGACTTGACACTTGCTACCGACTACAGCAACACCGTCGACTGGCCCATTGGGAGTCCTTCACCGAAATCTCACCAGACACACCACGGCAGCATTAGCACAACAGTTGCAAGCTCTGCACTGCCTCAGCTGGGGCCATGGCAATGTCCATTAGCTACATTCACCGGAATAGGATTTAACGCTTACCTATAGCTACTACATCTGCAAAATGCCGTTGGATGTCGCAATTGTCGGTGCTGGCATTGCGGGGTTGACTGTGGCGGTCGCACTACACAGAGAGGGGCATCGTGTTCAGGTATGGTGCAGAACAATGAATCATTAGTTCCGTTGAGATGGATATCTAATTAATGCTTTCTCGGAAGCGTAGATATACGAAAGCAGCCGTTTTGCTGGCGAAATTGGTGCCGCGGTCACCCTGGCGCCAAATGGCATCAGAGTGCTGAGAGAACTGGGGTTCGACTTCCAACGGGCAAGGGCAGTTCGGCTCATGAGCTGGGATATTGTTGACGGGTCCGATCTGACTCGAATTGCCAGCCAAGACATGACGCATGCGCCTACCGGCCTTGGTTCTCCCTTCTACGCCGTCCACCGTGTGGACCTGCTGAACGAGCTTATGAGGCTGGCTGGTATAGATGAAACAGAGGGGGACCAAACGCCGGCACGACGGTGACGGGATCACGCTGCACCTTTCCTCACGGACAGAAGAAGTGGATGCGGTCAACGGCATCATTAAATTCACCGACAGCACAGTGGTGACGGCAGATCTTGTGATCGGTGCGGACGGATTACGGTCAGTTGTGCGTGACGCTGTAGTATGCGACCGTGATCGTCATGTCAAGGTTACCTCGACGGGAATCAGGTCCTTCAGGTTTCTAATACCCACTGATGTTATCGAGTCGAGCCAGGCTGGCCGTGAGTTGCTAAAATGGAAGACGCAAGGCTCAACCTTGTTTGCCGACACCAAATTCAGCAATGTGGAGCGCCATCTCGTGTGGTATCCTTGTCGCGAGTAAGGACGGGCATATAATCCCTGGCTGCATCATGAGGCTCAATAAGCTGACCGTTTTCCAGTGGTGCCGTTCACAATTTTGTGGGTATTCATCGCAAAGGAGAGATTTCGGACGCCGATACAGGTAACAAGATGGGTCGTTGGTATGATCAAGACAGAGTCAGCTAGCTAACCTGCGAGAACAGACTTTAAAACACAGATGCTCCAGCAATTTGGACACTTCGACTCGAGGATCGTCGAGATTTTAAAGTATACACCGTGATATTCGCGCAGCAAACAATGCGCATAAATATTGACTGACGCGTTACTGCTATGTAGGCTCGCAAAGGACACTAAATGCTGGGAGTTATTCTCAATGAAGCCGTTGACATCATGGGTCTCCGGGAAAACGGTCATCATCGGAGACGCTGCCCATCCGGTAATTGCCTCATCGTTTCGGAGACATCGTATATTAACGGTATTCTCCTCCAGATGCTCCCATTCGGAGGGCAAGGCGCCAACCAAGCCATTGAGGACGGAGGTGTCCTGGGTTGCGTCCTCGCCAATGTTGAAAATGCCTTCGAGCTACCACGACGTCTACAGCTTTTTAACAAGCTTCGTATAAAGCGCGTCTCGCGAGTACAAATCATGTCTACCGTCCGGGCAAACAAGGAGCATCTGGTGCAGGATCAACTCCTCCAATACGTGGACCCCCGGTGTCCCTAGTAAGTCAAGCGACACATGCAGTCAATCGAGAGAGTGAATGAAGGCCTTACTGAAATCGGTGTAGTTCCGAGTTCTTTTTCCGAAAGGATCCAACACGACTCGGGGTAAGTTAATACCTTTCAGCCACTCTAGGATGGCAATCCGAGACTGATGTTGGGATGTGCTTAGATTCGATGCTCTCCGGGAATGCAGGCGCGCACTGCAGAACGAATGTAATTACGGCGATCAGAAAGAGCATTTGAATGAAATGTGGTGACAATTACGAGGCCGAGTAGTCGGTTATAGATGGTTATTCTGGTGTATTTAACTCCTTCCCACGGCACTGCCGACTCTTCTTAACTGGTATCTCTTACAACCCCAGCTGGCACCTTTTTCGGACCCAATATCTTCGCACTTGTACGCCCCTACAGTCACCTCAGTTAACAAAAAAGTGTGAACGTTTACATCAATTAAGATCCCGTGGAGGGGGGTGCAAGCTGAGAGAAGCGTACTACCGACGAAGAAGGATAAAGTCGGCCTTCTCGTGATGGATGCCCTCCAGCCTTTGCATCTACGTGCTTATACGGAGTATTGAGGCAACGTAGGCGAAAATTAGGGCCGTGGTCCAGAATGATAAACCCTTGATGCCCTTTAACTAGTTGAATGCCTCAAAAGTCGATAGAGATTACAGCAAATTGCATGATAAGGATGTCATATACGAGGTGCACCTACTAACTAGCTATTACGGCCCTTGTACACCTTTCTAGTCATTTGACTGTTTACTCGCGGTGTAGAATAAGGTGTCGTTTTGCGCCAATTAATGATGATCTTGGGAGGCTATTTGTCTTTCGGCCATAATCATACGTTGGCAAAAGTGACAGCTGAACCCTGACCACTTGTGAATTAACTTCTAGACTCCGACGCTTTCGCATTCGGCCAGTGGTAGTAAATCGAGGCTCTAAAACCCCGACATATGTTTTGCTGCGGAATGGCTTTCATTACTACCTCTCACAGGCGACGAACTGTGAATGCGCCAAATATTCTCTACAGCAATATATACCGTCGCCTCCTCTCACAGGTCCAACTAGCAATTGCACCGATTTTTAGACCTTCAACTTTTCAGTCCCCCTCAAGAAGCGCCAATGGGCGCGTTGCAAAATAGCGCTTGTCCGAGAACTGGCAAGGCGCAGCATCTTGCCTTGGAACCATTGCCAGCACAGATTTCTTGGAGATCCTTCCCGTCTTTCGCCTCTTTGGGGGCTATTCAGATTCAGCACAGTGTTCCTCAAAAACAACACACGTCGTACGAGGTGACGTTGAAAACACTTACGAGAACTGCACTGCAAGCTCAGGATGCCAAGAACGTCGGTTGCGCAGCAATTGGCGCTGCCGTATAGACCAGAACACACTGGGGTCTGGCGCTTCATGAGCATATTGCTTGGAAGCGCAGCAGCGAGACCCGCGGCGACGATGATAGCGGTGGCGATGGTGGGCTTCATATTGTTTGTGTTGGGCGATGAGAGTGGTGTATGGCAGTATTCTCGTTCAACTTCCGGGGTCTTGCGCTCTCTTTTATATTTTCGTATCATACAGAAACTTGGCAAGGGAGGTAAATGGAACCATGGTCGAGATACAGCAGACATGACTGGAGAGAAGGTTGCCCTCTGGTATGTGGGTAACCCAAGTCTCTCTCAAATGCACCAATCGATATCAGATGTTGGTAATAATACTTGACTCTCTCTGAGACCATTCGGATCACTACCGCTGTAGGTTTTGAGAGAAGGTGTCTTAGATCGCGCCGCGACAAGTGTGCTGGCCCCTTCAGAGCAGTTTAGCTGATACAAGACATCTGCGGCAGCCTAGCTTTATGGCCAAAGATGTATGCATTTCTCCGCAGTAGGCTGCCCTTTTGAAAATATTGCTATTCTTGGAGTTGTCGGGGGCGAGTTGGCCAACGACGACATTCCAGTCGAAGGCGCAAATCCTGAAATCTTGACATCTGTCTTGGAGCAAAGTGGTGGAGCTGCGACAACTTCTCATCGCTACCAGAAATGGATAGTTGTACTGACTCCGTTAAATAGCTGAAATTCCGCTCAATCTACTCAGAGCTTCTATAAATCAAGATGCTTCAACGACAAGGATGAGCTTTGCAGTAATTAATTCTAACCGGGGAAGAGACTATGCTGTATATACAGGCTACCCTGTGGCCATTTGTGTTGAGGGGCGACATCGGTCGCTCCAGTTGACTCTGTCTCTCCCCTCTCCAAGTTCAGTTCACAACCATCCGCTAAAATTGAAACTTATCTCGACTACTCAGTTTTTGTCCGGCTCACCATTGCAATGATGAGGTTCCTTGGAATGCTGCTCCTCCACTCTCCCCTCGCCTCCGCACTCTCACAGACCCACCTCCAACTCAATGCCCTCCTGTCCGACGACCACGGCAAAGCGTACTTTGAGTGCTGGGAGATGAAAACACCCTTCACGGAGTACCCAACGACCGGCAAGTCCATATCTGGGCTTGCCGACGTGGCAAACGTCTCATATGTGGTCTTGCCTCCGCGCTCAAGTGAGGGCTTCCACAGACCGCCTCATCCAATGTAAGAGCTACGCCACAGCCGGACTACTCGAGATGGAAGATGACATTCACTCAATCGTGCCACTTTTAGGTTCTTTGTGCTCCTCTCAGGTCTCGCGCATGTGACACTGCCGTCGGGCGGTGGTGACTTGTGGATTATGGAGGGCGTGAATGGACTGATGGTTGCGGCGGACACAATTGGAGAGGGCCACATCACGGAGTATCCGTCTGACAAACAGTCGGTTGCACTGCAGATTCCTTTCAAAGACGGCAAGCTACCGGAACATCGACTTGTAAAGCAAGGCATATGCGTGGATGGCCGGGACACACATTATCAAAGTGAGACAGGCGCTGAGACGATGATTAGCCAGCAGGAAGAGGTACGCCTAAATTAGTCCGTGTGTCGCGAGGCAATCTACCTACATCTAGAGTACAGAGGAGTAGATGAAGCATAATGTTATCAAGCCCCATCGTCTTTACTACTGACTTTCCGTCCCAAGTAGATGACTCCATTGAGCGGGTTATAGCAATATGGCTCAACCTCCCCAAACCCTTCCGACTTGTACAACCCAATCGCCGGACCCATCCTTGCCAGAGTATCCAGTAACACCTCGTCATACCCTTCCTTTGTCGCAATCGCAAGAACCTCCCTGATCAGAGACCTTGCAACTTGTCTTCCCCGCGCAGCTGGATACACAAACAGCCGCTTAATCTCACAGTATCGAACCCCCGCGGGCCTCGAAGCCTGGTACTCGGGCTGAAGAGTGAGCGGGCGCAGCGCAATGCAGCCGAGCACCTCGTTTGTCGCGGAATCTCGAGCTAACAGCAACGCACCTGAGGGGGGGGGCGTATTTTCCAGGTAGGCCGTCTAGCTCGGAGTCATAGTTTTGGAAGGAGATGTCTTCGTTGAGCCATTCTGTGTACGCGCGGAAGCATGATACCGTGGCTGCGATATCGGCGGCTGATGAGACTTGATGGATGGTGACCTGTGACGAGGGCGTTTGTGATGGTGCAACCTGTAGCTTTGAAATGTCGGCCATAATGTATTTGACATCAACTTTGCGTGATGCCAACGTGAGAAAGAAATGTACAAAAAGGTTTGTTGAAGTGAAGCCTCTTTTATGAAGTGGGACACGGACGAATGTGGACGAGACGGGGTTAAAGTCATTGAATTTTGGTGGAGCAACCATCAACGATCGAAGCCACCAGATGCTACCATCTCAGCAAAGCTGTCTATTTCGCGCCCTATTCGTGGGTCTAGAAGGTTTGCAATACGCATGATTGCCCATTTAGGCAAGTAATCTGTATGTCGTATGAGTCAAATAGCGCCCTTCAATCCGTCCGACAACACATCCATCCCACGCATCTTTCAGCCAGCATCTGATCACTCTATTCCCGAACGCACGCCTCCATCACCTCTTCATAATTCTCATCCCTCCCATTCATACCGTCTGTCATCCTAATCCAAAGTATCTAAAGCCCCCCGCAACGGCATGAGCTTGCCAGCTCATGCTGTAACAAAGCTCATGTCCCGAAGCCATCCCATGGCTCTGTAATCCTCTTCCGCCACTTCGCCATTGTCATGGAACTAGTCATAGCGGAAGAGCGACACAAGTTCTTGACGATGAGGCCCAAAGTTTGCCGCAATGCAATAGATGATGTTGCTGGGATCTGCCGCGTTGTGACAATATTTCACTCCAGCGATGCCGTAAAAAAGATTGGCATTGCTAGAAATGTACATCTCTCTGCTAGTTTGGTATTATGTTTATTTCTCTGTCTAGTGCGAGGGTGGAACCTATCTGCCTGGATGAGAGATTTGGTTGAGTCTTGATATTGCATTGGTTTCGTTTTGTACCTGCTTATGGCAGCTAGCCGTCTTGTAGCTCACAGTGCTGTGATTCGCTTCTCGACCTTGGTGTTTCTTAAATATCCTCATGCGACTAGGGCTTCAATCTCGTGGCCCAAAGAATACTGTAGCCTTCAGTTGCGAGGGCTTTCCCTTCTGCGCGGCTTTCCTTGCTCTCTTCCACTCGGCTTCGGACATGACGTTCTTAGGCACAAACCCATACACCTTCTCGTAAAAGTCCACCTTTTTCTGCGCTTGCCTCACCCTCTTGCGTTCCGTGTACGACTGTGCCATGTTTTTAATAAACGATGACCGGGATTCTGCGTGCAGAAGAGGATCAGAGTCGGCAGCTGAGGATGCAGCTAATGGTAGGGCCTGAGGTGAGCGCGTCGGTGGTCGGCTCTGCGGTTCTAATTCTTGCATGTGAGCGGCTTCATCCTCAACCTGGTCAATTCCGCGGGCGGGTGGCGCGTTGTCCACTTCATATGCTGGAGGTAATTGTTCGTAAGTCTGGGACTCCGATTCCGGAGTATAGGGCGGCGCATCGTCACGCTCCGTGTATGGTGGTGATGCAATTTCTGAATCGATATCCATGTTTTCACTGAAGTGATGCCTCGTCAGAAGGGTGAATTACTGCTGGTTGTTAACGTAGAAGTTCGAGTCTGCTGTCGCGTAGAATGGAAGCAATGTTGGGTCTGCGAGAGAGTTGTGGAGTAACGTGGCTTCGACGGCATTTAAGAACCGCCAGGCTGGCTTGGCATGAGAAGCATAGCTCATCTTGGCAATTCTTGGGTTTCTTGTGTGATTCTGAACAAATAAACTTGCAGGACATACTTGACTTCAATGAGACTGAGGGGCATGTAAGCGACAAGCAGAGCTGCACTGCCACCATGCAATAAAGAGTGATCACATGCATACTCATCTCTCCTCATGCAGACAAGATATCCTCTCCCCGCCTTCTCAGAATCCTCGATCAATATTGGCGGGGTCATCTATCAAAGTGGTGACTAGCAGGTGGAACACTGGAGAAAGCGCCTCACAACGCATCGTAAACACCATCGCGATATATCACGGCGCATTTCAAGTAATATTGCTTCCATTTACGCCAACCCCAATAACCTTAGTGATAGTACAGTAGTGTAGTTGAATGCGTCTTTGAAGGCGGAACGCATCCAAAAATACAGGATAGTGCCCCGATTCATCTTCATCCACCCCTCGATCTGAGTGCTCACTTAAGAGTGCGCGACTGCGCAGCTAAGCCTGTATTGTTGGAATATCTGTGTGTACTGAGCGTCTTGATGTAGCTGTCTGCGGGATTAGCATAGTTGGAAGAGCGTATGGAGAAACGTACCAGCTTCGATGCTATGGTCAGTAGGATCAAAGTGAGTATAGCGCTCAAATCGTTATAGAAATGTGTATTCCATATTATAAAATAAAATAGTAGTTAAATCAGAGGATAGTATTTGGACAATTAAAAGGCTGGCCAACACAACATCAGCTTCCCTCGAGGATGATGCAAACCAGGTTATATCGCCGTAAGCAAGTGCCCACAATCCTATCAAGGCGTCATTAATGAATTAATAATTTGCGCCAGAAACCCAATGACATAACTCCCTGCTTCGATCGAGATCAAGGTCGAACCGAAGCTCTAGCCACACGCCACATGGAAACCAGTTCGTCACCATGTGAGCAGGGATAAATCTTGGAGACCCAGCCAGTCACAGTCGAGTCCAGGGTGTCAGCATGTCACCACCCATGAGCGCAACATGGTGTAATGGGGATAGAAAAGCCCTCGCCTCAAATTGACGGAGCGATCACCGATTTGAGACCTATCGATTTACATCATTTGTGAAATCTAGACGATCACGGCGTCTTCATCGCCTCGCTTCCCAAGATCCCTGCATCAACCCCCGACCGTCAACATGATAGACTGCGCTTACTGCAACAAACAAATAAACAGGTGCGAAACGCCTTGGTAAAACCTAAATGACATATTCCTCAAATGCTGATTTCCTCTATTTTGGATAGGAATGAGTCGGAGACTCATATCCAGGATCACATCAAAGCGCGAAGGACAAAGCTCGTCCGTAAACTGCAGAGGCCATACGGCTCCCAACATCAGCCCAGAGAGAGGAGAAACAGCACAGGTCATGATCCGAGATCCCTCCCCAGCAGTCCAAAGGCCCGTCAAAGGGTCAGGAGGACCAAGCATGAAGCTCGCGAACACGCGCTCCCAGGTCTAGATGAGCAATTAAGTAGCGTTTACGACAAGTTCCCTGCACATGAGGGCCAAGCCGTAGAAGGCTCATCAGCAAATATCGGCGAGATCAAGTGCAGAGACTGTGACTTTACGTTTCGTACAATGTACGTCCTCGCGGTGATTCTACAGGTCTCAGCTGACAGATGCAGAGCCGAGCGGGAAAGCCATCACTTGTCGAGGTATTGCAGTGGCAGCCACATCATCGCCTACTTCGTTACCTTGGACAGGTTAGTCAACTTTGCATCCATCAGCGGGTTTCTGGGAGTGGTCTTCCAGTTCGCAACTAACATTCTCGGTAGATCGGAGCCTCGCGGGTGCAGAGTCACAAGAGAAGCGATACCACTTCAAGCTCATGTCGATGACACGCTCTTCGAGTGTCCAAAATGCGCCACCCTCTTCTCATCTGAAGACGATATGAGAGAGCATGAGTCAAACCGTAAGATATTTGACCTACGCCTTCTTGTACTTGGCTAATCATCTATTGGAGATCCTCTAATGCCTTCGAGATGTCTTCACTGCAACAAAATATTCAGCACCGAGTAAGTGGCGGCAATACATCTCATCTACGCATCTCTTGCTCAAACCGCACAGGCACGAACTGAATGAGCACTATGAGTTCCGATGTGACATGGCATTCCGACACGCCATTGACATGCTGGAGATAACGCCACACAGAGACCACATTGAAACTAGGACAGGTTTGTTGACCCCAGTTTACAAAATCTACAGCTTTCAAGATTCACCCAAAATAGACACAGCTACAACCACCCGTGAATCATTTGGCATCGGTAGTGGCTCCTGGGAACTCGTCTTGTCAGAAGCAAGCGGGGATAAAAGTACAGTACACGGGCCAGCAGCTTTTGCGAAAAAGACTGACGCCCGTCAGAAGCAAACTACAGGCCGCAAGACGGCGAAGTCATATCCTTGAGCTTCGTAAGCGCCGAGGATGCAGAGCGAGGTGAGCCAGCTCGACAACGGAGTGCCCGACCGCTACTGACCATCCCAGCTGCTGCACCACACGGCGATATTGAGCGACTATACGTCTACTACCAAATCGTGCCCTCAAAGTCGAGTGACGACAATCTAGTGCGCGCAATCACGGTCGGCAAACGCAAGATCGTCGACTCCAAGGATGTCGACAAGCTAGGTCGTACGTGTGTGTACATGCTCACCGACGGGAAATCTGAGCTGACGTATGGAAGGATGCATGGAAGAGCGCCAATTCGTAGAATGTTGCGAAAACGCCCCCGGATTCATTCGGCTAATGGATGCTTCCGGCCGGTTCCGATGGATAAAAGAAGACACCATCAGCCGCCTATATGCAAGCATCTTCCGTCCAAAGCCCGACGTCGAGCTGGCTCTCGCTGCCACGGAGCTGGAAGGCCACGGACAGCTTCACGAGGCCCTGGGCACGTGGGAAGAAGCCATCAAAGCATTCCCGGAGCATGATGACGATTTGGATAGGAAGAGCGACGCATTGATAGATGCCGCCAGTGTCGCTAGACAGCTTGGTCGGTTCGACGTCGCCGTGAAGCTGTATTTTGAAGCGGTAGCCATCACGTACCTGGTGTACGGCAAGGACGGCCTCAGGAACTTCGAGGTCCTAGAGAGCCTCGCAGTTGTGCTTCGCACGCTCGGAAAGCTCCACCAGTCAGCAGACCTTCACAGAAGATGTCTTTCCTTTCGGCTCAAAACCCTTGGAACCAGCCATGCCGATACGCTAATGTTGCTAAAGGAGCTGGGAGATGCGAATAGAGCATTAGGAAAGGCGGCAGCCGCTCGCTCACTCCTCGAAAAGGCCTACATGGGCCTAGAAAACCTCGAGGATCCAAACGAACGAGCGGCGCTGGCCACGATTGTCAGTCTATCGCGAACGTACCACGACCTTGGCATGCCGGAGGCGAAGACGCTCCTACAGGTATCCCTGCCTCGAATGCAGCGCGTCCTCGGAATAGACGACGAAATAACATTAGACGCCGTGTGCGTTCTGTTGAGCTGTACCCGAGGACCACACATCCCGGCCGAGATCCAGCAAATCGCCAATGAGACTCACCATTACATGTCCGAAACCGGAAGCCAGCTGTTGGAAAAGTTTGCCGATTACCTAGCCGAGTACCGCCGATTCAGAGAAGCAGAAGATGCCTACCGAAAAGTCCTCGAATGGCGAATCTGGCAGTCCACGAGTCAAGACGAAGAGCTTAGCCGGCCGCTGCATGGGTTGGCGTATTGTCTTCAACGCCTCGACAGGCTGGAAGAAGCGGCGGCGCTATACCAGCAGTTATTGTCACGCGTAGGGGATTACTCGGGTCACGTAGGCCTGCAGTCGAAGATTACGTCCGCCTTGGAGGAAATTTCGGAGCGGCGAGACATGTTGGACAGCGAAGCCTCGGGCTGGAGACTCGACAGCGAGGGACACTGTGCCTGCGGAAAGCCAACGTCTAGACTCTGTTCTGGTGAGTATCAGGGATCATAGCATTTCATTGCTAATGCAAGGACAGTCTGTAAAATGAGGCGAGCCTGCTCCACGGATTGCGAGGTGAGGCATCGGAGCCGCCAAGAATGCGCCGCCTCCGTCAGCCCAGCCCAATCCACATCTGCCGTCAAAGAAGACTTCCCAGCGGACATGCTAAGTGACGAATTCCTGGACATGTTTAAATCAGATCCGGCCATCAGGAACACCCCAAAGCTAGCATCTTCAGAGGCAGTCTTCGTAAACCCCACCTGCTTTGCCACCCTCCGCGTCTGGAAAGACCCGTCGAAGATAGTGTCGTACTACTTCAACGTGACGCTCGACATGAAATATGCGCTTGCCAAAGACGGCCCGGTCAGGTGGATTGAGCCCGAGGACGGCAGAATCGGCTACCTCTACGGCGACGAGTCGCAAGAGGCGGACCCGTTGTTCTTTGTTATCACTCCGGGCGAGGCGATGTTGAAGACGGCTGTGGACAGGCGCGCAGAGATATTGGGTCCCACGAGCACGCCCAATGTGATGGATGCAGACATGCTCGAATACCTGCAGCTAGAAGAACCGTCGTCGGAAGACATGGTTCTCGCCGCAGTCTTCATGACGTGGGACGTCCCTGCTGAGCCTGACCAAGTTTCGGCATCCCAAACTTCAGAGCAGGACACTTCACGACCCAATTCACCCGAGAAGGACATGTCAGCAACGAGCCAACAGAAGTCCCAGTCGAAGGCAGATTCTTGCACGAGCCTGCAAGTCCTAGAGTCCGATGCGCTGGAGTAGTTTTGTGGGCACAAAGGCATCAAGTTCTCTTTTTCAATGATAGTATCAGCCATACAGAATCAACAACCGTCTTGCGTCTGAGTAGGAGTTTCCAATAGTCCTGCTGTCAAAGCACGACGACCGAGATACCAACCACCTTCACTAACAGTCTAAATCAGGTCGTCAACTCCAGCGTCAAAATAGGTCTTGCGAAGTAAATTAGACTGCTTGCTGCGGAAGTATGGGTCCCGAAGCTCTCAGCGGCTAGCCATGGGAAACTCGGACTGCATCGAATAAATGCGTGTGGAGGACATGAATCAGCATCCGCATCACCTCACGCCATCCAAGCCATCAGCCCTGCCAAGACGATTCTGCACGGAACAGACATTACATGACTCACCGCGGCGGATTCTGAACACGGCCAATTGGCTCATCGGGAGGCGGCATCTTTGACTACGTATTCACTATGGGAAGACTATTTATTAATAGGGCAACAAGTGGTGTCGGTCTATTCCCCAGAAGTATTGGGATATTAGGTGTTAGGTTGAGAGATCAGCCTTGCTAGCTGTTTAAATGAGTGTTGGAGATGAAAGGCGGCGCTGCGAGTAAGCACATGCAATGCAACGTAAACGCAATACACCTTGCCAGAAATTGAGGCAATCTTCATAATTGCTCGTCTCTATCATGATCATCAGCGCTCATCCACGAATCACGACTTCCCAACCCTCTCGTAAAATACACGCAAACCACCCTCCACAATGGCCTTCATCTTCGCCGCATTCAACTTCTCCTTCCTATCAAATGTATACAGCCCGTTCGCCTCCTGCTCAACATCCGTCCTGCAGTTGTCAGCTTCACTCTACACGTGGGGGAATTCGGGCGCCTCACAGCTGGGTATACACAAACGTGCAGCAGTGCCCGCCGCCCGTAACGCCCTTGACCAGGTGCTCAATCCGCTTGAGCAGGTCGTCGGCGTCCCGAGCGGTCGTATACCCCCAGTCTCTGTCCTTGTTTTCGCCGTCTTGGCCGTCTGCAGCTGGGGAGATGTTGACTCCCGCGAACTCGGTGCACATGACTGGCGCTCCCGGCTGATGCCTGGCGCCGGCGTCGCCGTCAATCGCGGAGACAAACATGTCTCTGCCGGCTTTCTTGTCGAGGATTTTGTCGAGGCTTGCGCAGGTCTTCTCCAGGTCCGGGCCGTCGCTGTAGTCGTGGAAGGTGGTGAGATCGGTGCAGACGTGCTCCCAGCCACAGTTATCATTGATGCTCCTCGTCAGGTCAAGATTGCTAGTTGTTGGGCGTCAGCATGGGTCCAGCTCGTTCCCTCCAAGGCATTACTTGGTCTTACCGCGTCATGTAGTAGAGCGCCCGAATGTGGTCTCTCTGCTCTCGGCTGTCCTTCAAGGACGTATAGGCCCAGCTCTCGTTCACCAGCGTCCACGTAACCACCGACGGCCGGTTGATGACCAGCTTGACAGCCTCTTCCCACTCCTGGTTGAACCTCTGCACGTACTCGCTGCTAAACTGATAGGCGCTCGCCATCTCCCCCCAGACCAAGTAGCCCAGCCTGTCCGCCCAGTAGTAGAAGATGGGATCCTCGACCTTCTGGTGCTTGCGGCAGCCGTTGAGTCCCATCTTCTTGGCCAGTTGGATGTCTCGCTTCAGGCTCTCGCCTGACGGAGGCGTCATGAACGTGTCTGGCCAGTAGCCCTGGTCGAGACACAGGGCCTGGAAGTACGGCTTGTCATTGAGTCTCCAGAGGCCGTCGCCCCGCGTCCACTCAATGGAGCGCATTCCCGTCGTCGTTTGTACTTTGTCAAGCTGCTCGCCAGATGCATCTAGGAGCCGGATGGTTAGGTCGTAGAGCTGAGGGTGCTCGGGCGACCACAGCGCAACGCCGTCGCGCCAACAGCCGTCATCGTCAAAGGGCGCATCTTGGAGAACATCAGAGGGCAGTTTCTGCCGCTGGTCCTTCGACAAGCGCACATCAACTTCCAGACTGGCGGAGTTTCGGTCCCTTGGCAGTGCGGCTTTCGCAACGCTGACCGCGACGCCGCCAAAGCTAGCCGTCACTTCCACGGCGCATTTCTGTCCAGCCCTCCGCCCAAGCAGCGCAATCGAACAGTGCAGCTTTCCCGAATGGATATCGTTGGAGCGAATCACGGTACCGCGCGAGCTGTCTGCGATGCGGGCAGGCGGCACGACCTCCAACCACACAGACTGCCAGATGCCACCCGAAGGAGTGTAAAAGATGCTCTCCGGCTTGGCGGCCCAGTACTGCTTGCCACGGGGCTGTGTCAAGTCATGGGCAGAGTCGTATACCCTGACAGTCAATGTGTGGGACGAGGCACCCGAGGACGAGACAAGCGCATCGGTGATGTCGACGTCGAACGGAACATGCCCGCCACGGTGCGCGCCAACGTACTGGCCATCGACCCAGACCGTGGCCTCGTAATCCACGGCTCCGAACCGCAGAAGCAGCCTCTGGCCGCGGTTTGCTTCATCGACGGTGCGCAGATCGGGGATGGTGCGCTCGTACCACAACACCTCGTGCACGCCGCGGTCGTTGACTCCCGAAGCGGGACACTGGAAGACAAAGGGCACTTGGATTTGGCGCTTATGGTTGACGGTCGATTCCGCGCCTTTGCTAAAGGTATTGTTCTTGATCAGCTCCTGGGTACCTGACGCTATCTTCTGCACGACAGCGTCGCTCTCGCCGGACGGTTCCTCGGCGGCCGCGTCGGCGACGGCTCGGGCCTCGTCCGGGAGACGGACGTGCCACCTCTCAGCCAGACCCACGTCATTGTCGTCGAACAGAAAATCCCAGGCGCCGTTGAGCGACTGCCACCGAAGTGCGCTGCGCTCAAAATCCGGCCGTGGGTATTCCTGTGTCGACTGAGCCGCTGCCATGGCGGAAGAGGGCCGGCGCAATATCCGGGGCGTGTCCGGGCGGCGTAGAAAGAGGAGACGGACTGGACGGACTGGACAACAGGGTGCGACGGGTTGAATTGATTTGACAGATGCCTGTCTAGACACAATATCACGTCCAGGGAGAGGGGATTTTATAACTCCTTGGATGCGGTTTCTTCAGCGGAGTGGACATATGACATGTACGGCTGTCGTTGCCGTTATGCGTGCCAATCAGAGGGGCGGAGAGTGATGATCGAAAAGGGCTCCCCACACAGCCCAAATAGCATCGTGACTACGGTGTCTGCAGCAAGGAGAGACAGAAATGAGCAATGACATCCTGTTCTGATGCATTTCTCTACAGCTGCTCAACGCTGACGACGCCAAGCACTGCACTCGGCGGCAGTAGCCCTCCCGGTTACACGCCGCATCGTGCTGCGCATGACGCTGAGTCCGAGACCGCCACTCAAGGATGCCATTGTAAAATACCATGCCAGCACAGGGGCGCACTAATTACGCCCTCTTCGAGAAGCGACTCGGGGTAGTCGAACGCGAGAGCTGGCGCCGTCTCCGCTCTCGCGTGGCATCCGACCCCAATTAGGCGTTTCCGAGCCGCGAACGATAGCTGTCAAGCCGAATCAGGCCAGCGTGAGGCCCGCGCTGAGCCACGTCAAATCGGTCGGTCTCAGGACATGTACGGGCGTTGTAAGCGGTCGACTCATGTTCCACAAGACGAGTCTTGCTCAACGAGACGTCGCTTCCCAACGATGTGGCCGCTGTCGGGGCTCTGATGGAGGTATGCCACATGGGCGCCACAGAAAGGAAGCCCCAGCCGGCGCATCTCACTCACAGCACTCGCACAGCATCGCGGCCACGATAAACCAACGTAGCACAGCATATGGTTCGAGGCGGTCTGGTGAGCTCGGTGCGGTGAGGCCGTAGTCAGACTGGTGCCACGGCGTCAGAGGCAGAGACGGTGAGGCCTGTCGCCGTTAAAGATTACATGGAGAAGAGACTTGTTCCACTCAAAGGCGGCTTGCTATACGCAGTCGGTGGCCCGGTGTGCTGATGGCCGAACCATCGCACGCGTCGGCTGGCCCTCTTGGTCGATCCACTTGAGCCCGGCCTCTCCTAGATGCGCAGTGGCGCCATGGACGAAGCGGCGGATGAAGATGGCGATAGACACCAGAAGGAATGTCGTCGGGCGGTCGAACCGGCCATGGCTTATAACGAGACAGATCCCAAAAATAACTACCACTAGACGATCCAAGCTACAGGCCCGAGGGTCAATGCATGAACGAGAGCCCACGTTCTAGGTCCCAGTATGCAACGTCCCAGGCCGTACAAACCATGCGGTGCAAAATACGGCACATTACCTGCGACGGCCGAGACAAGCTACAGACCTGACAGACCTGACAAACCTTACAAACCTTACAAACCTTACCCATTGCCAGAGAGAGCAATGCCAACTGGGGCCATGCGTGGACAGATGGGATGCAGCAGTGATGCCCACAGCGGGCGCAGCGGACTAGGCCCTCTACTGCTAGACATGCCCTATTAAACAGCACCTCGGCCTGCTTCGCCGTCCTCAGCAGCCCCGCCCCGTCAATGTTCGGCCCGGCCAGCCGTAGTGGCTCACAGGCGGTCCAGTGCTATGAGGCGCTGGAGCGGTGGATGTGCCGGGGCACGGCGTCCCTTACTACACAGGGGCGATGTGAATCGGTGTATCTATCATGCTGCATAATTTGGTTGTACAAGATGTAAATCGGTTGTGTCTATCATACAGCACACTTTACTGTACAGGAGGGCGATGTGAATCGGTGTTATCTGTCAGCAGCATAACTTACTATACAGGAGGGCGGTGTAATCGGTGTGTCTATCATACAGCATAATTTACTGTACAGAAGGGCGATGTAAATCGGTGTCTTCGTCACCACCCATCATGCATCATAATTTATTGTACAGTGGGGTGCAAAAAGTATTTGGAACACTCTTTGTACTAACCACCTGGGAGATCTCTAGGTCTATTTAATACTTCTGGGCAATGCGTTAAAAAAAAAAACCCCTATAACTAAGATAATTCTCTAATAGATCTTGCGGAAGTAAATAATAAATTTTCTATGCCTATCTATATTTAATATTTCGTGATATTATATAAAGAAATCGCATTCAGGTATTGCCTGAGGCACTACTCGGTACAGAAATTGTTCCAAATACTTTTGCACCCCACTGTACGAAGCACAGGTATAGCGGCTGCCCACATAGTTCTGCAACAGGCAAGCACCTCTGATCCAGCAGTGTCACAACAGCCAATCCACCATGTCACAACGCAAGGGAAATTAGCATGTCATGATTCTTGTTGTTGTTGTCGTTGTTGTCATTGTTGCCATTTTTCAATTTCATTTTACTTTATTTTGAAAAAAGCAAAAACCGGAACAATTCATCTAGCTGGCCAAAGGATAAAACTCATCACGAGATGCAGAGCCAACGCAAGGAGCACTCCTCAGGTGTCATCCCCTAGAGACAATACGAGATGTCAGCTGCCGGCGTCCAGTACCCACGAGCTAGCGCTCTTTCAGGTCGCATTGGTGCTGTTCTCGGGGCGCCGGGCCACCGCGCAGGGCGTCTAGAACCCGCAGGCTGCGAGGGGCAGCGCTGTCCCCGGCGCGCCTCTCGTATCGCGGCCTCGGCTCACCGTGCACTGTAATTCCTCCAAGACACCGCTAACACACCGCTAAGACAGCGCTCCACCTGCTCTTACTGGCCCTACTGGTCACCTTGCCTGCTGCCAGCTGCTGCCAGCTGCCGTCGTGATCCGCCAATGGGCAGGCGCGCATCGCAACGGACCACCGCTGCTACCCCAGCCTCTCCAACCTCGCCTCCCATTTATCCACCTATCCGCCATCCAAGCTGTCCTCGCTTCCTCGTCCCAAGAAGCTGAATACGAGGCCATGATGCGCTACAACGTCAATCCAATCCACCCAGAGTGCCGTGCGCGATACGTCATGCCGTCTGGCCCCAGCCCGTAGCCTGCTCACCGCACGATCCCCGTGCCCATCACTGCCGAGCTCGACGGTCCCAGGCCAGCCCTCCGCTCCACCTTGACGTCGAGGCTTTGGGGCCTTCGTACTCGATTCTAGCTCGTGCCCGCCCGCCCGCCCATTGCCGCGTATGGATCAGGGTGGTAGTCCGAATAGCCGAGCCACGGAGCTGTGTCTTTGCTTTTGCGGCTTGGGGACTGATGCGGTGCACCCGTCGTGACGATCCTCGTCGTCGTCTTCTATAAGAGGGTCGGCAGCGCCACTCCAGACAGCCAGTCCGGACTCATCACCGCAAGCAATCACAAGACCGCCTCTACAAACTGCTCTCACACCTCAGCACATATTTCGTACATCCCTTCCTTACCGTGACCGAGCAACTCCCCCCCCCCCCGTCTCTCTTCACCCCCGCCAACATGCAGCTCACCAACGCCCTCACCATCCTCTTCGCCACCGCCGCCTCCGCCCTCCCTGCCGCGACAACGTACAAAGATCCAAACCCCTGCACCACCAAGTCAACCCACACCAAGAACCTCGTCGTCTCCGACTTCAAGTTCCACGGCGAGTCGACCTTCAGCACCCCCGCCCACCAGTTCGCCAACAGCGAGGTGAGCTTCAAGCTGCACAACCCCAGCGCCGTCTACGACGCCGTCTGCACGGCCTACTCGTCTCGCCTCGAGGACTACTTCTTCGGCGACATCAACTACAACTGCACCGTCCCCAAGGATAACGGGGACCGCCTCGAGGACATCACCTTCAGCTTCAACGCCGACGGCCACGCCCTCGCCGCCAACCAGACCTGGGCGTGCGCCAAGGAGGGCAGCCACTTTGCCGCCCAGGCCAGGGCGAAGCTCGACCTCGACTGCAAGAGGCCGAGCTACGAGAACCCCCACTGGAAGGTCGGCCAGATCTACTCTCGCCGCACGCTGGACTGCAAGATCAAGGGCAAGACGGCCAACCTGGGCATCTACGCCATCCAGGCTGTCTTGTGAGCGGCGCGCCTGGCACGTTTGACGAGGGCAGCTGTTGCGCGCCATGCATTGTAGCGCATAGCCTTGGAGTTTTTTTTATTTGGGTGGCGGGACGATTGGGTGATGAAATGAGCGCTCCTTTTAGACTTGGGTCGCACGCATCTTGGTGGATGCGGCAGAGTGCGACTACCGACATGACATACATACGTAATACATAATTTTCATCATCATTCTCTAGCATCATCTCGTGACTACTTCTGATGGACTCGGAGAGCCGAAGGTGAGGGCACCACCGTTGTCTCGAGACTAGAAGGGTTGAATATTGCATGCGGGACCATCATGGTAAGTTCTGGGTTGCACAGCATCTCAAAGTGCGTTCATTGTCTACCTAAACACCGGTTCCCAGAATCCCAATCTCCTCCGCACGCTGTCCTAACCAGGCTCGGTCTGTGTGCAACGCCATGCTTCTCGGCGCCACAACTTCTTCGCCAGGGTCGTCGCCACCACATCGTAATCGTCATCACCGACACCATCCCAGCTTGGGCAGACCAAATGCCCGCCACTCCACGCAGTCGCCATCTTGCCAGCCCGACGGCCTCTGCGGCCGGGAGCCACGCCCGCCCTCTCACTTGTACCGGAGAAAGCGCACAAACTTCCCCAGCGCCGTGTTCCGCGACACCTGCTCGCCGCACGCCTCGCTCTCCGCGTGCTGCAGGAGCGCGCTCATGAAGCGAAACTGGATGCCGCACGTGGGACACTCAAAGTCGAATTCGTCGTCGTGGCAGGTGTACTTTGCCGACTGGTAGCAATTGAGGGCAATTTCCTTGACCCGCTGGCTATCCGTGCCGGACTCGCACGCTCCGGTCTCCAAGTGCAGCACCATTGCTGAATTGGAGGCGTACCTCTTGCCGCACCCCGGGCACGCAATCTTCTTCTTGGCGTGGGTTTTTCGGTGCTGCATGAGGTTAGCTCACTGTCGGGGACGAGACGCCGGGCATCGCGGGATATACATACGCTCGTCAGATCCGAGGCAGAGTGCAGGCTCTTTCGACAGACATCACATACGTGGTGCTCGTCCACGTCGTGCTGGATGAGCTGGCTCGCGCTGTCGAATTCGCGCTCGCAGGTCCTGCAGTATCTGTGCTTGGCCTCGGTATGCTCCCGCAGCTCCGCCTCCGAAGCCAGGTCGACCTTGTGCTTGCATGTCTTGCAGATGTGGTGCGCGGAGGACGCGGCTTCATGCCGATGCTTCGCCGCCACCGACGGGAAGTGTTCCTGGCATCGCCCGCAGTAGCAGTTTGGGTGCTTGGTCCGGACGTGCTGTGCTAGCCCGTTTGGGCTCTTCAGGCCTTTGTCGCAGATCGGGCAGTCATTCATTTCGGCCGCGGTTCTTGGCCCCGAGCTAGAAACGGCCTAGGCTAGATGATGAGCTTGGCACGATGGGGTTAGCGTGTCGGGAGGGCTTGCGATGGTCGTCGATCGATGCTCGAGGCAGCCGAGGAGGAGAGACGGGGCAGGATTCGGATCAAGACGATGTCCCGAATACGACACGACGGTCACTACAGCCTGCCTGGACGCACTCAACCGTGATTCATTCACCGGGGACGCCGTATCTGTCACGTGAATTATGCACGTCGATGTGAATCGAGACGCCTGCTGGGATTTCCTGCAGCCGTCAGTCTCCCCGATAGCACACGGCAATGTGGCGGCAGCTATGAGGGGTTATCCGTAGAGAAGAGCGATTGTAAGCGTGTTGCTGAGAGAGAACCAGAGCCGAGCTGGAGTCATGGAAACGGCTCTTGATGCGCATCTTATAGTGCGGCCTCAGCGGTCCGTTCACGACGTGAATGGCTGGCGAGGTGTGTTCCCGGCCTGTTCACTCGGCATTCAAGCTTGAAGCTGCCGAATGCCTTCTTTGACATTGACCCGATGTTGATGTGGTGAATGCGAAGGCTGCCACCCCGGAACCCTGGCCAGTGCCATGGTTTTGTGTTGGCTATATGCGTCATGCGGTTCTTGCACACATTGATGCTACTTGTTCTACAGTAATACAGTAATTATCCAACCATGTTGGCCCCCATGCCGTTCATTAATGCCACGCAAATTAAGATACTCTAAACTCTCTTCATAGTACAACATGTGCAACATGGGGAGCTTCGTATATCAGCTGATCCTCCCTTGCCTCGTTCCATCTAATACGACCTCCCCGTGCCAGCTATTCCAACTTGCCAATAGCGCAATGATATTTCAATCCGGGCTTCGCTGGCTTGAGGTTGATACGCCGCAGTGACGAACCCAGCAGCCGTCAAGACAGCTCAGACACCAAACGCCTCGCCGAGTTACGGAAAACCTCCTTCTCTGCATGCCATCCCGACTTGGCATGTCTCGCTAAAGGGGCCACGAAATCATAATGTGTCCAAGCAACGCAACGATCCAACCCGGCTGTCGGAAGAAAGGTGTTGCTGCCGCGCTCTCCTTGTTGTCGTTTCCGTCCTTTGCGTCACCAGAGCTCTTGTCAGCAGGACTCTTGTCGCTGCCCTCATCGCCCTTGCCTTGCTCATCTGTTTTCCATCCGAGCCCTACACCCTCGAGGGTCTTTGCCCTGACGGTCGATGGGCGCGTGCAACGCACCCGCGTGCATTGCTCTCGACGAATGGCGTCGAACCCAGGCGTCCGCCATCTTCCCGTAGCCAGACCGTCGTTGGGGTGCTTGTGGTCGTGCAAGCTCGCTGGCAGAATGGATGTCGATAGGTACGCACGAGACGTGCGTGCCGTTGTCCTGGCGCCGCTTAACAAAGGCCACGAGGGCGCGTGGTTGAACTGCGTGTATTCTCTGCATGTTCTTGCCTTCGTCGGTAGCATTGTTCGCCCACAGCACGGGTGCGACGAGGACGACAGTGTCGGGGGCGTGGCGGAACAGCCCGTCGATGATGGACTGGATGATCTGGGGCGCAGTGTCCAGGTCGACGTTCTTGTCCATGTTGTTTGTGCCGGCGTTGAGGAGCACCACGTTGGGCAGGGCCTGGATGGACTTTTCGTAGTAGCCCTTGATGTCGGCGAGGAACTTGCCGCTGTGGCCTTCGTGATCATTGTCCGTCATGGAGCCATCGTGCAGCGTGCCGACCATGTCTACTTGGAAGCCGGGCGTGTCTGTGCCATTTCGCATGAGCTTCCGACGGAGAGGCTCGCGGTAGCCCGTAAAGTTTGTTGAGCCGCTGCCCTTGGTGATGGAGTCGCCGAGGGGGAGTATGCGGAGGCTAGGGAGCGGCTCGGCGGCGAGGGGAGCGATGAGCAATGCCGCCCATATGAAGAGGGATAGCCTGGAGTTGTGAGACATGTTGAAGAAGGATAATACAGATGCTGGGTCGAGTCACGGTTTGGCTTTTTTGGGCGTGATCTACTCCACAATAAAGGGTGTTCAAGAGCTTTCTCCCCACAACGGGGTACAAGCAAGAACTTAAACACATCCTGCCTCTTCTGCCAAGACCAGTCGGTCGCGAGAGGAACTCGCAAGGCTCGGCTAGACTCTCATACGGAGTAATTGGTGGGCTCGTTGCATCAGGCTGTGTCTGCTGCCAATACTCCATGCTCTGCCCCTGCTGTTGCAGGCGGCGGTCACTTGGACAGCCTCGACGACCAATAGCATCGTACATGGCAGGGAGTGAAGCATCGATACGTAATAGGTGCTGCTTAATTTCGTCTAAACCAACCATGCTTTGAAACTTTAGGTTTATTCATGCATAAGCGAAGAGGATCCCCCCTGATAGCTGGGCTCGCTCTATGTCCTCTAGTTCCTAGAAGTATACGGCGAACATGTGTATAACAAGGGTACATTGGGATCCTTGAATATGGACCCGCGCTCTTATGTCTTATAGCACAACAATGGACAGTTTCTGATGTACAGAAAGACAACACACTCCCCCCGTGGAGTTGCCAGAATAAGATCCAAAAGCGCCACCATCTGACGGGCCAAACCGGGGATTTGCGGAGCCGGTCAGCCAAGGAGCCCACTGCGAGACCTAATAGGTGCTCTCAGTGGCTGCTTGTACCTCGCCTGTTGATTATCCAGTGAACTCGTAGTAAGCGTTTGCGAACGTGGGTGACTACAACTTGTAGTCCGGGGCTGGGTTTTGGACCCAAGAGTCGTGAGGAGAAAAGAGTGCTGAGCTGGACTGCTTCGGGTAGGTAGGGGAAGGCGACGTCATCGCGACGGATTGGCCAGGTGAGTGATTTTCGCGGATAGGAATAGAACAGAAAGCGATTGTGTTTCACAGTGGTATTACGGCTTGGGAATTATTGAAAGCGCAAGTTCATATTCGCAATTATCTCACAGTCGCTGGGACCTCGTGTCGTGGAACCCATCAGGAGTGTCGTGCGGGAATATCCCGAGTCTGGTGCGCGATCAACCCGACGCTTTGACCCACGCTCAGCTGACAGCATCGATTAGGGGATTAGTTTGGTGTGTACAGTAGTGCCACTCTGACCACGAGGCGTATGCGCCACGACGGGTGAGTGCGCGCGTGTGCTGACAGGGCATCGCAGTTTCTGCATCAGTTTGACGGATAACCGCGGAGAGGAGGCAGCGGAGCAGCGATGCTGCCCGAGAAGAGCGGCCGAAAGAACGGCCGCCGCTTGGATCCTTCAGCACCTCCATAATCCACAGAAGGCAATCTTTGAGGTACGGAATTACGTTGGACACGATAGGCATGGTCCGGAGCATGCCCGCTTCCCCCGGGGCCGACCACGCGGCCACAGGCTGCCGGCCCGTCGAAATGCTACTTTGGGATGGTGTGACGCGATTCCGCGGAGCGTAATAGGATAGAGCGTCTCGAGTCTGATTTCCGGAGTGACTTCACAGGGGACTCTTCACAGGGAGCTAATCGTCTTCTCTGATTCGCGTTATGGGGTAATTTCACCTACGGAGTACTGGGCGGCTGCTCTGACGGAGGTCTCACGGCTCGCAAGAAAGACAGCCTGCAAGGTCGACGACCACTCTATACGGTAGAAGATAATAGGCAGTAGGGTGTAAAGCATCCGTGGGTAACCAAAACAAACCACACCTTTGGGTACCCATTTGAAGATTCGGGTCAATAAAATAACCCACGGGTACCCACACTAAATTATCGTGGGTATGGGTAACCTATGGGTTATAAAGCTCTTGTATATTAATCTATGGGTACCCAGAACCCATTTCATTTTGGGTTGGAGTAACCACGGGTCACGTACGAAATATCTTGGATACCCAAGGGTACCCAGGGGTACCCAATTTTACACACTAATAGGCAGTGTCTTTGCTGTGCCCTTTGTCGGGTCCGTATGGCAACGTCGAAGCAACTCATCCACCGCGTTGCAAAGTTGTCACCTCCGCCTGTGAACAACCGAAAGACTAGGCAGTCACAGAGCAGAACAGCTCAACGCGCCAGGGACTAATTAGTACCGTTTTGCGGTTCGCGCGCAGTTGTGAAATCTATGTGTCACTCATGAGACGATATGGCGGAGAGGTACAGGGTGGGCGGATAGTGGCTCACGCCTTACGGTCTAGCACGATTGATCCTATATAATAGCTGGTACCATCATAATAATTGATAGAAATGTGATTATTAGCCCAATCTTTGCCCTGTTGGCGTTACGGTCGATGGTCCGTTACACGCCTCGTGACAGTTGGGTCTTCCTAGATGAACAGAGGGTTGTTACAATCGTGGGTTCATGTAGCAAAATGCTCAGGGCGCAGGCATCGTGCAATTAACGTAGGTGGTGGATCGTTAGATCGTAATCTGGTAGTCTGGATAATGACTGTGTGTTGGTAGCTGGTTGAGTATCTATGCTGTGGAGGAAATTTGGGTGTCTATTTACATGATGGACCGCTGTCACTCCATGGCGCTCCATGCTTGTCCCAGCGATAGTAGCTGCCTACTGTGGCTAGTCATCATACATATGACTGTCTTTCTTGTAGATTCGTAATACGCCTATTATAGGCTAACAAACACTAGTTCTATGATGCGTTGGCTACAGAATAGTCAAGCTACTATAACTAAGCACCATAACTGAACGAATTATTAAATCACTGTAAATTAATAAGTAATTCAAGTTAGTCTAAGGATAAGATTACTTGACTGGATATGCAGCCGTCACATAATATGACTAGGGTCGGATCTGCGCTGTTGGAAAGGAGACTGTTGGTGAGACTAATGCACGAGGACTTCAGCAGCAATCCGTATTTAGGGCACATTGCTCCCGTCATTAAGCAGGCTCCAAGAATGTTTAGTAATTTCTCATATCCTCTCGCTTTATTACTCAAACACAGCATATAGTGCTACGCTTAATCTCCAGCTCTCTGCTGCCGATGAGTTCCTATTCGATGGTCCATCTCCAGCCATGCGCTCTGCTCCGTTCCTGCTCTGTTACGGACCGAGCTTGGTGAGTGAGCCGGGCCGAACAGGATAATGCATTCGAAAGTGCAGTCTTATTCAGGTGATGTCGACGGAATGCGACTCGCAGGTATAAAGTGAATACTGTGATTCCGCACCAGGGCGCGTTGCGCTCGTCTCATCCAACCTTCGCGCGGCTGTAGATGACAAGCTGGTGATGTCAGGCTGCGCAGTTCTACGAAGCTACCCATCGGCCGCAATGACTCCATGCTGCCAACGAAGAATTCTCATCAGAATTATTAATCAGGCGGCTGTATAGGGCCGCGAACCGAGACACGGCGCAACGCCAGACGAGCAGAGAGCGGCGAGTGGCAACCACGAAAGTAGGCGGCATCGACACCAGCCAGCCTCGGTCAAATGAAAAAGGGCTAAAAACTGATTTATAATTGCCTGCCTCGGAGTGACTTTGGGATATCTCCTATGACATCCGGGGACATATCCTCGCGCTTTCTCTAGACACAACGTTCTGCAGGTTGACATGGAATGCCAGCGATGAATCATGTGTAAGCACTTGCATCCGCCCAGAAGTTGATAGTGTTCTGGTACTTCCATCAATGTCAATTGGTCACTTAATCCACCTCTTGTAGTCTTCCGCAGTGCTGAATAAGTCAAGCAGAATAAGTCAAGCAGACTGGTGGAGCATCTCGCTCAGTCATCCTACATCGCTTTACTTGCTCTCTTTCAATGGCGTGTAGCTTCACTACTCCACCCGCCGCGACCGTTAATTGCCATGGTCAAGTCTTGGCTCTGCAGTATATCACTGGCATGTGTCAAACTACCATGCAATGAAGAAAGGAAATCCACCTACTTCATGAAATGATAAGAGAATGTCATGGGGAGACATGCTTTGTCCGTAACACGAACAGAGTCAGCCTGAGCAGGCGAGGAAGACATGACGATAAAGTAGAGTTTTTGGCTTTCCAGAAAAAAAGATTTTCTATGGTGTGATTGTCCGCTTCTGGCCCTCGTAAATCTCCCGAAATGAGCAGAGCAGGGGCCACAACAGGGAGCGCCATCACGACAAATCACGCCGGTCTAGACGCGAATATGATACAAGGCACTGGCCGGAGTATGGCTCTATTCGGATGAAGACGAGGCATTGCCTGCTTGCCCAGTGGGACCTGACAGGTAATCACGAGTCTGCATCAACCATTACGGCCCTGCTCGTCTTGCAAGGGTGGGATCCATTCAATAATCTCACCACTCACGGGAGACCCGACTACAAGAGTCAGTCCTGGGCGGAATAGCACTGCCCGTGAAAGAGACGGAACTAGCTGGTTCAGCTGAAATGGCGCTGTCCTAATGGAGACTCGAAGTGACATGCCGATGGGCACAGCATAACATCTTGTCAGATCGTGAGAATGCCTCATCCACCGGGCCAATGCTGCGACGATGTGGATACAGCGCATTATTCACAGGACGAATCCAGTCAGGACCTGAAGAGTAAGGGGAAAAAAAGGAAACCTATTGACTCACCAAACACTCGTGGATCAAATGCATGTTCCGTGGCCGGCCCGAGCAATCGGGACGGGCAGTATCAACAAGGGCGTCATATCCATTCCATTTAAGACGGGAATACCAGACTACCTACCTTTGCAGAACACCACCAAGTAATTAAAACTTCAAATCGGCGCGCAAAGGCAGACTTGCTGCACCCTGAACGGCCTTCCCTGCGGCACCCATCATGGCAGCAAGCCACCGATCGCGCCATCGGAGCTAAGCCCACCACGTTTAAACAATTGTTTAAATTTTCATCTCCATTTGCTCTGCCGTCCTCAGCCTCATCGAACGACATGCCGCCCATGCACGCGAACAATTTTTTCCCGACATGGCACCACCGTCCGATCCGTGTGGCGTGAGCCAGAACACCATCGAGATGCCTGCGAAGCCATCCCATCGCCATCGCCATCGCCATCGCCTACCGTCGGGAAGAAAGGCAGGTTAATATCGCCCGCAGATTGCATCATCCCCCCAAGCCTCGGGACAAGAGCCCCAGAGTGCCAGTCCAGACCTGCTCCCCCAGCACGCGAGGACTTCCTAGTGTCCTTGGCCCCAAGCCGAGCCACTTGACAGGTTGGCGCCGCGCAACAGCCAGCACTGACGCAGCAACGGCTGCCGAAAGCGTGGTCGAGCGTGAAAAAATCGGGCGTCACCTAAGCACTGGGCCCGATGACACCATCACACCGTCCCCGCTCCAGGCCCGCTGCTCGCCTTCTGTCTGGTCTTCCACGGCTTCTAGCCTCGTCTGGCACTCCCTCCCAGGATGTAGCGCCGGCCGGGACTCCACTAGGCGTCGAGCCTCGGGCGGGCTAGCCGCGACTGTGCGAGGGAGTGGGCTTGGAGTGTGAAGGGTGGGCTTGGAGCGTGAAGCGTGTGAAGAAGCATGGAGCCGGGGTGGGTAGTGGTTTTCGCGGGCCGCGATTCATCAATAAGAAGTGGGAGACACGCCGTCTGTAGAGTCGCATCGGGCTCTTCTCATCGCTCTTCTCGTCTGTGCTCACTCTTCGCTGGACAAAAAAAATATCGGGGTTGTCTGCTCGAGCATCATCAGTCCGTGTGTTGGCGCGCGCTGTCCGTCTGATCTGTCGACAGCTCGATAGCTTCACCAGCTCCCTCAAAATGGGCCGCATCCATGGCGGCGTCCGCGTCGGCGACGAAGTCGTCAAAGCCCACAATAGCGGCAGCGACGTGGAAGTCACCGATACCGAAAATGGTGAGTCTTTTGTGTCAGGCCCAACTTCAACACCAACGCCGCCACCACTCCCCACCAAACCAGGCATCGCCACCAGCCTCACTGTCCGTCCCCCGCTAACCCCCCTCCTAGGCGCCATCCTCTCCGCCCGCGAGGCAAAGCGCCAGATCGGCATCCCCTCCGCCTCCCTCCTCATCTTCAACCGCATCATCGGAACCGGCATCTTCGCCACCCCCCCGCCACCATCCCTCGCCCTCTCTGGCCAGCGTTGGCCTCTCCCTCTTCATCTGGCTTGCCGGCATGTTCATCGCCGCCGCCGGCACCGCCGTCTACATGGAATTCGGCACCGGGCTGCCTCGCAACGGAGGAGAGAAAAACTACCTCGAGTACGTCTACCGCTACCCGCGCTTCCTCACGACCTGCATGTACACCGGGTACGTCATCCTGCTGGGTTGGGCCGCCGGTAACTCTGTCATCTTTGGAGAGTACATCCTGCATGCTGCCCGTGTCGATGTGACGAGGTGGAACCAGCGTGGCATTGCGCTGGCGTGTCTGACTACGGCCTTCCTCATCCACGGCACGGCGCTGAAATGGGGTATCCGTCTGCAGAACTTCCTCGGCGTCATCAAGATCCTCGTCATTGTCCTCATCGTCATCGCCCCCCTCGTCAACCTGAAGAAGGTCCGCGAGGTCAACGGCTTCAACAACGCATTCGAGGGCACCACCGGCAGCGCGTATGGCGTAGACCTCCACTGCCCTCTAACAACGTCATCTGGAGCTATGTCGGATACAGAGCAACGCCAACTACGCCCTCAGCGAGACCAAGAACCCGACCCGGACCCTCAAGTTCGGCCGCCCCCCCTCGCCCGGGCACCATTCTCCGTCCCTCTACATGCTGGCCAACGTGGCCTACTTTGCCGGCGTCTCCAGGGAGGAGATGCTCGAGTCGAAGCGTCTGGTTGCCGCCTCGCTCTTCCGCAACATGTACGGCGAGTCTGCCGAGCGGGCTCTCTCCGTACTTCGTCGCCCCTCTCTGCGTTTGGCAACGTCCTCAGCGTCATCTTCTCCCAGGGCCGTCTGGTTCAGGAGCTGGGTCGCGAGGGTATCCTCCCCTTCTCCCGTTTCTGGGCCAGCAACCGTCCCTTCAATGCGCCTCTGGCCGGTCTGTTTGAGCACTGGCTCGTCACCGTCATCACCATCCTTGCGCCCCCATCCGGCGACGCCTAAACTTTCATCCTCAAGTAAGTTTCTACCACCTGAACCATGCTCTAGCCTATAGTTACTGACACGGACAGCCTCATCTCTTACCCCCTCGCCATCATCAACACCTTCGTCGCCGGCGCCCTCATCCACCTCTACCGAAAACCGCACCTCCCGAAACTGGTACCCCCCCATCAAGGCCACCCTGCCCGTCACCATCTTCTTCCTCCTCAGCAACATCTACCTCGTCGTCGCACCCTTCGTGCCCCCCGAGGAAGGCCAGAGCGTATACGAGAGCCTGCCCTTACTACATCCACTGCGTCGTGGGTTTCGGCGTCCTCCTCGCTGGCGCTGTCTACTGGCTCATCTGGGCAGTGCTGCTGCCCAAGATTGGAAGATACGAGCTTGTGCAGGAGACTCAGGTGGATGACATTGACGGCTGGGAGCGCACCGTGTTTAAGCGCAAGTCGCTGCGGAAGGGCGTCCATGATGACTCAACGAGCCAGTAGTCGTGAGCGTTGCCTTGATAGATAGATACCACTTAGAAAGCGAATGCTATAATAAACGTTTGAAGATTTTTGTTCCAACCGGAGCTTCACTAATTAATGGTATACTACTGATCAACGTTGCTACTTGTCAACTGAGGCGTGTGAGTCTAGCTTCAGTCGTCACATACGGTGTAAAGCCAACATGGCACAGAGAGTGGATACACAATAAACCATTCTGAAGTCTATGCAAATAACATATTGAACATGTTTCCCGCAATTACCCATCCACAAACCACCGAAACATTGCAGATAGTACACACAAGTGCGAAACATCAGCAGTGGCAGGCCCGCTGCCCAGATCACCCAACACAACGCAGCACCTCACCCTGAACGTTCTTGGCCGTATGATGTATTTGCCCGCCTTGACAAAGAAACAAGAATCTCAGGAAACCTCAGCGTCTAGGACAATCCATATAGTGACTCTGCGCCAGGCAGCTACACGATGTCACTCATCCACCTCTTCTCCAACACCCTCCGTCTCCTGTCTCTCGTTCCTTCGTCTTCTCAGCGCCTTCGTGGCCTTGCGTAGGTGTCGGTTCTTCAGTAGATTTGCCTTGAGGTTAGTTCCCTTGCTCTGCTCCATGTGAGTCAGTGCATCCTCACAAAAGGACAAGTCCACGTAGCAATGGCTAGACGTACCTTGAGCTCACCATTGGGGCAGTTAGCTATCCGTAGCTTCCAACCATCCCCAGCGGTGAGGAGAGATTTAACCAGCTGCTTAGACTTCTGCCCAAAAGGTCAGCGTAATGCATTCTACTTCATCGGGAAGAGGAAAATTACCTTCAGCGAATAACACATTGCTTCCACTCGCTCCTGGAATGTGGGATAGGACTCCTAGGCCCCTTCCACTCCAGCCCAGTGCGGAATCTGCGTCTGGCCTTGTTGCGACGCCAGAGCCGCGTCCTACATCTCGTCAGTACGTTTCGCCAGTACGTCATGGAAAGCTGCGGCTGCTTTCCACTCATCCTTCAAATCAAACGAGACAAGGAGACCAAACTCACAACGAGAGCCCCAGCTAAGCCATTCCACCGTCTGATCACTCAAGACCCGCCCCAGAACCTTTCGCTGCTGATGCTCCAGAGACGGTATAATGCCTCTCAGTTGTTCATCACTCGGCCGCACGTCATCGGCAGAAACACTTAGCAGCGAACGCGGCAGGGATCCCGGGAAACGCGCGGCCAGCCACTCTTCAATTAGAGCGTTCCTCGCCGTAGGGCCTACAATCTGTGTCCACTCCAAAAAGTTGTCCCAGTCGTTGATCGCATCAAATATCTTCATTACCAATGCCTTCATCTCCTCTTCTGATGTGGGAAATGTGGCGTCGGTTTCGGGCGTCGTGCAACGGGCTCTCGGTTTGCGATGCAACTCGATGAATCGCGCTAGTCGCTCGTTTGCTTGGTCTTTGTTGCTGAAGTAACTTTGGAACTGTCTTGTTGGAGGCAGTCTGCTACATCGATCGAGTTCAACATCTGCTTGCGAGTTGAGGTCTTTGGCAATTTGTGATTTGACATATCGTTTCGTGGAGTAGGGTTGCAATGCGTCGTCCTTCTGGTCCACGCCTGCGTTACCTCGTTGACGGTGTTTATCACTGCCGGTAGAGCTGGCTGATGAGGGTGTGGTGGAGGCAGGTTTATCTTCTAGCACAGTTGATGGCAGCTCGATATTGCCCGATTCGCCATCATCAACGAAAGTGGCATCTTCGGTGTGTATGGGATCGTCCGTGAATGATGTCGGTTCCTCTGCGTCAGAGGGTATGAGTGGATTAGGAATGGGGAACCTGTATGATGAAGGGAAAGTATCAGTTCCAGCTGGCCCATAGCGAAAGACTTACGGACAAAGGCATCACTTACCCAGCCGCAGAAAACAATACGGTGCTCGGAGACTGCGGTCCGCCAGAGCACCAATCGCTGCCGTGGATGAACCAGTGTCGTAGAAATCCATGTCTAAATCGTACGTCGTGTCGGGCTCTTGGTACGCAGTCGGTGGTTGACATGTTTCGGCGTTTGACGTAGCAAGACGGGGCAAGTTGACGTGATGGGCGACTAGATACTCATCAGGATTGTTGTCCATGATGGTATAGTATAACAACAGGCACGCTTCAAGTCGATAAGGGAGAGTGTTTAATGACGGGCAGCAACAGGATTAGGTAAATTGTGGGAGAAAAGAAGATATGATGGCCTGAGAGTAACAAAGCTGCTGTAGGGAAGTATTTTTAATGCTATGTATGTCTGTGCTCAAGCTGTTTGCTTGCACGGCCAGTGTATGGCAATTCCGTGTTTCTGTTGTGCGACTTCGTTTGCTGCACCTGAAGTACGCGTCATGTTCCCCGGTATTAGTTATATTATAACTGGCATATTACTCCATGTGTTCAACTTTGAAAGCAAGAAATAGATGGAAGAGTCAATATTGCAGAAGATATGAGTTGTCCAGGCGTGGGTTGCCATACTGACTTACAAGCGGCTTAAGAAACGAACGAATGTTGGAATAGCCTGTCTGACCGCATCTACATACTTTGAAGCTGAAATAAATAGGCATGGTATTAATGATGTCATTTAAGAATGAAAGTGTAATTTAACTCCTTATGCGTCTCCGTGCTATGTTTATTCATCGCTGGCGCGTGTGGTTGAGTGAATGTGGTCGGCCCTCTAACTGACCTTGACCAGTAGAATAGCCTCTGAATAGGCTTCCATCTAATAACTCAAATGCTCGGTATTTACATTGAGTAAGAGGAGTTTGGACGATCTAAGGCCCTTTGATGATGGCGGAGGCTCGGATCAAAGACCTGCACTCCATCGTCCGCAGCAATCTGCCATTGGCTTTCCCCAGTTCACGCGCTGTTTCCGTCTCTCATTTGAGAGAGAATACCCCAAGATAAACAGACGAACTCATAGCCAATATCTATCGTTAACCAGAACCAGTGGTTTGTCCTGCACCAACTTCTAGAGTGTCAAGAAAGGCAGACTAAACACGGCGCAGCAGCATAGTATGGTACAAAACCCTCCCGGAGGGCCTTTGGATATTGCACACGGCGCGACCAACACCAATTTGCGTTGGCCTGCTATCCTCAGTCTCAGTTGTTGTTAGTCTATTGAAGCCGGAACTATGCGTCAGCAACCATTCACCCGTTCCAGATCTCTATCAAGCACCTTACGTGAGGTGGAAAGCCAGTCCAGTTCTTTGAGTATTATGTTTTGGTTCCAAATCTGATGTGTAAATCATCTGTACTGTAAAGGTATTCCTCGAGTAATCTAAACTCTGGGTATATGAGATTCTCAAATGAGTGACCATGGGACAGCTCGAAGAAAGCCAGTCTACCTGGAAACAAGACTTATACTCAGCTCCACATCAAGTTACCAAACCTCACCGACTAGTCAGAGTCATACACCGTCGAAGTGTCCGCAGCCCAATCCACGTCCACTGCATTTGTCATCTGCTCAAGGAGCCTGCCAATATCAACGCGGCCCTTGGCCCACTCCTCCCCAAAGTCGACGACACTCAGATCAAGCTCGTCGTCCTCTCCGTCGACAAATTCAGACTCGGCATCCGCCGGTGGCACTTCTTCTTGGTCACCAAAGTCGAGGGCCGGATCATCTTCCATTTGAGCGAGCAAGTCCTCATCCATGGGTTTGAAACCTGGAGACTGTGGATGTGCTTGCTCGTCTTTGAGACTGACCTCACTCAGATCCGCCCCGATACACTCGATTATGTCGCCACCTATGTTATCGAAATCTTCCAGTGGTGGATAACAAGGAAAATCCGGAAACCCTATTCCCTTCTCATCATCTTCGATCTCGTCTTCAACAGAAGGTCTCCTTAGAGGCTTGTTGTTTCCTTCTACTCTCAACTCGTCAGTAGTCGACACTGATAATGCGTCACTCTCCGTCTCCAGCGCCGGCTTTCCCAATTCTGATATGGGACTCGTCAACCTCTGCATCTCTTCCATTTCCTCTCTCCCGCGTAAAAGTTTCCTCGACATGGTCGTTCCTTCTTGCTGATACACCCCTGTCTTTAGAATAGATTGTAGAATAAGAGGACGGCTGTCTACTGCCGCGCTTTACAGACGCGCTTTCCGTGTGCGCTCTCGCGGCGTCTTCACTCATGACTGGCCTACTGGCGCTCCAACGATCTCCCATAACAATTCTCTCCCTTCTCCCTGAATACAACGGCGCCAGATTGGATCTTCGTGATGAATTTCGTCTAGCATACGCCGATGCATCTGTGGAGGCCGTCTGTCTGCAAGTCTGCTGCGTTGCAGACACAGCTGACTGAGCTCCGAGCGGTGAGCCTCTGGGATATGTCCGACGATCAATATCACCATTTTCCAAATATGGCCGCGAGCAAGGGTCATGGTTGAATAAGTATGGTGTGCGTATACGTGACCTTTCTTTACGAAAATCACTTGACGAGTCTATTGGGAGTGATTTCAGCCCAGGGTGCAACGTCATCTTTATCTCTGCGCCAGGCTTTATGGCCGCTCCCCAAAGTGATGGCAGGATAATGTTGTGAGCGCTGTCTGCAAGGTCGTACCATCGGTTGTTGATCTTGCGCAGGCTAACAGAGTGGTCCGGAGAGCTTTCATATGCGTCTCTGATGAGCTGCTCCATCCCCTATTTCCAGTTAGTGGTCGTTTCTCTCTTCAATAATTGCAGCGTCTAGTTACCTCTTGCTTCCGGCACTCTTCGTATGGAAAGATAAATCTGCGACCCTTGACATCTATAAAGACAACAGGCTCATGGATCTTGCCCAGAGCAAAAAACACAACCAGAAATGAGTGGCGACTGCTCTTAACGGTATACTCCTTGAATGCCACGCATGCCCTTTCGTGGCCGCTGGCCTTCCTTGCGACATCTGCTATGGCATCAATGTCGTTGCGCTTTTCAGGGCTAAGAGCAATGTACTTGGTCCATACAGATCCTCGCCAATCCTTGAGCACCTTTTTCAATCCGTGTTGAAGGCGTTCCTGTGCAAATGGGATTCTGATTGGCCGATGCGCACTGCCGTCCTCGCCAATATAGGCTTCAAGAACCTGGCTTGCAGCGTCTTTGCCGTACTTGTGCTGGCTTCCGAATATCTGCTCCGCCCAGTGGGCAAGATGATCGGGAACTTGTTGGGGCACGGGTGATAGGGAGCCCTTGGTGGCAGGGCGTCTGGAAGCCTCGCTCTGGTCTAGCGACTTTTGCATTTTCCAGGGCTCCGCATATGGTCTCGGGCTTGCTTTCTTAAACGTAGGCTTGTGCGACTCTGGACCCCTGAAATCTCGAGGTGCAGGTTCCGTAAACGCTTGGATAGACGGATACGGACTGTCCTGGATCCCATTGTCCTGGAGCGACGACAGGTCATCCTCTGCGCTGAGGTCTTCGCAAAGAGTCGACCCGAGTGCTGAATCCCACTCGTTGGGGGTTTCGTCAAGATCGGTCATATGCCACTGTCCTCCGCGGTAGGCGTTCTTATTATGCGGATCGTCATCGCTGCTTTCTTCAACCTCCCACTCCTGCTCGTCCTTGAAGCTCCTCTTTGGCCGGCTCACCATCTCCCGAACCATGGCGTTCTGACGCCTCCTCAGTTTCTCGGCGGCTTGGCGGATAAAGACTTCCTGGTCCGATATTTCGACCTGGCGTTTACCACTTAGCTGCCATTGTGCAATATTGGCTATTTGCAGGTTGAAAAGCAGGCTGATCTTGAGCCACCTTAAGTCGCCGTGGCATCTGCTGATGCGAGGTACCAGCCAGGGCCACTTTAGCCGTCCAAGCAGCGTCATGGGCTTAATTGAGGATGGGTCCAACGCTGCCGGCTCTGGCTGCTTCTGCTTTTTGATTCCGGCAGTAAGGTCAGAGCTGCTGGCTTTCTGGAGTAGTAGAATAATATTCTGGTAGACCTTGTTACACTTGGCGGCAAGAGCCTCAATCTCGAGGACCCCATCGTCTTTGAAGACCTTGATGGAGCTAGAGCCGCCCCCCTGCCTATCGTCGTCGATGATTGACTGCAGCTGCTTGAGAGCCGAACATGTGGCATTGACGTCAAAGACGATGTCGTACAGCGCGTCCTGAGCCTCGCTGAAAAGCTCCATGTACGTCTGCAGTGTCGTGGCCAGCTTCATGCCGAAGGCGACAATGCCGATGATGGAGCCGGCGGCGCCAATTGGATCAGCCATTGTTCAGTGCGTTTCTTTCTTGTCGCCGTCTGCTCGTGACTGTAGTGAGTGTATCGCGAGTCACTTCAACTGCTCCGGGACGACTGCCCGCACAGTAGCACAAACAGCGACATGCTCAAAGAGAAGAAAGCGCGTCTCAAAGAGGGGAGAAGAGGCTGGCTGATGTTGGAGTCAACTAGCTCCTCAATAGCCCTGTCCATTTTCGTTAGCTTATCCGCCGGCGCGTGCGACAAGTCATGTGAGGGGGACATGCAGAAGATGAGGCTGTGATGGCTTCACGGGTAGGCACCCCCTGCAAACACTGTCTTTAGCACCCGAGGCCTCTTTGTATGCTAGATATTAAGCTTGTTTTGTTCATAGCCTTCGACTGTTGTGATTTCCAGACCAACGACGTCTGGCTCTCGGGAATATCTTTTCTTAGTTCAGTTTATCCACGATGGTTGCCTGTTTAACCAACAAGCAGGCTGGCAATTTGAATCTGCTAATTTAATACCCTCGTGTATGTGCTTCCGTACGATAGCATGGAGGTCCGGCCATGCTCGGGTGTAATGAACACTTTTACTCATTTGACGTATTTGCCCACAATTTCGTCGCAGATTATGGCATACCAATCAGCTACTAAATCACAAACATATACTACTAATATATAAAATGTTTTATATCACAAGTGTACTGTCATTTGCGCCTTACTTCATCTAAGAAACCAAACCATTATAGCTCAGCTAGGTAGGCGGCCGAATCTAGAGCCACAGAGACACCGTTCAATCAATACCATCACTCGCACTATACGTGTTAGGTCTTGACTTTCATCTGGCTGCTATTTTGAATTAAAAAAACCTGCTCCCCTGCGTACATACTCCCTTCACTTTCCCCTTGTGGCAAATCAGGCCATTTTGACGCTCTATGGAGCGTCCTGTGGGCCAAGCGCAATACGAATACGAGGGCTAATCCCGCAACGCCTCAAGAGACTTCAACCACGCACCCGAGTACAGCAATCAAATTGTTGCGAACCCGAGCCTGGTGCAGGGAATCCCGATTACGAAGGATGTGTTCGCTTATAGCGCGAGTGTAGGGAGTTACACAGCTGCGGCGTATAGGGGCGGGTATCAAATTGAGGCTGTGTGATTCTGTTCCGCCAAGTCGTTCTGAATTACACGCGTCCATTTAAATACTCTGTTGAAAGATAAAATGTTCCACGTAGACTGCTCTTGTAATCTTCTTCCTCCTTCTCTTATTTTGTAGTGGCAGTCCCATAATTGCGATAGAAGATCGCTGCCTCGAGTTACCATCATGTTTGAAGTCATCATCCAGGCCGCCCAAGGACAGGCCAAGCTCTCGTCAATGAACGTCGTTGTCCGAACCATTTTCTACATCTTCAGTTTCCTGGCAGTTTCGATCTTCATTAATATTGCATGGCAGTTTCTGCCTCGGAAGAAATCACAACCCACCTTGATATTCCACTGGATACCATTCGTGGGAAACGCCGTGTCCTACGGCACCGATCCATTCAACTTTTACGCAAAATGTCGCGAAAAGGTAAACGAATCGCCCGAAAACTTTCAAAATAAATAAATAAAAGGCCTAATCATCTGACAATAGCACGGAGACATCTTCAGCTTCATCCTCTTCGGACAGAAAATGACAGTTTACCTCGGCATCGAAGGCAACGACTTCATCCTCAACGGCAAGCTCCAGGATGTAAACGCAGAGGAAATCTACGGACCCCTTACGACTCCCGTTTTCGGGAGCGATATTATATACGACTGTCCCAACTCCAAGCTGATGGAGCAAAAGAAGTTTGTCAAGTTTGGGTTGACACAAAAGGCTCTTGAGAAATGCGTGCAGCTGATCGAGAAGGAAACTCTAGACTACATCAGAACAATGCCCTCCTTCAAGGGCCGCTCTGGGACAGTAAATATTGCGTCGGCAATGGCAGAGATTACCATTTTCACGGCCGCAAGCGCGCTTCAGGGACAAGAGGTTAGAGAAAAGCTGACTGGAGAGTTTGCCGAGCTATATCACGACCTTGATCTGGGATTCCGCCCAATCAACTTCTTGATGCCCTGGGCTCCGCTACCGCAGAATCGCCGGCGTGATGCAGCTCACGCTAAAATGAGGTCTATCTACATTGACATTATCAACCGCCGGCGATCCAGGGGTACGCGCCCAGATGACGAAGAGCTGGACATGATTTGGCACCTCATGGGCTGTGCGTACAAGAACGGAATGGCAGTCCCGGACAAGGAGATTGCCCACATGATGATTACCATCCTCATGGCTGGCCAACATTCGTCGTCGTCCTCCAGCTCGTGGATTATGCTGCGCTTGGCTTCGAGACCAGACTTGGTGGAGGAGCTGTACCAGGAGCAGGTACAGCAACTTGGATTCGACGGCAGTCAGCCACTCCAGCACTCCGACCTGGACAAGCTACCACTCTTGCAGAGTGTCGTCAAGGAGACGCTTCGCGTCCACTCTTCGATTCACTCGCTGATGCGAAAAGTCAAGAGCACAATGCCGGTGCCCAATTCAGACTTCGTCATCACGCCAGACATGGTCCTAGTCGCGTCTCCAATAGTCACCCATCTGAGCAAAGAACATTTCCCCGACCCACAGACATGGAATCCCCACAGATGGCTGGACAAGGTCGATGAGGAGGCAGAAGACGACGTCGTGGACTATGGGTACGGCGTCACCTCCAAGGGATCAAGGAGTCCGTACCTCCCCTTCGGCGCCGGTCGACACAGGTGCATCGGAGAGAAGTTTGCCTACGTCAACTTGCTTACCATTGTGTCTACCATGGTTCGGGAGTTTACATTTAGCACCGTGTATGGGAGGAGCCGGATTCCCGAGACGGATTACACTTCGTTGTTCTCGAGGCCGATGCAGCCGGCCGAGATTCACTGGGAGAGGAGGCTCGCTCGAAAGGAATAGCAGGGGAGAGCACATGAGCTATTGCAGTAACGGCTTTCTTAGACTGCAGTGTAGTGCCTGTTGCTATGTGTAGGCGGTCCAGACCGTGGCTATGGAGTATATAGATCCATGTTGGTCCCGTTGCCGTCTCAAATAGTACAAAGTTATGCATGCATAAACCAGATAATCCAAGCCACTAACTCGCCCATCGCTTTCGCACCAAATAACCGCTCTGGGAATCATAACTCCACTAAATCCCCAGCGGGCCAGCGCCATGGCTAACCTCTATAGGCATCGCCATGGAAAAACTCCCGATTTCCCCGCAGAACGCAAATTAAAATTGAGCCAAGAAAAGCCACATCACCAACCCTTGATCCTCCAAGCCGGCATCGGTAGCCATCGGTTGGTGGCTTCGGCTTATGTGCTTACGTTTTTCATCACACCTTGTCCGAATAGCTCATGTTCATCATGTCCGAACGACGATGCCCACCAGTCAGGATGCAGCGTTTCTCCGTGGTCAGGGTCGACCGGTCTTCGGTTGAGGATTAGCTCCGCGGCCCCTCACCTTGCCGCCGTCCCTTTTACTTCGTGTCTCAGTCTGCTTCTTCTCTTCCCGCTTCTCGACTCCCTTGCACAGCTGCTGCTTGTTGTGGTTTCGTGGTTGCGCCCCAATTGCTTGACGTTTGCTGTTGACTCGCGTGGCTGCCATAAGAACGACGTTACGACATCCCAAAGGTGCAAACAACGACAATCCACGACGCGCTGCAACGAGGACGAGCTTGACTGGGCAATCGCTCCCGCAGCATCCGAGTCCACCGAGCTTCAGCAACACGCCGAGTGCCACCCCGATCCCCTCTGCCACCATGGCGGCCAGCACCGAAGAGAAGAGCGGCGGCGATAGGAGCCCATCGCCAAACGCGCACACCAAGAGCGAGCCCTACGATGGCGAGCCTGTCCGCCAGGAAAACCTGGACGCCGTTTGCCCGCCGCACACGACCGAGCGCCGTCTTGTCACGCGCATCGACCTGCGCGTTCTGCCGTTTCTGTGCATAATGTACCTTCTCGCGTTTTTGGGTGAGTTTGAGCGGCTTGTTAGCGGCAGGGAGGCCGGAAGGGGGAGGTGAAGCAATGAGACTGTCACGATGGATGAATCCCACCCGGTATCGTGTTCGATGCTCGCCCTACACCAAGCTCGAGCGGGCGGGCGCAAGGGAACATACCAGCGCAGTGGGAGCATTGTCGGATTGAACGTGGCTAACACTCGCCAGACCGTATCAACATCTCCAACGCAAGGGTCTTCAACATGGATCAGGACCTCAAACTTCACGACCTGCGGTTCAGCACCGCCCTCGTCATCTTCTTCGTCCCGTACTGCCTCTTCGAGATCCCATCGAACATGCTGCTCAAAAAGTTCCGCCCTCACGTGTGGCTGTCCATCAACATGTTCCTCTTCGGCTTCACCACTATTATGCAGGGCATCGTCAAGAACTACAGCGGTCTGCTGGCATGCCGCTTCTTTCTGGGCCTTTTTGAGACGGGCATGTTCCCCGGCGGTAAGTAGAGCGATGCCCGGGCCTAGACGCCGTAGCCGAACCAGAGGACAACACAAGCAGCACACTGACCGTGAATAGCCTTCTACCTTATCGGCATGTGGTACCGCCGCCACGAGGCTCAGCGGCGATACTCGTTCTTCTTCAACAGCACCACTCTCGCCGGTGCCTTTGGTGGTCTTCTTGCCGCCGCCATCGGCAAGATGGACGGGCTGCGCGGATACTCTGGCTGGCGCTGGATCTTCATCCTCGAGGGAGCTCTGACCGTCTTCGTTAGCTTCTTCTTCTTCTTTCTCCTCCCCGACTTCCCCGAGGAGGCCAAGTGGTTGACGGAAGAGGAGCGAACGTTTGTCACTGCCCGGTTGCGTGCCGATCAGGGCAATTCCGCTCGTGAGCGCAAGATTACTCTCAACGACATCAAAAAGGTCTTTACCGACCCCAAGATTATCGCTGGTGGATTCATGTACTTTGGTCTTATCGTGCCTGCCTACGGGTATGCCTACTTTGCCCCCGGCATCATCAACACGTACGGCTACTCCAAGATCAAGACGCAGCTGTACAGCGTCCCGCCCTGGGCCGCTGCCTTTGGCTTCTCCATGATTATTGCCTACATCTCCGACAAGATCCGCCATCGCATGTCATTTGCCATCTTCTGCATTGGAGTCGCAATCACCGGCTTCGGCATCCTCATCGGCGTGCATGACTACCTTCAGCTCCAGTACGGCGCGCTTTTCCTCGTCACCATGGGTGCGTATACAGCCATGCCCATCGTGGTGTGCTGGTTCAACATGAATCTCGGTGGTCATCACCGTCGTGCCGTGGGCAGCGCCTGGCAGATCGGCTTTGGCAACATTGGCGGCATTATCGCGACGTTTGCGTTTCAAAAGAAGGATGGACCGAAGTTTATCCCTGGGTACAGCATCTGTCTAGGCTTTTGCGTCTTGTCTGTCATCGCGTTGACGGTGTACGGGTTCTTGTGCTGGATGGCGAATAAGAAGAGGAATAGCGGAAAGGCGGATGGGGCGAATCTTACCGAGGAGCAGAAGACGGAGCTGGGTGACTTGTCTCCCGATTATCGGTACCTTCTGTGAGGTTGTTCTCACACTTGCCAGCCGAGCGAGTCTAGTTTCATACAACCCATATGGTTTGGATAAATAAATGTCGTCCTTGCTACTCTCTGTGCTCAATTGATGCAGGGAGTGAGTGACAGTAACCAGCGGCAGATCTTTCTGTGCTTAGGATACCAAGGCTCTCCGCCACCACATCATGTTCAATTTGTCTACTAAGACTTTACTAGGCATGACACTTTTTTCAAGCCATATAGCAACATGAAAGATGACAAGGTTAAAGTCGATCCCCAAACTGTTACCCAAATAAATTAAAGAAGATACCATCTCTTTTCCAGCTGCCGTGACTAGTGGCTCAATCAACGAAGCTGGCCAGCCTGACCTTGCTTACCGCTACGAGCTTTGTTTGCGTCGCATGTGCTTTCCCTCAGCTATCTATAATGAATTTACAATCCCAGTCCATTATAGTACAAAAAATCGGAATTAATGACTTCTCTTTTCTGCTAACCTCGAGCGTGTTTGTGGCACTCTCTTCCTGGTCGTCATGAAATGAAATCTCCGCAAGATGAGTTCTTCTGAGTTTTAAATACGTAATATTCTAAATAGCCTTGGCTAAGTATATGCCATAGTGGCAGAGATTTCCGTAACTATACTTGTTAGACTGTGTGGCTTGAACATATTTGACGGCCCTCACAGTTTGATTCTAACACTGGGTTATATTGAGGTTTAATGATATTAACTCAGCTGGTGTTAAACCAGTGGGATGGTATCAACGGCTGATGAGTATCCACACTTTGTTACCGATGGCTCAGATATTTGGGGGCCAGTCAACCGTGATATCTTCCGTGTGAGAGGCGGCGGATTGAACTTGTTGATGTATGCTTCCGAATCGACGCCAAAGCTGCTTGCGATTCGGATGCCACTGAGTGACGGGTATTGTCTTTCTAAAGGTGAACTTTTGGGGCGTTTTTGTGAACGCTTTGTTATGAACGCCATTGCAATAGTCACGAATACCATATCCGCAGGCTTATTGATGTGAAACAAGTTTGAAGTCAGCTGAGATGTACTTTTAGCAGTGTGAACGTGTTCAAGGTGTGGCGAATCGAGGCTTTCACTCATGATGATTCACGGATAGTCAACAGCGGACTCACACTTACTAAGGATGGAAAGACGTAGAGACGCTCCAGCATTCAATATGCGCTTATCTATTGTCTCCTATTCATGTAATTGGCTCAGCCTTTCATACGTTAACTGCCTCTACTTCAAAGCCACCCCATCCTCAGTATATACCAACGTATCTAGAGTTCTCTGAACATTCTACATATTCACGCATTGCTACGATGCCGAATATAGACATTCTCATTACTGCGAAGACATTCGCTAGAAACGCTATTTGTACCATCCTCCCCCTGGAATTGGCAACAGGCGATATCTTTCCTGAAGTCCGAAAAGGGGAACGGCGAAGATTCGGGCCATGGTGGCAAGCCACTTGAAAAGACCATTTGCGCAGATGCTAAAATTAGGCAATTGCGGGTCTTATTATACAAGCCCTCCAGCTTCGCATCTCAAAAGCATGCAATGATTCACTATCAATAGCTGCCAACCCGCGGAGATGCTCACATCGCCATCGAACCTCGCCGGTGACAACCAGACGCGTCATGTATTCTACTCACAGTGAGACCCTATTATCTTGTGCCTCGTGAATTGCCAATTCTACAACCCAGACAATGTATTACATTGCCATTGTTGGTCTTGGGGTGCATGTGTGGAGAAGCCATCATCAGTATATATACCCAGCCCTGCCTCCTTGTGCTTTTTCGATCTGGCACATATTTTATCACGATCTACAGATATACAAACTCGCAGGATGTTCATCTCCTTTACCGTGAGGCACCCAAGCCTTGCTGATTGGAATGGATTCTTGCCACAGCTTGAACACATAGCTTCACCTACTGTGACGGCTCATCTTGCGGCTTTTATCTAGCACGCGTATGGACAGTCTGTTCACAGTACCCTGGTGAGTAAGCCGACTTGACAAGTGAACAACTTTATTAACCATCCTGACAGAACTATTTATACCTGCCTTGAAAAGCTTTCTTGATGTCTATAAATCCGAGGTCTCAAATTCGTCTGGGATATGTCCACTTCTTGTACACGTTTGTGAGAAACTTTACGGCGATGAAAGAATACCTCTTCTTTTAAAGAACAGACACACACCACTCTTAAAAATTCACTCGCAATCATGTCTTTTGCTTCGGAACTACCATTTCACGGCGAGGAACTGCCTCTCCTTGAAGATGCTGAAGTCATCTCCGACATCCCAGTGCCAGAAGCCTCATCCGCACTAGAATCCAGCCCTGTTGAAATTGTGTTGAGTATCATCGAGGCGTGCGAAGACACTCCCTCCCGCGTCTCCCTCTGGAGAACCACTCCACAAATATCGCTGCTCGTAGAGCCATATCTCTTCGGCACACAGCTTGCTCGAGCACGATCCTTGCTGTGGGCTTGTATTGCCAACGATGCAGGCCTCGTTCGCGCTGTTGCATCCAGACAAGGCGACGTCGCCCAGATCTTTGCAGAGGATTACAGAGAGTTCAGTCTTCATTTTGCTAGGAGTGACGAACTGGCACTGGCGTTTGCGGCGGGAGTAGACAACGATTCGTTGGTCTTTGAATGCCCAACACTTGCCATTGCTGCACTCCACCGCTGCCAGGAGAGTTTCACAGAGCTCCTGCGCTGTGGAGCTGCAGGAGGGGATCACAAGGAGGAACCATGGCTCGCATTCATGAATCTCCTCATCACACCAGGTGGCTGGCCTTACATGGCTCGGATTGTTCAGGAGGGAGAAGCACCCAGGTTCATGAACACAAGTCACTCGCCTTGCTCGCTTACTGAATTCATTCGGAATGAGGCGCCTGTTCCCCTCATCTTACAGATGATCCAGGGGGGAGCCGATGTGGAGTATATCATTCGGCTGGGGAGGGTCCGTGAGGGAGCAGATCAAGATCTTCTATCGCCTCTCGCGGCGGCTCTCGAACGGACATCATCGCATATTGCAGACTCCATAGTTGCTAAGAACCCGAGTGCCATTCACGGTAGTATTATTGCTCACCCAATGGACAACGAACCCGGTACACCACCAGTCCGATATGAGCGCCCAACGCATATCCCGATCTTCGCAGCCGCTCGATACATGGGCCGCACTGGGTGTACCACCAGGATGCGATGGTGCTTGAGTCATGGCGCTAACATCAATGCTCTCGCTCCTGGGAGACTCATGCATCCAATTGAAACCGACTTCTTTTTTACACCATTCATGGTGTTCTGCATTGCTGCGCTATCCTCAGCGACCCAAACTGCCGCGACGCAGGCTGAGGGAATCGACTTTTTCATGCAACAAGGCGCCGACCTATTGCTCTGCGATGAGATAAAGGACGTGGTACAACTTGTATGGACCGAGTACCCGAATCCACCGCTGGCGCACCAGCTTCCCGTTGATGTACCCTTCAAGGAGTGGGCGGAGGATAACCCTGGTAGTGCATCTATCTCGGTAATTGAGGTGCTGTTGTCAGAAGTTGAAAACGACAACGACATACTCCGAGAACCGCGGTTCAGAGACCTCATACTGCGCCTTGTTCAGGCTGGCTCGGGTGTGACCCGCGTTCGCCACGTCCTCCACGGACTTCTTTGTCACGATGGGCGGGTGCAGAACTTCTACGGAACAACACTGGATACACTTACCAGAAACGGGCTTCCAGCATGGTGGGAGCTGGCACATGTGTTGCTGGACGTGGTGAGAAAGGTAAGTCGTATCAGAGACGCTTGGAATAACTCATAGTTGGGAAGCGAGGATGCCGGGTTACTGACTGTGAGACGCATTTTAGTCACACAATTACCAACTCACATGGGTTAAGGACATTCTGGATTTCCCAAGTCAATACTCGGACTTTCTCGATGTCGACCTCACAGACCAGGGAAACAAAAACATGATTTTGACCATTGTCATAAGTCAAATAATCAGCTACATCACCAAGAAGCTGACGACACTACACCTCGCCATCATCAATCTTATCATTGACGATGGAGCATCCCTGAATGGCCCAGTTAGTGTATCGGACAAGCCCGTACTATACTACCTCTGCATAGGCATACAAAATATGTACGCAGGAGTCACTGAAAACACCTGCATGCACGATATGATGAGGTGGAGAAGACCAGAGGATGTGAGTCGATATTGCGAAGCGCTCGTTGCCCTCGGTGCGGACCCATACCTGGGAGCTGAGGGCGAGAGACCCATCGACATGCTTATTGATCGTACATCAAGGGAAAGGACGATTGGAGATCTGTACCTGGAGATGATTTCGATGAGGATTGCCAGGGCGAGGGAGAGATTTTTAGTGGGAGAAAGGCAGTAAATGGTGGAAAGGCGAAGAGGATTTCGACAACTGATTTTGACGCAGAAACAATTCAGAGGACCTTCATCGTTGCGACTATTGCACTATTGTCAGATTTGCTTTATCATGGCTGTAGATATTGGCATATTGGCAGAGCGCTGAGTCTCTGGAGACATTCAAGGAGAATACGTACGGACGCGGTTGCGTTCAAGATGAAGCAAGACTTTCCGTTTCTTAGACAATGCTAGATACATGGAACACTATATAGATACTGAATAATTTTTTTATTAATTTTTTTGGGTTCGGCTTGTACATCTTAGATGCAAATACACACCGTAGTTGCAGCCAGGAAAAATCTGGGCTGCATCTGTCTCATTCAGGAAATCCAGGCAAGTTTGCGGAAGACTGACTAGTGTTAGAGAAGACAAACACATCGCTGCATAGTTCAAGTTGAGTGGCTAGCTGTCATATGAAAGCCATTGTTTGCTGGTGGAATGGCTGATGCTGGGATGTTACAACTAGGTAAGCACCGTGCTGAAACTCCATGCTCCTCCTGTCCGTGTCGACAAAGCCGCCGTTCCATCTGATTAGACCAGAACTGCTGATCCTGAATGGAACTGGGAGACCATTGATGCGCTCCGTGGTGCCAGCTTTCGAGGCCACGTCTCAATGACAGGTTCTAGAAACCATGCGAATCGTCACCACCTCAGCAATAGGCCCGTTCTATTCTATCGATGTAGGATTGTTGTCGCAGACTACTTGATAGAATGAATGTCGATGGGTCTATTGTGTCTCCTATATACAATCCTTTGCATCTCCTACCTCCATCGCCGACGGTGAAGCGAGTACAGGGGAGGGAAAAGTGTAGTAAACCCAGACTGTAGAGGTTTCTTCCATATCAAATGAACGCAGGCTAGGTAAGGGGCAATATAGATGGAAAACTCATCTCAACGGTGGTAGAACGTAGCAAATTGCCTTGTGAAAAAGTTGTCGTAGAGTTGATCTCCAAGATTTTGACTCCAGAGTCGTAGAGGCGTGGGTGATGGGAGAGCAGAATTGCGAATTCTAGACATGGAAGCACTGTAAAGCATCACAGGTTCACAGGCGGCGATGCCCTTTTGGGCAGTAACCAAAGCGGACCAGCTCGTACTGGACAGCGCTATCTCCTGAGCGTAGACACTGTGCAGAGGCTGCACTGGGCACGGTGCAACAGGCGCTAGCACAGTAGGCATGGCTCGGAAACAAAATGTCATCTCAACATCATCAGCAAGCACGCACTTCTCCAGTTGTTATTCTGTGCCGTCCTGAACAGACGTCGTTTTTCAAAATACGGTCACAACAAGGAAGTCGACCTCGTTGAAGAGGAACAAAGATACAATTTTGACGACTCCAGCACTGAAGATGGCCACTGACCAAGGGATGCCACTCCTGGCCGTCCAGCTCTCCCATCACTCTTCCTCCGCATCACTACCGACAGCAAACCAAAGAAACTCAACTCGGTATCGTGTGTGGCGGTAGTGGAGATGGTCATCGTATTTTCTGCGCGTCGATAATATAAGGAAGTGAGCGGGCAGCCGTTGTCCCTACAGCTGACCAGGGAGCTTGAATTGTTCGGCTTTAAGAACAACAACGGAAGCGAGAATGTCCTGTAGCCATGATAGGATAGGATGGCTCTGCGGCGTCTACACCGAGCAAGGGGTTGGCATTAAACTAAACCTCACTAGAATATTTCGTTCTTGGCGGCGTCTCTGACAAGCATTGTAGTATTCGGTGCACCGTGGCGTTGACGAAACCAGGTAGACCTCGAGGCAACGACAAATTGGTACACTGGCAATCCCGATCCAAACAATACCTTAAACCTATCACGGCGAATAGATTTCAACTCTTTCGAATCTTCTCGCCCAATTAGCCAGTTAGGCCTCAGCATGAACCAGGATCCGCATCCTCAACGCCTCGGCGTCGCCAATAAGACGGCCATTATCAACTACCGACGGTCCGACGCTTTGCGTGAATGCATATTTCTATCCCATACATCCCGCATTCGACCTCGTGCATATGGAAGTGGCGTGCGCCGTCAGCCGTTCTTTGCTGCATATATGTGCGCCATCTGGCGACACCATCCCACCCACCCGTGGCAGGGATCATAGCGTCTCTCTCGAGCTGTGGTTCAACCCTTTTTCGGTGCCGTAATGCAATGCAAAGTCGTTATGGACAAGGCTGACGTATACATACTCTCGAACTGAGACATTGAGCTTGGCGGATATAAGTTGGGTTCCATGAGGCAAGGAAGGGCCCGAGCAATTCAGCCCAGCCACTTCAGATTAGCCAATAGAGTAGGGCCCATAAATGAAGTGCAGTTCGCATTGCAGGCCGTTGGATCCTTCTCCTCATTTCAGCTCAGTACTTTTTGCGAGCTGAAATGTGACAGGACCCTAGAAGATGTGTGTAAGTGGGAGTAATTGGTCAATTTCTTTTCGCTAACCTGTGCTCACAACCTCAAATAGCTATGGAATCGTCCATGGGCTACATCTGACAAGTATCTCGGTGCTAACCAAAACAGATCAAGAGCTGAGGCACTTCTTAAGGCCATGATAGCATCAAAATTGGCTGAAGCCGAAGCCGAATAGGCTGCCTGGGAGCTACAATCTGCAGAGGTTTTGATATCTTTTACGTCAGTAGAAATTCGAGCGTTCCTGATATAACTACTACCATGTCCACAATGTAACCATCGGCCTGGGCCTTCATTTGACAGGTAGCACCAATAAACGAACTGCATCGCCCTTTCACGACAGCCATGAGTTTAAACAACCATGCTCGATATTGCCTTTCAGCGCAGCATTGCACGCCTCCGGCATACCCGCTACACCAATATGGCTCCCCAGCTGCTCATACCCCGGTTTGCTCTTAACCTACAAGCTAATACGAGGGTGGGATGCATTTACATGTGTGGGCCGGAACATCGGTGGGAGCAAAGATTGGCCTGACGGTCTCCAAATGGGGCGGTAAACATTCATACGGCCGTTTATTAGCTGATGATTCGATATCAGGACTCTCCATCGTCGAGAAGTGTCGTCTACTCGCATCAATGATCAAACCTTGTTCAATCCGCTTCCAGCCAGCCACGGCAAATAGGACTATGCGCATAGAGCAAACACAGCCACAGGCTGCACGTTGGCAACTTCCAGCAACAGTAACATTGATACGTTCTACAGCATCACTGGTCCTTTGCCAGTTGGGACGTTTCAGGTGAGAGGCTGCAGGCTGAAAGCTGCTTGAGAAGCTGAAGACGCTCGAATTGCTTGTTATGTCTGAATCACTGCCGCATGTGCTCCAGCTGCCTCTTCATTACGATATAAAAGGTAGTGCATGGACGGGTTATTCAGGACTCCTCATCTCCAACATCATCAACCAAGCTTCTCTTTGAACTCCAACTCAAATAAACAATTTACTTATATTTATCTTTTCAGTCTTTAAATCAACACTACAGCCAGAATGAAGACCATCACCGTCGCAGCTCTTGCTGTCTTCCTTCAGGCATCCTCCACTGACGCCAAGAAATACAGCAAGAATGTTCCAACCTTCGAGGTTGAACCTGGTGCCACAATCGAGGGCAATAAGATCACATATGATGACCCAGACTGCGACCCAGGTTTCACTTGCACTGTCGTAAAGACTTGTTCCCAGAAGGATGCAATCCCCACTCTCACTGCAGACCAGAAGTTCTTTGCATGCTGCCTCTCTGGGCTGCACCTTCTTGGCAGCCCGGAGACTGCGTTCGATTGCTGCGCTGACGGCCATGACTTGGTTGGCAGTGCAGAAGCCGGCTATCACTGCTGCCCCACTGGCTACACATTTGATGGCCAGGTGTGCAAGGAGCTGTGCAAGGGCGGTAAGGAACTTGTTGATGGAAAGTGTGTTTGTCCAACGGGGACCGTTGAGGACAGTGATGGCAACTGTAAGCCCAAGACAAAGTGCGAGTCCGGCTTGAAGACTGGTAAGCTGTTCTTCCAACATATTCCCAATATCAATTTTAACCAGCTGGAATAAATAAGCTTGTAAAGTGGCCAGTTGACTAACACCAACTCTCCTACTAGGAAAATGCTACATCTTCACGGCCGAGAACGGCAACAAACTCGGCCTCCAAAACGACGGCTACTACTACGCCGCCCCAGATAGCATGATCCACCGGTACGGCAAATTCCAGCTCTGTGGCGACGAAACCTGCAAAGCAGGACAAGACTTGAACCCCTCAAATCCCGTGTACATCAGAGACACATACGGCGACGTAGGCACAGGCGCCAACAAGGGCCAATGGCTGAACAACGCCAAGGACGGCCTGCATATCTCGCGCACTCCCAACTTTCTCGACGCTGGAAAGTTTGCCCTCACCAAGTGGCCCTGTGGCAAGTATTGTCTTGGTGGTGTGACGATGGGTATTGGGCCAGCCTGCCCAGCTGAGTTCCCTGCCATGACGTTCTATTCACAGGATCCACAGATGTGCGTTGCCTTTGACCTGACTGAAGTGCCTTGCGATATCAAGTCTGATGACAATAACTGCATTTGGAAGAGTGGAGATCAGTGCTGCAACAAGATTGATTGCTCCAAGACTGATGGCTAGGGGTTTATGTGGTATGCCTTGGCGTAGCTGGGTTGACTGGAGATGCCTGGATGGTTGAAGGTTTGGGAACACATTCTCTTGATATGGATTTCTCATTTGTTCTACTACACTCTAACCCAATTTTTGCTTTGTCAAATTATATTTCCACACTGTAACGTGTTTGCCTGGATAAATCTTTCCCGATTCTTCGATCGAAATGTCGAAGCAAAATGTGTACGTGAAGTAACTTATCTATAACTTACCAATGGGAAACTATTCAACTAGGCAACAGTAGCCCTGAGATAAGGATAGATGAATGTAGTGACGCAGCATTCGGCTCACTGTTGCATCAGTGGTTGTATATACCAATGTCATATAAATCAACGGAAGAACTTTGACGAGTCAGAAAATCTCCACATCAGCATTACATATTACTTGCGGAGCAGATAAGCAGTATTCTCAGAGACGCGAAACAAAACTTCAGCTCCACTAATACAATTTTGCCTTGTAAATAAGAACTAACAAGCTGTTTTATATTCTTATAAATACCTAGTCGATCAACCCCACCGGCCGTGTGCCTACAATTGAGCACCCGAATACGGGCATCGCGCTGTGGGAGGCGGGTCATCATCGAATATCTGATAGAGACTTGCGACAGGCAGCACAACATCAGCTTCGCCCCAGGCTCGAAGGAGTACCACGAAGGGAAGCGGTGGCTGTACTACCAGGTATCCGGCTAGGGCCCGTACTTCGGGCAGGCCGTGTGGTTCACGCTCTATCACTCTGAGAAGCTCCCCAGCACGGTCGACCGCTACATCAATGAGATCTGTCGCGTCTCCGGCGTCCTCGAACTCGCCCTGCAGGACAAGGAATTCCTTGTTGACAGCAAGTTCAGCTATGCGATGTGGCGTTCGTGACATGATATGTCATTGTGGCCCTTTTCGCTGACAGTGTTAACCTCGAGAAGGACTTCCCCTCCTCAACGCCTAGCTAGAGCGCATCAAGGCACGTCCGGTTATTGTCAAGATTCTGCAGGACCGGGATGCAGCTTTGAAGGCCAAGTAAAGGTATATTGGAAGTCAGGGGGGTATATCTGGCAAGATCTATTCTGCTGCTGGGTCTATGATGGAGTATCAATGAAGTGTCAACAAAAAAGAAATCAATCTCCATCGTGCCAAAATGACTATATACAGGGTGCTGTCGAGCTTATAAATTCAATACCACTCTACTGTTTTTATTAGATCCTTACTCTATTCAGCTGCCTTACTAGCTCTGTCCAGAGAACTCTATGTGTAATTCAAGGCTTGTGAATATTGTGAAATGATAAATGAAATTCAAACTGTCTAGGAAAACAATCCTTATATTGTCCGACTAGGATCCACAGCCCAGTCTGGTGTGTTATCGTTGCATACCCTAGCCACTTTTACTAAGCTAGAGCTCGTAGAAAGACGATGAAATGAGGGTTGATGCGGCCTGATAGATTGCGAAGCCTGATTTTGGCACCAACAACTTGAGTTCAATATCGGCCCACATATCGGAATGATGTAGTACAATGCTGTGGAACTGTAATGTACATCATATCGCCGGTCATGCTTCCATTTGGACAAGGGCACAAGTCTATGATCCTGTGCAATGATGAACTCGTTGAAGCATACGACCAAGTCGTCGATGAGAATTGTTGCCATACCGGCTCAACAAACGACTTGGGCATCTTTGTGGCGGTGTGAATATCCTACCTGTCCCAAGTGCCATGTCTCCACAACGTTCATAGCAGCCAAGTAATGAGCATGCTTGAGCGTTTTACACTCTTCCTTTGGCCTTGCGATTTGACGCCGTCATGATTGGTAATGTCAATGATGGCGACGTGCCCAAAGATATGGCTCCCCATCCAGATCACCTGTACATCGACTCAACTGGCCCTCTCATCAGCCAAAGCAATTCCTGTAAGACTTGGTTACGCTGTCGATCTGGCTCAGTTAATTGCATTACCTGATAGGTGATTGTTAGGCGGAATGCTTCCGCAGCCTTCAAGAACTGGCCACAACTCCCCTGTCAATATCTCCCGTGCTCCTCCTAACGCTAATGACAGCCCGTGGGAAGATGCAATGACTGGGCAAGACTGGGCGGAAAGTGCGGAAATGTTTCAGCTCCGTTACTGGTCGTCCGTTTCCCGCTGGCGTGCGTGCTGCTCTGACAAGATGAGTATAAACACCCCCGCCCAGTTTGAGCCAAGCGTACGCAAATAGCCAGTCGGCCAACTAGTTGCAGAAGACCACCGTCATGGTCCCAGCATTTAACTTCCCAATTGTCGATGTCTGGGCAAATCCCATTGGAGGGGTGCGTGCTTATGTGTCAATGCTCTGCTGAGAATCGTAAATCGCTAAACTGACTCCGTCCCAAGGATCGCCTTATCCCAGAGGCAGCCCGCCTCTTTGAACAGAGCCATGCGGATCCCAACTTGACGGCGAAAAGGGCGACGCCTTCCGAAATGGTCACATTGATGGATGCCGCTGGAATCCAATCGATTTGTCTCTCTGCGTGGTATCGCCCTGGCAGCGCGCCGTTTTCCAATGCCCAGGTGGCAGAATTCACCCGTGCCTACCCAAACCGCATCTACGGGTTGGCTGGCGTGAACTTGCTTGACCCTGTTTCAGCCGTTGCAGAGCTGGAGCACTACGTCAAAGTCGAAGGGTTCAAAGGGTTGAGGGTCGTGCCGTGGCTGTGGAACTTGGCGCCTTCAGATGCCCACTACTGGCCGCTCTATGTCAAATGCACCGAGTTGGATATCCCCTTTCTCACCTAGGTTGGTCACACTGGGCCATTATGCCCAAGCGATGTTGGGCGGCCAATTCCGCACATTGACGTTGTTGCATTAAAGTTCCCGACTCTGAAGATCATATGCGGGCATATTGGCTACCCGTGGACCGCCGAAATGGTGGCCGTGGCATGGAAACACAGCAACGTCTACATCGATACCAGTGCATATCTACCGAAATACTATCCAGTGGAACTAATACGATTTGCCAATACTACGGGAAAGAAGAAAGTCATGTTTGGAACAAACTTCCCTCAACTTACGTGGGAACACTGTATCGAGAGCGTTGCCACGCATTTGACTGCCGGCCCAGGGCGTTTACGAGAGGAGTCTCTGCAAGACTTTATGGGAGGCAATGCGATAAGAGTCCTAAAACTGGGGGGTGGCGGAGCAAGCAATCTGCGGCCCTCGCTGTAGCTTGAAGGGGACAGTCATTTTTGCATGCATAAGATGAAGGGGCTACAGGTATGTTCTGCCTGTCTGAGAACAACAAATGGGAGTTGGCATTGTGTTGATAGGTAACACTCCAACGCCGTGGGGAGAAGACGGGGGAGATGTTGATCAGTTTAGTAGTTAGGTATTAGCTGCCATATATCACTCCGTTGCCAATGCTTCATACAATAGCTAGGAAGCTTACAATTTGATAAGATGCTAAATGACACCGAATTAATTATAAGGAAAGTACTGATAGATAAATAATGTATACTTTCCTCTATTGGCGGTTGTTGTCCAGCTCCAAGGTAACTACTTATTTTATTTATTTACAAGGCTCCAACTTGCCTCTTTGTACTATGTGACTCTATAACTACTTCTCAATCGACTGGATCGGTCGATACTAACTCATTATAATTTAGGCATTCAACTAATACTAACTTAAAATCTTCCGGAAATCCCCTTGAAGATATCAACCTCTGACCAATGTTACTACCGCGCCATCATTTCTTCTTTCGCCGAGTGTACTAGCCTGTTGACCTTCCCAAACGCAAGGAGAGAATACCCTCTCGAAGCCATAGGCCTCGGTATTCAATGGGATACAGGTATCCAGGCCTCTACTACGGCGACAAGCTTCTCCTTTCAGGCCCACTATATGCCAAATGAGAATAACTCGCAGACGCAGTTGTTAACAGTGACAAGGTGAAAGTCGCTGAAGTGGAGGCCATCAGGGATCTGTGGACTTCTATCGCGAGAAAGACTGGAGTCGAGACGGGCGATTTGAGATGGTAATTGACTGCCGCAAGAGCTTTTTGGAAAGCTTATACTTCGTAATATGATCCCGACTACGTGCTAAATTCTCTCAAGTCCAACAGATGAACACACATGTCAAAGCCTTGTACGAGATGAGAAAAGAGAAGAAGAGGTGCTTCTCGGCATAATATAAGATGTACTAGGATGAAGGACAAGTCCCATGCCTAAAATATTGAGTATACACTTACAGAGCAAACCATTCTTTTCCATTTTTTCCTTGATAATACACGGATAGAATCGGTCTTCCTAGGTGCATTTCTTCATCCCCTTCTCCACAGAATACCAAGCTCGTGTCGAGATCCCCCACTGCCTGGTCCCTTCCTACGACCCGCCAGATATGAAATCGGGATGTGTGGGAGCATCTCAGTGTCCATACGCGGAATAGGCGGCATGATAGCCTTCCGCCGCTCCCAGGGTATGAACCAGCCACTAAAATCCCAAGTCCAGTGGCGGGTCGTAGCTTGGAGTAGCACTTGCTGGAGGTCGGGTCCCTTTTTTCCGTGTCAGTAGCTGGACTAGTTGGTAGAGGTCAAAATAATAAAGCTTCTTTGGACCTCCTTTCTGGTGGATGCATGCGAAAAAAAGCACTGTCGGATCTGCGCCGTGCTTAATGTATGTTTCTAAATTATTAAAAAAATTGCCATGTAGGAATGTTTTGTGGTAAGCCTGGAGAGGACACCAGATATCATAGATCCTCATTGAGAAAGACAGGTAGAGAAACAGCGTCCAGGGGGTCCACTGCTCATTTTCTAAAATTTGTTCCTTCGATTCTAAAAGAATAATAAGATAGTTGGGTATTATTCCGTTTGGACTCGCTCCTGCATTGATGAGCTCGGCCATCATTGGTTGTGTAGTCACCGAAGTGTAAGAGCTCATTAGGCGACTATTTGCGACTGAAGACCTCAGCAGAAGTTCATTGGGCAACAAAGGGCCTAAAACAGCTGTGCACGTTGAGACATGGCTCATACAGAAGTCTCTACACCCGAAATCAGCGGCGAGGGACATAAAGAGCCTCTCAGGTGCAGCAAAGAAGTTTGCGACTGATCCAATTGGACAGGGAGTCATGTGTGTAAGTGGTTGGTATGTGTCCTCAGACGGCGGCTTCAGGATTGCTGGCAGCTTCTGTGTCATTGCGTACATGGCGTCCATCTCTCTTACAAACGACCTGGATTCCAGCCTTGAGCATTGGAATAACATTGGTAGAACCCAACATTGCAAAAGGTTCGCTAAGCCCATATTAGCTAAATCGCCGTCTCGTCTCTGTGAATACACCAGCGCCTTAAATAGTCGCAGGTACGCTAGGCAGACATGTTTTTGTACGTCAAACCCTTTTGCAGAAGCCAGAAGTTCGGATCTCACATCTTCATCAGTCAAATACTCTTCGACACTTCGGTGAATGAAATCGAATCTGCGGAAGGAGATAATGTCATTAGATATATGGAGGGGAAGTAGATCCTGAACAAGGCCTTTGCATCTATTGACAACCCGTTGGCAGATGATGCTCTCTCGGCGGCTGGTCTCTTCTAGGCCCATGACAGGTCCTAGTTGACCATTGTATAACTCTTCAGTGTTGTAAGAGCCGTCACAGAAGTCGTCAATCACGGAGTGTACTAGGGGTGACCAGCTACCCTCCTTCATTACCAGTAGAAGAAAAGAGCGCGCTGCCCCCTCCCGGTCTAACTTGTCAATAGATTGGAACATACTTCGGAATAAACCGCGAAGCTCGCTTGGCATCGCATACAGGTGTTTAAAAAGCTTAGAGATGGAATAGCGGTTCCCCATCCCATGCAAGAGTTCCTGGGTCACGAGTCGAACCCAGAGGAATACCCCATCAGCTCTGCCGACAACCTGTTGCACCAGCTCGTCATATTTGGGGTCTGTGTCGCGCACATCGAGAAATCTCTCGTCCTGCCAAAACTTTTCTTTTACAAATATCTTCATATCTCCTTCTGTTAGCTCGTGAAGGCGAAGGCGCTGAGATGGACTGTCGAAAATTCGCTCAAACTCGTTATAAGGTCGACCGGCGACGCAAATCTTAACATCACTAGCCTTAGACCAGGCTTGCAGTGATTTTGCAAGTGTCCAGTAGTCACCGTCGAACTCGTCCAAGCCGTCAATAAAGAAGCAGAACCTATGCCTCTCTAGAATATGTCCGCGCTTTACAAGAAGCTGAAATGCAGATTCGACTGTCGACGGTTCGCATAAAGACGTTCTCCCATGACCTGTTGAGACATCACCCAAAGGAAATAGCTCCGAGATAAGTTCCGGACAGGCGTGCAGAACCTTGGACAGTATCGCGCGATAGAGACCTTCCAATGACTTTTGCTTTTCGGCCCCAGCAGCCCAGAAGAAAAACTGGGCGACTATCAGCTTCTTGCGCGACGCCCACTTTTCAAGTTCCTCCAATACACGCCCCTGTTGACAAATGTACTTCATCAATGTGGATTTACCCGACCCAGCTTTTCCAGAAATATAGAAGATTCCGCTCCCAGAGTTCAGCCAGGCCAGAAAGGATTCTCGCGTTTCAGATCTTTGATGTTTTTCCTCCTCATGGGGGATTGTGAGAGCTGGGTGCTGCAGGTTGTCGGTGCTGTCCCTCTGCTTCGCGTTGTCGTTGCCTTTGTTGTCGTTACTTTCGTCTCGCTCGCTTACTTGCGTTGATGAACGTCGGCTAGAAGATGCAGTGCTTCCATATGAAGAGATGTCTCGATTCTGCCTTTCATTGCTGTCGACATTGTCGCTGTCGTTTTCAGAAGAGTCGTAGAGGAGCCAACGAAAGGTTTTAGCGTGCTCTCTCTCAATGGAATATTCGCGATAATACATCTCCTCGAACCCTAGCTTATCAAGTACCTGTTTCTCGTAGGCCATCCTGGTAGCGGTATCCGACATCTGAGAGAACATGCTGTGAAGGTCCTCGATGGCCCTCGTCTGCGATGCGATGTTGGCCATGGAGTCGGCGCTCTGACTCGCGACTCCGGCCTGGAACTCTTCTATAGCCTTGAGAATATCCTCCCCTTGTCTTATTCACAGAATCCAGAATCTGACTGGAGATTTCGCGATTGTCATGGACAGCGTGCTTGATGTCTTTGCCGGCGGAGAGCTGCTCTTCCCTGAGACGTCCCGATTAGCCAATGAAGACTCATTAAACGAGCGGGTTCTGCAAGAGTATACCTTATCAAAACAGCAATCGTTGTCAAGATCTGGCTGCGATACATCTGTAGCCTCCTCTCGAGCGATGCCACTTCGTCCTTCTTCAGCATGTTCCGCAAGGCTACCCGCAGGCTCTCTGATTTCGACCCGGGCCGCCTAACTTGAAGCGTCGCCAGGAGAGCTAGAAGATCACCCGCCAAAGCTTTGCAATTCTCGGCCAGTTTGTTAAGAGCCACATCGTCTTTCGATGCGGAAATTTCACTCGTGGCGTTAAGGCGTGGGATCAGCGCCTTAAGGCTGCTCGTCGTTTCCGCAAGGTCGACGTTCTCGCTCGTCGCCCCATCGACGGACGAGTAGACGCGGTGGAAGCCGGAGACTAGCTTTTGGGAGAAATCAAGGACGGTGAATATATTGCAGGCTAGGCTGAAGGCCGTCAAGGGCTCCATGCTTGGGGCGGCGTCCAAGACTCCGGCAGGGATAGTGATCTCCAGAGGCGAGATTAATAAGAGTGCATGTAGAAATGTACGTCAGGCAGCAATTACTGCGACTCAGCCAACGGGTTCTTAGCCTACTTATGTAGCCAGCAGTGCTGCTGAGTGCGGAACATGAGTTCTCTAATTGGCTGTGTACGTGGTGCAGCCTGGTCTGGGCTCTGCGTAAGGCTCTCTTCAGCTCACAAACTCAGTCTCCCTGTGCAAGGTAGCAACAGGCTGGGTGGTAAATCAGCCCCGAACGACTGATCTTTCGATTTCATAGCCTAATTCCTTACCCCAGGCATACCTTTTGCTGTACCAGATATTGCAAACAGAGATCCAGTTTGATGATTGATTATGACATGTTGAGTCACTAGGCAACAATGAATACACCAGACCATTTACTAAGTAACTGTATAGTAGTATTTTAAATAATCCAGACACCAAGTATTCTATAAAAGGTATCGACATCCGCTCTGTTTCCTGCGTCTCATGGTGGGTTCTTATTGATGTGCTCCGTACAGGGTAGTCGTCCAGACTTGGTCAAACTTGTTACGATCCAACGTAGCTTCATGGGAATGCACTCGTCACATGACCAGAAGTGCTGTGGCTGGGGGACTTAGCCACAGCACGAGGGGGCGCTCAGTAAAGACCGTCGCGGCCAGTTCACCGGGTGCGCAGTGAACTACGCGATGAGGTTCACCCAAGGTTCGCGTGAACCCTCAGTGAACTCAACAGTATATAGGCACCCCCAATTTCCTCCCCTTAGCATAGATATCTAGTTAGCTATCAACATACAGTCATTATCCAGACTACAGATTACGATCTACGATCCATTATCTACGTGACAATTGCACAATACGATTGCGTCCTAAGCACTCTGCTACATGAACCCACGGTTAACACCCTAGATTCATAATAGGAAACCCCGACCGTCACAAAACTGTAACGGACCATCGACCGTAACGCCAACAGGGCAAAAGATTAGGCTAATAATCACATTTCTAGCAATTATTATGATGGTACCAGCTATTATATAGATCAATTGTGCTAGACCGTAACACAAACCGGGCTGTTGGCTCCGTTGGTGCTGCTAAATGCGGCTCCCTGTATTATTCTCTATGTATCATCGCCTCTCTAACTGATGAGCATAATATTTCATCGCCAGGCCTATCTGCTCTACATTTATGAAGTGCTGATATCCAGAGCGTCATGAGACACATAGGAACGATGAATAGCAAACGCTTCCTCTATCCAGCTTAGCAGCTGGCTATACCACAGATGGCTGCTCAGTTCACCATTTACATGAGACACAAACACGCTTCCTCAATGCTTCTATATCTACCCCTAATCAGTTTGATCAACTCCATGTTTATGCATAGTTGTAAATGATGGAGTAGTTCGTCCAAGCCGTGTGGCATGACGAGCAGCTGGATGCTGTAACAGGAGTTCCCAGTAAATCAACCAGCCGCACTCCCTGACTTACACCATATCGCATGGACGATGAAAGGAAGATCATCGGACTTCTCTGCCGGGTATACATCAACTGCGACATCGCACTCAGTCGTTTCATCGTTCACACACCAGAAACTAATCGAGAAAAGAGACAACACGCACCGGCCATTCACAAACCACCTTAAGCGCGCTGAAGATGTCACCGCCGATGACAGCAGCACCGTATTCGCACAACCTCCAACAAGCACCACCCCCAATCCAATAGCCATCGCACACATCACGTATGAAACGCATCGCCAAATATGCGGCCAGAAACCAGCCCCTGATTCACCAACCATCCGTGATGCCTCCCTCGCCCCACCGACCACCAGCGGCCCGCACATCACACCCCAACGAACATCGGCGCTAATAAGCGCCCACGCCAAAATGCTCCCAAGTGAGCCAATCTATCTGCAAGACTGCAACCCATCATCTCTAACCTACCCCCCGCAGCGGGGGGTGATCCCGCTCCCGCAGCCATGGAGGAGGCAATGTCTAGCGCGGCCCATGCCACGGGCACAGCTGAAACACAGGCGGCCGTTGATGCCAGCCTGCCAGGACAGATGAACCAATCTCCAGATTTACGATGAGGGCACCGGCGTGGACAGGTCATCGGAGGATTAGATATCGGCCTTTTAGACCGCCCCCTGCAGAAATGTGCAAGGTCAGGGCTGTTTCAGTGGCGGCTATGCGCTTCTTGAAGGGTTTCCTGGTCTCAATCCGGTGAAGGGGCTGTCTGCTCCGAGTGTATAACTATCACGGGAATCTGCCAGTTGAGGCAGCATAGCAAACACAATCACTCAATTCAGCCCAGCGCAATCGATATATTTCCTCATTTTTTCATATTTTTTCCGTCTTTCTTTTTTGTAAAATATACTTTCCTCTCTTTCTTAGACACCATCAACTTAGACTCCCTCATCATGAAGGCCGAAGACCCCCAATCATATGCCGCCGGCCTGGCAACTCCGGACCTCCAACAGTTCAAGGATAAGCACAATGAGCTCCTGGACATCATCGTCAAGCTCCGCGACAACAACATAGACCAGCACATTGAGCTCCCCCAAATCATCGTCGTGGGCGACCAGTCCTCCGGGAAGAGCTCCGTCCTCGAAGCCATTTCCAGGGTGCGCTTCCCATCAAAGGCCAAGCTCGGCACGCGCTTCGCCACGGAGCTGGTTCTCCGTGAGGCAGCCAAGCCCGAGATGGAAGTCACCATCAAGCCGGACCCCAATGAGCAGAAGCACGTCAAGGAAAAGCTGGCTGCTTTTTCGCGCGTCAAGGGCGAGTTTGCCGATCTGGCCAGCCTCATCAAGGAGGCTGCGGCGGTTATGGACGTCGGGACGTCCAAGAATGCCTTCTCAAAGCATGTCCTGCGGGTTCGCATCTCGGGTCCCGATGTTACGCCGCTGACGTTGGTTGACCTGCCCGGCATCTACCACGCGGGCACCAAGAACCAGCCGCCAGAGTACCGCTCTCTCGTGCTCGAGCTGGCGGCGGAGTACATGAAGCAGAAGACCAGCATCACCTTGGCCGTCATATCAGCCAAGCACGGCCCGGAGATGCAGCAGATCCTCGAGAAGATCCGCAAGCATGATCCGCGAGGCCATCGCACCCTGGGCATCGTCACAAAGCCAGATCAAATGGAGAGCGGAATGGAAGAAGAGTTCCTGCCCCTGATCAAGAACATTGAGGACTCGCCGCACTACCTCAAGCACGGCTGGCACGTGCTCCGAAACCGTGGCGAAGGGGAAGACGAAGACTTTGACGCGAGAGACCAGCGAGAAAGCGACCTCCTCAAGTCCCGCCCGTGGACGCAAGTCCCAGCCTCCAACAAGGGCATCACCTCGCTCCGCCGAAAGCTGAGCAAGATGCTCTTGACGCACGTTGCCAACCAACTGCCCGGCGTCATCAAAAGCATCGAGAACCTCGTCGCAGAGAACACCCATGACCTCGCGGGCCTCGGCGACCCCCCGCTCAGGGTACCGTGATTACATCCTGTACCTGGAGAAGATCGCAAGCAGCTTTGAGCAGCTCGTCTGGCAGTCCCTCGGCGCGCAACCAAAAGTCTCCAAGTTCTTCGGGTCTGCTGGCTTTGAGGAGGCGGGTGAGTCCGACACGGAGAACCGCAACCTTCGCAGCGAGGTCCGCTCCCTCAACAGCGCCTTTATAGCTGTGCTTCGAAAGTCCGGGTCGTCGCGGATCATCCAGTGGAAGGACCCGTTGGAGAAGGAGCCCTGGCTTTCGGATACGATTCCTGCCGAGCTGGAAGATCGCGCGGCTCTGTACAACGCCAAAGAGCCAGAGGCGGTCACTCAGGACCAGATTGAACAGCTTGCTCATAGACGGGCCATGGTTTCTCGCGGCAACGAGCTTCCCGGGTCACACCCTAGTTGGCTGGCGCTGACCTTGTTCGAGGACCAGGCCAAGCCATGGAAGTCCATTGCGACTCGCCACATCCAGCTCGTCAGGGAAGCAGTAGAGTCGTCCATCACAGACATTCTCGACCACGTGACCGGCAAGGACGACCAGCTCCGCGACAGGATGGAAAAGTATTTTGTGCAGCCGTTCCTAGAGAAGAGAAGACTTGTTCTCGAGGACAAGCTGGAAGAGTTGTTGCCGCGGGTGCACATCGGCAGCTACGCGTTGGCGCAAGATGCGCAGTTCCACAGGAGGACCAACCAGCGATTCCAACAGCGGGTCACCCGCCGCGTGGATGAAGTGGTGCGCAAGTCTGGTCTGAACAAGGCAGTCGAGCATGCTCTCCAATCGAGCCCTTCGTTCGGCAAAGACGCCATCAACTGCGCCGATGAAACGGTGCACGAGTGGGCCCCGGAGCGTATCCTGGACTACATGGTGGAATACTACGGGGTAGGCGTCGTCCAATGTGGAGATTTTATATGCTTCGATGTTCATTCTGCTAATGGGTCCCAGATGACGCTAGAGACGTTCATGACAAATGTCATCATGCTGGCCGTGGAGAACCAGCTCATGATGCAGATCCCCGAGATGCTCAACACGCGGAAAATAGTAGGCATGAGCGAGGAAGACCTCGAGTGGCTGGCCGGAGAGTCCCCCGAGACAAAGGCGATGCGGACAAAGATTACCCAAGACCTGGCGACGCTGCAAAAGGGCCTCGACGTGTGTGAGAAGTGGCGCCGAGAGCACAGAGGTATGCTATGTCTCGGTGCATCTCGTCTCGTAACGGTTTGCTAACTCATCCCAGGCTCGACCGCGTTGGCGGCCGTCGTCCACTCATGGGCCGAGGCAAAGGCGGACGTGAAGGGGCACTCTCTGATCCAGGTGACTGCTCTGGAGGTTGGTGAAGACTTGTAGCTGGGTGGGATCGCATGATTTGGTTGGATTCTGTGCCATTGTACTTGTTTGAAGGCGCTCTGAAACGACTGTTTTGAGTCTAGTTGTGATACCATTTATTAGAATGCAGATACACTTAGATGACTGATGCTCGAGGATAATACTAACTCTATTTCGTACTGTTCCCGTTGCTTTCTAACCTGCGTCTCTAGGTTCCAAGTGATTCGGACCAGCCTACCTGGGATAGATGCTGGACTGTTCGCTAATGCGGTTTGCATGCCCGAAAGTCGGTGAAAACAAGGCTTGCTTAGCACCGCGAGTCTCACACCCACAGGCTGGCAGGCAAAGCCCTAATGCACCCGCAACCAATGGCGGCTCCCTGTAGCCAGCCCTGTCAGCCGACCCTCATCCCACTCCAAGGATGCGATGAGTCAAAGCGGCCGTTGCGTCGATCTTGGCGGGCACGAGGCTGCAGGCAGGAGATGTGTTGTCGCGTCGCTGTCGCTGCAGCTTGTCTCGCTTGTCCACCTCGTCGGCGATGTGGAGGATTGACGGTGGGGCTTGATCGCCGTCTCTACTTTCTCGGCGCCGGTCCGTGAGACATTGCATCTGCTCTAGCACTAGCTGTGCTACGGCCGACTCGGAGATGTTTTAGTGTTGCTGTTCGACGTTGCCATCACTCCTCTGACGCCACTATTAGAAAGCTACAAGTTGAGGTGAGGCGAGGCGAGGTGAGGGCGAAGGCAACAGCCATTTGGGTTTAGTTACCAGCGTGTCCTCTTCTCTGCTGCTGAACTAATACCTGGAGCGCCTGTGCCTTCCTCGTTTCTCACGATTCAACGTCTGACAGCGATGGCTTCAGTGACGACAGCGCCGTTACGATGGACACCATACTGTCTCTCGGCAGTGGCCAGGCAGTGGCTGGCAGTGGGCTCCAGTGGACAGCTGGTGGGCCTGGCAGGGGTTACATGAGCGTTCAGGGCCAATAGCAGCGGCGGGAAGTGCTCGGCGCCCTCCATTAGGCCAAGCTCGGGGTCCAGCAAGGCCCCGGAGCTTCCCCTACGGCTGCCACTGCTGCTAGCACCCGACACTGCCGGCGCTACCGAGAAGCTCAACCCGCTCAGTCGTCGATTTCCTTCGACGTGATAACACAGGCATGCTTCACCATCCAACAAACCACGACAACTACCATCGTCGGTATGGGCCCTCGCGCCGGGCTATGGCATTCATAATGATTGCCAATGACGCGAGATTCGGTGGCTGGCCGCACTTCCTCGTCCAGCCTGCCAACCCTAACCCTTCCCGCGGGGCCAAGACTCCCCCTCCAAGACAAAAACAGCTGCGTGGACCATCGCCAACATTACAAATGCACACTCACAGCATGACTGTTACCCAATGTCGCCCTCCTCCCCTCATCCTGGCCCCATCCCAGCCTTGGCTCTGCAGCTTGACTTGTCACGCTCTCGCGAGCCCATGCCACGGGCTCCACCCAAGCTCCGATTCATCCTTTCATGCACCACCATCGTGACTTGGCCCCCCACCCGTGAAGCTCTCATCATATCGACTCACACTATCTTTCCGCCGTTTCGGAAGCTTCGGAATTGGGTGGCTGTTATTCCCAAGCTATTTTGAACCCGTGTGACGTGACGTAGTGTACCGTACTTTCCGAAAGTCGGTCACTACGGACTCTCTTTTAAGCCCGCCGTTACCGCTGTTATGGCGGCCGTGTGTTGGTCATGATAGCTTCGTTTTTCTGCCCCTCGACGTCATTTGGCGTGTAGTTGATAGCTTTTTCAATAGCCTCTCCCACGCATTGCCCCGTCCGCTATCGTGCCCGCAACTTATAAATAGGATCGCTGTCGGTTGTACATGCGATTGATTGTTCGCGTGCAGCAATTATCCACCTTGCACCGACCGTATCGAGCCAGCGAGCGAGCAAGGACAACTCCCATGAAACCGCCTGCTTTTGCGCCGTCTCTAGCCAACACTCTTGTGCTCGGCCTCATCTACAGCCCCGTTGTGCTTGCGCATGGGAGCGAACACGCCGAAAATGGAGGCCACCAAGACATGCACGAGATGCCCGACGCGTCGCAGGACGACACGGTGTACCCGCCGACATACTTTTCCCACCCCGATCATGCGGCCATTATCTATTCCCACATTGCCCTCATGATAGTCGCGTGGGTTCTTGTTCTACCAGTTGGTACGTGAATCTGGCTCCTCCCTTGCGCAGAGATGCTGACGGGAAACTTGCGTAGCCGTCGTCATGTCTCTCGCCAGATCGCGCCTCACACTCGCCATGCAGCTCCTCTTCTTCGGAACCAACACGGCTGGTATTGCCCTCGCCGCCGTCTACAACTCGAAGACTCCGGATCTCTACCCCGGGAACGCCCACCACTCCATCGGCTGGGTGTTTACCTGGGTAGCATTAGCCCAGCTATCACTGAACCTCCTGCAGACCGTCGCCGGTGTTGTCAACGATGCCCTTCCTGGAAGCTTGACCGAGAAGAGGGCCTTCATTCCGCTCTTTTCAAAGAGGAGCTCACAAGCTGGGCGTAGGTACTCTCCCCGCGAATACCGCCTGTCTAATGACAGTGGGCAGGGCTCTGAACCCAACACCGAGTCCTTGCGCAGCAGCTCTGTCTCCACGCCCGAGGGAGGCAGCAACGAGCGACTGTATGACGATTCTGACCGCTGGCAAGACGACGGTGGGAGGTTCTCGTCGTTTCAGGGAGAAGATGAATACGACGACGTCGACTTGAGCCCGTCAAAATCAGCCAGAGCGAGAGATATCATCACAAGCGTTATTTCCACGCTGGTCTCCTCACGAATCTGGCATCCTTTCCAGCTTCTATATAAGATTATCGATCGCATTATTCTTCCCGCCGGCTTTATTGCCATCACCACTGGCGTCGTCACGTTTGGTCGTCTCTTCGTAAGCCGCCCCCTATTCTACACTGCAACGGGACACATCCCACAGCCAATCACATGCTAACACGCGCAAAGGAGGCCGGAGCCATCTTCAACGGCCTAGCCCACTGGATCAAGGGTGGCGTCTTCTTCTGGCTCGGTCTTTTCACCCTCGGCCGCTGGTGCGGCAGCTTCGGCGACCTGGGCTGGGCGTGGAACGTGCGTCCCGGCAACACGCAGAAGTGGCGCCCGTCCGCTGAGTTTGTGGAGAGCGCCCTCATATTATTCTATGGCATTACGAATATATTCCTGGAGCACCTGGGTGGTTGGGGTGGGGACTGGACTGCGCAGGATCTGGAGCACATGTCCATCACTGTTTTGTTCATTGGTGGCGGATTGGTAAGATATGCGATGCAGAGAATTCGTCACTGCATTAAAGCTAATGTGAAGTAGTGCGGTGTGCTCATCGAGTCTTCCATGGTCCGCGACCTACTCAACACCACTATATCCGATACCGCCCAGGAACAGCCAGTGTCAAGCGAGGACCAATTCGACGTTTCCCTGCTGCCCCCAGCCACGTACAGATTCTCCCTGAATCCCTTCCCAGCCTTGGTGATTCTCCTCCTCGGCATTATGATGAGCTCCCACCAGCAATCATCCATGACGTCGAGCATGGTCCACAAGCAATGGGGCAACCTTTTACTGGGGGCCTCTCTCGCAAGATGCATGACCTATCTGCTCGTCTATCTTCGCCCGCCCAGGTCTATCCTTCCTTCCAGGCCGCCCACCGAGCTCCTGGCTGCGTTTGGCCTGATAGCCGGTGGCATCATTTTCATGGCAAGCGTAAGTCCGCCTCGGCGACCATCCCTCACATGTAACTGACACGATAACAGAGCACGGACACTGTGACCGGCATGATTCACTACGGCCTCGACCCCATGTTCATGTACACGGTGACCATGGGCTCGGTCGGTCTGCTGATGGCGTGGGAGATTTTTGTTCTCGCGATAAAGGGGTGGGCTGTTCGCAGGGAGCGCCGGGCTGAGCAGACGCAGAATCACATTGCCTAATGAAACTGCATTGTAGGCGCACAGGTGAGGAATACAGATGGTGGAGATGTTGGGTTTATATTCACATGAGGCGGCGGGTTTTCCGCATGGTCCATGACGCGTTTTACTTTCATGCCATTCTTTCTGGCGCGGCCTAGCATTGGTCTTATTTTCTTTCAATACCCCTAGTTTATGATTTACGTTGATTCGGTACTTTACTAATAGAACATTTCTATTCATGACGTTGAAAGTGCTACTTATACCGGGGTCGCCCTCCTCATATTCATCTCTTATTGGTTGCTTAGACTAGCTCGAAGTCATTCAGCCGTCTAAGCTGACCTTACAGATTATAGTGATGGAGCATAAAAGGTATTCAGCCTGCTCAAACTAGATGAGGATAGAATGTTCTCCTTCAAGTTCATGTAGAAGGTTGTTTTATTGGGCTGTGGATATTCTGGCAATGTTATTGCCTTTATTAGAGGACTTGAGGTCAGTTACCAGCTGGTGGTAGTCTTACCAAAAGGCCTCGAACCCAACTGAAAGCAATGAAGGACAACAACAGCAAAGTGGCCATTAAAGGCCCCGAAATTCTTGTCTGGTATCATAAGGGTCAGAGGTATTCCAGATTGGCAGATTCATCATTCCACCGCCGATCCGGCTTAGCAGCAGGATTCTACCGTTGCGTAATACATAGGAAATGTAGGCTCTACTCCAACTTGCGTTATCGTGGATCAGAGGCTCATACGTGACATCCACCAAATCGTTCAGGAATATCAGCATCAACTTTCTACTTATTCTATAACCCTCACACCTGCATCAATTTAAAATAATGTCCAAGCTTTATTCGTATAATCTACCGATTTCATCCTTTCATCTAGTTTTGCATCCATCGACCAAGTTGACCAAAAGGGGAAACCTAACACTCTAGTGGTGGAGCCAACCCCTTTGCGCACATCTACACCACGCTTCGTGCTTCTTCTCACGACCAAATACAATCGCAAAATGAACAGCTTTTCCCGAAAATAGTCATCCGATTGAAGCCGACAACTCGGAAATATTATTGCGCAACTACCAGCCAGCCATTCCCGGCCAGCGACTTCCGCCCCAATCTGCGACGGCTGGTCGCCATGTCGTGATAATCGCGTGGTGCACGCAATGAGCTAACATGGGTGTGATTGGCGATTTTGGCCCTCACACACTGGGGCCGCCGCGCAACTACCTGAATGGGCCTTTCATGATTGCCTTTTCGGACTAGAGGTGGCAGGAAATCTCTCAACGATTTCGCGACCGATCCTTCGTTGGGTGCGTCGTTTTGCTGCCTCTTGCGGGGGGGCGAAGGCCGAGTATATAAATTCGACTGGACAACGCACATGATGGAGGACAAAAGACGGGAGACGGCGAGGTATACTCCCGCACAACGAAAATCGGCGAGTTCAAGGAGTCTTTTCGTCGTAATGGCCCTCATATTCACCACGTTGCTTGCGCTCTTCACGTTGCGCTCGCATGGGTTGCAATCGGACAGTGGTCCAGAACAGCTTCACCATGGCCACCACGGACGAGCAAGGCCAAACTTTATCCTGATTATGACCGACGACCAGGACCTGCACCTGAACTCCCTGTCATATCAACCTGCTGTCCAAAAGCACTTTATCGAGAAGGGGACGTGGCTTCAGAAGCACTTTTGCACCGTGTCCCTGTGCTGTCCGTCGAGGGTGTCTCTTCTCACGGGCCAAGCCGCGCACAACACAAACATTACAGATGTCTTTCCGGCAAGTCCTTCTCTATCTCGAGTAAAGTTGTCAAGGCTAATATTTATGATAGCCATATGGTACGTGCAACAGCTCGCATCTATAAGGGGCGTACGCTGACTGAACAGGCGGGTATCCCAGATTCGTAGAACGGGGTTACAACGACAACTACCTCCCCGTTTGGCTGCAGCAAGCCGGATACAAAACCTACTACAACTGGGAAACTCATGAATGCTCATTCCATCAATACATATAATGAGCCATTCGCTGCTGGCTGGACTAGATCCGACTGTATGTGAAACCCCCACTTCATACCTGCCAGGCTAACCATGGCAGTTCTCCTTGACCCCGGCACATACATCTACAACAATGCATCCATGGCCCTGGATAATGGACCGTATGCGTTCCTCCCCGGGAAATATTCCACGGATCTTGTCGCCAACAGATCTGTCGAGTTCCTCGGCAACGCAATTGACTCTGGAGAACCATTCTTCCTTGGTGTCACGCCCATAGGGCCGCATGCCGAGACGATTGGAGGCGTGTTCAAAACACCCGTTCCGGCAGAGAGACACAAACACCTTTTCCCCAATGCCCGCGTCCCTAGGTCGCCCAGCTTCAATGTCGCGTCGGTAGGTTCAAGTCGGCCGGTCCACCCGATAAGATGCTGACTCTGCCCACAGCAAGGCGCTGTCCATTACTTCAAGAACCTGCCCGAACTCACTGCCGAGCAGATTGAATATGCCGACGACTACTACCGCCGTCGTCTCCAGGCCCTTCAAGCAGTGGACGACCTCGTGGACGGCATCTTCGCCAAGTTGGAAGCACATCCCAAAGTCCTGGCCAACACGTACGTCATCTACACGAGCGGACAACGGCTACCATATCGGCCAGCACCCGCCTGCCCCCGGGAAAGACGTGCGGTATCGAGGAAGATGTAAACGTCCCGTTTATCATTCGCGGACCGGGCATCCCCGCCGGCCACACCGAACGATTTCCGACGTCGCATACAGACTTGACCCCGACAATCTTTGAGCTGGCGGGGATCCCGCAGCGAGCCGACTTTGACGGCGAACCAATCCCCCTCAGAAAAGGGCACTGCAATAGACGGTCTACCAAGAGGGAGCACGTCAACATTGAGTTCTGGGGCAGCGGACTAGCCGAGGGCACAGTGTTTGAAAGCCTGGGTAGGTTCACAGCATGGACATCTGGCGTGGCAAGGCCTTGAGCTAACTCTCGCAGGCGACACATTCGCGGAAAACACCTACAAGACACTGCGTGTCGTTGCCGAGGATTACGACTTTATGTATACTGTATGGTGTAACAATGAGCACGAGCTGTACGACATCAAGGTGAGGCATACAACAACTATCCAGTCATGAGCACCGATGCTGACGAAGGCAGGTCGACCCATTCCAACTGCACAACCTATACGGCCAAAACACCACCACCTCGAAATTCAGCATCCCCGAGCTGTCAGCCCGCCTCGACACGCTCCTCCTCACACTGAAGGCTTGCAAGGGCGACGTGTGTCGCAGACCATGGAACACGGTGTTCCCTGCGGGCAACGTGACGAGCCTGGCCGATGCGCTTGATCCCACTTATGACGAGTTCTTTGCCAGAGACCAGGCGAGAGTCACATTTTCAGCGTGCAGTCCTGGTCAGATTCTTGCGAACGAGGGATCGCTGACTCCAGTTGCTTTTGGGTCGGAAAAGGCCTTTGAGGCGCGATGGGAGGATTGGACCTAGTGAAGGATGAAAGTATGCTAGGTCGTGCGAAATGCTAGGCAACAGATTGTTTAAGGAGTTTAGATGTGGTAATTCGCCTAATGTAGTCACTAAAAACGTATAAAACGTATAAAACGTCCTTTCATCGCCGACTTGGATACAATTGGATATTCCGAATCACTGCACGGAGCAGGCGTAGCCACATTGCATGAAATCCATGTCTTGACAGATGGAGGTTAGCTGAATCGGCTTCACAACACAGCAAAGGAGCAATTACGCAATGACGACAACCGCCTAGACCTCTCTCTGTTGCCCAAACTTCGTTCCAGGAAGACGCATTCCATCTTATCCGACCTGCATACCATCACATGACGTTGCGTGACCTTCGTTTATGCGGCAGGTGCCAAACACTCGCTAGGACCAGCCTGTAGCAGAGGCTGGTCCTCAAAGTCGGGACTGTTCCGACATGGTGATAGGCCAGGCGGGGTAGTCTCACCGTCTCAGAGGCCCCAAGCGCTGTAACTACGACGCGCAGGAGCGGCCAACAGGGCAGGAGATGCGGGGTGATGATGGGTACGGGCAAATTGGAAAGAGCTGGGGTGGGCTCATTCCAGAGGCAAGTGCGCCCACATCGTGCGTTGCGGCTGCCGCGATGACGCAGATGAGACCGCAGACCGCAGGAACTGTGCGGAGTAGGAAGGTGCGGACTCTACGGAGTACCCCGTTGAGCGCAATCAGCTTTGTTCCAGTACAAGTATATGCGACAGGAATGTATCAGAGTGATAGGGCACAGTTCTTGGAGCAGAACCGGGTGCTGTTTTCTAAGCCAAGTTGAAACAGTGCGGTACAGCTGCTGCTGAGTTCCATCGTCACCGCCAACCCAAATTGCTTACTAGCCATGGCGGTGGATTTAGTGGGCTGAAGTAAAAGGCACTTATTCCCTCCTCAGCTCGAACGTACTTCGAATGCACACTCCCAATGTCCTGTTGGCTGTTCCTCTCCGCAGCCCCTGCTCAGCGCATCCAATAGAACCGGCGCAAGTGTCATCAAGTCGACTATTTCGGGGTTTGGGAGTGTGGCGGCCTCCCGACTGAGACATCCACATGGCTCTGGGTGCCCGCTTCTGTCAAGCCAACCTGTAAGAGCGTTGATGTTGATGTTTTGCCCAGAGCGGGTTTCACGTGTCAGCATGGAGAGGAGCTGGCCACAATATCCATTGGATTCGTATTCGAATTCGAATTGTTGAGAATCACATGTTGGCTTATTCCCCAGTTTCATCGCTACGTGTGGATGGAGATGACTGGCAGATCCTTCGCAACCTCATTGCGGCAGGTCAACATCAAACAGTTCAAGTGAATTTTCAAGTGCATTAAAGAAATCTCATCTTGCAAAGTGTGTGAGATTAAGTCGTGTCTGAGAGCTGTGTGCTTGACGCGACGGGTCCTACCCGACTGAGGCTCAGTGCGACCCAACTTTGCGCACACCAACTTTCAGTTCAATAGGACTTGTCTAGGTGTGCCTCTTTAACTACCCCGCTTGGCTCATCAATGGCCACTCATTGCTGAAGTCACCACAGAGCCTCAGACCTGATGCCAGGCAGAAGACGACCTGGACAGCGGCATACTGCCCCAAGGCCCGTTCGTCTCCATCCCACGGCGACCCATGCTAAGAAGCGTCGACAGTCTCTGAGCTCTCTCATCCCTCTACGACGTCCCCACGCATTTGTTGAGATTATCCCATAATATCACATGCAGAAACACCAATGATTAGCACATCATCACCCCTGCTCAGACGTCCAGAAAACGAGCCCTGTCATCAACGACCGGATCTCACCCGCCATCTACCTAACCCTTTGCTAATGTGGATCCCTTGAATCGCGCTCTGGTGACCCTTGACATGCCTCCATGCCACGATCGGTATAGCCTCATGGGTGATGGGGTACAGGGGTCGGGCGCATTCCGTACAATTTACACCTTCGCCTAGCAATTGCCATTTGCCCTCGTCTTTCACATGTGCCTGCCAACTTCTTCGCAGCGCCTACGCAACTGTGTGCCACCTAAACTCTAGTCTGGAAAGCTAGTTTGGAAAGCTAAGCTGCAGAAGTTATGGTGTGAGGGTTGGAGGTCCACCGTTGTCATGAAAGCTGGGGTAGGCAGCTTGGTTATATATATAAACGGACATTCGGGTCCAGAGATGAGGGACATGTCCGTTCCAATCCAACCGCATTCATTTGTGGCTACCAATCGCATCAAATCATCTCAATAGACTCTACTTACGATAGAAAATTGAGGCCATCTTCTAGCAAAGTCCAGTCTCATCATGCTTCTTGGCTTTGCCTTATCGCCCGGCTCCGTCGCCGTAGTGGCAGTCGGCACCTTCGTCGCGTACTGCATCTTTGAGCGTCTCTACCATGACTACTTCATCCGCAAAACGGGTGGTGTTCGGGCGCCACAGATTGCAACCAACCCCATCACAGGTATGTCCACCCTGACAAGATGATGCAGTCCTTCGTGTCATGATGTCGGCAAACTACAGTGTGGAATCCATTAGTAGCTGACCTTCGCCAGCCCTCATCTCGATGCTCCGCGCAGGCCACATGCAGGGACAGAACCGCCTGCTGGAATACTACACGAACAACTTCAAAATCGTCGACAAGTCCGCCGCCCAATGCATAGAAGTCACCACCGGCGGCCGGCGCATCCTCATGACGGCCGAGCCAGAGCACATCAAGACGGTCCTGACGAGCAAGTTCACAAATTTTGGCAAGGGCGAGAACTTCCACAAGCTATGGACGCCCTTTCTCGGCGACAGCATCTTCACCACCGACGGCCAGCTGTGGCATCAGAGCCGGACGTTGATCCGGCCCATGTTTACAAAGGATCGGGTCAGCGACATCGAGATCTTTGAGGAGTGGTCTGGGGTTCTGATGGAGCAGATCACCTCCGGGGAGACGGTGGATATATGCGATCTGTTTTACCGGATGACGCTTGATGTTACGACTGGGTTCTTGCTGGGGGAGAGCGTGGGGAGTCTCAAAAAGTGAGTTGCCCACCACCAGGGAGAGGACGTCAATCACTAACAGACGACAGCCCCAAGAGTGAGTTCAGCAAGGCCTTCACTGAAGTCCAGCGAGCCCAGATGATCATCACCATGCTCGCGTAAGTATACCATGCCTGCGTCGTGGTGTGCTGCACGGAAAAGCTGACCCCTGAGCGCAGTCCCCTCCGGTGGCTCATCCCCAAGGGCAAATACAACAGGGGCATCCAGACCCTCGAGAGATTCATGGACCCCTTCATCCAAGCAACCCTACGCCTCTCCCCCGATGAGCTGGAGAAGCTGTCCAAATCAGATAAGGGCTTCACTTTCCTCCACAACATTGCCCTCCTCTCCCGAGACCCCAAGGTCATCCGCGATCAGATCATGGCGGTCCTCCTCGCCGGCAGGGATACCACTGCGTCGACGCTATCGTGGGCAATCTACGAAATCTCAAATTACCCTCACGTGTGGGCGAAGCTGCGCGAGCTCGTCCTCGAGAGGGTTGGTCCCACCGCCGCCCCTACGTATGATGACCTCAAGGATATGAAGTACCTCACCCATGTGCTCAACGAGACGCTGCGGCTCTACCCTGCCGTGCCATACAACCTCCGACAATGCGGTCAGTTCCCCATTCGATTCTCGAGGATGAAAGCGCGACAAAACTGACATCTACGATTAGTGGAAAGCACAACCCTCCCCGGCCACCTCGGCCAGCCAGACATCGCCGCCGTAAAGGGCGACATGATCGCCTACAGCACGCTGGCCATGCAGCGACGAAAAGACCTCTACCCGCCCACATCGAGACCTTTGCCGACCCAGCCATCTTCAGCCCCGAGCGCTGGACTACTGGACGCCCAAGTCGTGGCATTTCCTGCCGTTCAACGGCGGCCCTCGCATCTGCATTGGGCAGAACTTTGCCATGACGGAGATGGCCTATATGAGTGAGTCCCACGTCCTTTGTCGCCGGATCGGAATATCATGCTAACGGTCGATAGTGGTGCGCCTTGCGCAGAAGTATGAGAGGATAGAGTATCGTGGGGACTGGAACGCGCAGTTCCACAAGGCAGAGCTGGTTGGGTGTCCTGGGCAGGGCGTGCCGGTTGCGTTGTTTGAGGCGAAAAAATGATGTCGAGTGCATTTGGGACCGCGTGTAATTGTACTGAGATTATGAACATTGATGAATAAATATTTAGTTACTCAACGAAGAACGCTCAATGCGACGTCGTGTGTTCACGGGTGACTGGTTGGTTCCGCTGCGCAGATGGACATTCATTCTCACCCCGTCAAGCAAAGGCTTCATCGGATTGACAAAGTCGGGCCGTAAATCCTTTATTATTCACCATCTCATCTCTCATGAATATGATCTGATCAACGCTATTAGGAGCCACTCGGGCAACAGCCACTACGCATCCAGCCCTCGCCAGTCCCTAGCATAACCCAGCACCAAAGCGCTTTTCATACGCCACCCCCGTCGGCCCAGTACTGCTCATCAATATGATACCCCAAGGAGATCCTCGCCCCTAATTCATCCTGCACAGCAAATTCCGCCAGATTGTGTTTCTTATTCAGGGCAGTCTCAATCGTGTTCCACAGCGCAGCAACTCAAACTTATACCAGTCCCGTGGCAGCAGGCCAATCTCGCAAATACCAACGCGAGTCCAATCTAGTTATCCACACATTCTTTACTGAAACTACCCGGTGCGTGGCGAAACTCGAGGCTATCCGCTGTCAAGTCGTCGGTGTGTTGGCGCCCCTCACGGCTATTGTGGTGCGCGTGTTGGCTCATGTGCATGGGACTATCGACGGCATATGCCACTCCCTCGCAGATTCCGTCCCCAGAGGCGCATCAGCTGGGTCGCATGGGCTCTGGAATCCATTCTTCGGCGTCCTGGGGCAAGCTCACTCCTCGGGGTGGTGGGAGATCGAGGCACCTGTCCATTCCTGCCGGAGTACAACACTCGCCGCGTCTTTTATCATGAAGTGAGTTTTGAGAAGCAAGGGGGGGAACATCTTCTAAAGAGGGTTCTTCAGGGAGAAGCACGAGTCAGATAATTTGTTTTGCCTTGCGAAGTTGTCAACCCCCGGCGCCGGGATATGACGTTGGACCCTGAGGCCACACCCAGCGTTGATCTAGATATTCTCCTTCTGTGTATTAAACACTACATCCAACTCCATAACGATCTTCCGAAATCCCGTCAAAGTCTCCGGCTTGAACAAATCGGCGTATTCAGCTTCGTAGGCGTCCAGTTGACGTACCGGGGTCACCCGCGCCGACTGTCCACCCACTTCACAACCCAGGATCTATCCCGCCAGTCCTTATAAGAATACCCATCAACCACTAAGGGATCCATGACCTGCAAGTCCCGAAACATCGGTGTTGTAGACCGATATGCCGCTTATGCACGTCGAACATTACGTGGAGTTTGTGGCGCATCGAGCAAGCGTGCCAGATTTACGCGCCTCAGCGAGATAGGCTATGTTTAATGTCGTAGCTGGAGAGTCCGCGGGGGGATTTAGCCTGTCCTCCGCCGAGATATTGCTTGTTGGATTGTAGACTGTTCCGGGGGCGAGGAGCCCGAACGTTCATGGAGGCCGAACTGGAGGTTATGGAACTGGAGGTAAGTTGGAAGGCATGGTGTAGTATCTTTATTGTTAGAGTGTGATATTCGTTATTTTGTTCCAGCAATGCCCAAATAGTTTACAGTTTCTGGCAACGCACTTCAACTTATTATAAAGAGGATGGCGCATCGTTTAACAGAAAGTACGGTGGTTGCTGTTGGTGTTTACTCCAACCTAGCTTCTGTATAGAGGCATGAGCCTAGCTAGCCATGAAATAACTCAAGCTATCAAGAGAGTAGTTATACTAGATTTACAATTCGATGTCAATCTCGTCTTCCCGATCCCAAGTCCCACTCGTGCTTGCTACGCACCACGAGGATATCCTTGTAGAACAGTATTGTCGAAACTCATCAATGGACGGATAGGTGGCCAGCAGCTGTGACATGTTGTAAGTGGCTGTACCTACCTAGCTATGGTTAGGAGGCGTGATCCTAGCCGGCCATGATACAGCTCGGGCTGTGACTGAGCTTTGGCTCGCTTCGGACATGAGTCGTCAGTCATCTTTGAACTGACCCTCCTCCCATGGCTAAACTTAGCTAGATGTTCAGATGATGCCGATCATCGGTGGTGGGGCATCGCAGGGCCCCCGCCAAAGGGCAGTATGGCGCGCCCTTCAAGAATCTCACCCGCAAAAGTGGCCCATCTAGCTTTTCATCATCGTCCATATATTATTACAGCCCTGCTACTGTTCTACCCTCTAGATCCTCTTCAGAGTTGAATCACACCCAACTTCGCTCTTACAAAACTGCCCATTTTATACAATGGCTTCTTCAGCCCAATGGCGCATTGCGCGCCGCGAGGTATGTCAGCGAATGCTCTCCGCCTCCTCTCCATTCTCCCCACCGCTTGCTTGTCTATTGTGCTGATCTGGACACGCAGACGCGACCAACATCCTGGCCTGACCAGGCCCTTGACGATAGAACACGAATAGACGCAGTCAAGGCAACCGTCAGACACTGCAAAACCAGGCATTGCGTTGCGCCCTCGTCCGAAACGGCGCCATAAATCTCTTCCATCCCAAACACCGAGCCTACATCTCCGTCGCGCCATGCGCGATGCCTCCTGCTCTTCCCCCCTGAAGGTGGTGCCGCCGTAGGCATGGCGGTGTACTTTTACAACTACAGAACTTGGCGATCGCGCCCCGGGATCTACCTCGAGGATCTCTTCGTTGATCCGTCACAGCGTGGAAGGGGATACGGAAAGCGTCTGCTGGTCGAGCTAGCCAAGGAAGTCGTTGCCATTGACGGTGCGCGATTGGAGTGGAGCGTCTTGAAATGGAATGAGCCAAGCATCAAGTTCTATGAGAGCATCGGCGCCAACGCAATGAACGATTGGGTGGGAATGCGCGTTGATGGACCGGGATTGGACAAGCTGGCCCATCTGCTTGACTAATGAGCCAACAAGAGACAAAGGGTTTCGAAAAAAAAAAAACATTAGACTAGATGACGGCAAGCTCACGAAGCCGATTTCGGTTTTAACCTTTGGCCTCTATTGTCGACACCCTTGAAGACGTCGAGTTGAGCCTTGCTCGCCTCGGGCAGTCGTGATGTGACTGAGCCCCAGGCCACGGAATATCGTAGAGTATTGGGATCCTGCTCCATGTTGGGTGTCAATTGCCACACTCGGTTGTAGGCTCTCCGGAACCACCGAGCTGACAAGTCTCGGTCACGGTCTTCGTTGCAAAGGGGCCTTTTGGTCTCTGCCCAGTTCTGCGTTGTCGGCCCACAATGTTCGGCCTCTCGAGAACAGCCGCTGGTGCTGCGAAGCGGCTTTCCCAGTCCCACTGCTCACCATCCTCGTCTGATTCGATCAGAGGCTTTGCGGGTGATCTCCTCATTGGCACTCTCCACTCGCCCTTTTCCGGGGCACCAAGGCTCAGTCTTTGTAGTAGATCCCACTCCCCCTTTCCCAGCGGCGGCATCAGCTTGTCTGCATTTCTCCTCCACCAGTGTGCCCTTTTGGCTCGTACAAGAATCTGGCCGGGCGGCTTGCCCCAGATGTTGGTCTCCGGAACGAATTGATCTTGATCAGTTGACTTGACCATGGTCCCTGGCCAGCTGGTGGTGGTCTTGTATCCTTTTGCTGCTTCTTTTGAGCTTGGAGCAGTTGAAGGAGCTTTGGCTGATCCCATTTTCATAAAATGCGTTCCTCAGGCTCTTCGCAGGGGTACTCTTTTTCTTAACTGGCGTTGAAGCGCCCGGTTCGGCTGCAGCATCTGGTCCTTTGCCATCGCCGCAGCTATTTACGCTATCCAGTAGCGCCTCCAGTGCTTTAGAGTCGCTTGGACCCTGTGGTTTGACAAAGAGGGACATGAGCTCCCGTCGCCGGGCACCCGCCCTCCCGAACCCTTTTGAAATCAGGCTCTCCATTGCGGGCTTGTCGCCGCAATTGGCGGCTCGGACGACACGCAAAGCCGACTGAGCCCGTTTGATGTGGGCTTTTGGACGTGGATCATTGATACGATTTCGGTGGAAACGGTTCTTGATGGTAGAAGATATCGTGCTTCGGAAGGCGGGTGGAAGATAGGAGAGTTCGCGGGGGAGGTGGCGATAGAGATGGAGAGGAGGCAGCGACGCGGGGATAGGGTGCGTCGGTGGCGGCATGATGAAGGGAGACGATGGGCAGCATCAAACAGGGCATTCACATTGAACGTTGAGCTGGAGAGAGAATGTTAATGTGGCATGGTAAATAAATGGCTTTTATTTCGTCAGAGTTGGTCAACTAGAGCTTGCATCACTGGCCCGAAAATCCCAGTGGCTTAGCTTGGGCGAGATAGAGCTCCAGCGGTTCATCCTCGGCAGCTGCGCATTCATCCGCTCATGGCGAGAGGGTCCACCGGGAATAACGGACAAGTCACAGCGTGATTAGCATGGGCCAGTGATAGAGATCCTCAAAGGCTAGGCTGAAGGTAGGATAGGTTTCGATTATTTGCATCATGTCGAAATGTTTGGTAGCGAGAGCTCTTCTTATTCGTTTGGCACGACAATCCACCCTGCGGTTGATTGGCTCCTGTGCACTGAGGCCCTTCCGGCAACACCGCTAAAACACTATATCTCCAGTGGAGAGGAACCGCTATGGCGCCGCCGGCCAGTGTTTCCCCTTCCCCCACTAAATCAACACGGTCAGACGCGAACGCCCACGCCTTGATCACGAAATCACGAAACAGACACGTCCTGACTTAATTGATTTTCGAGACACTCCCCTTCTGAACCGTGCCCGACGCGCCCTCGCATATGCAGCCTTTAATTGAGTACATGTACTGAGTGCCTTGTACCTGCCGGCCCAGGAGAAAAAGGTACCTTGCTGCCCGTCATCCGAGCGCATAGGAGTGTTTTGCATCTGCACGCTCATTCAAGTACCTTTCAAAGCGCTCCATCATATCGTGTTTCTTCAGAGAGGTACATCTCGGGGAACAGGACTTACAAGCTGTCATCGGCGTCGATGCATCGCAGCTCAACAAAGCAATTGCGTCTCAAATCCTGTCAAGCTTCAAGTCTGCACGTCGGGGGGCCTATATCCCTGGAAGATTTCTGTCCCTTTTCTTTATTTAATTTTTTGGCCTGTACGGAGAAGCAGCGCGCGATACTTGCCCTCTCCCTGGTACCTGTCTCGCTGGTACTTCCCCTCCCTCGGCTGCACCACTGTGGCTCCGGACTACAACATCCCTCTCTCCACAGAGTACTCGTACTCGGTACCTCGCCCACTTCATTTCGCCTGGCAAAGATAGATTCGCACCACCTCAACTTCGACTTTCGCTTCTCACTTCCTGCAGCCCACGCCAAACCCGTGTTGCCCAGTCGTTCTCTTTCTCTACCTTCTCTCCCTCAGCCGCAACTCCGACTTCTATTTGAGCAAAGAGCCTGCCAACTTGGCATCACGCCTATCGTCACCTCGCGCATGAGCGGCGACATTACGCTCTATTGCAGCTTTAGCCTGGTTGGTCCTCGCTCGTGCATCCTCCGCCCCCGTCAATCCGTCTATACGAGTGCGAGACGCATCGAATAGCACGAAAACTACGAGGCCCGCAAAGCTGCCGTGATGCCCTCCGCATCACAGTCTTCGCAGCAATCCTTTTCCATGAGCCAGCAATCTCAGGCGGGGCGCGCTGCCTCGTTCCATCGAGGCTACAATGGTGATGAAGGCCCCCAGATCTACTCGGTATGTTCTCTCCTGCGTGTCAATGCCGCGCACAAGTCGCCGATTGGGTAGCGCATGATTCAGTGCAAGACAGCTCGCTGACAACTAACAAATGCAGGCCTCGTACTCCGGCGTCGACGTTTACGAAATGGAGGTCAACAATATCGCTGTCATGCGTCGTCGACACGACTCTTGGCTCAATGCCACTCAGATCCTCAAGGTGGCAGGTGTAGACAAAGGCAAGCGCACCAAAATTCTCGAGAAGGAAATTCAGACCGGCGAGCATGAAAAGGTACAGGGTGGATATGGCAAGTACCAAGGCACCTGGATAAAATTCGAACGCGGTGTCGAAGTCTGTCGCCAATATGGTGTCGAGGAGTTGCTCCGACCACTCTTGACATACGACATGGGCCAGGACGGCGGTATTGCCGGCCGAGGTGACTTGAACACTCCGACGAAAGAGCAGGCCATGGCTGCGCAGAGGAAGCGCCTGTATAATTCTAGTGTTGACGGACGTCCCAATGGCTTAGCTGGCACATTTTTCAAAAACATCTCTAGCACCGCCTCTCACGCTGTCGCCGCCATCAGCAAGGCACGTTTTGACTCTCCCGGGCCCAGGAGTCGCAACGGCCCGACCAGAGCCCCCAGCTTTAGCCGCCAACCCTCTCTTCAGAACGGCGACGAGTTTCCGGGCAACTCGCAGCAGAGTTATGCATCCGACTACAGTCATAGCCAGCAGCTTGACTCGGCGTATTCTACACAGCAGAATCCTCCGCCTACTATGCCTGATAACGAGCCCCCGCGAAAGCGACAACGCGTGACCATGACGCCAGGTGATAGCTTCAACGGAGGTAGCGCTGGGAATGCCGGGTACGGCCAGAACATGGACTTGTATGCGAATGCATTCCCCGGCTCTCCGACAGAGCCCAATGAGTCATTTATATACACACAGAGTGCTCTTCAGGATCGTTCTCCAGTCGAGGAAGGAAGCGGCTCTTTGGCACCGCTGCCTTATGAACTATCGCCAGATATCGAGACGAAGCGCAGCATGCTCATGGGCCTTTTTATGGACGCGGCCGCCTCCGATCTCTCCAAGCACGATATGCTTCGCACTTTCACCCCTCTCGAACTCGACATGCCCATCGACCCCCAAAGTCACACCGCCCTCCACTGGGCAGCAACTCTGGCTCGCATGCCCCTCTTGCGAGCACTCATCAGTTCAGGTGCTTCACCTTCGCGTGTCAATGCCTCTGGGGAGACCGCTCTCATGCGTGCGTGTCTGGTAACAAACTCGATGGATCACGGCTCGTTCCCCGATCTGCTTGAAGTTCTCGGTAGCACTATTGAAGCTCGCGATCAGAAGGGCCGTACTGTACTGCACCACATTGCCGTCACCAGCGCCGTGAAAGGGCGCAACGCGGCAAGTCGTTATTATCTGGAAAGCTTACTGGAATGGGTCGTTCGTCAAGGCAGTGTGCCCAGTAGCCAGAACCAGGTCAACGGCAATGGCCCGAGCAGCTCCCAGTCGGTGATTCCCAAGATGGGCATTGCCAGGTTCATGTGTGAGATTGTCAACGCCCAGGATAGCTCGGGCGATACTGCCCTCAACATTGCCGCTCGAATCGGTAATCGCAGCATCATCTCGCAGCTTCTGGAAGTGGGCGCCGATCCCAACATCGCCAATCGCGTGGGCCTACGACCTGTGGATTTTGGCATTGGTGGAGATACCGCCGAGGACAAAGTGGATGGCGAGATGGCAGCGGCAGTGACCGATAAGAACGGCGCCACTGGGTCAAGTCAACGGACGCGAGAAAGCAGTGACGAGATTGTAGCCTGTAAGTTGCAACAACCCATGGTTATGGTATGGAGAAGACTGACAATGAACAGCCATCTCGCATCTTTTGAAAGAGACAGGGGCCTCATTCCAGCAAGAGATGAAGGCCAAGCAGGCATCGTTAGATACTCTTCACGCCACTCTGCGCACATCATCAACACAACTGGGTGATGCTCGCCGCAACCTTGAAAACACCGCGGCGACATGTAAGAAGCAGCAATTAGCGAGGCAAAAGATTTCAAATCTCGCTCATGCCCGCGAGGACGAGCAGATGCGCCTTCTAAACGAGCAATCACGCACGTCACAGCCCAACCCAGCATCTTCATGGGAAACCGAGTTATCGGCGATGCTGGAAGCAGTCGACGACGCGTCACCGACGGGATCCGTCGGCGGCTTTGGTAACGAAGGCCTTCTACCGTCAGCAGCCGTGTTGCATGCACGCATTCGGGCTCTCGAAGGCCGAAAAGAGGTTACGCGAAAGATGGTACAAGCACTCAAAGGTCGTAGCCGCGACGTGGAGGTCAAATACCGACGCGTCGTGGCTCTGTGTACAGGAGTGCAGGAGTCCGAGGTGGACGCTGTGGTAGACGGCTTGCTCAAAGCCGTGGAGAGCGAACGGGAGGAGCTCGAGATTGGGCGAGTGAGGCGGTTCCTCGGCGGCGTCGAGGGCGTGGTGCACTAGTGATGAGCCCTGCGCCTATTGCTCTCCTCCCGTGGATCCCATCCCACCTCCCCTGTGATGTTTATCACCTATGATACCTTTCTGTTTGGCTCTATTAGGTACTGCCCTATGAGCATGCTCTCGAGACTCGTTTCTGTATCGGCGCTGTTTATGTGACATTCGGGTATGTCATTGGTATATCACGTGTTATTGGTTCTATTGTTTGTAATATGCATATTTGGTGGTCTGTTCATGTAGGACGTGTGGGAATTCGCGGGCGTTGAACGGGAAACAGGATATAAATCTGGTGTTGGCGGCTTCTGTGTATAGCATGCAGGTGGATAGTAATGCCATTGCAGTTCAGGCTTAATATCGTAATAATTTGCCCTGCGTTTCGTGCATCATTGCATTGCAAATGACCCATGGTGCACACCGAGCCATGTGTCTATATGCCTCGAGGCATATCAGAGCTGGGTCCTCAAATGGTTCTCATCGATCTACATCACTTACGAAATGGGATCCGCTGACTCTGTAGACCACAACGCTTCACAAGGTCCCAACACTATCACGCTCTTATTGCGTCGATCCATACGAATCCGCGTCTCAATTCTCGCCCCTAAATTATATACTGCTTCGTAGCCCATCCGCCTAAGCCTAAGACGAGCCCAAACCCCAAACGCCATGCAATGCTAAACAATGCCAAATCCCACGATCAACATACCAAACTAGCATGCGAAGAGAATAGATACCCTGCCACTGATGTATCGGACGGGACATCGCCTCAGGTCCCTCCATTCCTATATACCCCGTCCCACCGCTCCTCCACAGCACCAATCTTCCCCTTCAACTCCCCAATCTCCGTATCCAGCTCGTCGATATTTCCCGACAGGGCACTAACTTCCTCGAGTCGTCTCGCTTCCTTTGCCGTCTTCACCATGTCACCCACTAAAAATCGCTGCTCCTCCAGCACGGCAAGCCGTTCTCGGAACTCTCGCTCCTCAGTCTCCAGTTGACTGATCACTGTGCTCGTCTCGCTGGGTGGTTTCCCATCCTCGCGAGATGCCTGAGACGTCGTCTCCGAGTCTGGCGCAGGTTCCGCGTGTCGCAAACGTGATGAGGTGTGGTGGTTAGCGGGAGGTAGGAGGCGCGACGAAGACGTAGCCGACTTCCGACTGCGAAACATGTCCGGTAGGCTCTTGAGCGGCAGCATATTTGCGTGTAGGAACCCACTGGCGTAGGAAAAGATCACACTCTGCAGCTTCTTTTGCGTTGGACTGTTCGTTGGTAAATCGCGAATCCGCGTTGCTGCCATGTTGTATTTGTTGAAGCTCTCCAGTAACCGCTTCCGTATTTTCCTCGCCTCCTCAATCTTGGCATGTGACGGCGGCGGTTTGTTGAGGTCCACCTCGCCATTCCCCTTCATTTCTGGTTGCAGAGATAAAAGGGCACGGTGAAATGATGGCATGAGCTGCTGAATACCGCGTTCAAACTGTCGCAGAGTCTCGTATGCGCGCTGATCTGGAGGCTTATGCGCCAAAGATGCGGCGAAGTCGCGGCTGGAAAAGATAGTATTGTTGCAATCCTTGCACATTCTAATTTCCACGCTGAGTTGGCCCCCAGGGCCAACGTTGACGACTGGCTTCTCGGTGGCAGAATTACGAGCTGTAAGCTGTTAGAGGTCATAAACCTACCAAGAGAGTTGATGAGAAAGAGATAGGGGACGTACCACCAGCGATATTTAAGCTCACTTCCGATGAGCACCCCGTCTGAAGATCCGCACATACCACCCGACCACAAATTCGGCAGTGATGTCGCCTAAATGTCCAAGACCCGAATTCTTGATGACAAAAGGGACAGTTGGAAATAGCCTCGTCGTCTTCCCATGTCACAATAGACTGCTCAATTAGCTTACGAGTATTCTTCTGGCCTGTTAGAGATGCCACGGGTGATAATATCGACCCATTTGCGGCGGCGAGTTTCTCTGGGGGGTTTGCCAGTAGCTTGGTCAGTTTCGTGAGTCGCTTTTCCAGCCGTGAGACCTCCAACTTTTGACGTTCCACCTTGGCTCGCCTGATTTGAATAAACAGATTGGTGTGGTCGATGGATAGCCCCGTATGGTCGTTGTAGCCCTCTCTCGACTTGTAGCATGTTTCACACACCCGTGCCCAAACTCCATGCACTGGCTCATGGCTAGCGCTCCTGCTGAGCTTCATTTGATACATGGTATGTGTCTCGCAGAACAGCTTTCCACATTTCCTGCAGTTGATGTTGCCATTGAATGCACCCAAGTTCTTGCCACAAGTGGGGTCGGTGCAAAGATCGTGAGACGTCGAGCGTTGCCAGTGCTGCTTTGTTATGAGGTCGTCCGGGTCAATCTGCGTGTCGGCGAGCTGCCTACTAGCGGCGGCGGTTGGGGCTTGGATAGGGGTGGATTCGTTGGATTCAAATGCTTCGAGTCCGCGTAGCTTTGAGCTTAGTAGCGTAAATGGCTGAAGGCGCTTTGCCTTTGTGACTTGCTTATCGAACCATGTCTTAACTTCAACCTGCTCTTCCACGTCCAGCTCCTGGTGAGTGTCGTCGATGTGTCGGTTGAGTTGAAGCAATGTCACCTGCAGACACGTTAGGAGATTACATACAATACACGGCTTGTCCCGATTCTCACTCACCATTTCTTCATTGCATATGGGGCAGACGAGCGCCGAGGCATCGGCTGCATTCACCTTGTCCTGCGCACCGACACTTATGCTCGCCCCGATATCCTGGTTGAACTCGGGTAATTGCACGCTCGCAGGCGGTGACATGGACGACGACCCGATGGATACGGTACTATCTGAAGGCGAAAACGGACTCGCAGAGCGGGGGGCATTGGGCGGCGCAGCAGGACCAAGGCTTCTGCCGCTGCCCAAGATGCGACCGCCGCCCAGCTTGCGCCCCGACATGATGAGAGCACAATCCGCTTGACAGGACGCAATTTCGAAGAGGAACAAACAGAAGAAGTAAACAACCACAGTAGCTCGAATTGACAAGACGACCCAGTTTGGTCGGCCTGCGTCTCGAGCTCCAGCGAGAAGGAGTGCTGGTTTGTTGGAGGTTGAGGCTGGGGCCTAGTCGAGGGAGGTGTTGTTGGTGTTGAAGCTGTTCAGTTACGTACCCCCAACACTTGCCCCGCCGTTAGTGCGGTACCACGGGGATGCCGTGTCGAAGTGCGCATCCGTATGTATCCCATTATGAGGAACCCGTGCTGCCATGTGATGCTGTGACATGTCTTATCAGGTGTCTTATCGCCCGGCAGCAACTCTAAATGCAGCGACAAATATCCAAGCTCCTCCGGAAGTCGGCGTCTGGGTTGTGACAGCTTCACCTCGCATCACACTATCCCAAACTGTGCCCCCCCTCCCTCTTTTTGGAAGACCATACCTCCCACCATGGCCAAGACATTTCCAGAAGTGCAGCCCGGTGGCAGCCTCATCCTCGCATGGCAGATCAAGGGCAAGAAAGTCCTGGTAGTGGGTGGTGGTGAGGTACGACCACCAACACACCCCGAATTTCTAGACATCCCAAACTGACAGAATACCTGCAGGTTGCTGCAGGCCGAATTCTAAACTGCCTCAACGCAGACGCCAACATCACAGTCGTGTGCCCCAAATCCGGCTTAAACGATGAAGTCGCCCACCGAGTATCCAAACAACAAGTCACCCACGTCGACCGGCTCTTCGAACCCACAGACATCGAAGGCGCAGATATGGTTCTCGTTGCCATCGACGACCCCGCGGCCTCAACCGTTATATGGAAGCTGTGCAAGGAGAAGAAGGTACCGGCAAACATTGCAGATGTACCGCCCGAATGCGATTTTTACTTTGGGAGCATACACCGTGATGGGCCGTTGCAGATCATGGTCAGCACCAATGGAAAGGGGCCGAGGCTTGCGGCCAGCATACGGCGGTTTATTGCCAATCAGCTGCCCAAGAATGCCGGGAATGCAATCGAGGTGATTGGGGAGCTGCGGGCGAAGCTGCGTAAAGTTGCGCCCAGCGCAGCGGATAGTCCCAAGAGGATGGGCTGGTGAGTGTCAACTCTCTTACAGACCCTTCTTAAGACTCAGTCTTCTAACTATGTTTGCAGGATGTCCAAGGTCAGTGACACGTACAAGTGGGAAGAAATGTGCAGCCTCACAGACGAAGACATGGACAACATCCTCCTGTTCTACCCTGCGAACAAGGTCCCTCCCATCGATGTCGTGCTGGCGCTGCGGGGTGGAATGGATGTCAAGAAGCTAGACGTATTCGATGGCTCCTTTGGCTTCAGCGTGGGAGCGTAGGCCGGGAGTCTTTCAAGCAAGGCGTTTCTGTTTTGGAGCATCTAGACCGATACCACATGAACATTTTTGGATAGGATCATTGTAACTTTTACACTTGGTAGGTGTCTGCATGTCTACATGTATAGAGAGACACAAGGGATCGATTTTATATGAGATTGTATATGCGAGGAAATCTTTACTCTATTATTTTACGGCATGCTGAGAGTGTCATGAAGGAAAGCTGCCAATCACTTGTGCAACTAAAATGACTCGCCACATCAACTCAAGAATCAGAACCAAACACAAGTAGCAATCTAGCAATCCCAAGCACCGCGAACGGCAACATAAATCGCGAGGCATCACCCAACTATGCGACCAAAAACACTACGCCCCAACGCCATCGTCAAACAGCCCCATCAAGACATACAAAAGCAAAATCTCGCAAACCTTGCATATATCAAGCATGAATTTAATGATATGCTGGACGTGATTCTCAGGGATCAACGCTTCAAACTCGAATAAGTCAAGGAAGGGCCCATGAGGTTTATGAATATTCCATATGCTGCTTTTGAAAATGTATCCAATGCTGCGCAAGGCTCTCAAAGTCCGCGGCTTCTCAGCTGGTTAAGAATTCGCTTCCATTTCCGTAAGTTTAGTCACACTTTCTTACGTGCAGCCCTCACTCAGAGAATATATCGGTTTCGCAAGTCTACCGTCCTTGCCAAGATAAGCTTTTCTTCGCCATTTAGACCTGGAATGAATGCCAAAAACATCCCGCGCATCGCAAACCATTGTCTAATCATGTCATATTCTCCTCCAAGACGATTGGTGTCTAGTAGATCAGTTGGATGAAGTCCGGTCCTTGTACAAAAATGTGTAGGGTATTATTCAAGACTAGCTTCGACATACACATAAAAGACAATGCAAATAGAATTTAAAGAGGGGTGGGGAAACAGGATCGCGATCCATAAGTGTTACGTATTTCGAGCATTTGGGGAGTTGAGCACTCGCAAGCTTACTCGATCCCGGCCTCTGCCGCAACAAACAATACCAACTACGTATATCTATAAGGACATGTTCTACCAATGGCACATGAATGACAACAAAATTGTCATGTGCATGGTGTGCGTGGGCACAACATGGACAGTGGGCGACGCGAATTCAGACATTAAGCCAAGTCAAGAGTCGGCGAACAGTCAGTGTCGTTGCCGTCTTCTGAGAGACTTCGCGGTCGACTAGTCAGAGAAATTCTTTTCTCTTGAATCCATTGTGGTAGCCGATGCTTAGAGTCGATGGCTTTTATGAATTGGTAACATCAAAGTCACCTCTCATTAGAGGCTAGGTCAAGCCTGGCACATCGGACGTCCGACAGAAAGGCAAGAAGCCAGTCAATAATGTCATAGTCTAAAGATATATTTGGCAAATACTATTTATAAAATAAAGGTCCCTACGCATATCCGATAATATCTTCAAACATTGTCTCATCACTTTGTTCTTAGAGGAGCCACTCGACGAGTCTCCAGAGCGATGCTTGTATCAACTCCACGCAAAGTGTGCTCGCTGTTCGGGGCCGTATGGAGATATGATGGCCCGCCCTGGGGGTGCTCTTCAAGCATTTGTTTCCGATTTAGGTCTGGACATTCATTGTGCGTTCCTGAAGATAGAAGAGACTGCTTGGGGTAGTAAGCAAGACCAAAAATTAGCGACAGGCATACAGAGTAATGGTGTTGAGAAGTGTTAGCCACCTCCGACGCAAAGAGGTACGTACCTTCTTCAAGGCATTGATGGCGTAGCTTAGTCATCCGACCGCGTCCAGCAAGGTACCCATGTACATCCTCAATGCCTCAGACGCTGCTGTCAAACCACCAACTCGCGAGAAACTGAACAAAGTGTCGGTGGCTACTGCGCCAAACATTTGTATTCTGGTTCCTTCAAAGGCTGTCCTACGTGTCACATTTATCATTTTTACTTTTAAGAAAGGCGTTTTGAAAGTCAACAATATCAACTGTCATCAAGACGCGCCAACCCCGTGTATTGGCGTGGCTGCTTGCTAGGTTGGCTCTGAGTACATGGGGAGCAGAACTAGATTACAAGACATTGGTCGAAAATAACGTCGACGATATATTCGTCCTCTTTGGCCAGTGCAGGTATTAGTCATGGCGCGAGGCAAGCTTGCAGCTCGTGGGAAGTCGGCGACTCGCCCCAACCGCGACAAGGAGGCCCCAGATAGCAGTCATGTACCAGTGCCTCCATTCTTCAACACCACTTTCTCAACCCACCGAGTATCGCCTCTCTATGTTGGTACCAAGCAGCTCACACCGACGCGCCTTGATCACCTCGCACACAGACTACGAGATGCCCTAGTGGGAGATGTTGTGCGTGGCATACAGATTGGACTTGAGGCTATAGACACCCCAGTCGGTCAAGTCGGCCCGCTCAAGGCTGTCGAGATCCGCTGGTTTCAAGCCGAAGCTGTCCTTGGTGCAAGTGGTAGGGGCACGGGTAATCAAGATGGCGGTGTCAATGAACAAAATCTCGAGAATGACCAAGGTTTGTGGATAGAGCTGCGACACGAGAACGCGACGTATGTCGCACTTTTACTACCGGGTTCTCCAGGGTCCTCAACTGGCGTCCCAAGTAGATCAGAAGCACTTCCGTGGACGATGCAGCCTGGAAATTCGTCGACGCAAGCACTCAAAGCGGATCAAGGTCGTTTTTTACATCTACCACTTTTACTCCTCCGTATGCCTCTGCCACTGAAGGGCATAGTAAGTGACTGGCTGTCTACGACATTTGACTGCCGCGTGAGCAAGCTAGCACTTGGTACAAAGCCTCTCATTGCCATTTGGGAGGGCTGGATTCAGGAAGTCGGTCTGCCCAGTAATGGCCCGGACTTTATTCTCACCTTAGCCTTCAATGCACCGCTTACTGAAAACCACAGCGCATCAAACCTAGATTCTGGGGTGGAGGTGGATGGGGGCGAGACTGAAGCAACCGAGGAGCCTGGGTTGCGAACCATTGACATAACGATATCACCACCTGACTTGAGCAGATTTGTTCGAGCTGGGAAAGCAGATGGGCCTTGGACTGCTGTTAAAGGATCCTGGGACACCGACCCTCGAGAACGGCGGAGGCTTGCCGGTGGAAATGCAGATGATGGCTGGGCGTGGCGCGTGGCCAAAGATGGCCAGGAGCACCCTTTCACTGAAGCATTGGCGCATTACCTCGACCACCATCTAGCCCTGAAGCTGTTTCATCCCAGCGTCCGGGTAGTGCAAATCTCATGTGGAGGGTTTGTGCTTGCACAATCACGGCTGAAGATTGTCAAGGTGGGGGATGTCACTGATAACCTATCGCGGGCAGCTTGGATGTTTGTTGCGAAGCTCGCCGAGAGAATACAAGGAGAAGCGTGGCCATCGGTCGTCTGAGATCTTGTATGACCACCTGAATGACCGTACGACGAGTCGACCTGGAGCTGTGGGAAGGCAAGGACCCGATGACGGTATGAGATGAGGCAACAAGAAATCTCCAGGAAGATGTACCTTTGCCAGAGGCCTTGCTGCTTACTAGCAGAGCAAAGATATAGCCAACCAGCCAGAAGTGCTAAATCCTCAACCGGTCAACCGAAATGGTGGAAACAAGGCTACCCTGTCGCTCCGTGGGCAGTGCTGCAAATTCGATGCCCAGAGTTTCATCAGTTGCCGCCTGCCGTATCATCCGAGCCGAGTCAAGTCAGCACCGTGGTGAGGTGTGTAGGCCGCCGCTTCTTGCGTCAAGCGGGCTAACGAAGTAGGCAGCCTATGATGGGCAAGTTTAACAAGAGCAACGCTGCCGATTTCAAGAAGCTGGTTTCTCTCTCAGATAGGGTGAGGTCAAAGGGATGGGTGATACTACAGGGCTGATGGATGAAGCACTCACTCAGCTAATCTGTGGCCATGGATCTACTCCGCCATACTTCACGCCGCAATTGCTGTGTAGGTATCTACCTATATATGAAAGTTAACGTTAAATGGATTATCAATGCACTGTTATCGCCACTACCAACTCAAAACGGTTTTTAAATGTTTCCGCAGTGTCACGGCCAGGTTGTCATCGTAACTGTCACCTTCCCGAGTTAAGAAATGCCTACGCCGTGCGCACTTTCCACTTTATTCATTCACATGAGGGTTTGGCTCGGTACTTCACTTCTGTTTTGCACATTTCTTCCCTCTACTTGTCTTCGCCTCATATTTGCAATTCATTCCGTGTTTCAATCTTTCTCCAACTCGACCCATGACAACATAGCATCATGTGCTGGTCTTTACCGCGAGAGTAAATTAAAGGTGGCCACAGTACCAACCCAATGAGGAATCCAAAATCTGAAATCTCAAGCCACTCCATCCTCACCGCTGATTACGAATAATGATTGACATGCAAGGCCTCTAGTCGTGATCAGCATTCACCTCGATCGCAACCAGAGCGCGACCAAACGAGTGGTCGGTTACAGTGTGTGTCAGTGCTTTGTTAACGCCGTTACATGGTCGATCTCTTCCCGTTCTTCTCCTCCACCAGCGAGACGTACACCAATTTAACACTTAATCCAAGCCAGCGCTTCAGCCCGTCCTTTCTCGCTCTTCACGCTGAAGCGCATCGCGTGCCGTATTCCGTCCCCCCTGTCGTGGCGCTTTCCCCACTGATCCTCTCTACTAAGAACCGTTGGGCATGGGAAAACGGTCTTCGAAATATCTAGTACCACATCGGGCACAAGTTGCACCAACAAAAGCCCTCCCGAGGTCCGGAAACCACATCCAATTGAGCAAGGTATGTGTCGTTAACCTGCCTTAAGTTATCTACTATTGGTTTTAATTAATTTGACTGTGTGAACATTTCCGAATCTCTTTTGAGTAACATGGCTTCATATCTCGGCCAACTTTTGTTTCCCCCCAGTAAGCCTGGCCACCCACGCGGACTATACTCGGCGAACCATACACAACGAATATGGTGGGTAGATATGAAGGCGCGCAGGACCTGGTTCCTATGTCGGCGCATAAACTTGCACCAATGGATATCCCTGGTCCACCTCCATCGAAGCCAAGTCCTGCCGAGTGCAAGCAATCGCTAATTCTGAGCCATGTACGATTGCCGTGAGCCAAGACACTTCGCAGCTCAGGGTTCAGTTTCCACCAGAGAATATCACTCAGCACAAATGGCGTCTTGGTCTGTCAGCAAGCAAGGCAAGATTTACTCCGCCTCTTCATCTGCGGTTCATAATGAGCACCACCAGCAGGCACCACAGGCACCACAGGCACCACTGGTTACATGGTATCATAGATCGAACGGGGTGGAACTGCAGACCCCTCTATTCAACCATACCATATGGAACACCCCTCAACTGACCCCTCCAGCAACTAGACTAATAGGAGGACAGCTGGACTCGACAGAGTGGTGCTTATTTCCGCGCCGTCGCCCAAAGCCCCGCAGCCATAATAGCACGCTGCACTTGTAGGACGCCGGGTATTAGGAGCCGAGCAAAAACTCGAAGCACCTGCAACTTACCAGCAGCTCGGTACTTGTCCCTTCTTTCTGCTCAACATTCGCCTCGTTTCTCCTCACGCCTCATCCATCAACACGGCATATCACGGCAGGCCCATCGGCTAGAACAGTGCCCCGCTCGCGACATTGACGCCAGCTTCTCAACCTCTCCGAGTCGCATCGCGTTTCTGGGCGATTTCCAGCACCGCGTGCCTTCTCTGGTTTTTGTGTGACATCCCGCTACAAGGGAGAGTCAGGATCGAGATAATAAAGGTCAGACCTTCACTAGCCAGCTCACATATCGCGTTTCAAGGCCTCGACCATTCTTGTCAATAGCCTTTGTGCTGCGGCGAAATGCCAAGCCTCAGCGCTTGTATGTTGTAAAGTGCCCTGCTTGCATTGCTCCTGCGCGCCAAGACATCGGCGAACGCCAGATGACAGCTGCCATAGTCATCGCAAACCTGACAGATGTAGCATGCGCTTGCCGATACCTCGCTGTCTTTTTTCCTTGCGTTGATCCTCTGCTAGCTACCAGTCATTCAAAATTAACTAACGCCAGCTGACTTTCTTATTCCCTGGGTAGCTGCATTCTGAATTGAGCCGTCAAGACTAGAGAAGTTTCTGAATTGCACATCACCACCACCACCGCCGTACAAAGTATCAACTTCATTCTCACCTCGAGGCGAGACACCAACATCAGTCTTGTCACATTTGCAGGCCTAGCGATTATCTTTTTTATATACTGATCTCTCCTTCTATCTGACAATGAAGGTCATTGTAACAGGCGCCACCGGGATCGCCGGCCGAGAGATCGTCAAACAATGCCTCAACGATGCTCGTATCACAAAGGTTGTGGTTCTGACGCGAAGGGCAGTGGGCGGAGATATCGAGAGTCACCCCAAGGCTGAAGTTGTAATGCATCAAGACTTTTCGCAGTATCCCGAGGCTCTCTTCCTGAGGTTACAAGGTGCAGAGGCTTGCTTATGGTGAGATTTTACGATGCACAAATTCCATATGCTGCGGACATCTGCCCAGCAGGCAGATCAACTGCACCCCTTCTTGCTTCTTTGTAGCCGTACGCCACTAACGTGATTACGTATTTAGGGCCATTGGAGGTAGATTGGAGCACCTCAAAGACGACAAGGAACTGTGTCGGAAAGTCGGAGTGGAGTTCGCACTCGCCGCCGCAAACACCATGTACACCTATCTCGCCGACAAGACACCAGAGGGAAGGAAGTTTCGCTTCGTTTTCTGCAGTGGAAAATACCTAGAGTGGAGCAAGAAAAAATCACTCCTCATCATGAGCGATACACGCCGGTTCAAGAGCGACGTCGAGAAGGGCCTGTGCGAGATTGCGGATGCACATAAGGACAGGTTCCAGACATGGATTTTACGCCCAAATGCCTTTGTCACGCCTGATCCGTCAGGCCCTGCGCCAAAGTCGAAGAAACTGATTGGCAATGCCACCGTGGGCATCGAACCTGCGCAACTAGGAAAGGCCATGGTCCAGATTGCGTGTGAAGGGTGGAAGGAGAGAGTGATTGAAAACGACGCACTAGTCAAGATTTGACGTTGCGTTTCTTTCCGATGATGCCAGCGAAATACACACATGAGCAAGAAGAGTTTCGAATCGCTCTGCTGAGCTGTTTGTGCACCGATGCGGGATGCAATCATGCGAGAGTTGAACTCACACTACAAAAATTTGATCAGGTGGTTGGCAGCGACAGGCGCTTGATGGGCATTGCCGAGGAGTTTTTGTTTTCCTTTGTTAGCAGGCTCTCAGAAAGCCAGAGTGAATTCATGATACCTGTCTGTTGAAGTTTGCCCTTGCTCAGACCTTGGATGCTCTATCATTCGCTATTGACTATCTCCCTTCAACGCTATCCAAGTTGCATACACAGGAGAACACATCAAGGTGGAATCTTCGCTTCATCCTTTCGACGCACGCTGTAGGAAGCTCTTCAGAAGGAGAGCTTGCAGTCCAAGCCATTTTGTACGTGGACAAACAGACCGCAGGCCCAATCATTCTAGTCACTTGCTCCTAAAGGGGCGATGCAGAATCGGAGCCCTACATTGAATTGCCTATCTTCTCGACCCAATCGCTCAGATTATGATATCTCACCACTCAGCCTCCCACAGCGACAACCCGCCCGCAGTGCATCTACCACATTGGTCTTCTTCAAGCCTCAGCACATTATCTTGATATAAACCTTGATGGTGAGCCGAGAGGTTGCGCGTACGTATTAATTTCATATTTCATGCCGCACAACAACTCCGGGCCACTAAACATGGTCAGGCCTCAAGTGGAATCACAATGCCTATTTTGCCACTCCAAACTTGCCAAATAGCCAGCTCGAGCATACTTGGTAGAGATTGCGCAGAACAACGTCTTCAGATGCCTCGATCGGTAAAGGTCAGCGCCCTGCCACCTATGTACGCTCTATACTTGAATCACTCCATGCACATATTGCACGCCTCTCGGATTCGAGGTGCATTATCGTTGCATCCCTATCCAGACACACTATACATAAGTGGCTTCAGGGTTGTACAGACAAGCCTTTAATATAATGTAAGCGAGAAAACATGCCCCTGCTTCCGTCGCCAATCTTACACTGGCCGGGCAGCAGCCACTGTCATGGATCCTGGCTCTTAAGCGAGGGTCAGAACCAGCTCCGGTACAGCTATGCAGCCAAGATTCTAGAATACACACTTGTCAAATGCCGCTGCCCATCCCGCTTTCCCATGATGGGGTAGTATCGCTGCGACATAGGGTTGTGCGGGACATTGGGATGTTCGGCCGTGGCTGGATCCGCGATTTAGTGTTTAGGATAGACTGCAACTCATGGGTATTCCCACTTCAACGCGACCGCTCGGGAGAGACTCATTGCGTGTACACGCAGTGGCCAAATCGGCCTTTTGGTGGATACGACAAGCATGTCTGATAAATGAATTTTGAGACGAAACGCAATCGCCCGCCCCTGTCATATTCCCACGCCAACAGCCAACAGCCCTAAGCTGAGTAGCCGAACCCAAGAGTCACTAGTAAGAATGAGCCTTGGCGCAGTCCACCACGCAATTATTTACAGAGCACAGATACCAGAGGCCTCATCAGGCTGGTGCTACCCTGGCGATGCTCGATATTATCCCACCACACACGTCTGAGAGTGCCAACGCGTACGTGGCTGAGATTAACTTGGGCCGACTAGTGTCACTGTCAGTTCCGCTAGTTCGCACTTGGTGCGTGTCAGTATTTCGTTCACATGTCAGAGAATGGTTGATGGTTAGACAAAATGCGCTCCGTGGTTCGGCGTAAGACAGAATAGACGAACAAACTGACTCTGTGCATGACTTTAAGAACACCAGAGCTAGACGAACACGTCCCTCCACAAGCCAATTTAGCTCAGAGCATCATCGGTTAACCTCACGCCTCAAGATAAGCTTCAATGCCAAACCCGCCAGCCAAATGGCGCCGATTGACTCCGCCTCTTGGCTCCATTGTCTCAGCTCCACTGAGGTGTCACCCGGGGTGGTACTACTATTCCTTCGTACATCACCGTGGACATTCAATCCCAGAACACTAGCATTCCAACCTGGACACTGAATCGCGGCAGCAAGGCTGCGGAGGCCCGTCGCCAATTCATAAGAGCCGGTCGATCTCCCGGATCAGCGGTTCCAAGCGATCACCCACCACAGCCAAGCTGATCCATTGTCGAACCTCCATCACGATGGCGCCTCTCAAATCCTCGCTTGTAGCCTCGTTGCTCCTCACGGCGGTGGCAGGCCGCGACCTGCCCGACAACATCCGCGACTTCTACAACAGCGTCAAGGCCCAGGGCGAGTGCCACGATGTTCTCGCGTCCGGCTTCTACAGCAAGGACGACTCCGGTCCAGGTGAGCTGCTATCCCTCCCCAGCGTTCACGTCGTACAAGAACACGCGAGCAGGCTGGAGACGCAGAAACACACTTACACCCACAGATTCGGTCTACTGCGGCGACCACCGCAAAGACTACAACGTAATCTACCACCAAGGCAAAAACGGCGACCTCCTCGACATGGACGTCGACTGCGACGGCCTACAGAAGGGTCCCGCCGACGACGGCCGCTGCGGCTCCTCCAGCGACACCCAGTCCATCTCGTCCTTCCGGAGCACCATCGAGGGCTACGGCACGGGCCAGAAGGACCTCGACGCGTTTATTCACCCATATGTCGTGTTTGGTAACGAGGGAGAGAAGAAGGGGTACACGACGTTCAATCCGCAGGATTACGGCGTACAGCCACTGAGCGTAATGGCCGTGGTCTGCAACAACAAGCTGGTGAGTCCACCCCCGACCCCTTCGCGGCATGAGACGGCAGCCAACACACACCCGATAGATCTACGGCATCTGGGGCGACGAGAACGGCGACGACGACAAGCACCCCATGGTAGGCGAAGCCGCCATCTCCGTCGCGACAGCCTGCTTCGGCACGAGCGTGAACGGCAACTCGGGCCACGACGCGACAGACGTGCTGTACATTGCCTTCCCCGGCAGGGACGCCGTGCCCGGCGCGGACGGGGCAAAGTGGAACGCCACGAGCTACGACGAGTTTGAGGGCAGCATTCTCGGCCTTGGGAACAAGCTGATACAGCGGATCGGCGGCTCTGCGGGCAACTCTACTACCTCTGTGCCTACGGGTACGCATACCCCTACTGCTGCTCCTGCAACGTCTTCGCCCTCTGCCGCATATTCCTGGAAGGGACATGGCGAGGGTATGCTGGGGCTCGTCCTGGGCCTCACGCTGGCCGTATGGGCAATATCATGAGCGTCGAAGCTTGAAGCAATTGATTAGCCTTGTTCTCTTCCCTCGCCATTTACCTCGTATGACACGGCTACTAATTCTTTAGCATTTTCGACAACGGTCGCCCTTGTTCTCCACTTGTCCCTTTTTTTTGCGGTGTGTCGGCCTTGCAAGGCCTTGCTGCGTATCGTATCAGACGCTCGGTGGTTGCAAATGCGAGCTGTTTTGTAGGAGTTGCATGTTCTTGGACGGGGGTATATATATAGACAGCGGGAGTTGGAAATGATACCAGATGACGAGACGGCGTTCTGTTGCAGGGGCTCGGAGGACGACGAGCGACAGACGGACGCTATATATCCTCTGTGTACTGATGGATGTAAAAGACCCCGTCTATCTATACTATGGACAGAGACCCTAGAAGCGCCACGCATTCATTCACATTGGCATCCATCCAAGTCGTCCACCCATATCTCATGGCCATCACGCCTCGACAATCTTGATCCTCCCTTCCAACCGCGGCGCAATCACCCTCGTCCAATCGACCGTGCACTCCCCCGTCTGCAGATCGCACACCTGCGACCTCACCCCCGCCTTCCGCACCCACCGCGCCCAAAACTTCCGCAGCAGCAGGATCTCCAGATCCATCTGCACGTGGTCCGCATCCGCGTCCACGTAGCTCCTCCCTTGCTCGTCAACCTCGACGTCGACATCGTCTGCGTCGTCGTCGTGCGGGTCCGCGTATAAGCCAAGCCTCTTCTCCAAGAAACCACGCCACGTGGCCGCCTCCTTCTCCTTCTCCGCCGTGTCGCGCGCCGCTCGCGTCGCCGGCGAGATGGGCGACGTCAGTGAATCGGACGAGTGGTTCCGGAGCACCTTGTCTGCCACGTTAACCCACTGGGCCGGGAGCTGCTTCCACTGGCCGAGGGTGCGCAGGGCCATGAAGTGTTGCCTCAGCATCATGGATATCAGGATGCCGTTTTCTTCATCCACCACTTCTTCAACTTCTCCGCCTTCCGACTCGACTAACAGGCTCATGAAGCCGTCTGCGAGCGATTAGTTTTCCGTCTCATAGCAGGACAGCCTCTATCGCTGCTTACCTTTGCCCCTGCCCATGTAACCTCTAGTCGCGAGCAGGTACTTCTTTTCCGGGTCGTACGTCTCTCCCCCAATCTCCAAGAAGGTCAGTCTCTTCCCCCGCTCCCTCTTCGGATCAAACCCAAAGGAGATGTTGGACACCTGTGGAAATCTACCCTCCAAGGCCGGGTAAGTCGATACGCCATTCTCCAGGGCATCCCAGATGGCCTGTCCCTTGGCTCGCAGCAGCACCACCGGGTCCTCGAATGGGAAACAAGTCGTGATGTCCTTGATGCGGATCGCTCCGGGGGGGTAGATTTGGTCTCCGCGAATGGTGCCGCCCGCCATGATGGCACAGTCGGCATGATGATAGTAGCGCATAATGTCACACACAAAGTTGCCCAGGTTGGATTCCTTCAGGCGCACCGTGTTGAAGCGTGAGTCGAGCGGCATGGCCGTCCACCCAATCGGTCTAGACAGCGACTGCTGCAGCTTCGCCGTCAAATCCTTGGCCAGCTTGGCCGACGGCTCATGCTCCGGCACTGCCGACGTCAGGTCGCGGCGCCAGATGTCAAAGTCCCACTTCTTGGAGCCATCCTTCTTCCGCCGCACCTCAACATAGCTCAGGTTCTTGAAATCCGTTCCCGACCGCAACACGTGCGTCCCATTGATAAAGCCGTAGTTGTAGTAGTGGTCATGACCACCGAGAATGATATCCAGGATGCCATCTGTCTGCGTCGCCAACTTGATGTCGTTTGGCTCCCGCATATGGCTCAGACAAATGATGATCTCTGCTCCCTCAGCACGCAGCTGCGGCACAATCTCCTTTGCTGTCTCGCTGGCGGACTTGTAGATAAGATTGGGCGGCAGGCTGTTAATGGTCTCGAGCCACTCGCGCTCGCCGAGCCCGATGAAGCCGACTTTGATGCCATTGGAGGTAGTAAGTATGTGCGTCCGTTTGGCGTTACCAAGGGGCACATTGTCGCCCAGCGCTGGGTCGAGGACGTTTGCGAGGAGCCAGGGGAAGTTGCACTTGTTTGTGAGGTAGCGGAACTGCTTAACCCCAAAGTCAAAGTCGTGATTCTGCATTCAACCTCGGTCAGCAGGTCCTCCTCTAGTCATGTGCTATCGAACCCGAGCATTGAAGGGCGTTGACTCACACCCACGCAAGCGCAATCCGTCCCAATGGCATTCAGCACCGGAAACCATATGTCTCCCTAACCCACCGTCAGCACACGACACTTTCCCCTTCAACACGACCCGCATCACTCAAACGACGAGAGAAACCCCGACCTACCTTTCGTAACAGAGCTCTCCAAACTCGGATTGAACGCATCCCCCGAAAATAGCGTCAAGAGCTTCGACTGCCCTTGATACCTCTCCCCCTCCTGATACTCCTTGCACAGCGTCATGAACCGCGCAAACCCACCCACCGGCTCCGCGCTCGACGGATCGACATGGTACACGTCGTTGTAGTGCAGCAGCCTCAGATCCGGCGGTCCCTCGCTGCCGCGTTCATCATGGGAGGGCACGCGACCAGACGTGGCGACGGCCTCGGGCTCAGCCGAGGGTTCCCTTTCCTTGGGCATTGCGGGGTTGTCTTTAGAGAGCGGGGTGTATCATGGGATAGGCTGGCTTTTTTTTTTCTTCTTGAAATGAGACGAAGGAGAAGATGAGATGCTGCCATGTGGTTTCAGGGTAAAGATGGGGAGGACAATAACAGCCGCGATCCTCTCTCTGTACCATGGTGGCGCAGCTCTCACTCACCTCTCACCGACATCATCGGCAGATGCTCACGTGATGCTTCTGCCAAACTCAAACAGCTTGGCTGCAGCAATTCACATTGTACAAAGTGCAAAGTACCGATCTATATCACAGTTACGCAGAAAGTCAGTCTTTGGCTTTTGTATTATCCTGCCTTTCAATTCTTGGTTGTCGGTACATCGAACCGGGGTGGATCCTCGCCTCCTCCCGTGAGACTATCACGACTTTGCTTCAGCACCAAGCTCCAGCCGATAGTCAACGCCTGACTAGAGTCTCAGTCTCACATAACAGCCTTGCGTCCCGTGTCCGCAGAATATACATGAAGGGACGCGTCGTATGACTACATGCCCATGCAACTGTACATGCGCGTATATGCTTTGCTTATACGTCTGTTACAGACAATGGCTCACGGTCTTTTGCCTACCCTACAGACAAAGTCTTATTGGCGCTAGTTTAGTATCGCCATTTCGCCTCCAGGGAGGCGTGAGATTAGATGTAATCAATAATTACTTGACTCATAGTGCTTGTGCTGTGTTTCTTCAGTTCAACACCTTGCGCGTATAGTAAATGCCAGCATCAACGTCTGAATCAAAATACAACATACGTTATCTGGAGCTACGTCTAGCATCTTGATCGCTAGAGGCCATAATTAGCGTGTCGCTATTTATAGCTATAGCTTATCCAGGCCAATTGCGGTCGATTGATTACGACTGCGGCTCTCCACCGTTCATACAAACAACGATGCTATTCGCGTCGATTGCCAGTGCGTCTACGAATTTGCTTCTGCGTGCGGCTGGGATGGTGTACGAGGGTTGGGAGGCTGCAGACGCCCCAACTACTGCTGTTAGCAAAGACGTCAAATACACGTCTCCAGAGGCGTATGAATAAATAACGTGGGACCGCCAGACAAAAGACTTATGCAGCACCGTCATCTCCAGCGCGACGGCGCAGCCGAGTGACGTGCTCATCAACAAGGTATTAATTTTCTGAGCTGGCCCGTCCGGAGTGTAGCAGTAATTCCAGTCGCAAACGGGTATCAACGCAACCCAACTTCCCTTCACCTCTTTTTAACCAGTTCCTCGTTCCAACCATCAGTCTCAGACCCATTTGAGTACACCTTCAAACAACTCCAACAACCTAACCACAAATGCGTTCGCGGAATTCTTTTTGTTACAAAAATGAGAGCAGAAATGGTATTGCCTCCATGTTTCATGATCACATCACGTCAAGTTTACAATGCCGCCTTTCCTCTCGACTCATAGGGAAGAACGAGGGTGATCAAACCCGCAAGAATGAATAGGGCGCCACTGGTGTAGACCGGCGCAGCCGTCTTCAAATTGGCAAACATGGCGACGATAGGCTAGAGGCTTGGTTAGTTTCTGGGCATCATTACTAGCAACGAATATCGGTTAGGGGGGGGGGAGGGGGGGCTACTGTGGTGTAGTCGGGCAGAAGCGGCAGCACTTACAGCCATGATTCCAAAAATGCGGTTGGGACGTGGCGGAGAGGGCGTTTCCAGTTCCTCGCTGTGGGGTCGGGAAGACCTCCGGAGTGTAGCCATACAGCACAGCATACATGATGTTGCTGCAGAAGTTGAATGCGCAGTTCCACCCCAGCAGAGCGTTGCTGTTCAGTGCGGTTGTCGAACAGAACAGGAAGACACCAGTGAGAACAGTGAAGATAGACAGAGTGCCCTTTCGGCCAATGGTGGGAAGTTCGACCAGGAGTCCTCCCAGCATTGCGCCTGGCACACCGAGGACAGCGATGATGAGACTGTTGCGGTAGGTCAAGTAGACGCTGCCATCGCCAAAGTCGGCGCCCTTGCTTTCCTGAATAAAGGGCAAAAAGGCGTTGTAAAGCGGGTAGCCGAGCCCGATCAAGGCCCAGATGGCCATGATGGCACCGGTACTCAGGGCCAGTTTCGGGGTCGCGAATAGGACCTTGACCTTTTTGGTGTCGACATCCTCCAGGTGCCTCTTGAGGGCCGTGGAAACGCTTGTGTTGATGACATAGCCTTCGGGTTCGCACGCCCTCAGATCCTCAATCGATAAGGTGGAAGTTTTGCCGTTGCGCCGAGCCACCTCATGGACAACACGGACAGCCTCCTCGTCCAGGCCCTTGCCCATGAGATACTTGGGCGACTCGAAGATGGTGAAGAGGAAAAATCGAGCTACAAACATGAGCAAGGTCATGCCGCCCATGGCGATGACAAAGTATCGCCATCCCATGTTGTCCGACTTGGCACAAGTGACTGCGTCAATGGAGCACGTATGATAACCGAGCAAGGGCCATGCAACAAGAGTTGCGACTACCTGAGCAAGGGCCCAGTCGATAGATAACACAGTCAATAGATATTGGTGCGATTGGGGCAGAAACTCGAGGAAAATGGCCGAGTCGACGGGCAAGTTGCCACCCACACCGAACGACCAGAAAGCCGCAAAGATGCCGGCGGCCGCAAAGTTAGGCGAGCCAGCTGCGATCATGCCCCAGACGGCCGTGAGTCCGAGTGTCAGGTTAAAGGCAATCTTGCGGCCAAAGATATCACAACCGAAACCCCAGAACATGGCGCCACCAAGCAGACCGATGTTTTGGGCGAGACTGAGAAGCGGAGGACGAGCGACTGAGAATTCACGGGCAACGGCTGGGAGGATGAGAGAGGTGACAATGGGCCACAGGTTGTCGCTGGCCCAACCAAAGCCGACCACGATAAAGAGTTGCCATTGGTACCAGCCCATGCCAATATCCTTAATCTATGGTGGTCAAGACATTGGTTAGCAGTCATCTCGAGACGAGGTTGCGACCAGGTGCAGCCGTGCAGCGCCGAATGGGGGGGTTAAAAGACGATGACGACATGACTCCGGGGGGGGGGGGGCAAAACATACAGCTTGGTTAATCACTCTCGCCTTGGACTCGTACACGGGATCGAGAACTCCCTTGGGGATAACGGCAACGTCATCCTCGCTCGAGTCTGTAGCGTAGCCACCAGCGTAGGCGGGAGGAGGAGGAGGAGTCTGCTCCTGCTGAGGCGAATCAACCTCGTCGAGTTTGCCCATGTTGAAGACTGGCTGTCAAAAGAATGGACAGTTTCGGCAGTGCATGCAGAGGCGATGACAGACGGCGTCAACGCTAATCTATCGGAAGCCGCAACACTAAAGAAAAGTGATAAAACGGTTGGAGGATGCGGAGTGGGAAGACAAAAAAGAGTAGGGGGAGAAGGGAAGAGATCAAGAAGTTTATATTAGACTTGCGCACGGCTTCTGCGTAAAGCCTCTTGAGATGGGTATTCGAGAATGCGGTGCCTCTCGAGCACGGTGAGCCGTTGGACCCCCGTCACATTCTGTCATATTCAATTCCTCCACGGGAGCTGTACCAATACGGCGTAGAACAGAGCACAGTGTAACTTTTGCACGATTTGGCGGAGCATAGCTCGACGGCGTGAGCGGCCCTTCTGCAAGACGGGCAACGCTCAGATGGCGCCATAGTAGGCTGGATGGTGGTGATTGGATTTGACCGGGGGAGCTCATGGCTGACCACGCCTCTGATTTGCACCTTTGACGATGGGATGGGCCGCTAGGAAGATGGTTTGCGGGGCCCACGGTTCCCACGCTGCAGGTCGCTGGTTCGTGCGCTCTGCTTCCCTGCCACTCTGCATCTTGCCCCCGGCTTGCCAGCTTCCATTGAAGACGGAGCTGCGGCGTGGTAGCCTGGTAGGTCGCGTACTTGCACGCTGGAGGAGCAGTGCCAACTTGGCACAGGTCTAGCTCTATCTTGGGGATTGGTGGAAAGGATTTGCGGCTGTCAATCCACGCCAAAGAGAGCAATTGAGCAACGCGGGCTTCTGCGGGCGTGTGCCACACACCACCACCAAGGTGCCTCCCATATCCTCGAGCTGACACGGGTGAGTGACAGCTCAGAGTTGGATGATGCCTGGATGCTTCGTACGCGTAGCCCCAGTGGCGGAGATGCTAACAGTGGGTTACTTTGCGTCTCTCAAAATTTGACGCTTGCGGCTCCTCCTAGATAAGCGCTCAGACGATTCAAGCAGAAACTAGCTTGATGCATAGAAGGCTGGTGAGAAGCAGCAGTGAAAAAGCCGCACGTGGTGGAATAAGGTGTGAGCTTCCAGTGACGTGCATTTCGGAGGGTTTGACGTGATAGACGCCATCCAGGCAGTAGGGAGAGACGAGACGGACCAAGCGTGGAATCATGTTGAAAAACACGATTCGTCTGGCTGGACTCCCCCGAACTGGCCATGAGACACGAGGCCAGTGCGGTACACGGCGCTGGGCCACGCAAACGCAGCATTCGCAAGTACTGCTGTGCCGGCCCTGATATAGGGCCCAAGGGCCTGCCTTTCCCTCAAACTTGGCTCTGGCAGGGGGTGCTTCGGGCATGCCGCCAAGCGTCTCCAGGCTGTGGAATCCGTGAGCCCGCTGTAGATTCGGTGGGGCTACAGGCTGTCCTCCATTGGCTGAAACCGATATCGGCTGGCGGGGACATGGGCCAGTGACAAGACCACCAGTGCCACTTGCCGCCAAGAACAGGAGTGTTCCTCGCCAAGTGCCACAGGCCACTGGCCACTGGCCAACTTGCCAACTTGCCAACTTGCCAACTTGCCAGCTTGCCTCCATCTAGTGAGCGGTTGAAGGCTCGGTTCTGGTGACTGGGTATTGCTCAGGCCTACGAATCAATCTCAACTGTGCGTCAGGCTGCCCCCTGTGCCGTGCTGCGAGTTTAGATACCCAGCAATCTCTCCGGTTGCTGCTTGGCTAGGCTCTCCTTGTCGCCCAGCGCCACTTCGCGATGACGTGATAGCCGCAATCTTTCCTATTTTTCCGTCAAAGTTAATATTGGTATGGATGCTTCCGTATGTCGAGCTTCAGAGCATCCAATAATGCAATTTCCCCGCGGCGCTCTGTCCTTGCGATTGTGATACGTCTGCATCAGCGGATTCGGCGCTTAGGCGATAGTTTTATACGTGTGCCGAGTGGCGTATGGAATGTCATTTTGCCCTCGCGCTGACCATCACGCAATTCATACTAGCTGGCAGTGCGAACAGGCAATACACGAAAGGCGCGAGAGAGGGAACGGCGATGCCGACACGCGCTTGAGGTGTGGAGGGGATACTATATGCAGGTTGAGGCTATGATTACTTGTTACGGATTCGGACTTGAGCCGATGATATGGTTGCTGGCACGACTGCTCTGTGAAGCGTCGATACTCGAGCACATCTTCTGGACATTGATTACAAACTTGGCTGCAGTGGCAAGAGTGGGATTACCCGTGGGCCTTGATGGCCGGTGATGGAAAGATGGCAAGGAAATTGGGCAGATACGAGAGAGCCGAGACTCATCTGCGCCTTGGCCAGGTCCTGCCAGTCAGAAAAGGCAATTATAAATCAAGATACAACAAAAGGCTCACGAACCCGAGAATGAATCCGGGTCATCGGTGAAGTGACAAAGTCAGCGCGGCAGAGTGCCACTGGCAACCCCATCGCCTCGGCCCCCCATCCAAGAACGCTCCGTCTTACCAGATCTCCAGCCACGAGAAGCCCCAGTCCTGGCGCCGTGCTAAATATGCCATGTCCTGCGCCGCGACGGTCGCGCCGCAAGATCCTCAACGGTCGCTCAGGCAGGTGTCAGTCCTGCAGGCAGTGCTACGCAGACGCAGCCGTAGCGGGCACTCGTGCGACACAGGAAAGCCGTCACTGAGGCAAAAGCACCATGAAGCTGGCCTGAAACCCGCTATTTATGCGAGCCTCACCTTGAGCGCCGTGGTGGACAGGGGCCCCGAGGCACCAGTGTAGCGGGCGTGTAGGGCACTAACCTAGTCTGCGCCGCATCTGAAGCATCTGAAACGCCAACGACGCTCAGCGCAGAGACGGTAGGTTGCTGAGACGGCTGTCCCTTGGTGCCTGGGGGTTGACGGTTGCAGCTTGCAGCTTGCAACGTGCAAGCGTTATGCAGGAGTGCACCGGTTATTTCATTTTTATTATCGGGTTCTTTGGGGTGATTTGTGACAGGGGAAGAAATGGCAACGTCGAGGGGGCTGTCCCGTTGGTGTCTTGTCTGGTCTTGTCTGGGTTTCTACGCGGCCACAAGGTACAACAGGGCCGTTACAGAGCACACGGCGCTGCAGTTACAGCGCTCGAGACCCATGTGGCCTCGTTTGGCGCTGAAGCAGGCGAGGACAACAAGACAGCTGAACAGCGCGCACGAACAACTCTGGACAGCATGGATGAGAGGGGAGGAAGACTGGAAATCGATCTCTCATCAACAGCACGCCATCAATCTCTTAAATGGAAAACGCCTCTGCTCTGGATCCCATCTGCGGACCACAAGAGGCCGACCGCCCGCCGTCTCCCCATCCCTTGCGCGGCATCCTCAACGGCCCAGTACCCTGTGGCGTTCATGCGCACCCCCGTACTCCGTACTCCCCTGAGGCTCTTGGCAGCTGTGGCTGGTGCCTCTCCCGTCTCCCCCCTCCGCCCAACCACAGCGCCTCCCTCCACTAACCTCCGCCAGCGCATGGATTTTCACCCGCCACAGCTCCCCACCGTTGAGACGCCTCAGCCTCACATGAGCCCCTCTTACGTATTGACCACCCCTCCTCTAACAACCTTAAAACTCCTCCTGTCACAAATCCTCAACCGCCTCGCAGCATCGAGCCTCGACGCAGTCAATCTGCTGCATCTCCCAGCCGGCAACGTGTAACGGGTTGCTCGGGGCCATACCGCATCGAGAACATGATCTCCGCTGCGCCCTGTCTTGACATCTACCGGCTGTAACGGTACCGCAGGATTCGTCGCTGTCGAGGTCTGCACACAGACAACGGAACATGCTGGGCATGGCTGCCCCATCGCAGCTCTCCATGCCGGCAGTACTGCTACCGCTGCCTCGTATCTCGCATGTTGCATCTCTCTCCATCAAGGAGCTGGCCCTGCTTCATCCCGGCCCGATTTGTTTATTCTCCGCGTCCCGAACCCACCGCCCAGACACTCTGTGGCCGCTGGCCAAGCCCAGCTATGGAAGCCAACGCTTGGCTCGTGGCCGGTTTGAGCTTCACTCCCGACTTGCCTGCGACACCTCCAGTCCACCACTGACTGGCCTTCTCTCACGCTCCTGACTGCCTCCCCTCTGCATGTCTCCGAACCGAGATTGTTTCCCGTCGCAGAACCCACCGGTGATCCAATAACACTGCTCCCCTTCACTGTCCCCTTGATGCTATCCCGTCTCACAGTCGGCCCTGAGTCTGCCATGGCCCGCGAGATGTTTTCCTCCACTCGCCTCGAGGAGGCTCATCTCCTGCCTCTCTGCCGCCACGTCTTACCCAGGTCCCCTGTATCATGACTCTTGTCCACGTCTCCTGGGGTCTTGGGTACCGTCTCCGTGACGTGTCGCCTCGTTCGATCTGATCTTGCTTGCCCTTCTGTCGTGTTATAATGCCACCTTGTCTCGTCCCCTTCCCTTCTGGTCCTTTCTCTCGCAAGTCAGACTCATCTTCAACAGCCTCTTGCTTCGCTCTCCCTTCTCTTCAGTTCGGTTTCTTTTATTCTTCTCTTCTCTTCTCTTCTCTTCTCTTAATTCATCACCGCTGTGCGGGGACTTTGCTACACTTCCATCATTCTTGAGCGGGCATCAAGTCTTTATAGCTTCGCTCATTTCATAGATTGTAACAGCTTAAATAAATCGCCACCATGGTCAACTCCATCACCATTGCAACGGCCTTCTTCGCCGCCACGACCCTCGCTTCCAACCTCATCTCGGACGCCCTGGTCATGCGAGCCGAGGACGTCCTCCTCAAGCCCTACGCCTCCCTCGCCGACCCGCCGACGATGCTCCTCTCCCGACGACAGAACAGCGAGCCTCCGTCCTCAGCTACGTCGACAGCCTCACCGTCCTCATCAGCCTCCAGCCCATCCTCGACAGCCTCCAGCGCCAGCCCCCCCGGAGCCGTCAACATCACGGAATGGGAGACGGAAACCAACACCCGCCTGTATCCAGCGCCTCAGCTCCATCACCCGCAGCAGCAACCCCTCCGGTGCCTGCATCTGCTACAATCTCCCGTCTCTCGACCCCAAGACCGGTGTCTTTGAGGCCGACCTCCGCGTCTACCGTATCTCGGAGCCTCGTGGCGAGTTTGCCGGTGTCAAGCCCAGCGATATCCGAGTCGGTCTCTCCTACACTGGCGCCGGCGTCACCACGGTCAGGAAGGACGCAATCTTGAACATGGGCATGATGGGCAATATCTCCCGTGTTACCAAGAGGGACGAGGTCAACGGCCCGACTCTGCTGCACTCGTGGTGGTTTGTCGGCCAGATCGACAAGGACCAGCTGTCCAAGAACCTGTCCATGTCCGCCCTCGAGAGCCTCCTCATCCCGACCCTCACCCTGACCGCCCAGACCTCTACCGGCAACCGCGTCAGCTCCAACGTCTCTGTCAACGAAGCCGCCTTCATCACCGGTGCCTTCTCCGACGAAGTCGTCCTGTCCGACTTTGCCGCTGCCCAGGCCGCTGTGGATGATGAGCTTGAGCTCCTCAAGGAGGGCAAGGTCGCCTTCGTTGTCCCCGGCGTGCAGATCATGATCTTCCCCATCGGTGCCATCATCACCGGTGCCTGGCTTGCCATTGGCCTTGCTGCCTTCGGCTTCGGCACCTACGAGCGCATGCAGTATGCTGCCATGTACAAGGCTCGCATGTCCGCCTCCCAGCCAATGAGTGCGCGACCTTTCTAAAAAAAAGAAATATTTTTTTACAACATAGTCGCCCCATCCGCATATGGGCACATGTATATACACAGGAATGGAAGGGCATGTTTGGATGGAAAGTTCAGAGGAGGACCCCAGCATACATGTTGCAAGGGCATGGGTTTATTTGACTAGCATCATCATCATAGGGACCAAAATTGGAATAACATTAGGTTTACGGCGTTTTTCATGCGAGGCGTTCAGGAAGCCTTCAAGGCGATCCATCACTACAGGTGGCATTTTCTCATTCAATAGCTCAGATACCCAATCGTCTTGAAAAAAAAAAAAAGACGAAACATTACATAGTACGACATAATACAAATAACGAATTTCACTCATCAAGTTCATATTAAAATTTCAGAGTCCGTTTCATGTAGATACATGGTCAAGCTTGGCAATCTAATCTAGCATAATAACACCTCTCGGCTCAATAAAAGGAAGCAGTAAAAGACAAGGGGAATAATGCCAGTTGGATAAACACGCAAATCATCACGCTACTCACCGACCCAGCGATTCTTCACACTGTTGCGCCAGCCTGAAACGCCTCTCAACACGTCCCCACCGTGCGCTCAGAACCAAAACTCAACCTACGTTGGCCCACGCGAATTCGGCCCTTTGTCCACATAAGACATTCCGTGAATATCATATAGCAGCCCGTCACAAGCCAGAATGTGATAATCACGCCCAGACCGCCCATGAGCCGCGCATCCACGATGCCCTGCATTACCGTCTGGCGCAGTGCGTCATTCATCATGAGCCACCCGTATATGGGGACCAGATGCTGTGCGGTCGCCGCAACGGGGCTGTGTGTTTCAGGTTGATGTGACGTCGTTGACCTCGACATCCCCTGTTCACGCTCCCGGTCTGCTATCGTGTCAGCCATACGCCAGGCGACCTTGTTGTTGATCTTGTCCCACGTCGCTTCGCACGCGGCGGCCCGAGACTTGGTTCCCATGCGCGATCGAAGCTCATGATCGCGTGCTAACTTGATTGCCTTTGTGACAAAGGCGTCGAGATCGTTGGGTGGGACGAGAAATCCCGTCTCGTCGTGCTGCACAATATCCGACGGTCCTCCTTCGTCGCGCGCAACCACGGGCACGCCGCTAGCCATCGATTCAAGCACCACCAGGCCAAATGTCTCCGTGATGGAACAGTGCAGGAAGACGTCTCCACTCGCATATGCCGTCGCCAGGTCCTCGCCTACTTGAAAGCCTGCAAAGACAACCTTGCCTTGTTCACGCAGTGGATCAAACATTTCTTGAACTTCCTTCTCGACATCAGAGTTTCTGTTCCCGCCAACGACGTAGAGCTTGAAAGCCAGCCCCCGAGCGTCGAGCTCTTTGGCTGCCTTTGCAAGGAAATCGAATCCCTTCTCACCAGCAATTCGTGATACCGTGACAAATATAATCTCGCCGTTTGGTGCAAGTTTCTTTCGCAGCTCTTCGCTTCTATAGGCCGGGTTGAACAGCTCCGTGTTGACGCCTCTTGTCAGAAGCTCCATTTTATCTTGCTGGACATTTTGACTCGCTAGATATCGTCGTACGAATCTCGAAGGATAGAATATTGTCTTGACAGAGGCATGTCGGAAGAGGTAGCTCTGGACCGCAGCAAAGGTGAAGACGGCAAAGTGGCTGAGAGGTGCCGGGAATAGAATGGAGCAATAACCTGCAAGATCCGTCTGGAAATTGCAGATGATAGGGATCTGGTTCTCCTTCGGCTGCTGTCTCAACTGCAGCATTACCTGGAATCCTAAGCTGGCCGGCGAGGCGAGATAGATGAGGTCCGGCGGTGCATTGTCCCCGAAGGTTCGGGCATACAACGCCGAGTTTCGGACGGGATACACGATAGACAGCTCCGGGTTGAAGGGCAGAGGGTACCCGGTGACGCGCAGCTCAGGTTGTTTGTCCGCGGGCGAGAGTGTCGGAGAGGGGGGAGGCGAAAAAGTATTGTGGTTTGTGTGGTTGTGTGGCGCGACGACGGCGACCTGCGCACCATGGTTGCGAAGGTGGTTGACTAGCATGAGAGTTGTGCGACTGACACCGTTGACAGGGCCGAAAGATTCGGTACAAAGCAGAATGCGCTTCCCTCTAAGAGAGGATGGAAACTTTGACAAGTCATGATGGGGATACTTGCCCGACACGGCAGGCGATGTACTATCCATAATGCTGGTTGAAAGTATGCGGGATTGCCTCTTGAGAACAACCAGCCCCAGGAGTGAGAGATGTTGTATGTGAGTTGGAATTGCACTGTGGCTTTACGAATTGGCAAGAGGCTTCCGCTTGATTCTTAATTCTTTTGGACGAATCCATGGCTATTCATCTCTCACAAAATGCCTCCCACGTGGTTGCTCTGAACGGCTGTGGTGGACAATCAGGAGGCATCAACAACAAGACACGAACCTTGGATTCACAGCATGCCATGGCTGTATTGGGAATGGTTGGGATAGGCACGAAGGCACGAGGATGGAGTTCAGGATGCAGTTCGTCAACAGATTTGCCGTCACACCCCTAGTGGGGGATTAGATGGAGGGGATCAATTGAGGGGGAGGGGCAAATCATGACGAGCGGTGATGATGGGATGGCTTGCTGAATACAGTGTCATGTGGCAGCGCAAGGAGCCGTTTTTGGAAGGGTTCATGAGCGGCGTTGTCAACATGTCCTGGCGTATGGAGGATTGTAGACTGGAGTTCAACGAAGGCGGCGTTGGTGCTGTCGCATATGCGCGCGTAGAGCTTGTAAAAAAAAAAATGAGATAATAGTCGTCATGGGTAGTGACTATACCTGGTCTTCTTTTTGCAGAGGCCGAGGCTCTGGTGGCACGAAGATGCTGCTCAAGGAAGCCGAGTTGCTCGTTCTGGCGCCCATCTGCTGAAGGTGAGGTTGTATAGGTTGACAACCGGTATCGTGTAGTGGAAATCCTACAGTATGAGACCAATCAGAAGCTGCATCGCGACCACATTGCGACAGCCCTCCAATCAACGACACAAGAAATGTTACTCTGTACTTGTAGGCTAACTAGACCACACAGGAAATGTCTCGGCATACCTTGTCAAAAGCCTCAATAGGTGCAGACAGCCACCAATCCCTTTGACTGAGAAGGCTACACTTGCGCGCTGGACAGGGATATAAGCCAATTAGAATAGAGGAGAGACTAGGTACTTTGATTTCCTGCCAAATTTGGTCATGATAGAAGTCCTAACTCTGCTTCGTGTTACAAAGAGCTACATTATATAAATCGCAGCCTCACCATGGTTGACTGACCTTCTTCTGCCGCTGACTGAGGCTCAAAGTCCGACCGGCAGGTGTTATCAACTGGCTGATCCTTATTACAGAGGTCAAATCGTATAAATAGGGCATCATCATAATTACTACAGGCCATAAAATCTGACAAGGTATCTTAGCTCTCAATCTAGAAGTTCTTAAAGTTATAATGTGGTGTTTACTAAGTTAAGATTTTAGCAATCTGACGCGTTGAGTAGAGGTATCACGTTGTATCTCAGTTGTGGTGGGGCCCGGTACCCAAGTGTAGCCTTCGCGCAGTCAAAGGGATAGGAATGGCCTCGTGCACAACCTGGTTGGCTGGCGTTAACAGCTTCGCTTGTCAGGCTTTGCACGGATGTTGATCACGAGACACGACACTCTGTACGGAGCGCGTGATTTGCTTCCAGGTCGACGCGAAGTGCTTGGTCTGGCTGAGGGGATGGCACTCCCGCCGTACTCCGAAAATCCAAGCGGCTGTCGAGTCAGTGCGGCAAAGACGGAGAAAGTTTGATGAGAGCCAAGGAATGGGCGTCAGCTTATCAATTTCAACTAAATGACCCCAATCTCGGCGCCGGTGATTAGCCAGGGTATAGCAAACTCCAGGCTGCGAGCCCCAGCGCACCGTCTCATGTCGTCGTTTTCTTCCACACACGTTTATTGCCGCTTGCCGTACAGGGTTCTTGGCACTTCCAGCGTGCAGAGGACGCAAGGCTGGTTAGCGCCCGACACGATTCCCGGAATCGATGGGAATAATTGTTCGTATTCGACTGTGGCGGCAACGGATAGACGACCACTTTCGATAATAGTTATTAGTTACGTTGGTTTGCAGCTGCATTGTATGCTGGTGAGAATATCTTGAGTATGAAACAAGTCGCAATGCCGACTCAAATTGATGCCCGAAGGCACCCGAAATCGAGGGGCTCCTGAGGCAGCTCTTTCCCTCTCTGCGTGTGTGTGTTCCTATTAGTACGGCAGGGACGGATATTATCTGCCTGCCTGCCTCCGTAAAGTATCTAGGAGGGCTTTTCACAGTCGAATAATGTGGCTTAAAATAGTAATTGGGTGAATGGCTGGCTAGGAATTGCTCAACTTGGTTCTTTTTGATCTGCTATGCAAGTTGTACGAAGCAATGCACCACTTTCTGACAGAGTACTTGGTACCGTCAGCGTACCTAATCCGTAGTCGCAACAACGGGAGGGAGGCTAGGCTTGTCGATGTCTCTCTCTAGTCATGCTGATCTTTCCCAGCAAAACAGTCCGAGGTCACCGCCATTTGAAGTCACGGCGCCAGAATCTTCATGCAGATTCGATACGATAAGATGCACGTCTGGCAAACAATCGCAGTGCTTGGCACTCTATGGCGGTTTGTTGATTGGTTCACTGGTTGTAGATATGACGACCTGCCAAGACCTCACCAAGACACAGAAGAGAGTGGCATGAATTGGGGAGCACAATGGACCCAAGTTGCTCTGAAATCTTGGAAAGCACAAAAACGGGCTCGCGAGCTAAAGTCCAAGGGGCAGTTGGGAAATTTGGAGCACTATTATAGTGCATCCACGAGACATGCAAGATAAAGTCGCCTATCCCAATAATAAGCTTGATGCAGCACTTGCCATCAGCAGCCAACCAGATGTCGCGTATCAAGCGTTCACAGACATGGTCTCTCCCGCCGGTGGGGTTCTTCTTAACACAGCTTCATTAAAGCTTTAATACACTCGAGACTTCTATATTTCGTTTCAATCAGATACGTGGTCAGAAACCACCTCTCCGCAGGTATTCGGATCTGCCCGTGCAACCTACGAGTGAGTGCGTTGAAGGACTTGCATTCTGGAGAACTCACGATTCCAGCCTGGCTCCAACTCTTGCCTGCCGTGGCTGCTGGCGGCTCGCCCGAAACAGGAGACCCGCTGAAGCGTGGGTTTGTACTGCAAGCGGGTTGGCACGAAAGCAAGCGGGTTGCCAGCACCCAGTTGCCAGACTAGTACATGCCTCAAGTAGGATCGGGCAGAGCCTATCGGGAGTTTAACAGTCTGTTAGCCGGTTCTCTGACGCTCGTCATCCTCAATTAACAACACCGTTTTGGTTTGGTATGCCGAGCATTAAGAGAAGCAAGTGCTGAAGGTAGGCTCCAGCTCCATCCCAGACTCAGGGAACAGTGGCGCTCAGGTACCATGTACCACCCACGCGAAATGTACCACTGTAGTACTGGACTCAAGCACCTTCTCCTCCGTACCCCTGACCCTGACCCCTCCTTGCCCTCTTGCCTCCCTACCGCATTCGTTGATTTGCGCATCCCACCTTCCCTTCCCACCCCATTCCTTGGCGATCATGGCAGTAATTTTCACCGCCTTAATTTCAGTGGAGGGAGGCTTTTGTCGGCGCTGGCGGCGTCTGCCCCAGCGGCCAATCCCCCCCAACAGCCCACTATCAATGGAGGGAGGGATGGACGCATTAAGATGGCTGCACCCAGGTACCAGGGCGGTATAATTTCGTCGAGCGCAACTAGCACAACTTGCCAGAGAGCCAAGGCCGATCCAACATCCAAAGGCTTTTTCATCCTTGGGGGCCCCTTTTTTCTTCTTCACTCACATCGTCACACTCTCTCTTGTTGATCCCTGGTGTGCTTCATCTTTCGTTGAGTGATTGAACGTCTCCTGTCGCCGTGTCGACGTCTCTTTGGAACCCGAAATCGCTTTGACACCACCCTCAACATTGCTGAGCACGAGCCTACCTTGTCTTCCATCCCTCAGTTGCCATTTTGCGCTCATATACGCTCAGAGGGAGACATTGAGACACGAACACGATAAATCACCTTTTGCTTCCGTGCAGCGCTAAATTACCTACGCCATGGCCTCGGTCCCCGAATCAGTCATCGACTCGGTCAAGAAGCTGGGCCTCAATGGCTCCTCTGAACACACGAATGGCACATTGAACGGCGACATCAAGATCCGCAACATCTGCTGTGTTGGCGCTGGCTATGTCGGTATGTTATTTCAAGCGCTTGCCACGTCTATTCCTTCCTTCGACATATTTCCATTGCTGCTTATATACGGCATCGCCCGTTGTGTGCGTTTTGGACTAGCCAGCCGTGGTGTCCATCACCTGCCCTCTGCTCAGGAGGCTTGGAGATGGCGGGCGGTCGGCCTAGCTTGCTGCCAGTATTGCGCCTGCAGGTCGAATGGCGTTTATACATCACCGCCCTTGGTTATCACCACTACATCCTATCCAACGTGTGTAATTTGACCGCCGTACTAACAAAACCCCACCGCAGGTGGCCCTACTGCCGCTGTTGTTGCGTTCCAGAACCCCCACATCAAGGTGACGGTTGTTGATCGAGACGAGACTCGCATTCGACGATGGAACTCGCAACATCCTCCCATCTACGAGCCTGGCCTGCACGACATTGTGCGCATTGCCCGCGACGGCGGCCGCGAGACCAACTTCTCCAATGAGCCCACTTCCGACAGCGAGGGCTCCTCCAGCGACCACGGCGAGTCCTCTGTGCCCGCCCGACAGCCAAACCTCTTCTTCTCTACCGACGTCGCCAAGAACATTAGCGAAGCCGACATCGTTCTCGTCGCCGTCAACACCCCGACCAAAGAGCGCGGTGTTGGTGCCGGCAGTGCTACCGACATGACTGCTTTCGAGGCCGTCACTGCTGTTGTCGCCCAGCACGCCCGGGAAGGTGCTATTATTGTCGAGAAGAGCACCGTCCCTTGCCGCACAGCGCAGCTGGTAGCGGATACCGTGAGTTTCCAACATGTCAACCATCATACATTCTGGCAATGGATTCATCTAACACATGGTGCAGCTGGGTATGCATCGACCCGGCGTTCATTTCGAAATCCTCTCCAACCCCGAATTCCTCGCTGCCGGAACTGCTGTTAACGACTTGCTGTACCCTGACCGTATCCTCATTGGTTCAGCCCCCACACCCTCGGGCAAGAAAGCTGCGGAGGCTCTTGTTGAGGTCTACGCTGCCTGGGTGCCGCGTGAACGAATTCTCACTACCAATGTGTGGTCGTCCGAGCTAGCCAAGCTCGTCGCCAACTCCATGCTCGCACAACGCATTTCCAGCATCAATTCCATTTCCGCCCTTTGCGAGCAAACTGGCGCTGACGTAGACGAGGTTGCTCGCGCAGTCGGAGTCGATCCCCGAATTGGTAACAAGTTCTTGATGGCTGGTATCGGCTTTGGCGGTAGCTGTTTCAAGAAAGATGTGCTCAACCTGGTATATCTTGCCGATACGATGGGTCTCCCAGAGGTCGGCGAGTACTGGAGACAGGTTGTCAAGATGAACGAGTATGCTCGTGACCGTTTCACAAACCGCGTCATCAAGTGCCTCAACAACACGCTTGTGGGCAAGAAGGTTGCTATCCTAGGCTATGCTTTCAAGAAGGATACCTCCGATACTCGTGAGGCCCCGGCTCTTGAGATGATCAAGACTCTGTTGGAGGAGCGACCTCGTGAGGTTGCTGTCTTCGATCCTTGCTGCAACCCTCTGGTGGTCAAGAACGAGATCAAGACGCTTCTCGGACCTCTTGCCGCTGGAAACAATATTTCAGTCTACGGAAATGCCTTTGACGCCTGCAAGGGCAGCACAGCTGTGGTGATTGCAACCGAGTTTGACGAGTTCCGAAACCAGCCCGCTCCCAAGCCTGCCCCAGTCCCAGCTGGCGAGGCTCCCAAGATGCTGGGGTCGCAAGCCCAACCCCAAGTCGGACCCTAGACCCTTCAAGAAGTCTGTCCTCAGCGAAAACGATTTGCTCGCCCTGCACAAGCACCTCGTTCAACGGCCCGGCCAGTTGTCGGACGACCCCCTCGACCGATTCAACAAGGAGCCTTTGTGCTCGGAAGACTGCCCCGACTGCATCCAGAACCGCGAAAGCAAGGAGACGGGAGATGCCACCGGCATGGGAAGCGGCGAGGAGTATAAGCCCAAAGAGCGCATTGACTGGGTTCGCATCGCCGATGCCATGGCCAAGCCTCGCTGGGTCTTCGACGGACGCGGCGTCATTGACTCTCGCGAGATGGTCAAGCTTGGTGTACGAGGTGAGAGTGTTGGTCGTCAACACCGCTTCTAAATGGGGATGATGGGGCAATGTGGCCACAGTTTCAAAATGTCCTTGCTCGAATTGGGGATGCCTTGCATGGCCGAGATTTATTATTTTATTGTTTTATTAGGGTATGGGAATGAGGTTTTAGATGGGGCTCATTGAAAAACATGAAGCCGGATGGGGATTAACGGACTTTCCCCCTGTTTCTTTTCCCTTTTTTTTCTATTGGGGAAAGATATTCTTTGTTATATATACCGCTTGAGTGGAACTAGACGAATAGAGTGCTCAATTGCATCACTCAACTCGCTGCGATATCAAGCCTTGCGATGCACGCTTTTGTTCCACGTCTGCATGGAAGTTGAATAATTGGGGAATCCATTCTTGGCAGAACCTGTATAATATGCAATAGACCTTCCCGCCGTGTGCTGTCAACTTTGTTTTGGTAGGGTCGATCGTTCAATGATTTGCTTGCCCCAGGGGTTATTTCTCCCAAATTCCCAGTGTAGCAACGACAATAGGCCAACATGGGCTGACATGGTTTTGGTGTTCCTATTACAGCTGGGTCCAGAAGGTACAGTCACGGGATGAGTCTCGTGACGGCCACCACCAACTCGGTCACTCCATCCTTTCACATCGCAATCGTCCTAATCTGTAAGAACTCTCGCCAAAATTGGATGCGTGTCAAACGTATCGATCTATCGCTTTGTTCCAGATAATCTGCCATGGGTAACGCAGCTGTCACTCGTTGTCCCCGCATGTGTCACATTGCCTTCTCTTGTCCCATTATGGGCGACTTTGTGGCACACCATACCATCCAGGGGCGATTTCGAGGTTCAACGCGTTTCAGGACCCTGATTCCCGAGTCTCAGTCCATGAATCCAGACAATAGCACGCCGGTGGCATCAGCAATCAGAAAGGCGCCTTACAGGCAGTATGGTGACCAGTTCGCATAGATGGCTGCAGGCAATAATGTTCTAGAGGGCGCAAGTCTCCCTCCGGACTCCGTGCCGTTTCCCCGCGTCATGTGAAGAGACCGCAGGGCGCAGGTGAGGGAGTTTTTGCGCAGCACCTGTTGCCGAGCAATATTGGCGACAGCCTTTCGAGTTTCATGGCCAATGCAGATGCTGAGTGTGGCCCCCTGGCAATCCTGCCTTTCCCCAGGATGGCATGGTAAGGCTCGTAGATGTGGTGTCTCTATCATGCAAAACGTGGGCCAGTGCTGAAGGATCTCAAACTCCAAGTCTGACATCCAGACTGTCGCTCTCTTAGATTCCTACATTTCAGTGCTTTGGCCTCCCTTTTCCAAAGCTGGGGGTTTTTTTTCTTTCTTTCTTCCCTCGACTTCTTGAGTGTCACGACCAGTCATTCGTTTCGTTCAGGTCACGACCTTGAACAACCCAAATGAAGACTATTCTGCTCGTTGCGCAACACCAAGTACTGCTATTAACGTTTAATCTTTGACATAACCCCAGCGAAATATCTCAATTGGGGCAGTTTCGGGCCTTCTACCGCGGGCTCCGTAGCTCCGTAACAGGCCAGAGCGCCTCGGAGGCTCGCTATGAGATCTTCACATATCGGTCTGGCCGTCTTCACGGGCCTGACGGCCGTGGCGGCGGCTGAGGGTCTGCCGCCGGAGGGAATCCCGATTGCATGCGCCAACATTTGCGGTCCCATCGTCGAGTTGACGGCGACATGTACGCCGCAAAAGTCGTCAAAGAGGTGGGTAAAGGAGCAGGTTTTTTGGCAGGGAATGGGTTCCGAAGCTGGCTGTTGAGCCTATAGTCGCCAAGAACAAAGGACCAGGCGAAACAGAGCACAAAGGTCGGATTAGCAAACGGTCATTTTCCATCATCAGGGCAGCGCCAACGTCATTCCCGCCACAGAATCCGCCTCCGGCACCGACACCTAACCCTCCTCCCGACGATACTCCTGCTCCTAAACCTGCTGCCAAACCTGCTCCTCCTGCACAGCCAGCCCCTCCTCCTCCTCCACCCTCCTCCACCACCACCACCGCCGCCGCCGCCGCCGGCACCTCCAGCCCCTACGACCGCCGCGAAGAAGCCAAAGGCGCCCGAAAAGCGACCTCCGCCAGCAACCGCATCTCCCTCAACATCAGAACCCTCGGAGCCTTTAGCGGCAGCGAGCCCACAGACTACGAAGCTAGAAATAGAGTCATCACCGACAACTTCCCAACGACGCAGCTCTGCGACAAATGGGGGTGGGGATAGCATGTCCTGAAATGAAGGCTGGACAGTTCCGGCTGACGCGGAAGTTAAGTGTGTGTGTCTGAATGACAGCTTTGACGTGGCAAGGATTGCTGCGTTGTGTGCGAGTTGCGTTCAGCAAGAAAAGGATGTGGGTGCGCACCAACGGTAAGATATCTTCATCCCCCACCGTCAATCTTGAGTAGCGGGCTAACTCTGTATAGGCGCCATGGTTGTCGTGTCAACATGCAACTTCTCAGCCAAAAAATACACCATATCCGACGACAATCTCGCGGACAACATCCGCGTCAAGGCGACCAAACCGACTGCTGAGTGGGGTAATCAAGCTGGGGTGACGGGTGCAGGTGCTATTCGAGCAGCGAGGTTTGATGTGGTCTGCGCGGTGGTGGTGATTGTTGGGTCAATGGTGTTGCTGTAGGTAGGTGCTGGCTGCTGAGAGTGATTTTGTTCATGGGGCGTTCTCTGGAGGATTCATTTGGTTGGTCACAATTATATAAACACTCCCTGCTTTAATATAAAGACGAGAATTCGAATGTAAAAAATGGCGTTGTCGTTTGCTGCGTTTCTCAATGTGAGGTAGGTGGATCAGGATTCATGGAGGTCAAATTTCTGCAAATAGTACAGGGTAGCAGTTTTGTGTTGAAATCCTGGTTCGCGACAAAGTTCTTTTCCAGCTTGCCACACTCGTTACTGGAGGTAGAATTAGTCGAATTACCGTATGACTCTTGTTTTGAGATACAGATACAAATTTGGGCTGGCTTTGCGTGAAGCATTAGATGTTTCTTTTCTTTTCTTTGTAAAACATCAACCGACTAGATGGAAGCTGGAAGAGATGCTAGCAACATCTAGCCAAGCGAACCTAAATATCGGAGGAACATAACGCCATGACATCTACATTTAGGCACAATGCATACAAGACCCAATTGACCGGTCGTCTTCCTTGTCCTCCGTCCGTTGCCTTCTGCCCAGGTGCGGCATGGCACTATTGCCTCGCCTGCGAAACCCGCGGGTTTAGATCCCTGCGGACAAATGCGGAGTTGCAGGCGGCCACATGCGGACGCAAGCGGACAGCAAGTGATGCTTAGCTCCATGCCAGGGTTGCTTAATTCCGTGTTAGTGCGTCAGCCGGAGCCGGGCGTAATGCCGGAGGGCGGGACCTTGATGGTGACGATGGACGCTGGCGCCTTTTTTCTTGTCTTGTTATAGAAAGGTCTAGGAAAGGGACGGGCTGTGTTGTGTTGTGTTGTGTTGTGTTGTGTTGGGAATCTTTATAACGGCGCCTCAATCTCGTGCTGTGGACTCCAGACCAAGCATCTTTCCCCCACTGCACTCTTGAGCAACATCAACAACACTAACGCCCTCACTCACCACACATTCAATCACACCATACTCACACGATAATGCATCTCGTCCTCACTGGCGCGACTGGCCTTGTCGGCTCCGGCGTGCTAGACGCCATGATCCGCGCAAAGGACATCACCAAAATCTCCATCCTCGCTCGCAAACCTGTAGCAATGGCTGAGGCTGCGAGCGACCCGCGCATCAACGTCATCATCCACAAGGACTTTGAGCACTACGACGCCAGGGTCCTCGAGCAGTTGCAGGGCGCAGATGGCTGCGTCTGGGCGCTGGGAATTAGCCAGACAAAGGTCAACAAGGAGGACTACGTCAAGATCACAAAGGACTACGCTCTCGCTGCGGCCAAGTCCTTCTCTACCATCAAGACCTCGTCGCCGGACAAGCCGTTCCGATTCGTCTACGTGTCCGGCGAGGGGGCTACACAGCAGCCCGGGCGGTTCTCCGCGATTTTCGCGCGCGTAAAGGGCGAGACGGAGCAGGCGCTTGCGGACCTCAGCGACGCTTCGGCTGGGGCGCTGCGGGCTGACTCGGCGAGGCCGGCGTACGTGGACGCGAGCAAGCACGCGGCTGTGGCGCCGTATATTCCGAACCCGGGGTTCCTGTACAATTCGCTGGTCGGGGTGATCGGGCCGGTGATTCGCAATCTGGTTCCTTCTTCGCACTCGCCGACGCCGATGCTGGGGGATTTCCTGACGCGGTTGGCGATGGGCAAGGTGGATGGGCAGCTGGAGGGTCCGGGGGCGTTTCGCCTGGGCAAAACGTCTTGGATTGTTGAGAATGTGGGAATTAGGAGGACGATGGGGTTGTAGGCTTGGGAGATGGGATTGATGCGGTGGAGATGCTACTGTATGTTAAGGCGAGGGTGCTTTTGTTCATGGTGCTACTGTTTGGCAGGCGTTGCTGGAGAATTGCAAAATTTAACAAGGGATCCCTTTTTACCTTGAAAATTCGTGCTTGTGTGGAACCCCCCGATTCTGAATATCAACATTTACGTATGAATGCTTCCACGTATGCTGATGGTAGACTCCAGACGCGTAAAAGGCTCATAATAAACAGAGGCTAGCCAGTCGCCAGGCTGAGAGAGGGTCTGAGACAAGGGCCCGTAGTCGCGCGTGCCACTGGTTAGGCCTTAGAGACAGACAGTCTAGACGATGGCGAGGATTGTTCGACGGAATTTCAGGTCGCCACATGCTGGGAGGAGGATCTGGCTAGATTGTTGCAAAATGGCGTCCTCATCGCTCTCAGGCGAGTGAAAATACGTGTTAAGCCAGTGGCTCTTCCTGCCACGACTGCATGCAGGGAAATCTAGTGACGGCCTGCATATTACCTAGCATATACATGCGTATATATGCGAAGGTGCATACCTTCGACCTCGATGGCGGCTTCTGAGCGGGGAGAATGCAAATGCCTGTTCGCTGCCGATTGTAGAACACGAAGATGCTGAATGAGCATCGCCATCATGTTACGTGATTGGAGGACTGGACTCCCACGTGATACGGAAAGGACGGCAGAGTGGACAGGGAATAAATGTCTGGTATGAAGAAATGAGAAAGGCCGTTCAGGGTGCACTGATTCAGAAAGCTGATGGAGTTGAGTTGCAATGTGGGGTGGCAGATGGTATTTATTCCTCGATGTGAGGCGTTGTGGAGACGGCAGATGACACTTCTTCTTCAATTCCCGCTCCCACTCGTACCAGTAGCCGCTGTGATGTTGATCCTCGAAGACCGTAGTCGTGATGAGAGAGGGTTATTGAACTGGGAGATTGGGAGCGTCTAGGAGAGTGACGAAATCGGGTGGTCACGTGCGAGGGAGTGTTGAAACCACCATGTTGCAAAGTCGTGTCACGGAAACCATTGCTCTTCCTCCAGCCTCCTTCAAGCGCCATCTAGAGCTGATGCCGCAAGAAGGCAAGCACAATTGCGCGAATGCAAGGCTGACATATGTTTACGGCCTCTATATTTGGTCATCCAGGTCATGGTACGACGCCAGCTAGCCATTTGGGACGAATCTGCGGGGCCGACCAGCGACCAGATGTTCCGGGCCCTCAATGCCATCTCCCATCTCCCATTCCCCTTTCTTACTCCCGCTGGCTCGAACACAAACACACGCACACCACACGCTTTGAGACATCAAAGCTCGCCGGTCCGGCTCGATGCGACTTGGTTGGAATTGTTTTGACTGACATGCACGGGCTAGTGCCTGCTGCCAAAATGTCTATATGGAGTATGGATGAAGCACACCCTATGGCCTCAAGGCTCTTGGCCCACAACTTTGGACAAGAGGGCCTGCAGAGGATTCCATCGACTGACAGACATGCACCCTTTTGATTGTTTGCCAGGGCGTGGGACGGATCTCGAAGCGAGGTTGTACCAAACGTACTGCTGGTGGCCTCGTATCCAGAAGAGTTTCACGACCGAAGGCACCAGCCTCGAACCAGCGTTCGGCAAGGGAAATCCATAGTCAGAAAGACCCTCGATTCTCCCACGGTCCCGCAAGTGCGGTGTTATTGGTAGAGGCACATTCAGCATGTGGAATTGTCGGCAAATGTTGTCGAAATGCGTCCTGCTTCCTCAAGGACCTGCTCTTCCATCCACTGCTCGTCCCGCCGCCGCAATGGAGTCTGCAGCGGAATAGGTCTGGAGTCGATTTGACCTTTTGTAAAGGGGGCGATACTTTACAGACCTTTCGGCAATTCCGAAGTGCCGGCTCCCGCCAAGAGCCGGGTCAGTTTCACAATTCGACGCTTCATTGCCATAATCTTCCGCAAGCGTATGATGGAACGGCTCGATCAAGGCAGACTTATTACACAACAACGTCTATTTGGCAAGCCTCGCGGGGACCAGGACTCTCCATAGTCTCTATTAACTTGCTGAGTGGGTGGTTCTGGCATGTAGAAAACATGAATGTCTTGGCTTAATTTCTAAGCCGAAGGGTCCACTCGCCCAGTCTTCACCGTCGAGTAAATATCCGCAAGTAGTAGCTTCGTTGTGATAGGTCACAAACTCTCACCGTATGCTGACCATCCATAGCTTACTTGTTGTTCCTGCAATCTTTCACTGGGACTTCATGCACAAACACCTTCACAGCGTTTGGTATGTGGAAGTTGTATTTTGCTCCGCCGATAGGGCTCGTGGCAGAGCTGGTGATTATAGAGCGATGGCTATCAGGCCCCTATATAACGAGATGCCGGCAGAGCACCCGGACAAGGTGTTTTGTCTGTGTCTATCATCTTTCGCTTTTCTTTTTTTTTTGACGTGATATAGTATAGTCATTCGTTTCTGGTACTGCATGCGAGATAAGTGGCTGCGGTTCCTGCAATATGGCACGCCGAGGTTATCGCGGCGTCCTGTCATGGGCAAAGGCTGCCTTGCTAGGGTCTCTCCTAGCAGGACCTGTCCTGGCAAACGAGGATGACATCGTGACCGTCGTGGTTACCTCTACAACATATGTAGACTATGGTGCTTGCAGAGCCCAATGCAACCCTGTCATGATGACCAGCATAGGTCCCAAGCCAACTTATGTTACGCTCACCTTGCCTATTTGCGAATCCGAGGGCAGGACATCGACTAAGCAGCCTGGCTGTCCGGTGTGTCACGGCACCATCTTCCACTACGAACCCACAGACGTCCCGTTTGTTACCCTCACGTCCACTGCCGAGGGGCCACATGCAACTATCAAGACGGTTCACCCTAACTGCGATGGCTGCCGTGGCACTGGCACTGTATATATCTGTGAGCCTACACGCGGAGCTGGAGTTTCAGGTGGATCGGGAGCTACTACGACATACAGACTCCCAGGAGCTGGTCCCAATGGCCCCAGAATCACGATCCCGCCATCTGTGTCGGGTGGCCTTACCACTGTCGTAATCGGAGCCACTGGATTCCCATCAGGCCTCCTCACCATCACGGCTCCTGGTGCACACGATGGCGACGCGCCGCGCACAGTTCTGCCAACTGGTACGGACGGTAAACCTGTCCCTGGGGCAACTCCCATTGTGGTCATAGGTGAGCCTCAAGGCACAGGAAAGGCACACCCTACTGTCACTTTGCCTGGTAGCGGCAAGGGTGATCCACGTGTCACACTCCCCCCGAGCCAGCCTGGCGAACCCTCGATCATCGTGATGGGGGGTGAAGGTTTAGGCAACGGCAACAATATTCCTGAAAGCTCTACTATTACCGTCACTCTCTCTGGTGCGAACCCCACGGACCCCAGAATTACAGTTCCCCCATCCCACCCTGGTGGCCCTGTCACGGTTGTGATCGGCACACCGGGCTTCACTACTGGTATCCCAACGATCACTGCCCCCGGCGCTACTGGCGGCCCTGGTGTTGTCACCCAAACACTCGTCCCTACCGGCAGCGACGACAAAGCCCTACCCGATGGCACTCCTATTGTGGTCATCGGAGATCCAGCTCGTAGCAGAAGTGGAAACCCAACTGTCATCTTGCCCGGTAATAGTGCAAGTGCCAGTGGTGACCACCCTCTTGTGACGTTACCCCCAACGGGTGAGGGGCAACCCGCCATTGTTGTTGTTGGTGGTAGTGACAGTGGCAAAAGCAGTGGTGATAAGGGGAATGACAATAACACCAACGGTAATGGCGGCAACTTTGATAAGGGAGGCAGCGGATCTGAAGGAAGCGATGGCGTCTTCACAACGGTTTTGCCTGGGGCAGACAAAGACAAGGGACCTCGCATTACTCTACCACCAGTCAACCCTGGCGATCCCGTTACTGTTGTTATTGGTACTCCAGGGTTCCAGACAAACATACCTACTTTGACTCTTCCCAATGGTCATGAAGGGCAGCCAACCATCACTCTTCAACCAACTGCTTCTGGCGAAGGCCCTATTGCCATCGTTGGCAACCCAAGTGGTCTCGTCAACCCAACCATCACGCTGCCTGGTGCTAAACCTGATGCCCCACTCATCACGCTCCCACCCACTGGCCCAGGAGTCAACGCCGTTGTTGTCAAGGGAGACCCAGGCGATCTCAACGCCTTATCTGATGGCCCCCTCGTTGGGGTTGATACGAATGGTGATGGCGTGCCTGATGTTGCTGTCGGCCCTGGCGGGACTATCGATTTCAATGGGGACGGCCGGGCAAACGCTACAATCCTCCCAGGTGGCGGCGTAGATACCAATGGAGATGGCAAACCTGACACTCAGATCGGAATCGGAGGTGGTATTGATGTCAATGGCGATGGCAAGCCGGACCTAACCGTCATCGTCGGTGGCAATGCTGTGGATACGAACGGTGACGCTATTCCCGATGTTAATGCCGTTGGCGGAAGCGGTGGCGGCAAGGGTGAAGGCAGTGGAGGAGATGGATCTCCAATCACCAAAGGTGGCACTAACAGTAGTGAAAAACCAAATGCTGCTGCTGGTGGCTCTCCTAATAAGTCGCCAACAGGGGCTGGTGGCGACTCTTCAACCCCGCCAGACGGTGGTGGTTCTTCTAAACCTGTTCTAGGAGAAGATGCTCCGGCCCCTGGTGGCAATAGCACCACTGGAAGTGGAAGCGGTGGTATCAATGGAGGAAGCACTGGCGGCAGCGGCGGTACTCCCCGCCGTTGACACCAACGGAGACGGCAAGGCGGATACAAATATCGGTCCCGGCACTGGTGTTGATACGAACGGCGACGGCAAACCTGACACAATCGTAGGTACTGGCGGGGGCTGTAGACACCAATGGTGACAGAAAGCCCGACATTACCATCGGCACTGACGGGTCGGTTGATACCAATGGAGACGGCAAACCGGACACACAGGTTGGAGCGGGCGGCGGCATCGACACAAACGGTGAAGGCAAACCTGATGCCACAATTGGAGTTGGCGGCCAGGTGGATCTCAACGGCGACGGCAAGCCTGAAACTAACGCCGGCGGCAAAATTGACACGAACGGCGACGGGAAGCCTGATATTAACGTTGGTGTCGATGGGGGTGTAGACACAAATGGAGACGGAAAGCCTGATACCTCTGTTGGTCCTGGCGGTGGCATTGACGCTAATGGCGACGGTGACCCCGACCACAACGTCAATACCGGCAAGCCTATTACCAGCGGTGGACTTGGAGGTGACGGTGGGGACCCCAATGGCGTTGGCCCCGGCCGCAATGGTAATGGTGGAAACGGCTCTGGAGGTACTGGTAATGGCGGCAGCCCTTCCACAGGAAATCCTCCTGGAGGGAGCGGTGGCGATGCTGATAAACCCGACGCCAGCGGTTCCGGAGGAAACAGTCCTGGAGGAATCAGCCCTGGAGGCAGTGGCTCTGGCGGAGATGACAAGGGCAACCCAGGTGCTGGAGGCGGTAGTAGCAACACCGACAAACCCAATGTCAGCGGTAATGGCAGCTCTGGAGGAAACGGCTCTGAAGGTACTGGAAATAGCGGCAAAGGCGACGCTGGTAGTGGAAATACTGGCAATGGCTCTGGCGGGGATGACAAGGGCAACCCGGATACTGGAGGTGGTAGTGGTAATGCCGACAAACCCAATGTCAGCGATAATGGCAGCTCTGGAGGAAACGGCTCTAAAGGTTCTGGAAACAGTGGCAAAGGCGACGCTGGTAGTGGAAACACTGGCAATGGCTCTGGTGGAGATGAAAAGGGAAGTCCAGGTGCTGGAGGTGGCAGCGGTAAGACCGACAAGCCGAATGGCAACAGCGGTAGCGGCTCTGGAAAGACTGGAGATGGTAGTAATGTGACCGCAGGCGCTGGAGGTAGCCCCAACAGTAGCGGCCCAGGCGATAATGGCACAGGAGATGGCGGTTCTGGGAAACCAAACTCTGGCAATACTGGCTCCGGAGGCGACAACAGCAACGCAAATACCGCTGGAGGCACTGGAGGTGGCGATGGCAAAGGCGATACCGGTACAGGAGGAAATGGCAATGGAAACACCGGCGGAGGCCCTGGGGGCAGCGGCAACACAAACGCAAATACTGGAGGCAGCGGCAACGGAAATACTAGCTCTGGAGGTCCTGGAGGCGGTAGTGGCAGCGGTAATGCCAACACCGGCTCTGGTTCTGGAGGCTCTGGAGGAGGCGCTGGAGACTCTGGTAGTGGAAAGGCTGGGCCTAGTGCTGGGGGATCTGGCTCTGGCTCCGGAGGATCTGGAGGAGATGCTGGAGGATCTGGAGACAGCGGCAACGCAAACCCAAATGCTGGAGGCAGCGGCAATGGAAATACCAACTCTGGAGGTCCTGGAGGTAGTAGCGGTAGTAGTAATGCCAATACTAGCTCTAGCCCAGGAGGCTCTGGAGGAGGTGCTGGAGGCTCTGGCAGTAGCAATGGAAATATGAACTCCGGAGGTCCTGGAGGCGGTAGTGGCAGCGGTAATGCCAACACCGGCTCTGGTTCTGGAGGCTCTACAGGAGGTGCTAAAGGCTCTAGTAGTGGAAATGCCGAGCCTAGTGCTGGGGGATCTGGCTCTGGCTCTGGAGGATCTGGAGGAGGTGCTGGAGGAGGTGCTGGAGGATCTGATAATGGAAATGCTGGGTCCGGCTCTGGGTCTGGGTCTGGGTCTGGGTCTGGGTCTGGGTCTGGGTCCGGCTCTGGATCTAGTACTGGAAATGCTGGCTCTGGCTCAGGAGACTCTGGAGGAGGTGCAGGAAGCTCTGGCAGCGGAAATGCCGGTCCTAGTTCAGGAGGCTCTGGCTCTGGCTCTGGCAGTGGAAGTGCTGGGCCTGGGTCTGGGTCTGGAGGATCTGGAGGCTCTGGTTCTGGAAATGCTGACTCCGGGTCTGGGTCCGGGTCTGGGTCCGGAGGCTCCGGAGGATCTGGAGGCTCTGGCAGTGGAAATGCTAGCTCCGGCTCCGGGTCTGGGTCTGGTTCTGGGTCTGGGTCTAGCTCTGGCTCTGGCAGTGGAAATGCTGGCTCCGGCTCCGGCTCCGGCTCCGGAAGTTCTGGAGGCTCTGGCAGTGGAAATGCTGGCTCTGGCTCCGGCTCTATCTCAGGGGGATCTGGAAGCAATGCTTCAGGAACTGGAGGGTTCAAGTGGCAGCGGCTCCGGAAGCGGTGGCTCCGGAGGTGGCAGTTCAGGGAGTGGCGGTTCGAGCAGTGGTAGCTCAGGTAGCGGAGCCTCTGGAGGCGGCAGTTCAGGCAGTGGTAGGTCAGGAGGAGGTACAGTCGGCTCAGGAAGCAGTGGTTCGGGCAGTGGTAGGTCAGGAGGAGGTACAGTCGGCTCAGGAAGCAGTGGTTCGGGCAGCGGAGGCTCTGGCGGCGGTAGATCAGGGGGAGGCACAGTCTCTAAGTGAGGAGGCTCCGTCAAGCATCCCGTCTCCCGTGGCCGGCTTGACTCTGGCTCCAGGTTTGGCAATGTCTCATGGCTGCGTTATCCATACATGGCGCCAATACAGCCAGAGGGCGCGACCAGTACTAGAGCGCGTGCTAGGAGGGACATGTCTGGCGACCACTCTCGAACAGGTTACCATTCTGTCCGGAGGCGGATCTCTTCTGCTTCTTTTAGTGCCGGGAGAAGTCCTATTTAGACGGCACCGAGTGTATATGTATATGTATATATCGCGGCTTGTTCTTTTCTTTGAAGTTTCATCTTGTCTAATGACAAATTTCTTTTCAATCTAGAGTAGTTAATTTTAACTGAAAATTTGACTTGAGAAACGAAGAAAATAAAATAAAAATAATGCATCTGTGCGGGCCGTGGCTGATTGCCATGCCGCTAGATGAGAGGGAGCTGGAGGGTATGAGTTGATACGTTGGATGAGAGGGAGAATGAAACGGGCGGCATGGAATGGGTGGTAAGGAGTGCAGTGGCGCGAGCTGTTGTCATGTTCGTCTGCCTTCCGGGGTTGCCAATTCCATTCGTGGATTAAGCTGGATGGCATCGGTTGATATACAAGAACAACATATGTAAGAAATTGAGGTGATTTCAATGTAACACACGTTATCGTTTGGAAACATCCGCAGCCCAACCTCCTGTACGCGTAAATAAAGTCATTACTCCAAGCCCCAAACGCCGCTTCATGCATCCGACCATGTATATATCGACAGCTCCAAAGTCCCAGTATCTTAACGCCGGTCCCAACCAACCCGAGACTACTCTTATACTAAAACACTTTTCCCGTTCGCCTTACGAAACCACAGCCCGCATATCGCTATGCCCCAAATGCCTCACTCAGAATCTCACCCTCGTCCGGCGTCACAGCCATCTCCAGCAGCTCATGCGCCGCCTCCACTACTTCCCCATCGATGCCGGCCTCCATAATCAAGTCCTCCTCTGCAAAAGCTAGTCTGCCAAGTGCCAAGAGATACCGTTGGCTACCGCCGTGCGACAATGATAGCTTCTGCCCAATTTCAGCCAAGTTGGCGGTCCTGGAATCTGTCACGAGCGTGTGGACGAGCATTACACACTGTGATATTATGCGATATAAGTCCGCCGACGACGTAGACTCGGGAAGTCTCAGCGACGCGGCAATAGTGTCTGGCAGCGGCGGTAGAATGCTAGGCGGGATGGGTTGGTCGTACAGGTCGTCGATAGATGTACTAAGGCAGGTAACGAGGCGAGGTAAAGCGTTATTGTGTGAAGCAAGCTGAGCTGCCCCAAATGGGTATCTTGCAAAGGCAATTAGCGTTCGTAGAGCCGCCAGCCTAAGCCTCCGCCTTTGGTCAGGCGTCGTTGATGGGCGAGCCGTCTCGGTCAGTTTCGAGGATACTCGCTCAATGACGGACTGTGCAACAGAGACTGCATCCTTCCCCTCCTCAACTGGGCCAATCGAGTTGGGGAGTGACGATGAGGCTAACAAGTCTAACATGGCAGTGATGTCATCAACCTTCTGCTTTGATACTAGGAGTAATAGGCAAAAGTCCAAAGAGGACACCCTCCAGAAGCTAATACCGGTGTACTCGAACCCATTATCTGTTTCACTGGGAGTAGTGGCGCAGGCGAGAGCTGCAATATGCAACAGTGACAATATCTGAGTCGTATCGACATGCTCCTCCAAGAAGACATACTCGGCGCTGCTGGAGACCTTGCCATCGGGCGAGCGGAGTCGCGCTTTAGCTAGGACAGATATTGTCGCTTGCGCGGTAGGCACAAGTTTGTCCACAGTGAGAGGGGCCACAGAGATGGTGTGCAGTTGAAAGGTGAAGGAAACGAGAGCGACCAAGTACTTGATGGGCTCCCAAAACTGTTCCTGCAAACATCTCTCCCACATGGAGATGATCAGTCCAGAGAAGTCCACAAGCAGCTGCATGGGCTTATGGGGGTTGCCCATCATGGGCAGGTTTTCGAAGATCGTCGCAGCAAACGAGGTAGAGGTGAGATCAGATGGAAATGCAAACCGCGATAAGGTGTCGAAGGTGGGAGGCTGTTGATGAAAACAGCCATGATCGAGGACTAGGTGGAGAAACTCAAACGATGCAGCTGGAGCTGTGACTACTGGCTGCGGTCCTACAGCGGGAGAGTCGGGTTTGTCTGGGCTCGTTGTCACATCACCCATGTGTATCTCGAGAGGCATCACTGGGCTGTCCATCATTGGGCGTTTCCTTTTCCCTTTACTCGGAGTTCTTTCACCCACATTTGGTGCCACTGACCCGGCATTCTTTCCCCTGCCTTGACCTTTGCTGGGACTCGGCACAATTTCCACGTCATCGAAGCCGTCAGCCATGCCCCAGTTCTTTTTCCCTTTCTTGGGTGTGGTCATGAGGCCATCGGTAGTGCTGCTATTGACCGTATCTTTGCGTCGCGCCCGATCGTTGGCCTCACGCGCATCACGCTGCATGAACTGTAGCTCTGTATTTGCACTCTTCTCGGCGGCAATGGCTGCCTCCACCATACGTTCTTGTTTCGATATTTGCTCAGCATTGAGTTTCTTTAGACGAGAGACCTGTGAGTCGTGCTCTTGCTGCGCCTTGGTAAATTTGGCGCGGAGGATGGAAGCTTCACCACGAGCGGCATTGAGTTCGTTCTCGAGGGCCCGGACACGTTGGTGTAGAGCGAATGCGACATCGCCTGATTGGCTTGGGGCGGCCTGTGAGGATATTAAGCGATTCTGAGGGAGACTTGTTGGCAAAAAGGACCCTGGCGGCGCACGATGGAGGTTCTGAGATTGGGATGACATCCTTTGAGAGGCGGAGAATGGTGGGATGGGTTGCCCGGTACTGGAGGATCCTGGTCTTGCGACGAGAGCTGCTCCGGGCCTGTTAGCAGGATTGATTGCAGGATTCCACCGGGGATTGGGAACAGGTGGGATGGGCTTTTGCTGGTGCCCCTGTTGGTGTTGGTGTTGGTGTTGGTGTTGCTGCTGCTGCTGCTGCCGTAAGGAACTGTCGTTCACAGGACGGACAGCAGAGCGACCCAAGGGAACTCCAGCATCATTGGTGACCTCGGTGGTGTCGAGATCGTCATCCTCTTCCTCCCAGCCATAGTCGATTGTGGGAGGCCGCTGTGCATCTTGAGATGGGGGGTTGATGACGAAGCTGCGTCTGAGACGCCGCCCGAGTTTGCGTTTGAGCCTGTGTGAATTGAATGGCCTTCTGTTCTAGCTCTTGAAACACGTTGTCTGTGAGGTCATCGAGTCCGTCGTCGGAGAATTCGTCGAGATCCATTTGTCTTGGGCCAGCAGGCAGCGGCTTCGTGCCACTCCATGTGGTTTCTGATGTCAGCCGTGTTGAGACAAAGCAGGATATCAGGATAAAGATACACTAAACAGGAGCTGATGGAAGCCTCCAAAATATCTGGCACGTGGGGGCAGGACGTGCGAGGGAAGCAATCGCCGACGTGTCGCGAGATCACGTGGACATGGCCGGGGTTATAGTGCAAGTCAATAGCACGGGCTAGATACTCGATGGCCCTGGATTCGCTAAATGCAGGCCATTCCAGTGCATGTTTCCAGCGGTGACTGCCCTGAGGTAGTCCAAAGCCACTACCTGTGAGGCCTGCCAAGCACGCCTGAAGAATTGATTTGGTTTCAAGACACAGTAGTATGTTATTCTGTATATATTTAACTGGCGATGGCATATCTCTGTTCAACCTCAACACCCTGCTAGTCATTCCCTCCACACCCATTTGTAAACCCTCCAGCCGCAAAAGCAGCCTTATTGTTCTTGAAACACCTACTCCGCACCCAGATCGGCGTGTTGAAATCCGCCTGCCACTCCATGCCATCCTCATCCGGCTCGTCGAAATACTTGAATCGCCAGAGCGTCAGCCCACGACCTATGCAGCTCCTGGCCTCGGGTTCCAACGTCTTCTGGCCCCAGTCATAGTTGGCCCATCCCCTGCCCTTGATGACATACGAGCTCCAAACTCCGTGGTACCAGCCCTTGCACGAGCCGTCGACTTTCTGAATCACGGGCCAGGGCCGGTTCTCGCGCTTCGGGTTGACCTGGTACGTCCAGTCGCCTCTCATCCACTCGCCGCCAAACTTCCAGTCCATTGGGTTATTCTCGTCGTTCCCGTCGCATCCATTTATGATGCGGGACATGCTATCCTCACACTCCTTTTCGTCGAAGTTGGTGCTTGTGCTGGCCAGCGAGACGAAGAACTTGACCTCATCCGGCGTGCCTTCGTCGTAGCTTTTGGAGAAGCTCCAGCCCTGCTCGCCGCTGGGGTTGGGTACGCTGCCACAAAAGTCCTTGAAGTTGGCGTTGAGACGCTGCTCGCTGGCGTATGCTGTGGCTCCCGTGCCTTGCCAGCAGGTGAACTTGTCCTTCTTTTCGCATGATGGGGGTGTGACGCCGAGGATCTCGGCCCGCACATCCACAATGGTCTGCAGTGCCCACGAAGCAATCGTGTAGTGGCCTAGCTCGTTGGGATGAAACATTTTGCCGATGAAGTTCGGTATCCCGATGCTCGGAGGCTGTACATCGGCATCGATGTCGCCCGGGCAATTAGGCCGGCTGGGCATATGCCGACTAGCAAGCGTGTGCTTGACTGCAGCTTTCGGGTCGACTGAGCTGTGAAGGTGGTAAATGTCATCTTCCAAGTTTTGCTGTTCCATGGCGAGCGACGACTTGTATGACTCCCATTCGGCGTCCATGGTCGCATTATCCCGCCTTCTTAGCTCACCACCATTGGGACCATCATCGCCGATGCTTGTCACCGGCTTAAAGAACTGCAGATCTGGCTGTTTAGGATCGGGGTAGTGCCCGGTAGACGCCGGATCGCACATCTGCCCTGACACGCCTTGAGAAACCCATGGGTCCCAGTTAGAAAAGCCAGCACGGTACTTGTAGCCCTTCTTGTTGGCATCGTCAACGACGTCCTTGATGACGTTGTTGATCTGAACGACGAGGTCATTAAAAGCCTTGCGTCGTTTGACCGTCAGCTTTAGCGCATCGCGCACCCAAAAGTCGGCGAGAGACCACTTCTGGTTTGTGGCACAGTCTTCATTTTCTGTGTTGAAAAACTGTGCGTAGCCATTCACGATGACGACGCTCTTTTCGTTCATTTTGGAGTCGAGGGCTTCCATCAGCTGCTGGAGGTTACCCTTGAGGATGGAGTTGAGGTTCTTTTGCGCAATGTTGATGACGTTTTGGCAGGCGTCTTCTCCATCAAAGGCCAGGAACACACACTCTTTGATCATTGATGACTGTATTTCATACCAGTCAATATCATGCACTTGACATTGGATTGGTGGACTTCAAACATACCAAACACAAGTCATTTCCACCCGCCGTCATGACAACTAGATCCAAGTTGCCTTGCATGTTTTCAATCTGGTTGTAGATGCCGCTTGTGCGATCACCGCTACAGGCTTTGAACTGGAAATTTGTAACAGAAGGACCCAGGGCGTCGTTCATAATCATCGGATACGATGTATCGAATCGCGCGCAGTACCAATTTGAATCGCCGGGCTGGTCCTTGATGGGATTTCCCAGGGTGTTCCAGAACCGATGCCGGCCGTGAAGCTGTCGCCCACGGCTGCCCACCGCTTAACCCAGCTGAAGCTGCTGACATCAGTTCCTCGGGCGAGTATATCGCCGCCGTCCACGCTCACTGTAGCATTCTCCGGGTTCGCGACGGGGAAGACAAAGGCGTCTACCGAGAGGACGGACAGTCCCTGGAGGAACACGAGCGGTAGCGTCCTCATTGTTCAGGGCTTTTGCTGGACCTGCATGAGAAGAAGGACTGTGAGAGATGCAACACTTGTCCCCAATACCATAAAAATGGGTTAGAAGTGCAGATGGGTTTGCCCTTGAAAGGAGAGCGGGTAGATGAGACTTAACCTGAGGCGAGCAAACCGGACGAGGTCGGAGGGAGCGAAGGAGCGAGAAAATCGTCCAATTACAATTATATTACGCAGTAATCACTAAATCCAGAATGAAACGAACTACCGACATGGAATGAGTAATGCCACAAGGTCAAATTGATGCTGAAACCTCTAGCTCCCCATATCACCTCACCACTTGACAAACGGAGATGAACCGGACGCATCGGCATATAAAATTGGCCAAGACAACTGGCAGACGGCAGGAACAGGAACGAGGGCACCATTCCTTCAACATGGAGACAACGTGGCTTGCTTCCTGAAGCCCGTTTGGATCCTTTAGGTGGAGAAGACCCCCTGCGAGTTTGTGCACCGCGTATAGCCTCTAGTCTAGAGCGCTACCGAACGTTGGGAGCAGACTATTATAATTTGGAAGGATCTCGCTGTCGGCCAATCGTGTGGATTCCTCATTCTAACACCCATGCTGGGCGGATACAGTCGAGGTACATGAAAGCACATGAGCGAAAATGTCTACATTGGACCCTGAAGCGGCCCGATTATGTTGACTATAGTCGCTTTCGCCGCGCACCTCATGTCGTTTGTAAGCATGATATCTTCCTTGGTGGCAGAGGCAGAGATGTCGACGACCCGCAAGAGACGCGTGAACCATTTCTTGCATCGGCATTCTCAGCATCAGTATCCAGAGCAAAACAGAAAGGTCCCAAGATGAAATTCTGCCATTTCACTCTGCTCTGCGCTGCGGCAACTCTCGCCAGCAGCAAGGACACTTATGCAAAACCCAAGACCAACAGCAAGTTTGCCACCCAGGCCCTCCAAGCAGAGCTCAAGAATCCCAATGTGTTCGTAGCGGCCGAGAACCCGGATTACACCTGCACAAAGACCAAAAAGTGCAAACTCGGATGCTGCGGTCCTCTGTAAGTCAAATGGCAACCGGCGCTTGATAATGGTCTCGCAACATGGTACTGACATGTAACGAAGTGACTCCTCTGGCAATGGCGTCTGCGGCATGGGGCCCAAGTTCTGCGGTAAAGGCTGCACGTCAACCTGTGATCAAAAGAGCGAGTGCAATCCGGGCTGGGGCACGCAATGGTCCTCGGCAGACAAGTGTCCTCTGAATGTCTGCTGCTCCGAGTACGGCTTCTGCGGCACGGCGCCTGACTTCTGCGGCGGCGCCGTCATCTCGTCTCCAGAGTGCGCCGTCAGCGCGAAGACGTCAAATAAACGCACCGTTGGATACTACGAAGGCTGGAACCACCAGCGCTCGTGCGGCACCATGACGCCCGAACAGATCCCGCTTGGCTACTACACGCACATCAACTTTGCCTTTTCACTCATCGACCCCGCCACGCACCGCTTGACACCCATGGACGACAAGACGGGCACGCTGTACGCGTCGGTTTCGAAGCTCAAAGCGCTCCAGCCGGGCTGGCAGGTCTGGCTTGCCGTGGGCGGCTGGGCCATGAACGACCCGGGGCAAGTTTCGCACCGTCTTCTCGGAGATTGCGGGCTCCACGGCCAAGCAGGACGAGTTCTTTGAGTCGCTGGTATCATTCTTTGACGGTGAATGAGTTTGACGGCGTTGATCTGGACTGGGAATATCCCGTTGCCGATGATCGCGGTGGCGTCCCCGCCGACTTTGAGAACTTTGTCACTTTCATCGCCAGGCTGCGCAGTCGACTGAATAATGTAGGACGGCCAATGGGGCTGTCCATCACCCTTCCTGCGTCCTACTGGTATCTGCGCGGATTTGACATCATCAACCTGGAGAAACATGTCGACTTCTACAACGTCATGACTTACGATATCCGTACGTTTCTTTTGCCTCTCTCTGCGGGGAAACACATGTGCTAACTGATGCTATATAGACGGCGTGTGGGACTCTACGGTCAAATCCGTCGGGCCTTTTGCCCACGCCCACACCAACCTCACGGAAATCGAGGAAGCCCTCAAGCTACTCTGGAGAAACAACATCAACCCTGAGCGCGTCAACCTCGGCCTCGGTTTCTACGGCCGCAGCTTCACCATGAAGAACCCCAACTGCATGGCCGCCGGGTGCGAGTTCAAAGAAGCAGGCAAGGGCGGCGCATGCACCGGCACGCCGGGTGTGTTATCTGCCGCCGAAATCAGCAAGATCATCAAGGGCGGCGCGAAGATGACGCTGGATCCCGTTGCCGCTGTTCAGATAGTTACGTGGAATGGTGACCAGTGGGTCTCATGGGACGACACTAAGACACTGGCGATGAAGGTTGGACTATGCGAATCAGCGATGCTTGGGCGGCATCATGGTGGTGGGGCGATTGATCTGGATGACGGGACTCTGATTCATTCCTTGTCGGATGCTGGGCGCGACGTGTACGGATACCTGAACAAGACCGTGCTGGGGACGGATTCACCGTGCTTTTGGTACGGGAGCAAAATAAAGGCGAAGAAGTGGGCGGGGAGAGGGGGATAGATGTTGAGCCGTACTTTTCACAACATATTATATACTATGCGTCTTCCTATTCGTATAATGAACCAACCATGCATGTACCGTAGTTTATAGACCACACCCGCATTGCAGGACAATAGGTGATGTCCATATCAAGGCCACCACGGCTGCTTTTGTGCGCCATCAGCCGTGGATATCACCAGCTTCGAATCGTGCGCCGCAGCTATGATGAGTATTGACATATATCATACGTGTAAATAGGCGCTCAATGTAAGTTTATAGACTGTACCCAATACATAGAACATGCGTCACCCAGCCAGCACCTCAATTACACCCTCCCGCCTGTCCCTTGCTTAGGTCGAATATCTTGGGAAACTTCTTCAACTTGTTGATGAGCTTTCTTCCATCACTCGATTCGACACCATACATTCCTCGCAGTGCATGGATATCCAGTTTACTTGGGGAGAGGTTAATCGGGATGCGCTTGCCGTTGTGGTCCAGCAGAATGGGTTTTCGTGGATCGGCTGGGTCTCCGCTGCCGTCCACAGCCCCGGCTCCGGATGGGTCTGAAGTACTTGTTAGGAACCGTCCTTTCTGCTTCTGTACTCGCACTGTCGGGGAAGAACTCACAAATCATAATGGAGGCCCAGTCGACATCCGAGCCACTCTTGCCCGGCTGGGTTGACCCTATCGACGCGGGCATCGGCAGATAGTCGTAGGCGCTGAAGCCAGCAGATTTCGCATATCCCCAATCCCTACACATAGCAGTCCTATCGACAGTCTGCCCGCCGCGCGGGGTCTGCACAACCAACCCAGTGACGTGAGAGTTATAGTCCTTGAGGTTCATGCAGCGCCAGTTCCCGTTTTCGGCGGGCCCGAAGACGCTGCCGTCCAGGGCGTTCTCGATCCCGGGCCCCTTCCAGAAATTGGGATTCTGGTGCTCGTGGTACAGCCCGAGAGCGTGGCCCAGCTCATGCGCGTAGTTTGAGACCCTGTTGAGCATGCCGACGGCTACGTTGTCGTTGAGCTGCATGGTTGGCCCCCTGCCCGCGTTGCGGCGCAGCGACGGGTCGGCAGGAAACCCAACCGTGCTGGCAAGATAGGGGCCGTCGGACACGAGCATGATATCCTTGAGCTTTTCTCTGTCCCCGCATTCCTCGCTCGTCGCCTCCTCGATCTTAAAGTCGGAGCCCAGTCCCGCCCTCAGCCAGACCTGGTGCGCGGCGAACAGTTCGATGTGATACTTGTCCCTGGTGGCAGTGTCTGCGTAGCATACGCGGATGGTCTTGTCGGGCCACACTGTCGACTCGTAGCCTAAAACACCCGCATCTGGCTTGACGTGGAAGTATCGCTTTTGCACGGTCGGCTTGTCGCCTACCGGTGGCTGCCAGATGCGACTGCCGGCGAGGGCATGTCCGACGCAGATGGACAGACAGAGAAGTGTGAATCTGGTCAACATGATGGTGTCAATACTCGCATAGGTATTGATGCGATGGAAAAGAGCACGTAAGAGTGTCTGCAGAGTCGCTCTCTCTGGCAGGGCGATGGGGGAAGAAGACGGACACGGCGCGGGGAAACCTCACAACACTGATATCAGCCCACTTACACAGGAGCTAGTCATCGACTCCGGCTCCCCTGTCTGCTCGAGATGACGCCCGGCAACGACTTCCAGGTACTCGAGAGTACTTGGGAGCTCCCACCGTATACTCGGCAGCTCATCTAGCCCTGCATGAGCCATGGCGCGCCTATAACCGCGCGCTGTGTTCAGTAAGCAAACGTCGTTATTTCCGAATTCAGCACAGGCCATAACGAATACCCTAACGGGCCGAAGGATTGGGATGGCAAGTACCCAGTAGGATCATGATGCTGGATCTCATCAGCAAGGGGGCATAGGGCGTTAGTCAGGCACACAAATCCTGTCAGCCGGAGACCCTGCAATGGGAAGCATTTCCCCAATGGGGACGAACAGGTGCAAGCGCGCACCACTTACACGACTTTAACACGACTTACACTCCTTACACGGACGCATCGTTCACCGCTGCCAAACAAACTCAGTGAGATAAGTTGGCATTTGCGTTGCGAGGTGAGCTCGTTTGCTTTAACGTACCGTGTCGTAGGGCGTACTAGAGCATAGCATCCTTACTCCCTCGCATCATCTTTCCCTTGTCGCCTCTGCTCTCTCCCTCAGACGCGAAACTACTGCAGGGAGGGGCCAAACTTCACGATGGCTTCACCCTCGCGTTTTTTCTGCTCTCCGCAGACTTCCCGCTGCTCTCCTCTTCGTCGCGGGACTGATAACACCCGTCCTGGCGCAGGACAAATCACCCTCTGGCCCGACATTCCCCAACACTGCGGTCAAGCTGCAACGCGCTGGTACACCATCGGACCCCGGCGACGGATGTGACAACCGTCGAGGCAAAGTTCAAAATCACGCCGGAGCAGTTCTTCAAGTGGAATCCCGATGTCTCGAAGGACTGCACCACCAACTTTTGGGGCGGCTACTCTTATTGTGTGGGTGTAGCAAGCAACTCGTCGCCGTCAGGTCCAACATTCCCGAACACGGTGAAGAACTGCAATGCGTGGTATACCATCGGACCCAACGACGGATGCGATACCGTCGAGGCAAAGTTCAAAATCACGCCGGAGCAGTTCTTCAAGTGGAATCCCGATGTCTCGAAAGACTGCACCACCAACTTCTGGGGCGGCTACTCATATTGCGTAGGCGTTGGGCCGGTTGTGTCGACCAAGACAACTTCCACAGCCAAGCCAACAACTTCTACCAGCACATCCTCCTCCTCGTCTTCTACTTCCGTCAATACTAGCACCACTCCGTATTCGACGCGCAACCCAGTCACGTCGTACAACCTCACGCAGCCGTACTCTGCGACTGCACTCCCCCCGGCCAGAACACAGAGTGGCCAGCCGCCTTACTGCAATCAATGGCATTGGGTCGGAGCTGGGGATAGCTGTCGCAGCATCCTCAACCTGTACGGTAGCCGCCTTACCCAAGACCAACTGTACGTGAAGACTCTTCTCCTATGACGGCGTCAGCATCTCCTCTAACTAGGAACTTCCCAGAATCGAATACAAACCCTGCCCTCGGCACCGACTGCTCGGGGCTGTACGTGGGATGGTACGTCTGCGTTGGCATCCAAGCCCGCACGTCTGTCTCGATTCCCTGGACCACAAGTCAGGGGAATGCAAGCATCCCATCGCCAACGGACTACACGCCGCCCGTCAAGACAATCATCGCCAGTTTTACCGCGAGCCCTCAAATGCCGGGCACCGCGAAGAGCTGCCAGAACTTCTACCAAGCTCAGGCTGTGAGACTTCCCCCTCCCGAGCCTTGCTTAGACTTTGAAATGCACGCCGTGACTGACACCACACGAATATCAGGGGGGACACTTGCGACGTCGTGTTGAGTCAATTCGACTACATCACGAAGCAGCAGTTCTTTGACTGGAACCCTGATCTAAAGTCAAACTGTGGAGGCTTACAGGTCGGCTACTACTACTGCGTCGCCAACTTTGCTACCGGGGTAATTCCCATGCCGCCGACCGTAACGAAGGCGCCTAGTGGCGCGCCGACGGCGATTGGCACTTGCAATAAGTGGTATCAGGCGGTGGGCAACGATAACTGTGATGCTATAGTCACGTACTTTGGCACATTTTCTAAACCTGGTATGTCGAGACTCCTCCCTCTGCCGCATCTTTCGGGACATTGGCTGACTGTCTTACGCCCTCAGACTTCGTCAAATGGAACCCGAGCGTGTATCAGGATTGTTCCGGCATCAAGGAAAACGCCTGGTACTGTGTCGGCATCCCGGGGACACCCACGACCCGGACAAAGGCCTTGACAACGACAGACATGGGTTCGCTCCCCACCCAGACTGGCATCTCAAGCGACTGTAAGCAGTACTGGCTGGTATCTCCCTCAGACACGTGCACCTCCATCATTTCTAATGCCGGCGTGTCGGCCAACGACTTTTATAAATGGAACCCTGCCCTGGGAGGCTCCGATTGCAAGGGTCTGCAGCCAAACTACTACGTCTGCGTGAGCCTCAAGGCCGCACCAACGGATGGATCGACAACCACCATCACCGGGCCTCCACCCACAGGCCCAAAAACAACCACCACGGCCGGTGGAGGAGGCGGAATCCAAACACCGTCGCCTACCATGCCTGGTATGGTGGGTGGCTGCGTGCGTTTCTGGTTCCGAGGCAAGGACGGCGCCTCGCTTTACTGCGCTGACATTGCGCAGGATGCGGGCGTCTCGCTTTCGTACATACCCCTTTCCCGCGTAGCCCTGATATGATGAAGTGCTAACAGAGTTGTAGGGACTTTATCAAGTGGAACCCTGGCTTTGGAAGTTCTTGCAATTCGTTGTGGGTGGATACTTGGTATTGCGTCGGTGTGTCGGGGAAGCCAACGACCATGTCAAGCGGCATTCCCACACCAGCGAAGTGATTGTAGAATAGGATGAGACTGTTGTTAATGGATACTTTTCAATGGAAAAGTGTTTTCTATTTAAATAAAACAAAAAAGTTGGTATCTCTCAGTTTGCGTGACCCTTGTGCACAACACCTGTTGATGAAAAGGATTTGGTCACACGAGCCCAGGAGCTGGATACTCAACAGTACCGCTCAACCTCCAGGAGGAAGCTCCTCGTTCCAAAGACCATGGTACTCCAATGAATAGCCAGATCCCAGGTATATCTGGTCATCCCAGCCGCTGCAGATCCAGTAGTTGGCCTCGGCATCAGCCCCCAATGGCATCTGAAAGCGGCCGGCAACTTCGGTGTCCAGTTCGCACACGAACTTGGGCCCATGCAAATCATGATATTTGCGAAACAGAATGCGCCAGATTCCACCCGGAATCGTCACGTTGAACTCCTTCCTCGACTCCAAGCCACACAGCATATCCTGAATGGGCCCCAAAGTGGTGTGCTCAAAGTGTGCAACACGGCCGTGTCGGGGTTCGTCTAACGGGTGAGGCGCCACCCAGATTGCATGTGAGATGTGCAGCCTCTGAACATTTGGGCAGGCCTTTGGGATGATTTGGCACAATCGCTGCAGGATCCCGTCGCCGTACTGATGCCTCGTAGAGGATTTGCCCCACAGCTCTTGGGCGAGAGGGTGCTGATCTAGCCGACGTTCGTGATCACCCCAGAGGAGCTCAAGCGAGGTAATCTTTTCTAGGAGGCGAGGGTGGACTAGCCTTGGCAAGTGAAGCAAGAGATCCAGGCCGGAAATGTGAAATGTGCTGGTCGAGAAGATGGCGTCTAGACCCTCCGCGCATGCACTGCGACACGATCAGAGCCACCCCATGACGCCGAGGAAGCACGACTCACGCCCAAGACCTCGCTCCCCCTCTTCACTGCAACTGCATATGTTGCCTTTGAGGCATTCATCGCGTAGAGCCCAATGTGTTGGTGGCTTTGACGAACATGTTCCGCGCGCTCTGTGGCCTTCACTCTACGCGTCGATGGCAGACACAGCTGAACCACTGCCAGCCCAGTGGTCGGCTCTTGTCAGGAACCAATTTAGAGCCGAGGTCACAGTGTCGAGATTCCTCTGACGAGGCACTGCTCGAGGCTGCCATTCGTCTTACGAGCGGATGATCGAATCTGAGGTCCATGTGAATAGTGCGATGGCCAAAGGCCTCAGCGAGAATGAGCCCGGCGGAATTTCCAGAGGAAGGCGATGGAACAAGCCATACTCGCTCCTGACGGGGGGGAAGCTTTTTTTTTCAAAAGAGACCATCCTGTGATGTGAGAAAGGGCAGTGGAAGATTAGGAATGGGTCGAGCCAGCAGATGATGGACGAATCGCGACCCTGTCGCATGGACGGCTCAGACGAACTGGTTTGGCATTTTCCCGAAAGCCCTGCGGAGCAGGCCTGCGAAAATAGCTGGGCATAGTGTTTATGCTTATTGAAAATGAGGATGCCATGGCACGAACGGAAGCACGGAGTAGAATAGGAGGCGATCTGTCGGTTTGCTGCATATGGGTTGCGTGCGGTGCGTGCGGTAATGTAATATCGGACGGAGGTCGATGTCAGGCGAGGGAACAGTGGTGGGTTATATTTATACAGCACATTACAGGGATACGAAGCCTACGACAGCTTCTCTAGCGCCTGCCTGGACAAGGCGCCTCCTGTGACCAGGTAACATCACAGCCAAATACTTTCATTTACGACCCAGAAGCATCTGCTCCCTCGATTGATTCTTTCTTCACAGCATCATGCAATGCGCGGAAGAAACGGTGGCTGCCTTTTCGCAACAGTAGTTCCATCGCTGACGTGGCTCACGAGATATATAGGGCATGTTTACTGGGCGTGACTCTGATTCTGTTAACCGCAATAGAAGTGTTGGACTTTGAAGCTCGAGAATGCAATGTCCCCTAGTTACGGGTGTCATCAAGTAGTGTCATGTATGTAGAATTGATTCGCCTTTGACGATGCATCAAATGCCAGCCTCACCCATTCCGAGAGTGCTCACTGTCGCTGGGTCCGTGCCGCTTGCTACAGATTGGCGTTCCATGGCCATCCGTCGCCCAATCTCAAGCAATTGCCTATTCACATCACCTACTTCATCAGCCTGCCCGAGGTAGCTGTACCCAGTGTCAAACATAGCGCCAATCCTCTCGAGGCTGATGACACCACTCCTTGCGAGGCTCATTATAGCCCTTCTCCCCCCAAGTTCCATAGCCTCTCTTCGCCAACCATACCCTCCTTGCCTCGCCCGTTGGATCATAGACCCTTGTAGCCTGATTTGCACCCTCCAGGTTGCGAACCCCACATCGTCTATCATCAGTCATGTTGTACTGCTCATCCTCATCGAAGGCGATGTCATCATATGTTTGGAGCTCAATGTCGACAACAACTCGTTGAGGATCCCAGGAGAGCGCTTTTATGACAGCCTTGGGGTCGCTTAGTTTCTCTGCCATGAATAAGAAGCGTACATGTTTGAGACGCGGCAGGCGACCAGACACCAAGCCATCTAATAGCTCCTGCGCATGATCGAGAAGGGCTGTCCCACATCCACGAATATCAAGACGCTCTAGAGTTTCTGGAATGCAGTCAATCAGTCGTGGAGAGTCTTCAGTCCCCTCGAGAAATCTAGCGGCATGTTGCCCGATGGAGTCCCCGTTCGCTATGCCGATAATATCCATCATCCCAATAACCAACGTTTTTAAGTGCCGCCATTCGCTTCAGGGCAGCTCCCATGCATTCGAGACGTGGCGGGCCAATAAGGTCGGAATCCAGAGCGTAGTAGACCAGTAGCGTCTCGAGTGTATTGGCATGCTGCAGCACCATGTCGGCAATGTGTCGCGGCCAAAGCTGCTCGTCATCATCGGCCCAGTAACGCCCAAGAGAGTATTCTAACGTTCGGAGAGCCTTGCAAGCGAGAACCATTCTCTCAAGATCGCGTGGGCTCTTGAAATCCGAATGTCTTAGAACAAGATGCTCCACGTTGGAGGATCTGGGATGAATTTTGGAAAATTCTTCCCATACTGTCGCCTCGGCCATTAGCAGTATTCCCTCATAAACGCGCAGCGACGGCAGCGTGAATAGCGGTGCAGCCTCGGCTTCGAAATTGCCATATCCATACTCTGTGTCGGTGGACTCTTGGTTGAATTCGGCCAATCTACCGAGCGGCCGCGGTCCTCCACTTCCCACCTGGCCATCATGTGCTTCTTGTGCCCTCGCAACCGCGAAGCGTACTAGACGAGGCAATACTCGCCGCTCGGCTGAGCAAGCCAGGCTAAGGCATGTCACGTTCTCGCAAGCAACTAGGAGAACGGCGAGCTGCGCATCCTCGAGACCGTTGTCCAAATCCGCGAGCCACTCCTTTCTCCATGTTCGAGCTCCCCTTGATGGTGAAATGTTGATCACACTGTCAATGAGGTTTTTGTAAACTTGCTGCTCTTCCAGAGAGTAGATATTATCTCCTCTTGGAGGTGGTTCGTCGTAACTACCATCCCCGACGGTCTCATGGGTGGATACTGCAATAGTACCGATGCTCCTCACCTGTCGCGCGAGGAACGGCTTGGTCACGGCCACGTAGCGTAAGAATCCGAGAATCCGTCGTGGTTGTTCACAATCCGCTAGTAAGACCGAGTCGTATTCGATATCTGGTCTCCAGTTGACAAAGGATCGTACGGAAAATGGCAACGCCAGCTTGTAGAGGACCTTGCATGTGTAGAGCAGGGCACGTAGAGCTCTGATGTCGTCGGTGACGAGTAACTCGAGGATGTGCTCGAGCAACTCTGGCGGAAGATGGAGGATCGCGGCCGTCATCTCTGATGTAGCGAACCTGTGAAGTCAGTTGAGATAGAGGTGCAGAATGCTAGGAGGCTCTGGTGGTGAAGATGTAGTGCGGCGGTAGGACGAACACAGAAATCCTGTATTATTTGCTAGATGATGTGGCCGGCTGTTGGAATTTAGCGGAACACACTCTACACTCATTGTCTTGAAGAGGCAATCGGCCGCGCACACGCAAAGTGGGGTGTCAAATGGCTACGCAGATGAGAGTTCAGATATATGATCTTGTTATTCATTTGGAACAGATGCTAATAAATGACGAGAAGTTAGCATGCGAACGATAGCCCGTACGGCGAGATCAACACAAACATACCTCGCCAACATATATCGGGGCTCAGAAGGCTTCTCCTGCAGTGAATACAACAGACCCGCCTCCTCCCCCGTGAGCAGACGATGCCAACAAGCTTGCCACTCTGATATGAAGCCCTTTTCACAAGCGGGCATTTTCAACTCCAAAAGTTCTAAATCAAAATCTGGCCTGCAGCAAATCGCCAAATGACGAGGCAGTCATTGTTGTGGTGTTTCCTTCGGGTGGTCATGTGACCCTTTGTGGTGACTGCCAGCTGCACAGTAGGAATCACTGAGAAGGGTCAGCAGTCACTGTAAAAATGGCTAGTGTTAGAGTGCTTGGCAGCATTTGGGATTGAAAATGTCAACGCCGGCAACTACAGAGGACTTGGTATGAAGTTCGCGACAGGATAGGCGTTATAATTCCTATCTACTTGCCGCCCACAGCCACTTTTTGGCGTGGTTGTGAGACAATCTCGGAGGAGCTTTGACAAAAGCGACGCGCCGGAAGTGGCTTGGAGTCTAGAGCTGTTGGACAAGCCCACCATTATTTTATGGCTGCTGGCTTGGTTGAATGAATCTCGAGAGTGTTGACGTCAGTGCAGAGGCCTGGCTGTCACGGCACGAGTCTGCACATGTTTAGTCCTGCAGTCGAAATTCCCGGGAGGGGAATGGTATTAAATTAACTGAGGCTATATAGCATCACACTCATCCTCCTAATCGTATGATGCTTTATTGCAAAGCCATATCCCAGCACTCGAATCGCTGAATGCAGCTATTCCCAGCATGTGACGTAGGCCCCAAGCCTACCTGTAGCTGCTGTGCCCCATTTGCCCCACAGGCCTCCAGCTAGCAACAGCCCCAACAGTTTTGCCCGAGGCAGGGTGCTGCACTGCCCCTATTACACAGCTCAAAGTATGGCTTAGGCTCCACGACTACCCCGTAATTAGTGGCCACACTGGTTGGCGAAATCGCTCCCCAAAGCTCATGCACCCTGACATCGAAATACGCTAACCTGCGGAAAAATCATCCACCTCTTCTTGCCAGCTATACTATACGCATTCAATCCGCCTTCTCCTCTCCGTGTCTCCTTACTGCATCGTCGCCCACCCCGTCATCTTCACCGGCCTCTTCTTCTTGCCTCCCCCCCCCCAGGCATCTTGTCTGAGCCTCTTCGTCGTCGACACAAACTGCGAACGGACCCATCATCGATCGCGACACCCGCCGCTCCCGGTGGCCTAGCTTCATTCAGCACCTTCACAAGCATCCCCAACGGATCTCGCCGCCGCCTGACCGTCGTCGCTCGTTACACAAACCGAACCGGAATTTGAACGGGACGAGATACAGAGAGTGACCCAGAGCCGCCGCATCCCGAGTCTCGCACCCCAAAGCCCCATATCACACCGGCGCAATAAGCAGCTGTCACCATGGGCAGATCAAAGAGAGGCGTCAGGTTCCCGCACAGGGACTCGAACGGATCCGAGGGTCGACGCCCCAGCTTCAGCGACGCCAGTGAAGATGGATCGCCTACAAAGTCCAAGCAACGGACACTCTCACAGTCGCAGCTGGCACCCGTAGACGAGGTTGGTTGCTTCCCGCCATGTTGCATTGTGCCCTGTTTTTGTGTGTGATGGCAAATAGCTTCTCCCAGCTCAGGGGCGAGAAGAAAATGCGCAACTCCAAATCAGCCGTGATGCTTCAACGCAGCTCTTGTACTGACAGACATGCCCTGGAACAGAAACCGCCGACAGAAGCAGACAAAGCGGCCGAGTACGAGAAGAAAAAGGCCAACTTTTGGACGCGCACATTTTGGACCTTTGTCATGATGGGCGGCTTCTTCAGCGCTCTCTTCATGGGCCACATCTACATCATCCTCATTGTTACCGCCGTCCAAATCGTCTCCTTCAAGGAGGTCATTGCCATTGCCAATGTCCCCAGCCGCGCGCGCTCCCTGCGGTCTACGAAGAGCCTCAACTGGTACTGGCTGGCCACGACCATGTACTTCCTCTACGGCGAGAGCGTCATCTACTACTTCAAGCATATTGTTCTGGTTGACAAGGTGTTGCTGCCACTTGCTACACATCACCGCTTCATCAGCTTTATTCTCTACGTCTTTGGTGCGTTCGGTTTTCATCTTTGCTCCCCATGCTTTACCGTCGGCCCAACCATGCGACTAACATGTCTGAATGCAGGTTTCGTTTCTTTCGTTGCGTCCCTCCAAGCCGGCAACTATAAGTTCCAGTTCACCAACTTTGCCTGGACGCACATGGCTCTATACCTCATCGTTGTACAGGCCCACTTTGTCATGAACAACATCTTCGAAGGCATGATTTGGTTCTTCTTGCCCGCCGCCCTGGTCATCACCAACGACATCTTTGCGTATATTTGTGGGATCGCGTTTGGCCGCACGCAGCTCATCAAGCTGTCCCCCAAGAAGACGGTTGAAGGGTTTGTTGGTGCTTGGATCATGACTCTCGTCTTTGCTGTCTTTCTCGTCAGCGTGATGTCGCGATCGAAGTACTGGATCTGCCCTGTAAATGTAAGTTGAGCTCCGCGCTTGGCTTTCTCCCTAGCTTTCAACAGCGCTCACCCATCAACAACGTGGATACGAATTGACATGGGCTTTAGGACCTCGGTGCAAACATCTTCACTGGCCTAGAGTGCGAAATCAACCCCGTCTTCATCCCCACTGTCCACCAGCTCCCGCAGTTCTTCTTCCTCCCCCCCGACACCAACTTCTCCCTGACGTTCGCTCCGATCCAGCTGCACTCCCTGGTTCTCGCATCGTTTGCGTCTCTCATTGCGCCCTTTGGAGGATTTTTTGCATCCGGCCTGAAGCGTACTTTCAAGATCAAGGACTTTGGCGACTCGATTCCCGGACACGGCGGCATGACCGATCGCATGGACTGCCAGTTCATCATGGGTTTCTTCGCCTACATGTACTATCACACCTTTATTGCGGTACACCACGTCACAATGGGCTCGGTCCTGGAAACAGCCATCACGAGCCTGAACCCCGATGAGCAGGTGGAGCTCGTCAAAAACATGTGCCGCTATCTCGGCAACCAAGCCATCGTGCCCGAGGAGGTATGCCATCCGGCAATTACCCCACCAGACATGAAACAGAGCTAACTTTTTTTCCCCCGTAGCTCCGAGGCTGCATCGAGCATGCCATGTCATCGAATTAATGATAATGAGCCGAGCGCATGGTTACTCTCTACTTGTTCATAATTTTCTTGTTTCCTCTTAACGTCGCGTGTCAGACCGACTCCTCACTTGGCATATCAACGATTTTCCTAGCTTGGTAAGAAAAGTATTGATTGACTTCATATGCTCCTTTGGGTGACCCATTGATTTGGGGACCGAATGCGGGCAAGGCAGGTAGGGTGACTGAATGACCGAACGACGGTAGAGGTTATGGCTTATAGCTACCTGTTGTTTGCCAAGGCTGGCTTGCCAAACTTGGCAGCGCCAATCTTGCTGCATTAGAATCTGAGAGAAGCCATTTTGTCCTGGTCGGATCGGGATGCTGTATGTGTGGGTGTGTTGAGCGTTACTTTGATGTGTCTGGCACCACAGCATCTAATGAATATTACCTATTGAGGTTGTATCATCTACCATTTTAACATGAATAGAGAATGCATGAGAGCAAAGCGCCGCCACAGGAGATTAATTGTCTTGTCTGCGATGCTGTTTATGTGTATCTTCGCAGTTACTTAAACTGAAGTGCATCTGTATTTTCACGTGGTTCACCTAGTTGATGGGTTTAGAGTATTGTTCCTATGGAAGTGAATTTCAGCATTATTGTGGTTGATAGGCCTCTATCCAATTTATCAATCTCCAAACTACCAAAAAACCATCTAGTGAGGCACACGCCTCATCCAAATGCCCCTCTACCTTCGTAACAAACACCCAACACGGCGTTGAATCAAGCAGATGAGACAAGCGTGAAAGAAAAAGTCCATGATCCATTCTTCATATCCGTCTGTATCATCAAAACCACAGCCCCCACCAGGTTTCCTCGTCTAGCTTGCCCTTAATAGTCCACCAATAGTTTCCGCTTTCCTCCTCTATATTGCAAAAGTTGCAATGAAATAAACGTTCAAGATGAGAGCGTATAAATTTGACAAACTTGATACTCCTTAAACTGAGCAAGGATGCAAGAGTAAATGGGGGTATCGGTGTATTGTCCTAAAGCTCTGATTTCCAGCCCCCTTCGGCCCCAAAAATTGGCCCGACGGCTTTGGCTACTTTGAGGAGGTGGGAAGTCGCGGTATCGCGGGGCGATGAGAGATATACCGACCGGCATGCCGCTGGGGCCCTTGAAACCGGGGATGTTGATGACGGGTGTGTGTAGTGTCTGTAGATATCAGCATATGCTAAGCCTACTCGTGGCATTCCAACTCGCTTGCTGCACATGAATATAATCTACATAGTTGAGATCAGGTACTTACCGACCACGGACTGCAAAACGTAGCATTTCCAGTGAATCCGTTTCCCAAAGGCGCCTCGCCTTCCACGCTCGGTGCCACAATGGCAGCATACTTTCGGGCAATGCTGTCAACCTTGGGTCTAAGCGCTGCCACACCGTCCAATGCCTCTAGATGATGTCGGTTTGTATATTTGGCCTTTTTCTCGACGTACCCGACAAGAAGACTGTCCATCTTGTCCTTCCCAATACGGTATTCCGGTAAGAAGCTAGTACGGCCCTCAGTGTGCAGCAGGGTGTTATGCCAACCGGGCAAGGGGTCAAACTCCGCGGGTAGTTCAATTTCTTCGACAATGGCACCGCGAGCACGGAGGAGTGCGGCTGCATGTGCTAATGCATCGCAAGTAGCAGGACCAGCAGATTCCCAGGACATGGTCTTGCAGATAGCAAACCGAGCACCTCTTATACCCTCAAAGACAGCATGCCCATCGTCTTCCTCGTCGTCCTCGATGGCAAAGACATCAGCCATAAGTTGCAGGTCATCCGCACTACGCGCAAAGATGCCTAAAGTGTCCAAGACGACCGAAAAGATCTTCTGGCCCTCGCGCGAGACCGAGTTCCACGTTGGCTTAAGAGCGTACACGCCATTGAAGGAGGCTGGACGAATCATGGAACCTCCAGTCTGGGTACCGAGAGCCACGGGGGCTTGAAAGTCTGCAACAGCGGCGCCAGAGCCTGAAGATGAGCCTCCGGGCGTATGGTTGAGGTTGTGTGGATTACAGGTTGGGCGACCAGTGCTGGTAGCCGCGAACTCGGTCGTGACAGTTTTCCCTGACAATGTTAGTACTGGAGACGGATCCGGGTCAGGGGGTGTGGAATATGGAAAGCGGCTCACCGAGGAGAAGGGCGCCAGCATGGCGAAGCATTATGATGGAAGCGGCATCAACATTGGGAGAGCTATCCTTGTAGATAGGCGAATGGTGCTCTGTTGGCATGTCTGCATAGTGAAATCACCATTGATTAGTTTATATATCCCTTATGTAAATGAAGACTTGGTACCAGGCCCGCCTTGGCAGAGGTGGTGGGGAGTATGCACAGCTATATCATTACCCTATTTGAGAATGCTCTCAATGTCAAGGGCCTCTTCCTCCGGGCTGTTACTCACCTTTAGTGTAGATGACATCCTTGACGCCGACAGGCAAGCCATGAAGGGGCCCTCGTTCCCTGATAGGCACGGCATCCAGACGTCGGGCTTCGGCGAGCACATATTCAGGATCGAGGTAAGCCCAGGCACGCACTTCAGGGTCCCGTTTCGCGATTCGCCCTAAAAGAGACCGCGCATACTCCTCAACGGTCAAGTCCCCAGAGCGGATGAGTCCGAGGGCTTCCGAGGCTGTCAGTCGATAAGCCGGGACATCCAGGGCACGTCCCTTGCCGTTGCTGTTGCTGTGCCCTTGCGTTTTGGCCGCTTCATCAACGGAAAGGCTGTGGAGTATGGCCTTGCTAATAGCATCAGGCTCCTCGGTTGTGCCACTCTCGACAACGCCACAGACAGCCTTTTTCCCACTTGAGACGCCGTAATCGGAGGTGCCGTTACCCGCCCCGAGGCCATTGTTCTTCGTCTCCATATCGCTGACTCTGGTGTTGTCCGCGTCGTAGGTCATCTTCGCAATCGTCCGGCCGCCCCGCCTCCGCCTGTGTGTTTTTCCCCGCCTTGTTGACCTTGCCCTTCTTCCCCTTGGCCCACGCGGCAGGAGATGAAAAAGCAGATCCCAGCTTGACGGTGAGTTGGCCACCACAAGTGAATGGCTGGTGGCGGCGTGTAATAGTTGAGTGGGGAGCGGACTAGTGAAGCCAAGGATATGAAGATGTGAGATGAGACGCAAGCAGATGCCCAGAACCCTTGTGCAGTCCCTTCAGGATTTCAGAGAAGCAATTTGCCCTAGTGTTTTTTTTCCACCGAGAAACGAGGCTGTCTAAAGATGTAGGGCGAAAAGAGATGGTGAGGAATTAAGTGCCTCAGGTGGAGGGAGAGAGTCGAGTTGGTGTTGAGGAAAGAACCGCACAACCGGCGAGGGAAGGAGCGATCCACCAGGTAACAGTGTAAACGGGAAGAGCCGCCCTGAACAGTATGGATCCGCAGGACCGTTGTCCACGGAAGGAGCAAGAAGAGCCGTTGAAACCTGGGAGTTTGATGGCAGGTGCAACGGGTGTAAGGCCAAACGCTCGGTGGATAGCAAACTCGCCGGACGGGGGCGGCTTATTCTAGAATACCACTATAAAAGTGGGAAAATGGGGAGGGGGGAGAGGTGTGAGGTGGTATTGCGTAGGAATAGTAGATGGATTCTCTCAATAGTCAGAGAGGCAGGAGCTAGCGTGCGCAGTCTGAGAGAAATCGGACTCTGTAAGGCAGCAGAGGTGTAATACGGGGTGCGGGCAACGACTTGACGATGCTATCCGCTGCGCAAGGGCTATATAACCGCGGCGGCGGCGGTGGTTACGCTATATATAGTAGTGCGATTTACTGCCTGATAGTAGTAGGACTAGGGGCCCGGGTTTCTCAGGTAGGCACGGTTAGGTAGTCGGTCTTCTCTGGTGGACGCGCGCACATCCAGACATAGTCTGGACGATAGGTGGTATGAACGATACGACGGCGGTAGTCAGTAACAAACGCCTAGTCCAAGTCGCATGGAGGGTTAGGAAAAAAAAGAAAAAGGAACGAACCTCCTGCACCTCAATACATCCCAGCATCTGAAGAGCCGGTGCCTGAAGCGTACCGACGCTGTGGCTGAGTGGTGGTGGACGAGAATCAAGGATGGACATGCACGCAAGAAGAGACCGAGACAGCAAACACAAAGACACGATTGGGGAGCACATGAAACACGCAAACAAATGGCAACGATCAGCGTGGGAAATGCCAAAAAAGAGAGAATGGAATCACTGCTCAGAGTCAAAGAAGCGATTGGACGATGTCGGAACGTGATACATCACATAACCCTGCTTGGCTGCTGCTCCATGAGCACCTGGACAGCTGCACCAGGGAATTCCAGAATGACAAGGGGGCACAAAGTCTCATGCGAGATGGCGATTTGCTCATCACGCTGCGGTACACGCGATATCTCGACCCATCTTCCTGGTCGGTCGACATGACTTGTGGCCATGGACGCAGATCGAACGAGAATCTGCGCAACCCTGACAGCTTGGGGGCCATTGAACTCGTCTCCTGGGACCGTCCATGGGTGGAAGGGCTAGCAGCACAGCTGCAGTCTTTTTTTGGGTTGATCCTCTCACCAATTGGAGCGCCGTCCCCTCTTTTGCCCTCCCAGGCATCCCGGATCCCCTGCTGTGGCTGGTCTCTGGTGTATCGGGCTAATGTCACAAGCTGCTTAGTGGGATGGACCCTTGGCCTCTGCCCCTCCATCCCTTCTTCGCCCTGGCAAGAGTCGGGCTGACAGGTTGGCAGACAGGCCGCAGCGCTCTACAAGCATGTGGGACGTGGGAAGCGGGACCGTGGGCGAGTCCAAGCTCCGCCAGGTTGAAGAAGTGGTGACGAAATCTCGGAATGGATGGCCGCATCTCCATGACCGATCGGGTCACTGGTTGGGTCCCCCACGCATTACCAATCTGTAGTCGCCCTATTCGGACCAGCAGTCTGGATCATTCCTCCGTCGTGTGGAATGGCGAACTGGAGGCACACACGCCTTGGGAGCCGCCGCCGCGTGGCCTGTGGTATCAGTTGTAATCAACACATCCGCACTTCCAGGAGGGGAGAGGTAGTAGATCAAAGCGGAGGCGCGATAAAGGCTTGACTAGGGGGAGCTGCGTTTCTAGCAGGAACAAGTGGAAAGCTGTGGCGATGGGAAGCCCGACCCTGCCCTGGGAGGGGGCGGGCAATCACAAGAGGTGAGACAGGCCGGGGCTGATGTGCTGGTTGGTCACATTGTTCTGCTGAGCTGAGGTGGTAAACGGGCGTTTTCGTCCCAGGCGAAAAATGGGACGAATATACTTTGACGGCCGTGGTGATTTGACCAGGGGGAAAAGGAGACTGAGTCGTTTGCTTGGTTTGCTTCATTTGCTTCCCTTTCTTGAGCCTCACCACCGGATAGAGAGGGAGCCGGATGCGGTGTAACAGGGCAAGGTGGCAGTTCCATTGGGCACGCTACGTGGCATCTCTCAGACGATGGACCTAGGACTGGATGTTCTAGAACTGGCCTGGCCCCCAGGCAGGCCTGTACTCATCGGTGACCACAGGTTGTATGTGATGCCGTGACGGAGTTGTCGGTGTAGATGTGGCCGAACCCGTGGCCACGGTAACACGGCGCTGGCCAAGATGTAAAAGGGCTGGTGGGAATTGGTGGCGGGTTTGCACTTTACGGCTCGTCCACTGACGGGTTGCCACGATGAGAACAATGCCCTGTTATCGACGGATTGGTTCATGTTCGCTTGTCGAGGAGATGGCCACCGACTCGCGCATGCTGATTTTGGGGCTTGCATCAATATGGAGTTAATTATGCGAGGGGAACAGGGGTGGATGGATGAAGCTACACCAGCCCAGCCGACGAGGAGCAGGCCGGCGCGGAGAATGGATGAATTCCATCACGTTCGTCAGAGGGAATCGCCAGCAACGACGAGACAGGAGACGGGAATATCCCGACCGGCTGACACGACTGAGCAGGTATGCCGCCCCTTTCCATGGCAGCGGGATCAGCCCGGGCCATCAGCCCAGCCGGGGGCGCGCAACGCAGCGCACCAAACGAGCAGGACAGCAATGGGGGATGCTCGTTGGGCTACAGAGGCATGAGACGCATGGATGCTGCGTCACGGGGCCGGCGAATGGGTAGCTCGCGCTGCAGTTTTCTCACATATGTGAACCGGCGCCGGGGGTCTCGGGAGGCGGGGAGGCCCGCGTGAGGGAGGGAGGGATTGGCGTGGAGGGAGGGCGGGATAGGACCAGGCTAGGCTAGGCAAGAAGACTAAAGGGCGGGACGAAGGATGGAGGCGCCAGGTCATCAAGGGGATGGCTAGCAGCGGGAGATGGAATGCGCGTGTAGATGATTGTGTATGAGTGAGTACGTGAGGGGACTGACGAGTCTGTCTGCCCATTGACTGCGCAAAGGCATCGGAGGCGTACCGTCTCCATCGTTTGTATATTGTCAGCCAAACCGTTGCTTGCCGCATATTAATTAATCCCTGGCTATTGGTAGGAGAGTAGTCTACGGTTACTTGCAGGCTCGTACTCTGTATATCAACTGGCCATGGTAATGCACCACTAGCAGCGCGGCCTATGATTTGTTGTAATCCCTACACGGCACGCGTGTGAAGCTCTCGCGCAGTCAATGGGATCGTAGTGCGATATAGTACCATGCTCTACAGACTGTCATTGGTGTACGTCTCCGGGATCTAGGAGAATAGCAGAGACAGGCTTAAGCGTCCCCAACATGCATGGCCTGGCAGTCCACCGGCCTATCAAACGACGAAGAGCCACCATGGTATGTGATCCGGCAACACGCCCAGCAATTCGACTTGCATGTTTGGTTACCGCCAGCCCGGGTGGCTTGGCTGCCATCCCGAAGACCTGGGACTCGGGCCCTCTCTGTGATTTTAACGCCAGCGCACGCCGCCATCCAACGCAGATACTCGTCATGTTTTGCAAGGGTCGCCCGGCGATTAGACGTGGGTGCTGCTAGCGAGGCGCTCTGTCCGATATTCTTCGGCGGGCACCGCAGCCTCGATGCTGGCCGGGGCGCGGCGCTGGTAGAGATCGGTGGGCAGATTTGCTTCTGGGAGTGGGTGTGATGGAGCTGGAGACGGGGACTACAGCGTGACGTCGTTGCTGGGACATGGGCCCTTGCATTTCGCTAATGGGGAATGCTAGGACTCTGCAGCGAGCCTGTGTTTTCCTGTGAATTGCTGTGGGTGTCGAGGCGATGGCTTGTGATATCAGGTCTTGGATGGCCGATGTTCTTCGGTCTCGGGTTCAACGCGAGATCAGCCATTCGTTTGCTCTGGCGTTCCCCCGGCGAAAAAAGACGAATGGTACATGGCGTTACGGGGCTTTAATTACGAGGCGATGGGCCACTGACCTCTCGAGTGAGCACGTCTCACTCAAACCTACGACATGGCGCGGGCGGTACGGTACGGCACGGTCGGTACGCCGCACCACCGCAGCGAAACCTTGGAACCCAGACTCGCCGTGACGTCTCGAATCTGCAGCTAGCACACCGGTGGGAGGCAGATCTGGGCGCGCTCCGAAATATAAAGGTGACCGGTGAGCGAGCCGATCCGCGCCTTGGGGGGCAAGGGGATGGATGGACCAGAGTCGGTGAGGCGGGGACAGGGCAGGGCAGCAATAGGTTTGTTTGTTGAGTGACCCGGCTGTGCTTCCTGCGTTGGACGAGGCATCCCAGGACTGGCCTGGCAGCCCATGCATGTGGGCAGGCGAGCTGGACTGAGGGCATGGCAGTTCGATGGCTGGAAGGGTGTTTAACCTGCGGTGACGCCTCGGCTAGAGGGGCGGTATGGGCAGTCTAGAGAATCTACCAGGATGGTCGTCTGGTACGCACCGTGGCAGGGCCATCTATTGGTGCACCTGGCGGTGAGAGCCTCGGGATTGACATGTGCAGGATGCCATCGAGCGATATCGCCTTCGCGCCGCGGTCGCGATCGTCGCAGCTCCAGAGTAGCATGCGTGGAGCCGGGATACCTACACCGCGCCGTTAAGCCGGGGTCGGGATTCATGGCCGTAGACTGGCTAGCCTCGCGAGCTTGCTACAAGCGATGACATTGTCTGTTGGTTATTGGACGCCGTGGTGGATGGAGCAACTGGCGTGGAATGCGCAGTGGTGCATGCAGTCGAGGCGCCCGTGGGATGATTAGCGTCTCAGTCAATATCTCGTGCGGCTCGGAGACGTCCTCTACCATCTGTTCATCATGAGCAGGTTGTCAGATCTGCACGCCGCCGAGATATATATGATGTATAGGCCCGGCAGCCTGATGATGGCGAGACTTCATCACATTGGTGCCGAGGCTGCTGCCCCCCTAGGCGTGCCTGGGTGGGTGAGGTGTGATGCAGTAGAGGGAGTGTGCCTCCGTCGCCATCCTCCGTATTCTGCATATGCACGTCATCTATATCCCGATAGCTGCGCTCGACTCATGCTCTTCAGTGAAATTGGTACATTGCCGTGCCGCGCGCTCGAGGTTGTAGACAGGCGCTGTGGCACGCTTCTGCAAAAACTCTCTCGCCTATGCCATCTACGTCCCCCAGCCGTGGGCCGCGATTCTATTCTACACTCCCCATGTCTATGCTCTCCTCGTACTCGGTCCACCGCAGCGCCTCCTCCACGTCGGACGTAAAGTGCCCCGGCCCTCCAATCAAGTCTACGATGCCGCTCGACTCCATCAATCTCCAGACCGGGTGGTCCTTCTTGACGGGACCCCTCGAGAAGAACACCCTCACCTTGCGATCGCGGTAGTTCCTCACAATCTCCTCCAGCACCTGCGTCCCCGAGCCATCCATCGACGTCACCCCGTGGATGTCGAAGATGATGTTGCGGTTGGCGTCCTGGCTCCGCAGCCGCGGCAGAGCAGGGTGCGCGTGAGACGTGCCGTACAGCTCGAGGCGGCGCAGTCGCGCTTTGAGCTCGCCCGTGTTGGCAAACGTGAGGGGCTCGGGGATCTTGACGATCAGGCAACCCTCGACAAACTCCAGACTAGCGTCGTCCGCCTCGGCGTTTTCGAACCGCGTTGTGCCGGGGATGCGACCGAGGATCTGGATGCGCGGGCGTGTGCTGTGCTTGATGACGAGCAGCACGGATATGCCCACGCCGAGCGCCATGCCCAGGGTGAGGGAATAGAAGATGGTTGACATGAATATGATCACCATCAGACCGAGCTCCGTCCAGCCCCTGATGCGCAGGAAGAAGGAGATGTCGTGGGGCGCCTCCTCTATCAGCGAATACGCCACGACGGAAATCATCGACGACAGCACGGGTTTCTACGACGCGTTAGCCGGAGTAAAACACGGGCCCGAAAATTGACTCACTGGCAAAAAGTAAAAGTATGGCAGCAGGACGAGGATGGAGATGAGCGAAATGAGACTCAGGAAGATGGAGCTCATTGGAGTCTTGCCACCAGTGGTCCTGTTTACCTTGCTTCTGCCGTAGCCGCCAAAGGCTGGCAGACTCATGAAGCAAGCGCCCACCAGATTGGCTGCTCCGAGGGCAATCATCTCGCGATTTGCGCTCAGCTCCATGCCCTGGATGGCTGTGTTGCTGCCACCTAGGCTCTTGGCAGCCACCGAGGACTCGAAGAATCCGAGCAGCGCAATAAGGAAGGACGTGGACATGGCGGCTCGGATTTGAGGCATGTTGGAGGGCTGGAATGGGAACCTAAAGGCAAACAGGTTGCCCGTCGCAGCCTTGACTGTGCCGAGGACCTCGACGCCCTGTTCATCCCAGCGGAGTTGCTCGCACAGGATGGCGGAAATGATGACGATGATGAACCTGTCGGGGACGAAGACGACGGACGGGAAGCGAGATTCAAGACGCTTCTTCAGTTCCCTTGGACAAAATTAGTCATACCATCTTCGTAGGAATGAATGCCTTGCTCGGGGAAAAGGAGTACCCACCGACAGATCATAATGACGAGGAAGCTGATGCCCGCGACCGCAAAAGTCAGCTTGTGCGTCTGGCCAACGTTCTCGATGATGAACCGAATCTTCTCGACACTGCTCCCGTGGCTCACATCTGCCTCGCTCGCCAAGTCGGCGAGCCCCAGCTCCGGAATTAGCTGGTCCACCGCAATGACAAAGCCAATGGCGCTGATGAAACCCCGCAAGAACGGCCTGCTCAAGACGCTGTCCAGAAATCCCAGCCTGGCCAGCCCAGCAACGAGCACCATGGCACCCGCCATGCCCGCAACCACGCCGCATATCTGGGCCTCTAAGATACCACCGTCATCGTCCCCGCTCTCGTCTATGCGGTGCTGGACGACAGTGCCCACGAGCAGAGAGCCGGCGGCTTCGGGGCCGACGACCATTTGCGGACAGGAACCCAGGAGCGCATATATGAAGGGGTTGAAGACGAACGAGTATAGACCATGGATCGGAGGGACGTGGGCGAGGTTGGAGGCCAGGGACAGAGCCATGGGGAGGTAGAAGGAGGCCATTGTGAGGGCGGAGACCAGGTCGCCCTTGAGATAGGAGACTTGGTATTGTTGCATCCAGTTGAAGCAGGGGATATAGTAGGCGAGGTACCTGTCATATCGTCAGTTTAGGCTTCAAAACACGATCCAAGGGCCCAAGGCACTCTCCGCTGATGAAGCCAGCGAGGCCAGCCCAGCGCATAGAAGGCACACTCACATTAACGGCGTGTCACGAAACCCAGCTCGCTCAGCCAGCTCTCGGCTCTGACCCATCTTCCTCGTGCGTATCCTATTCTTCAGCCACCCCCATTTCTTCCATTCGTCCGACCCAACAATATTTGATATGGCACTATCCAGCGCCGCGATCGTCGTGCCAGGCCCAGGCGCCTCGCCGGAGTCATCGTAAGGGTCTGCGCCTGTCAGGCCATCTGTCGGGGTAGACGGCCGAGGGCTGAAGGTGCCGTGGGTGCAGACGCCGGGATGGACCGTAGATCGACGTCGGGTGCGGACGCCGACGCGGTCGCCGTCGTCGTCTTGACGAATCAAGGGAGTCGACTCGCTGACGAAGAGGCCGCCGTGATCGTCGCTGCCCGCCATGTGCTGTCTCGGATTCTGACCGGCCGGGGCCGGCTCGCCATCGGAATGGCCATCATCACCGCTGTTGCTGCTGCCGGCTCGGCTGGCGGCCGTGTGGCTCTGCCGCAGGGAGCTGGGCTGGGCTGGGCGGTGGCCGTCGGGGTCGAGGCGCTCGTTCGGGGGTCGTCTTCCTGTCATGGCGATGGTTAGGTTTGGCGTGAGGCTATCTCGAGCTTGAAATAGCTGGAGGGAGAGGACGCTCCGGCTCTACTTCGTAAACGGGGCTGGCCTTGGGACAAGCAGCTGATCGGGCGGAGGAGCAAGATGATGGATGGTACGCTGGACATGCATATGCAGAATTGGCTCGCACGTGGTGCGAGGGAGGCAATGCTATTGATTCGATTCGCGTTGTTGCATTTCGAGGGAGACGGCGGTGGCAGGTGAAGACTCCATAGCGTTGCTTTAAGGCTAGCGAACCAGGTGCGCGTATTTTCAAATCCGGGACCGGAAATGCGCTGTAGCTGGAGCCCAGCACTGGCGCTAGGTGCCTGTCATGGACATTTGGACGGCGCTACAGGCGGGCTTGGAGCTGAAGCCCAGCGTACAGCGGCCGAGCGGCACTGCTGAATCCGCCGTACATGCAGCTAGGGGCCTGTATTAACGTCTAGTGGCTCCTGTGTGGGGCCTATGCACTAAAACGTCATACTGCGGGGGATGCATTTGGGTTTCTGGGCCGGACGCCAATGGGGCACGCCCAAGATGTGGGCACTGTGGGCATTGTGGGCACCTCAGCACGACATGAGCGCTGTAGAGTGCTGCGACGGTTTTGCAAGCGCTGAAGAATGCAGTCTCTAGGGTAGCTAGGGTCGCGTGTTGTGCATGATCCGGAGCATCAAATGAAACCTTCATGCATCCCTGTGACCCTTTGCCTCTAGTATTGGTTGATGAATGTTGGTATAATCAGAATTGCCGCTACCTCTCGACTGAGTGGTGTCGTTAATTAGCAACACCGAGCCAGTCGCGTTTGCGGATGGCTGCTCGCCTCTTGGTGCGCTTGAGTGCAATTCACCGCCGAGTAGAAGGAAAGGCATGCCAGGGCAATTCATGACAATGTATGAAAGATACATCAGCAGCCTCTTGCCTCCAAGGACTGAGTACTGTAACAGTGGAATACATTTCCTGCGTGGCGTAAAGCGGTGTTTGGCTGATGACTTTACGTGTGCAGTTTGCACCACCTTCGCTCCCGTATGTGCAGAACTGGAGAGCATCGAGAATGGCCCCTGTACATACCCAATCGACCGCGGCCTTTCACAGCTGAATGGGGTCATCTGAGTACGTACAAAGATCTCGATTGATGCGGCTCTAGACGCGGTTCTGGAGTATAGCGAATCTAGACTATGCCGACTCTATGTACTACCACCACCATCGCAAGGTGAGGAGAGGTTTGACGTCTGCTCTTGAACCGTGGACATCAACCCCTCCCCCATCCGATATTGTGGCTCTAGAGGATACCAGATGACACGTCGAGGTAAAAAGAAATGGTTGCGTATCAGAATGCGGAGAGGCTGTTGGGCATCAAGGCAAAGGCTGCATGGACCAGAAATGGGACTGAACCAACTAGAAGCAGCGTTGTACTTTTATTATTTGTCTTCCTCAAGGATCGCCAGGTTGTGCTGCGTATCCGTAAAGTCAGCTTTCACTTCAGCCGCAAGCCTCTTGAGGTTTCGATGATATCAGATTAATGATCACGCAGCTGGAAAGCTGGAAAGCGTGAAAGCATGAAAGCTTGAAAACTTGGCGTTTCTTCAATAGATGTTGTACTCGATGTGCAACCGTTATTCTGTCCCTGCAGTCCATCTCTTGACTTTAGGAGATGGCTGAATCAAGCAAACACCCTGGTGCCATGGCCAGTGCTGGTCTCTAATGAGGTTCGCGGATTCTTTCTCACCACTGGTTACCATGCCAAACACCATAATTATATCCGTATGTCTTATTTAAATATACCTCCGTAATAAAACATCCCCCCCCATCGAGACCGGCGCCGACCTTGGGAACCTTGAGAAGTCCCGCTGCTAGCAGGTCTTGTGCCAGTCTCGCAATCAACCCGTCACATCCCCTCGCAACCATGACATCGACAGTGACGGGAAGAACTCTGTGTGGTTTGTAATGGGGCTGAAGACAGGAATCTGGCCCAGGGGATAGACGCTGTCCGGCGCTCCGCTAAACACAGATATGCTCCCGATGGTGAATCCGAATGGAAGTTTCGGTGAGTCGAGGTAGTCATTGCGGGCGGAGAAGAAGCCGGAGCTGTCAACATGTAAGACTATGGCAGAGGAGCACGTCAAGGGGTTAGACACTGGTGGGAGAATCTTGGTGTTGAACCAGTCCATGAAGAGCGTCTTGTTTGCGATGGCTTCGGAGAGGGTGCCCTCGGGCTGCGCATCACCCCAGCTCCATCGAGAAAGGGCAACGGGATCGACAAACGGACGACGACCGTCGTGTTTAGCTATAGACTAATTATTAGCTTCATCCGCCTCGTGACGCTGGCAACGACGTACCCGCGTAGTCTTCGTAGAAGTGATTACGAAGAAGCTCGGTCTGCTGTTTGGCAATGAACGCCGTGTAAGTGATGTTTAGAAGCTGGCGGAGGCTCTGGCCATTCGCCTCTGCTGGTCCTGATTTATCCCATTGCTCGTGAATGTCAATAGATGTGAGTGTGGTGTTTAGGTATTTCGCCAGATCCGCTGCAAACTTTCTTTGCACCCGCCCTGTCGGAGATGCATCATTCTCTGGTAAGCCCAAAGTGATGATCTTGGTGGGATATTTCGTGGACTCGTCAGCGAATTTGGTGTAATTGCCCTTATACAAAACTGCATTTGCCGCATCCCAAAGCTGAGGATCACGGGCTAGGAAACCTGGCGTGTCCAGCGCCGGGGACAGGGGCATGGCGTTGTCGAGACTTACCATGCCGTGAGAAGGCCTGTTACCAAACAGGCCCTGAACCCCGGCGGGGCCGCGGATAGAACCACCGGTATCGCTCCCAACGGCTAGATCCAGCCAGTCGTATGAAGCAATGGATGCGCCAGCGCCGGAGGAAGAGGATGACGGGTTCTGGTAGCCGTCGCGCGGGGGTTTGAATGGCGCATGGTAGTCGACCCAATCGGCAGTTGGCGTCTCGCCATTGGCAAACTGTGATAGCTTCTGGAAGCCGACGATGACGGCGCCGGCGTCGATGAGATTCTGCATTGCCGTGCCTGTGGTGTTGGACGGTGGGTACAGGTCGTGCCAGGCTCGGTTGCCGTTGGAGCTTTTCACGCCAGCTAGAGCGAAGAGATCCTTCACGCCAATGCGCACTCCGTGAAGGGGCTTGTCCTTGCTTGGGTTGAAGTACAGACGAGACGGAACGCCGATCGTCAGAGACGCTGCGGATGGAACATGCGCTGACAGCGTTTGGAAGTCGCCCTTTGGTGTCTGCAGGAGAGACTGGCTGAATGCGCCGCCAAAGTCATCGTAGAGGCGGTAAGCCTGGTAAGCCTCTCCATCGAAGACATTGAGAAAGTATGGGCCAGAGGGGATGCTGCAGTTCTCAGACAGCGGTAGCACGAGCGATTGTGTGTTTGAATAGAGCGACCTGGTCGCGGGCGCTGATGCTTCAAGATGGCTGACAAGAACCGTTTCGAGGAAACCAGGCTGCCAGACGTCGTCTCTGGCGGTCCAGTTTGTGAACAAAGCCTGGAGGTTGCTCTCTTTCTCCGAGACGACTGTGATGGGAATGAACCCGAACGAGCTTCGTGACTGCTGCGTATCAAACGCACCGTCGAATACCTTGCCTTGTGAGAATGGAGAGATGAAGTAGTGTATGTCGTTGAGCTCAACAGATGCTCCCGAGGAGACGAGATGCGCCGACGCCGCCACAGCCGTGGTGAGAATCCCCAGTGTCACCCTCATTATATTGAATGAATCCAAGTTGAAGAAAGACGAGACCCCTGGAACAAGGCATTCCCGGCGAGAAAAGAATCAAGGCTCTTATAAGTCGCGGCCGCGTCAGTAGCCAAGCCTCGCCATGGATCAATTGCACATCAAAGTCCATTTTTGGCAAATTTAGTCTTTTTAAATGCCGTGTCTAAGACACGTTCGCGTCTTGGCGATTGACGACATGGAGTCTTGCACTGCCGAGTCATGGGCACGCGACGATCTTGTCTTGAAGTTACGTTATTAGCGCAATGTCTAACCCTAAGCTTGTATTAGACTATTGACGGGTGGGAACCGCAGGAGCTGGGTGCCTGATTAAACAATCCGTTAGTCTGTCAATGGTTAGGATCGTCGGCCTGGTATGGTATTACACGCAAGTGCTCCATGGTTGTTGGGTGTCGTGATTCCTTTACGTATTATCAGATCCTTACGTGGAATATCTACACTCATATTTAGCCTCGAATTGGCGGGTGGGGCAGGGTGACGGTGAACCGGATTGCGGACTACAGGGATCTTGATAAATATCGTAGTCTATCAAGTCTATCAACATACGTCTTGGGATGCTGTTGTTGACATGTGAGAGCTTCGTTGCCAAGACCATTGAGCCATCTCGACTGACATGTATACATTCTGTGGCCAAATCCTTCTCAACATACCACACCAGACCGAAAGCAAGCAAATTCCATTGCGCATCACCTCATATTTCTCAAGGAAACGCCCTGCGGAGCCGCAGTACCGGCCGTAAAAGGATCGTCATTTTCAACGTCATCGTCAACACCAACATAATCGTCGCCCTCATCAACCGCGGATAGATGGCCAGGGTGGCTGATCCCTGTGCGTCTCTCTTCCGTCCGGCCCCCCTCTCCCATTGACATGGAGCTCTCCGTACGGAAACTTGGTGAATATGGCAGGCGATTTTCTAATCTGGACCCCACGTGCGTGTCCGTGTTCGAATCGTTTCGTTTGTACTGCGCAATCTTCTTTTTCAATGCCTCCAGCGTGTCTTGCTGAAGCTGTTCTATCATGTCTTCCATAATATCCTCCGAATTTTCCTTTACTTCCTGGCTCTGGTCCTCGTAGACATCTGGGAGACGCCACTTCGTGTAAATGTTCATGTGTGGGGGCTGTACCAGAAAGTTGTTTTCAGGGTTTTTGAAGTACAAATGACAGAGGCGACAGACTGGCTTGCTGGTAGCGATAAACATGGACATATCCCAGAAGTGAGATTGCCTGGTTTTCCCCAGCTGAACTAGATGGTCGTGGAGATGAACCTCAGAATGAACATACGATCTTACCCCCCTGCGCCGTAGCTGGTCTCGGATCTCTTTTTCTAGGCCGAAATCCTTCAGTTCATCGATGTCGCCTTCGATGTCGGTTAGGTATATCTCAGAAAATGCGAGCGGAAGCAGTTCAGACAGATTGGATGATTTGGGCGAAGGCATGCGCTTATTACGCGCAGAAGCGACGTGTCTGACCTCGTAATTATCGAAAGCTTCAGGCCATTCCTTGGCCGCATTAACAATGACTTCGGATGCCTGGCGGTAGGAATGAAGTCGGCCAAGATAGTGGCGAAGCTGGTGCCAAAGCATTGATGAATCTGCGTCTGCCTTGCCAACATAGCGATCAATCATTGTGTCAAAGAGATTGACCTTTAGGCCTTGAATAACCTTCATCAAGGATTCGCAGTCCGACAAGACTAGATATAAGTAATAGAGTAAGTAACACCATCAGATAGGAGAGGAGCCTAGATATTCAGCAAACTTCTCACATTTATCTCTGGCATTGTCAGAGGATGTCATGTCATAGGAAAAGCTGACGTTTTCTTGAAGCGTATGGAGGTTCTTGATCATTTCAGAATCTGGATGTTTTGTTAGCGGAAAATAAGACAGTTATTCCTCTCCCCGTTTGGTACTGACTGGATGGTTCACTGTATGACTTGCAATCTTCGATGCACTTTTCCACAATTGAACTTAGAGTCGTCAGATAGTACGTCAATTTGTCGGCATTGAACACAAGAATACGCCACAAGACCTGCTTTTGGAGTGGCTTCTGCCGCAACATGTCCGGATTGAGCCCAACATAGTCCAGAAGATCAGATAGAAATGCCCCAACTTCCTCAAGCTCTGCCTCCTTTCTGAAGTTAGAGGTAAAGAGGTACACAGGCCGTCCTCCCTCATTGAGCAGGACCATGGAAGTGATAGTGCTGGTGCCCTTCTGGTTGTCACATGTCTGCGCGAGCTTGCAGAGGTACGTCTGCAGGTTGGTAAGAGACTTTCCGCCCCCAGTGGCTGAGGATGAGTACGTGATGCCGTCCCTTTTCTTGCAGGTTTCGTTTATAGCGGCGAGCAAGAGGCTAAGGTTGGAGATCCTGACACTGTCTGGGGTTACTGCCACGCGGGAGGCCGATGAGGAATCCATTATGGGTAATGAGATTGGCTAGGGAGTGTTAGACTCATAGAAAAGATGAGACGGATGACTGAATTGATACACACCTCGAAATTGGTTGTTGAATATTTTGCTGTGTTCTTTGTAGATGAAATTCTTTACTGAAGATGTTGCCCAAAAACAGTCTCTGGACAGCGCGAGGACGGGATTTTATACTCCAGGACGAGCAAGACACAATTTCATCGTAACCCACTCTATACTCAAGTTCTACGGCAGCTCAACAGTAGTTGGACTTGAACGTTTCATTCCCTTCTTCCCTTCCCGCCTTCCCACTGTGATTTGGGAGGCCCACCATGTTTTGATGTGCTGTCCATTCTGCTCTGCGCTGTTCCACATTCCCCGCTGACGCCTCGGCGTCAATAAGCGTCTTGGGTGGTCGGCAAGCCTTGGTATTGGACAGCTGGGGTTGATGGGTGGTGTGGGAAGAATCCCGCATTAGAGCCTTGTCTTGCATTAATCTATTCATGCAGGTTGGGCATGAGGAAAACGGCCATCTTCGGGCTGGACCTGGCATCTCTCACGTATACTGGGCGATATGGTTTTACACTTTGGACTTTCATGTTATCACCCGGCTATGCATTGCCTGTACTGGTGGTTTACGTGGCAAGGCGTCCATGTCTCAGTTCAGCCATGACCAATGCTGTTCGCAATTACCGGCAAGGCTTTGAAACGAAGGCTGAGAAGTACCCAGAAATGCAGCTCTTGGAATTGCGATGGCATGTATCTTCACAAAATGGACTGATAGCAATCCATCGAAACTCGTAGAAGAGATGTTTGCCTGTTGCATAGCCTACCAATGCAGTCTGTTGTCATGTATCTTTTGTAACTTGGGTCAGCTCACATCTAATCACGCTTATTTAGTGGCCAGAGTAGCTTCCCAAGAGTTCAAATTATTGTCCGACTTCTTCAAGATACTCCTCGATAATCTCTGCATAATTATCATTCACTGCATCTAGTATTACTACATACGTTGCTTGTATTTCTCAAACCAAGGCAAACCAACCAGGTCTAGCACAAATCGACCAAGTAAGTTGTCAACAGAGTTGGTTGTTATGCATCATTGGTTGTGCTCGGCAAGTAAGCAGATTGTCCCGACGTCGCTTCATCGACTGTGCGATCTGTTACATCTCAAGTATGGGTTCACCCAAGCTGCCATTTAAACCAGGGTCTTCAGACCCCGCATGGTATCAGCCAGAAGAAGAAGAAGAAGAGTACCATGCATACGGAGGGGGCACGTACGGCGACTCGAATGTGGTGGGTGACGCAGAGATCGGGGATTCGGATGACCCTTACTCTGCAAACTGCGACTACGTCGACCCACGGCAACTCGACCACCAAGACGAAGCTCAGGCCGGCCCTTGTCCATATTTAGATCCCCAGCCTCCGCACTCTTCACATCATCCTGAGGAACCCAATACCCCGATCGCTTCTCTGAGCAACTCTCACGAAGGCAGCGGTTAGGCTACACGTGACGTATCTTCACGAGGAGCCCAACATACCTTTTACAACACCTACCAGGAAACCAGTACCTTGGAATCAAGTGAGTACTGCTTCGAAGACCAACAGAAATCTCAATATCAGGCAGGATCGTCGAAAATGCACAAGGCAGAGACTTCATCGCGGGGACCCAAGAGTGGCGAGAAGAAGCGCCAGTCTGGCAGCGATTCAAAGGGCAAGGGGAAGAGAATTGATAAAGATAAAGGCATTGATAGAGGCAAACGTGTCGACAAGAAATCGCCTCCTCGCAAAGAGCCAGTATACTGCCAAGAGAGTGGCTGCGGGCGAGAATTTCCTCGCCCGACAGAGCTCAAGTAAGTGCTGCCGCAGCCCAGGAAACTCTCTTGCCTTACAAACTTGCTAAGCTGCTGCAGTAAACATATACGCGATAAGCACGATCCTAATATTCCGTGTAAAGCTCACGTTATGGGCTATACCGTCTGTAACGATATGTTTGGGAATAAAAAGGCCATGGAACGTCACGTCCGGAGCCGCCATGGTCCGTTTGCAAAACAGCCAGGGAGCGGCGTACCCAATCAGGAAGAGATTTGTGAAGTCTGTGGTGACATAATTAATCGTAAGGACAATGCGAAGAGACACATGGATGAGAAGCATAAGGGAGTGACAAGAATAAGAAGCGCCAAGGGCTAGGTGACAGGTTGAAACAAAAGGACGGGATGGGGGGGATTACCATGGTTGCTAGAGCAGAGTGTGTTTTGCAGAGAAATTGCCGTTGTTCTTTTTGACATTCATACTCCCAGAAAGTGAAATTCATGAACTGATATTGAGTAATATGGCAAATAGAACCCATGTTAACTGTAAGTTATCCACTGTCCTGGATGTCGAAGGATCCTCCTCGTGAATCATTGAGACAGTTATCCAAGCATATTTCTGACAACATGTGGATGTGTTATTGTTATTCCACATTTTGATACCTGATGCCAGTATCTCGTCATCTTCACACGTCCTATCCCATCACCTGCGTTGTGCAGCGCCTGTCTTTAACCCCTTGAGCTCGTCATTCTAGACCAAGACGTACGCTCTCCCCAACAGAAGTTTCAATTGGTCTAAGCACGGATCTACATAGATTGGGGTTGGCGAACTGCATATCATGGGAGCCCTCCCGCATTAGACTGTGGCCAGCACCAGCCCCTCCAAGCGATGTTCAGGGGTCTGCATGATGCACTCTGCCATTGGCGACGATTGCCACATCAAGGCGAATTACAGGTTCACTCGAGGAGTTCTGTGTACCGATGTAAGCCCCGGATTCCTCGCACCCGCTGGTTTGCTGTTGGATGAGAGCCCAACAATCACTTCGCGCTACAGGATGCCCAATTGGTGCCTAAATCGTTTAGGCATCTCCCGAGGACCAGTATCTGCTTATATTTGCATTATTTAAACTGGCATTACTTCATCGCCTCAGGTTTGAATGCAGGCTCGAATGGAGACTCGAAAATAGCCTCACACCTTTAGCTATGAGCTCTAACGTCCCACATCCGAATCTACTATCCGACTTGGATTTCGGTTCGTTACAGAATCTTTGAAGCATTTGCGCAAAACTGATGTTGAACAGACCAATTCCCGGAATTATGGCCTCTATCCCAAGAATCAATCGGCAATCAAACTCTTGCCTCGTCGCTGGATCAGTTGAATGTGATGAATCTCTTGGAACCATGTACTTTGGAATATAGCACCCCCAGCTTAACCAGTCCTTCGCTTTTCGCTTGCAATACCCCAAATTTCCTAGATCTGCCGAATCTGGTTGATAACTGCTATTCGCACCTTCAAATCTACCCCGGGGAGTTTGATACCGCAACCCCCAATGTCTTGACGCAAATGTCGTCAACTCTATAGAGTGGCTTTGCCTCAGAAGACATTCCTAGTTTCGATGTTGTCAACGCGCGTCCCCTTTTCAACGAAGAGAATGACCCTACAAGCTCTCACCATGATTCACTGCTTGCTGCCTCGCCCTCAGTAAGACCCTTAAAAATCAGAAACACAGTGAAAGTGGGATTCGATGAGCTGCCTCTTCCTGAAATACAAGACCTGATATCACCCGATGGCCGATTTCACTGTGGATGGAACAAATGCAACAAGTTACATAAGACGCGGAGCTTGAGAAGGTATGCCAGCCTGATTCTCCCCACCGCTATAAAAGCATTCCTGGCGCATTTTTTAATTTGGGGAGACGAGAAATGTCTGATGTGATTTTATGTAGAATGTGCCTTCGCAGACACTACAAACCGGTAATGTGCCCGAGCTGCCTCACCAGGACTGGCTCTCAAGGAGGCATGAAGAAGCACTTTGTCACTCATTTTTCGCAAGATAGAGTATCCTGTCGGTGGTGCGGTGGGACATTCACGCGCCATTGCAATTTTATAAGGCATCTGCGTAATTCATGCAAGGGAAGGTAGTGCTTGGCTTATTGTCTCAGTTGGAAGAGGATTTTCGCGTCATGCGTTGCTGGTAGCTATTGGCGGAGTATCAACTTCTAGGCTTATCGAGGAATATTGTTTTTGAAGTCTTCTGAAACGGGTACGTTACGAGGTTAGATTGCCTGTAGGTCTTGATGTGAAGGTACGACAGATGGTCAAAGCCACTGTTATGCATTCCTTGACGATACTAATGATCATGCGGCGGCATCCACAAACTCAAGTGATAACCCTCCAGGTTTATTTCACATATACATAATAAGACTCTGAATGTACTCGAATACCAGTTGAGGAGGATTGAAGGTAAGAGAACAGGAACCTTATACCTACCGTCGCGTGGGAAACCGACACTTCATGGCTGACTTTGTTGAGGCGCCATGTAAAGTCATGGCCCTAGATAAGCTTCACGACGCCGTTCAAGGCATCATCTTACAACCACGCGCGACTTGATTGATGTGAAGGACCCCATTCGTGTCTGGGTGAGCTCAACTGAAGAAGATATGGCCCGGCAGTAATACGACACACCAACATCCAACTTGGATGACAGTGCATACCATTGTGACGTTGGATGAGATGTGTGCTGGCACATTTTTTCTACTTTAAGTATTGTGTCTTTACTTCAAGCAGACGGAGAGAAGACCAGACAGTCTCTGCAACACAGGAACGTCACTTATGCAAGCAACAAGGGCAACAAGGAACAATATACTTAAGATGCTCACCACGGTGGAGCATTCAGAAGCCAACATGAACTATGCCGTGATCTACATCTTTGTGGGCGCAGATCAGGTAACGTGTAGATTTGATAAGGCAAGCATGGAGCTACTATCTGGGCTATTGAACGATGATCAAGACATCTTTCCAATTATTCGATATGCCACCCGTGTTTTGCAGTCTATGTTATGCCTCGTTCTCAGCAAGATCGAGATATCATCCCCCGAGTGGAACATCTGGGACGAGGGAGAGCTCCCATCTCAGTGAAGGGGGTAGCCTTCTCCTACCAGTTTCAAGGTCCGTTGATGTTTGTGGGGCCCTCAGACGACGCATGCCGTTCTCATGATGCCAGGTTCAGGAGATGTGGAGGTTCGATGGGATGCTTCGGGATCCTAGCCATCTGCCAAAGTCATAAACACGTACATGGTGAACCCTCCAGGTCAGTTATACGCGGAGCACAACTTTTCCAATCTGCCTCCCTTCCCAGACAAACTGCAATGCCTCCTCAGCTTCCGAAAATGGGAACACTCTATCAAGGATATCATCAAGTCGCGTCCCACTAGCCGATAAAGCCTCGCAAAGGTCTTCCATGTCATATTTTGTCCCGCAATTAACACCCCTACACGCTGATCAGTTCCGTACGGGTGGTGTTTTCGTCAGAACAGCCCTTACCTCAGTATCACCCGCCTGTCAATAAGTGTAGGAATAAGCTCCTCTAACCTCTGCGGATCTTGCTTCCCCAGATAGCCCACCTGGCTTACGACGCCACCTCGTCGCGTACACTTCATGCTCTGCACCAGCGACGGCGCGCCTCCATTTTCGACCACAAAGTCTACGCCAGCACCGTTGGTGAGGCGCAAGACTTCTTCATGCCAGTCCGGTCTCCTGTAGTTGACCGTTAGGATTGGGGGGTCTGGATACTGTTCTTTGATCCTGGCTAGCTTCTCGTCGCTGGATGAGGATAGGATGACTCTAGCGCCCGCCATTCTGGAGAGCTTGAATGCAAACATGGCCACTCCTCCAGTACCTGTCAGGATTAGCAATGTAAGAGTTGTCAGTATCGGTAAATTTCGGCTGCTGACCTTGAACGAGAACGGTCTTGCCGGGCCCAGCACCTTTAACAGCAGACCACGCCGTCGTCCCAGCACAGGGAATAGTCGCCGCACAAACCCAATCTAAATGCCCAGGCAACTTGACAAGCTTCTCCTCTTCAAACACTAAATGGTCAGCCATGACCCCATCCTCATTCGCGGCAAGCCAGGATCTCCCCGTTTCACGCCCAGTGATGAGCTCTGTGTCCGTAACTGGAGCCACTCGGTCACCAATCTTTAGCCCTTTCACCTTGTTGCCCACGTCGATAACCTCGCCAGAAGCATCGTTTCCGAGGATGCCATTTGGGATGACGGGCCAGGGATTGCCGCCATTGGCAATGTTTGCGTCGCGGTAATTGAGTGAGACGGCGTGAATTTTGATCAGAACGGAGGTTGGGTCCAGAGGCAGAGGGAGCGATTCCGTTATCAATTTGACTTTTGGGGTTCCGGGCGTGAAGTCGTCTGTGCGACGCCACGCCTGCCGGTGAGTAGTATTCGAGGACATGTTCATAACATTAAATAGCTTCTGTCGACTATCTCTGTATGAGATGATGGCTACGTTATACTCTGAAGCCAGCCGCCGCATTAATAATATGGTTGAGGGGTAGGCATGCTGATCAATAAATCAACGCAAGGGCGCACTTACTAATGTATCATTTTGATGTCTTGCATTCATAAGAGGAATAAGAATACCTTGTCTTGCCATATCGGCTCTAGGAAATGATTTTCCTAGTGGTGATCAGTGCAATAGCATGGAAATGTTTGGGCTACAGAACTTTAGCTACGAGCATGGCATAATGTCTATAGTTTATGGTAACTGGGTTACTTTCCACCTTGAATTTAGCAGAACTGAAGAATGAGGATCAAGACTTGCCAATTCTGAGTGAGAATTATGGCATTCAATCCATTCGCGCCTGTATTCCGGCTTGTCCATGAGTAAAGACAGAGCTGAAGCAGTTGTAGACAAGCTTCGATTCTTCACATATAAGTATCATTGATGGAGAGATAGATCTAACTTGTGTTAGTACTATAAAATTACTGACATTACGTATCATCCTGTGCCTTCTCTCTCAAGCACACAGCAAGCGGACACTACCCCAATCTCGACAACAAGCATTTGATCTCGTCTTGTGTAAGGGCATCAATGCCGAAAAGCTCATTATCGGTTTCGTCATACGCAGCCAGTACTGGTCGTCACCAAACGCCGTACCATCAACAAGTTCCTAATAGCTGTCATATCAGTACCGCCGGACGCGAATTCATCCAGCCCTTCTGCAAAGTACAGAGGCACCTGCCATGGATATACTCCACCCTATGTCAGGCCCGAATTCCCTAGGACGCCCTGTCCTTTTCTCTGTGATAGAATCGCCTTGCTGATATATTTAACCCGGTTTCTACAGGTGTCCATGTCCATGAAAATTCCAAACAATGGCTTTGCCGATTCCGCTGAAAGAAGTCACACTGACTCGGTTATTGCCCCCATCGATCAAGACGGCAGCGTGGTTTGCAAATCAACAACCGCGGGAGGATCGCATAACTCTAAGATTGAGCCGCATGCGAGAACAGTATAGAACAAGCAGGTCCAGTCGCCTTATCCGCCGATACTTCCGGATGCTTGCGAAGGAGGAACAAATAGCCTGCGGGAGGTACAAAGACGTTCAAGAATTAATGTTTGCTTCATACTAAATACGCGTAGGAAACTACTCTGATGTCCGTAATGGATATACGACTCTTCCAATCCTCAACGCAATTAGGGATAGCATAAGTGAGATGTAAAGAAAAAGCGGATGTATGAACTAGAGTAGTAGATACGCTCAAAAACACTGAATTAGTACGTCTATTTACACTTTGAGAAGTATTAAATAGAAATGGTCATTTGACGATCGTGGGCGATCGTTTATTCGGGCGTGCATTGTTCCGCCTTTTGTAATCTTGGAAGGCATGGGCAACTTGTTATTTGAGGACAGTCTTGACTATCAAAAGTATACATGTATTAAAGAGCATTATTAGTCGAGAGATTTTGTAAATATATAGATCTGTAGTCACCCCCTGTTTATACTAGAAACGAGGAGGCGGCATCTCACTTCTCAAATGTTACCTCTGGGTACGCGGGAGTCGGGCCATCCAGGAGCTTCCCAGCAGGCTTATGTTTCTTCATCCAGAGTTTGAAAAACGCGCCGAGATATGTTGTCTCGACGTCCAGCATCCGCAGGCCGTTGATGGCACCAAACTGGCGCGCCGCGAGCGGCCGTGGCACCAGCGTTTCCAAGCGGCGTCCCGTCCACAGCGCTGGCATGTCGGTGAAGGAGCCGTGCAGCGTGCCGTTGATGAGAACGTCGCGCTTGTAGCCCGTGCTGGCCTCCCAAAAAGGACGTCCATCCCGGCACGTTGGCGCGGAAGTTGACCTCCTCGGCCATCAGGAAGAACGGCCGCGCAACGCCAGACGTGGCCACGGAGCCGTATATCCCTCCGGCCATGTTGGCGCCCGCCACGAAGCGCGTGTCGTTGATCATGATCTGCGCCGCAGTAGCGCCGCCAAACGAGTGCCCAAAGATGCCGACCCGCCGCGTCTGCAGCCTCCTGCACGCCCGACCGCTTCCTTTCCGGCGAGACAGGCCGGGAATCTTCTCCAGGATGGTCTGGTTGTTGAGGGCATTGAGAACGAAGCTGGCATCCGCGACTCGCGCGTATAGCGGTGTCGGAATCCCACCCGGGAAGTCTGGCGGCTGGATGCCGAGCGAAGGAACGATCCGGCCGGCCGGGTACTCGACCACGGATGAGTCGTACGGGTGGTCTATGGAGACGATGATGTAGCCGTGACTGGCAATTTCCTCCAGGGCTGCGCTGTACTGACCGCGGGTGGTACCGAAGCCGGGCGAGAAGAAGAGGAGAGGCAGGCTGGGATCCGAGAGTGGCGCATCGAGGTATGCCCGAGTGTAAAGGCTGCCCACCGAGCCGCTCGGGAGGCCGTACTCCTCGTCGCCCAACGCCGCCGTGACGGGAGGGAAGACCGGAGCGTACGTGTAGTGTTTAATGTCATTGGTGGGATAGAATAGGGACACCATTAAGTCGCGGAAGCTCGGGGTTGGCGCGAAGGGGTCAAGCCGTTTGTAGTCGACCAGCTCCAGGTCAGTCGTGCCGACATGATGAGGGCCATTGAGCTTTGGTAGGAGGATCTGGGCGCAGGCAGCTTGCTGCGCTGCGGCTAGGAAGAGGGCGCATTTCAATATCAGATCCATGGTCTGCCGTGTTTTTCATGGGCAAAGGGAAAGAAACTGACATGACAGCGAAGGAATTTGCAGCGTTTATATCCGTCTCGCCTAGTCATGGTCAGCTGGCTTAGCAGCTCGGCCCTTTTCAAGGCATAGCCCTGTTCAGCCCTTTCAGCTCTGGTGTTGGTGCGGGGATTCCGCGCCGTGCATATTTCCTATTTGGTGGATGCGGAAGCATGAATTTTGTAACGATGCGTTGGAGCTTGACGCAGAGAAACTTGCGTCTCTGCGTCGGGATGAGTCTAGGTCGTTTCTCTGGGAAGGTTATGATTTGATAGACAAGAAGGGCATTGTTGCCCAACTGCGTCTTGCAATCTGGTGCGTCCAGGTTTAAATTGCCATGCCGCTACGATAAACAGGGACCGAGGCTGAGAATCCTGAAGGCAAGGCCTTTTTTTTGCTTGGTGTATGCCTTGTGACGGCTTGCGCGTTCACGTAGCCGTCAACTGAAATTCTGGGACTCCGCTTATGTGTGCTATCAGAAGGCTACTTGAACAAATAAATCTCTTGTGTACTGACTATTCGTTTCTATGACGTTGTTGAGGCTGCCACAAGCTCCATATTGCCGCGTGGATATCGGTCTATTCGCTTTGTGCATGACTGCCTCTTGCAATATAGTGCTAGGACTCTACAGACATCTCAGGCAGGCTGATATAAGTCATAACAGTAGACAGACACTCAAGCGCAAATAGTAGTCTGGCCAAAGGGTGTGGGATACTGAGGATAGTCGAACTAAAGACATCTTAGCGGGCAGTGACTGAGACGCCCAGCGACTATGATCATGCTACTGATCGAACCCACAACGTACATCTTGGGATAATAGGAGCAACTCCAATGCAATGACAACTCATAAGGTGGTACCGTGTAAGTACCTTATAAGCTGTTGAATTGATGCTTTCTTGAGGACGAAAAAACTACGGGGACCCGAGGATGGTGAAACAGATGAGGAGATATTGGGCATCTACCTATGGTGTTGTTAGGTTGCATAACTTGATTGCTTGACTGCTGCTTGTGAGATGCCCCTGGACCACTCAGGTTCAAGTAGAGATGACTCAGAACCCAGCTGAGCGAGGGAAGCTCTTACTGACTTGATTCTTCTCGTATATAGACGGCAATAATGGCTTATATAACTCAACCATTGAGACCGTTTCTAAGGCCATTTTAGCCTCACATTTGAGCAACTGCGTCAACAGCCGCGAAATGTCCAGATGCTGGTTAAGCGGGGAAGCAAAAGTTTATTAATGGCTTGTATGCGACCGAAAATCCTCACATGCATGAAGGAGTGCCCACTCACTACGTGGTGGGCCACAATTGTTGAGGCAACCATGACGCTATTGAAGACAGGCAGCTCCGCCCGCTCAACCGAGGCAAATAGAACATCCTCCGCTTTCACGAATCTCCTCGGAAACACATCAACGCAGACAACCAACCACAACACAAGAAAATCCATACACCTACCAATCAATCCAAAATGGCTACCGTTTTGGTCGTATACCCGTCAGGCCCAGACTTTGACCTCAAGTACTATCTGGCAACGCACATGCCCCTCGTCGGCGAGTACGTGATGCCCCAAACCTCATCCCCGAAGCCAAAGGCTCGCCCATTGCTCGCTTGAATACTGACTCAAATCCGACTACTAGGACATGGGGACCTCACGGCTTGAAAGGCTGGGATGTCGTATCATTTGAGCCGGGCAGCGCCTATCAGATCCAAGCCACGCTCAAGTGGGAGTCTCTGGAGCATTTTGAAAAGGCATCGACGGGCCCGACTGCCTCTGTTGTGTTTGGCGACATTCCCAACTTTACTACTGCCAAGCCTGATGTCTTGAAGGGGTCCGTTCAGGCCTCCGCGCAGGTGAATTAGGAGCGGGGTGAGAGACAGATGTCACGGTTACGTGGCTCTGATTGAACTGCCCTTGAAGCCAAGGATATCACTTGGTCGCATATGTCATCTGTTGATGTACGAATGTCTTCTGATAACAGTTGGAGCACTTGGGGCCGTTTACTTGGCAACCTTATGTCCATGGGATATGCGGAGCTGGCTGTTCGGCTAACGAGTTGCGACATTAGAATCCAGCTTTGAGAATGGATTGCATTTTGGCTTTATGACTTTGTAACTTGGCATAAACAGAGTACGATAACTATTATAGCGCATTTCAATTCTTTAACAAGCTCTTAATCTCATGCTACTCTATCCCATCTAATCTCTTAAGCTACCCCAAGTTCTCTAACGCTCTCCCAAGCTTCTATTTATATAAACCCACATGCGAATAAAGTCCAACCTTTTATGCAGTCATCAAATAAAGTCTAATCTTTTATGCGATCGTCAAATAAAATCGAACGGCCGTCCTGCCAGTCAGGGTGAAACCCAGAGCCATACTTCACGTTGGACCGCTCCGTACTGCCTAGGCTGATGCTTCTGCCTCACTTGAACTTCCACCGGCCTTTGCGCCTTGCTGGGGAGCTTCGTCATCGTACGAGATCGCCAGGTACTTGCCAGGGTAGTATTTGGCCACCCACATCTCTGCCAGCATGCTCTTGGAGATGTCCTTCACGTAGTAGTTGATAGGCACACCGGAATTGCCATCCGCGGCCTTTTTGAGATAGTCATCAAGTGCGGTCATCATGGAGTTGACATCGATGACCTTGTTTTTGCCATCGTCGATTTCCGCCAACGCCGACAGCGCAGCCTTCATCTCGGCATTCTTCATGGATATCATTTGGGCGCCGGTTCGCGCCGCATCCGCCGCCTGCTTCACGGTATCCTGTCCCGCAACCGTCGCGTTTTGAATTGTCGAAAGCGCCTCGAGGCTTGTCTTGGGGTCAAAGTTGGCAAACTTATCAACGCCAATCTGCACCTCGCTAGCCACAACGGACGGAATCACGCCCATGCAGATCATCGTGGCATGGGAGTTGATGTCCTGCGAGCTGAGGAGTTTTTTAACACTGTTGGCCATTGAGTCGTTGACGCCGAATCCGCCAGAAGCATTTGCGAAAAACGCAGCCGTGTCTAGCTGCGTCTTGGCCTGCGCTTGGAGCGTCGAGACGATGGTGCCCATCTTGTCGCTGACCTCGGTGCTGCTGCTGTTCAAAATGTGGACCATGCCCACAAAGCTGGACCCGAAAGTCATGCCGGAGATGATGCTGAACTTCTTGGCCTCTTTCCCTTCAGACTCTTCCTGGGCGACCTGCAGCATGCTCGCAGTGCTCGTGGGAACGAGCTTGTCCTCCTTGAAGAGATGGTTCCACACCTTGATGCCCTTGTCGACATTAAGGACAAACGGTGCCAGAACCGATGCGTTCTTGTGGGTGCATGAAACAGAAATGACCAAGGTGCCCGAAATGCTGTGCTTCTTGACTTGGTCGCTGACCTGATTCGCCGCCGCCCGAGTCATCTCGCCAGATTTGCTATTTCCCAGCCAGCTCATCGAGGCTGACACGTACGACGCGACATTGCCGGCCAGGGACGAAGCCTCCTCCTTATTGGTGTCGTTGGAGAAGTATTGCACATCCATGTTGACCGAGTCTGAGGCAAGTGGCATGGTCTTGATTTGTGTTTTGACGTAGTCCACTGGACTCTCCATCTCCACATGTACGCTCCTGATTGTGGCACGCAGAGGCTGGATCTTTTCTTCCGACTCAATCTTTTCCTCGGCATAGTTTGCTGCGGCCTCCTCGATCTTTCCATCTAGCGCCTCGATGGACTTGTTGACCTTGTCTGTCTTGATGCCAATGTTGAGAAGCTCAGTTCTGGTCATTTGAAGACTGCGCTTGGCCGCCAAGAGCGTGTTGAGCTGTTCTTGGGCGGCATCCACGGGAGCCTGCAGTGCAGAGATCTGCTCTACTAGTTTGAGCGCATCGCTGCTAACAATGTTGGCTAGTACAAGCGATGGATCGTAGGGAATTGAGGAAGGCATTTTGATGAATTGACTGAAGGGGAAGCGAGATGCAAGTAGAAAGACTCAATGTGAGCCTGTAGTGCTTTGTCTTGTGCTTTGGCTTTATAGAAGTTGCAATGATTGGAATGATTTGTGATTTTCTGGGAAGACACTGGGTACATATAGTGGGAGATGTTGATCAAGCATTGTGGTGTGCGATATTGAAACGTTTTTATGATGCTGATCGAGCGGTGCCTGCAACTAGCACACATGGTATTTGGCGATTATCGTCAACGATTTTGCTCTCAGTTGGTCTTGGGTTCAGCTCGTTGACATTGTGTCAGTGAGGCCTCCCTCAGTTCGCTCAGCTCGTTCTCGGCCATCCCTGGGTCTCCTCCAACACGACAATGAGCCTGGATATCTCGGCCCTACTGGTTAGACAGGCGCAAGAAGACGCGGACTGGATGCATCAACCCATATGATGCTCGGTTGAACACTTGAAGTGGGGTAATGCTGGAAGATGCGGTCAGCTTATCTCGGATGAATGAGCGTGTTCTCGCCATCTCGCAGTCCGGAATCGCCGTACCAAACAACTATCCCAAAGAGACGGCGACTAGATGGATGAAGGTGCGAGAGGCTCAAGCGACCGAATTCTAGACGCAGTGACACTCAGCCCTAAACCAACCAACTACTCTATTCGGGAAGCCCGTGATGTTGCATTGCTGAATGCAGGGGCATCAGCAGCCACAAGCACCTAAATCTGCAGCATCGGCTCACGCGACATGGGGTTATAGCTACAAACGCCTGATTTAAAAGAGTTAGAGGATTGTATTCATTGTGCGAGGGTATTTGGCACAGACTGCGCCACTTCTCCCGACCACTTGACATGTCCATCTTCTGAGCGCGTGGACATGCATCTCACCACGAGATGTCGCATCTAGATAAGTCATTGAGTGGCTGCACCATGGTAGCCTGATGCATGGCCAAGCGAGCGGGAGCGAGTTCCGAGAAGTTAATCTACCACTAAACTCCTATTGAGGCATATCGGCCAGGTTGGGGGTAGGTGCGCCGAAGGTTTTTTATTGTGAGGGTTGTCTCTATGTCGAAGCAAGCAATAGTTAGGAGTGAAAACCCATTTTACCAGCGGCGTTTTATCCCACTGAATCATTCCCATCATCCCGGGATCATCAACAAGAGTGTAGCGACATCCGTAACCAGTATTTAAGGTTGCATGCTAGTAAGCATAATTGGTAGGCATATGTAGAACAAAACAAGTAGCCCCGCTGGAACATAATCAGTAGGTCGATCTATAGCGTTGGCTCGCCTCAGACCTAAAGGTGATGTGATGATGCTCACTGCCTGAACCCTGCATGTCAGACAGAAGAAGAAGAAGACTACGGTGCCGTCAACCAGGGACCGTTCAGTGTCAGGGATCATGCAGCAGAATCCGACCATGTTCAAGATTAACCTTGTATTGAATTAGGTTATAAGCAGCCATTCATTGGCCATAGGGCTGGGGGAAGTTCATTACAGCGTTAGATCTAATTTGCGGGACTGTCTTTGTTCGCCCAAAACAGGCTACTGCGGTCCGAATTAATAACTCAAAGGTTGCATCAAGGTCGGAAACAGCTTCGCCTGATGCACGTCGTCTTTAATCGATGAGGCCGCAGCGGCGTTAAAGCTCAGAAGGATAGAGCTGCAGGATGTGGCTTATATCGGAAAACAATATTGAACCCGTGTGCAGAATAAGCACCATGATTACGCGTGGCTGAGCTGACAGCAAGGTTGGCCAGCGAGCTCGGCTTACACTCGTATGATGCTGGACTTCCTACAGTCACTACGTGATGAAATCCGACTTGCCATATCAAGCTTCATAGAGCCAGAATGTCAACATATAAGAGCGCTGTTTCTTATACACTACTCCATCAGAACATCCAACTTCAACAACTTCAACAACTTCAACAACTTCAACAACTTCAACAACTTCAACAACTTCAAGCCCACTCTCAATCATCTACTATTTCAAATCATCAATCATGGCTACTCAGGATACCCAAGAACTAATGCGCAGTGCCATGACCCCGGCCGTCCAGCGTCAAATACACGGCCTCGTAGGTCCTCCGCCGACACCGAAGCCGACAGCTGCAACTACGGAACTTATCAAACATCTCGAGAAGAACGAAGAGTACGAATGTTTTACTTCTTCTCTCTGGGTGAACATTTTCGCGGTAGTCTTTCTGCTCAATGATCAAAATTCCTGGTCCTTTGTTCCGGCAAGTCAATCATTCCCCAGGAGGAATTTCACTATACTAATTGCATCCGATACAGGAGTTCTCCCATGGCCAGCGTCGCTGTGATCTTGTTTTGATGCAGTCACAGCCAGAGTGGCCGGCTCCGTTCAATGCAATTGGGCTCCCATTCGTCGCCGTCGAGTTTAAGAGACCGGGCGCAAGTGAGAAGCAATGGGAGGATGGTTATCAACAGATGCATAACACAATCACCTATATGCAGGACCACTGGGACCGCGGTCAGCCGGTATTTGGAATTGTCGCGGCGGGAACCATCTGCAAGGTCTGGATGTGGGATCAGTGGAAGAAAGAGTTGGTTGAAGACTCTACTGGTAGGCTTGACTTGGCAAAGGATCACGACCGGGAAGAGATTTTCAAGATCCTGGGGAGGATCAAGGCTTGCTGCCCGCATGATTTGGTGTCATTTTGATGTTGAATGACTTATTGCGGGTTCTCCTTCAAGCTGTATTCGGAACGCCTGCAACAGAATTTTAGCTATGGGACTTTGTTACATTCGTCTTGAGAGACTGGTACCAATCAAAGAGGTTTGGAGCTCTCCCACTATCATTTAGTTATAAGAAAATTTCTTTCGTTTTTAATTTACACTTGGCATGATTGTATATAACTGGGAGTTGGAGAGAGTGTAGCTAGCAACACTGCTTCCACTGCTCTTGAGAGACCTGATGTACGACTTGCGTCAACTTTCTTCGCTAGTCTTATCAAATTTATGCAAAACACTAGACCGTTTACAATCTGTGACCACTGACGTAAAAATTTGCTTCAGAAATGAAGCAGGATTTCGGCCATCAGCTGCACATTCCTGGTGGCTAGCTTCCTTCCATTGACGAGCTGCTCGACCGCTTTCGCCAATAGTCAAATGGTAGCCTTGATATAGCGAAGGTCGACAATGTTAGCCGTCCCTAGGCTAAGGCTCAACGGATTTGGACGGACAAGCACTTGGACAAGTTTGATGATTTTATCCGGCCCGCTCTGACAAAGATATATGGTGACAAGGATGCTGAGACGCTAAAATTCGAGAAGAGAAACGGGAGGCGAGATCAGATACTAGTCATATGTCTGTCAGAGGCTACAGCTACGTGATACCAATATTAGCCTCTTATGGCATTGCTACTTTTGGTACACCGAGGTAGGATTGATACGGAAATCTTTGGCAATTCTATAATACGGTGGCTAGAGAAGAGCCTGTTAGTTTGCCGGTGGTCCAAAGTTGTTACAGAAGCTATGCGATTCATACCAACCCTCTTTGGCCCGCAGCCATGTAGTGAAACTCTCACGCAGTGTAGTCGGATATGGCAAACACAGCATTCCTTAGATCTCCGAATCGAATTGTTTGTGCCGTGGTATGTTGTAATAAGAATACCAGTCACTTTAGACAACGAGGACCCTGACAACTGAGACAGGGAGAACCCACATTTATGGAAATCGTTATCCGCAATTCGCTCTACAATGCTAGCTTCCTGATCAGTTCAGTTTGAAAAGATATTACTCGTTGAATGGGTGCATTATTCCAACTAGCACATTTCACCCTTACGTAACCTTGGCTTGGCTATGGAAGCCGGTGATCCGAAGTGGCCTGATCCATCGAATTAAGTAATATCATGTAGGACTTTAGCATCTGATCTACAAAGGGGAAGGAATTTGCGAGAAGGAACACTTTTATACTCTAGAATCACAGTACGGTCAGGCCAAGGTTGTTAAAAAGTGCCACACAATCGTCTTCCAGAGAGCAAAACTTGATAATGGATGGTCCCATTGCAAACGACACGGGCGGCAGCCTCATCCACAACCACCCATACTATCCCTCAGGCGTTGTGGTCAAAGACTATGTCCCAAACACCATTGGTCCCGTCGTGCTCGTCACCATATTCGCCGCTGGATGCGCCACCCTCTTCCTCTTGGCCACGATGGTCGCCTCACGCGTCAAACCGGGCATCTCCCCTGGACAGCTGCTTACTACCTTTTGGTTCGTTCTTTGTGGTTGCATCCATCTGTTCTTTGAAGGCAAGTCGGCTTGAACATTCCCACAGGACGAGGAAACTCCTGCTGACATGGCGGTGTGGCAGGCTACTTTACGCGCAACTTCAAAGTCATGCCCGGCCAGACGGACCTCTTCGGTCAGCTCTGGAAGGAATATTCCCTCTCCGACTCGCGCTACATGACCCAGGACCCCTTCACCGTGTGTATGGAGACCGTCACGGCCTATGCCTGGGGCCCGCTGTCCTTCTACTGCGCGTACGCCATCTTAACCGACACCACGCTGCGCTACCCCCTCCAGCTCCTCGTCAGTATGGGCCAGCTGTACGGCACAGTCCTATATTACTGCATATGCTGGTTCGATGAGGTTGTCAACGACTTTGGGTATTCACGTCCGGAGAGCTTCTACTACTGGGCCTACTTTATTTTCTGCAACTCATTTTGGATCGTTATTCCGGTGCTTCTCATTGTACAGAGTGTGCGAGAGACTTCGGCAGAGTTTGGCAGGAACAAGAGGGCTTCGAATGGAGCTGTGAAGAAGTCGCAGTGAGTTGGTGGAAATGAGGGTGTCAAAGGCTACCGACGGGGTGGCGGCGGTTTCAAAGCGTGTTGACTACGTTGACTGTAGATAAATATCTCAGTATAGACTCTCGACCAGAGGCCTTCGATACATTAATTGAGCAATATATTATACATCAGCAAGTTGCCGAGGCATTCTTTCGGTGTTAATATACATCCAAGTATGAATTGACTCAGCACATATCCCCAGAAGAATGGTACTCGTCAAGGATTACACGGGTCAGGTAGACAACGTAGACGCAGAAATGCTCCAGTCCGTGTAACACGGGAAATGAATTAAAGGTGCTAGCAGGCTGCTTTGAAATGACAGGAATTTCAGAGTGATGCAGCTACTCGGGATTTTGTCCGATGATCCACGTCATGGTCCAACCAACATTGATGTCACCATTCGCATTGTCCTTGTACAAAGCCTTTATCAGTTCATCCACCTCTTCGTGGGTCTGAAGTTCGTCGTGCCCGCCACCGTCCACGATGCCGTGGAGTGATTGCGCCCCGGCGGCAATGAGCATCTCGCCGCACGTTTTCCTGAGATCGTCGGGCATGCCGAAGCTGTTGAAGTCTTGCTGCGTGCAGTTGACATAGCCGCACCCTTCGAGTTGTTGTTTGAGACGCGTAGGGGCACTACACATGGTCAGCACTATGCGTTGTATCTACCCTTGCTCGTTCCTTAACCAGAACACCGGGATTGAGGAAACCTAGCCACAGGGCATTGCAAAAACGCAAGGACTACCCACAATAAATCACGGCCGACCGCGACCGCGTAGCTAGCTTCAACCTTCATCCACTTTAGAAAACGTTCATTCATCGGTATGGACTGGAACCACTGCAGCCCCGACTCATCCCACATGAGATAGCCTCCGGGCTTGAGCAGCGTTCGTAGATTGGCGCCGACTCTCTCCCACTCATCGGCCCTGAGCGCATAATGAACCAGTCTGATGTGCACCAAATCATAGGCGCCAATCGCATCTGCAGGGAATGGTTTCGTCGCGTCGCCGTGCACTAGCTTCACGTTGGATGGCAAACTTGTCGGTTCCGGAAACTTGGATGTGTCGATGTCATAGCCATCCAAGCGAGCCCTGGGGTCCAATATCGAGGCTATATCACGGAGCCAGATGCCCGTACCGGCGCAAATGTCGGCAACAGCTGGTATCCGGCCTTCACCTCCAAATCCTAAATGCTTCAGTATGGTGTCTGGAGCTAGTCCCTTCGTCCATTTCACCAAGTTGCCGTGCTGCCGTGTTAGGCGTTCTTCCTCGACGCCATTGACACCGGTGTTGAGCGTATACACGAGCTTCTCTGCCATTGTAGGAGGGATGTGAGCAAATATCTGAGAAAAAAAGGGCAAATGGCGAACTGAGAATTGAAAAAGTAACCCATCCCTCTTGATTATACTTTATATAGTTTAACGCGTTGGTATCGGGACCCTGACCCGAGCTGCGACCCTAAGTCGCTCATCATCCATGGCCTAGATGTCGCTCATCCTCCATGGCCTAGATAATGACCTGAATAATGACCCATCATTGGTTAGCTAGTATGTGCATTAGCTAGCTTCGCTGAGCCGGCTAGTTTCTCAGATACTCGAGTCTTAGGCCTAGACCGTCTGTGAGAGTCACACCGCCGCCCAGCCAAGTAGGCTGCTGGGCAGGAAGAGCCAGTAATGACACCTCCACGCCATATTTCTTCTTCCCAGCTGGTCCTGTGCTGTGGGTCCGAGTTAGCTCGACGTCCGTGCCAGCCATTCTGCAGACGATTCTGCAAGGCGTTACCAATATATCGGCCAGCTCCCTCCCACCCTGGCCTAGCTTCTTCCTCCTCGTTGCTTCCATCACAAGCAGCACTCCAACTGCCGGAGCAGGCAATACAGCCGAATCAAATCGCCCATGCTCCACAGACATAATCATTCATGGACCACGGGCAGTGCTGGGCCACCACTGTGTATCCTAGTTTTTCATTCTGCATGGTTCTAGCAGCTTTAGCCATGGTGGGAAGACCCGTTCCGTTCAGAAGAGGCTGGCAGGCAACGTCGAGGCGCCGGCAGCGGGCTGCGTTGTCGTGTATCCGGTGCCGCAGACTGAAGGTACATATGAACATTCGAAGCCTCATTCGACATTTTGGACGGCTGGCTGGGCAAGCATGGACTCGCCCATCTTCCTCGCCCCTCTCTATGCGCTCCTGATAGTTGCTATGTTACGAACTCAGCACAGGATAGCCGTCTTCTGCCACCTGGACACGTGATCTCCGAGGTATGTACCAAGGAAGGTACGATGGCTCACGTAGAGCATAAGTGAGCCATGCAGTAATTATATAGGCACCCCCAATTTCCTCTCTAGCGTAGATACTTAGCCAGCTTTCAACACATAGTCACCCTCCAGACTACCAGATTACGATCTTACGATTCATCACCTACGTGATAATTGCATAATAACCTGCGCCCTGAGCATTCTGCTACATGAACCCACGGTTGTAATGACCCTACGTTCATCTAGGAAGACCCAACCGTCACATGCTACCACATCCCCTACAGTTCAACTCGCCATTGCTGGTATCAGCACAGATGCAAATGAGTTCTAGATGGCTTTCTGTTAGACTTTGAGAAACTATAGAAGTGACATATACCTTTGTTAATTCAATTATTTATCATGGACGCATATGACTGGATAGGTGAAAAGGTTGCCTCCAATCTTACCACTCTGTCGGATTCAGACCACTGTCGCGTCTTTGTTGATGAACTTGCAGCGCACCATTAAGCCTGCAAAAATATACGAGTTATTCGCTGTCGACGGACGTCAACATATACTACTGTCTTGGGCGCTTGCGGTATTGTCAATCATTCCTAGTGCTGGGCTTCCATCATTGCAAGGCCTCTTCCATGGCCATTCTGTACTCGATTCCACATATTACTTCAGACACAGCAATGCTTGTACGGAGCGTACTAGCGCTGGTAATAATATAATATGAACGATGCATCAGCTACACAAATGCCCCTCCACTGTCATCAGGATCCTGATCCTGGCCAAAATCATCCTGGTCGGAAAGCTGCAATTCTCCAAACATGGACGCTATGTCATTGCATTCCGATTCCCCGTCGTGCATTGCCCAGTCCCCCTCAAGAGTAACTGTTGCCGAGAATGTATTTGAATCGTGTGCCTTGTAGCTTGGTGGAACCTTCTTTATGACCATGTTAAATGCATCCTTACGTACTCGTTGTAGGACTCTGTCCACCATTATCTGCCTCTCGTCGAGGCCGACTTGGCCCTGTGATGGAAGCACGTCCGGAACTCGCCAGCTTGGATACAGATTACCGCTGCCCAGTCGTTGCTTCACATTCGAGTTGTGTTCTACGAAGAAATGGCTACAAAGCATACAAGGGGGCTTGCTACTGCCTATATACGCCCACCCGTTGAAAAATCGTGAACTGTTGGTGCCGCCGTTTACGTCTAGCCAATTCAGCAGTAGCACTTCTGAATGAACAATTGGGGAAAAGGACGGTTTGCGGTATTCATTCTGGACCTTGTCATCCAAGTCAAACACTTGCAAGGTGCGAACATATTCTCGAAAGAGTTCGATCTGTTTCGCTTTTCGGGTCATGCGACCCACGATACCCTCAGCCGTCAGGCTCTTGTTCCGAATGAGCGGCCGCGCAGGTCTGCTTGACGGTATAAAAGATACGTCAAAATCGTCAAAAAGTTTAGGCCAGCGCTGACGAGCGAGTATCATGAATTGGACGGATTGAGGGTAAGCTAGGATGCGATTCACGTTGTGGACAAGGTCAGACCAGCATTCGATGCTTTTCTGCCCGGGCATGCGGCCACTGACAGCGCGGCTTTTCATGATTGTGCCAGGTTCAGACTGGTACAGCCGGATTAATGCGTGTATAACTGTCACACAGTTACGAATATCTGTTCAGATCTTATTGGCGATGTGCTGCGTTGTAGTGTGTAGCTGTGGTCACTTACACTCTGTCTCCGTGTCATTCGCAGAAGCGCCAGTATTCAAGGCATCACGAAGAGTTGACAGTGACTTGTAAAGCATATAATCTATCAGGGCTAAATTCAGTACTGTGATATTTATTCTGAGTCGGCTTCTTCAAAGGACTTGTGACGTACTCTCCTGGGTTTTGTCACGTTGACACCAATTCATGCAATCCTCTACTTGCGACCGAAGAGTGCGCAAGTAATAACTAAGTCTGCAGCGATTGAATCGCAAGATATCGCTCAGGAGGGCCTTCCGGGTAAAATTCTGTTGGCTCAAGTCCCCAGTTGACTGACCCGTTTTACACAAGAGTTTCTGAACATAGTCCGCGGTGTCTTGGAGCTGCTGCTTTTCTTCATCGTTGACTGCAAACCAGTAATGAACGACTCCATGATTGTTTTCTTGGAGGATTGTAAAGGAAGTTATGGTATCTCCACCCCTGAAACGAGAACATACGTGACTGAGCTTGTTAACAAATGCGCAGAACACCTGCTCGTCATTGTCGAAGTCGATCTGCGGTTCAGGGGGACGATAGAGGGCGTTGTCTCTAGATATCTCAATGAGTGATTTGAGCAGCATGACGGGCTCGTAGAATTTGTGAATAATACGATTGGGGAGTGGTATAGGTGTTTCCTGGTCGTTTGCCGAATTATTAGACATGGTCATCACAATGGCGTGTTTTCTTTACGAGATAGCCTGGCTTCCCTTGTGAACATCAGCGACTCCTGATATTAGTACAAATTGCCTCCTCGCATCGCTCGCGTTCTGCTTCTCCAAGTTCATGACCCAGTGCCAGCTTCGCTCGCCTCATTTAGTACAGTACACGCAATATCTCAGAGGCCGTCCCACCACATTTAGCTCGCCGTATTCATGTCCAATCAGTGTAGGCAGCACACACACCAGACCAACAGACCATGCAAGAGGCCATTCTGCCATCCATGTCAAACAGCCAATTGAGAATGAGTTGGTAAAACACTTTGATGAGCTCGCGGGCTTGGTGGCTATGGTGGCCTTGACCGCCTTGATATCTGGATAGTGTGCCATCAGCCCTCCTTTGTCTTTTTTTTTCTCCTCTTTTCTTTTGAGTTTCGGCAGTTAGGCCGCTAGTTGATAGAGATAAGAGATAAAAAGGCATGCTGCTCCCCAGACCTCAATCATGAATCGAATTTTCTTTTCATATTTGAAAGTGTGCAACTGGCTCATGATCCTTCCTTGAAGACACCGTTGAGTCTTGACTCACAGTTTTATGGGCTACGTGAATCACCGTTGTCGGTAATACATTGAAGCTTCCAATTCCGACCTCATATTGTCCTCTGATTGTTATGATATCACTCTCAACAATCGCATGCAAAGTTGAAGCCGAGGATGGAAGAACTAGGAGTCAACCCGCGAGACTTAGTTTTGAGAGGCACGTATCACGACTGCCAGATTGATTGTCATTGTTAAACTAGAGTATATCATGATACTAATGACCGCAGTGAAAACTCCAGGTTTACCTCGTGAAGCCGAAGCTCAAGAAGTCGTTTCATCAAGTGACGCGGGTGCGCGAATATTGGACCCTACTTCCTGCTCCACCTCTTCAGCTACACAGAACCAACAGTATAACATTGACCATCGAACACACTTGCCGCCTGATGATCAGATTTCCAGCTCTGTTCACATTAAACCATTCGATGTCTTTTGCGTCACGACGGTGTTCTTGCCGCCTTCGAATGATACTCCTATTGCCAACTCTCACTCTTCCTCCAACAGCGATCCCATGTCTCTGTTGTAGACGGAAGCTCAGCCATATGGGTCCGGCATTTACTCCCACTCCAGTGGGTTTGCTGGGCCTTATGCAGGATTGTATGAGGATGATACGACTAATGAAGTGGGCGTCAGAAGTAATGCTGTTTTCCCTGTTCCTGGTGTGTACTCCATCTCCATCACTTTGATCAATCCATTAAACAGACGAAGGAGAAGAAAGGCCAGGTTTTCGGTGGTGCTGTGGCAAATGGTATAAGCTCAATGCGGCTTTCAAGTAAGAAATCCCGACTCTGCACACTCCTACCATCGTCGCAAATAAAACCTAACTTGCTTCCAACAGCAGACACAACAAGCGGCATGGCCCACGCCAGTTGAAGTGCGAGGCATATTCAAATTGTTCATACAGAGCTTTACGGAACAAGGAAAGGCTGAAGCATTATCGAGTCTATCACAAAGGTTGGGCATTTGCGAATAATGTCCCAAACACCAACTGCTCATGTGTTTGTGGTGCTCATTTTACCAGGAAAGACTTTAAAAAACGACATCTAGTTAGGTTCCCTAAGTGCCGTAGAGATTCTCCATCATCATTGGCAGCTTGAAACAAAAGTTACAATTACATCCTTAGGTTCTACCAATTATTTTTTAATTTTCTTATATGCAACACCTTTCGCAGGGTACGCTGCCATTCAAAGACGGTTTGGTTCTTCTCCAGAGCATCAGCTAGAAACTATCTTTCCGCATATCCAATCCTTTAGTTGTTTCATAACATTTCCTGCTCCTCCGACGCCATACCAATCATGTCCTCATAACTCCCAACCTTGACCAGCTTACCGTCTTGGAACCACGCTACTGAATCTATACCAGGCCGCATTCTTTTTGCCAAGACACTGAGACGATGAGCGATAATAACGACTGTATGACCAGCTGCAGTAAACTCGTTGTCTATAATGTCGTAGATCGTGACTTCTGTTTCCGAGTCAAGGGAAGAAGTGGCTTCGTCCAAGACAAGGATCGGCTTTGGACCCTGGTGATCTTCTTGGTCGGTATAGCCCGTGGAGAGCTCGATTGAGTGTTTCTTTACAATTGCTCTGGCCATGCCAAACAGCTGGAGCTGACCAGTAGATGTGGTAGGTAACTCGGAGAACCGCTGATCTAGTGCGTTTGTCCCGTTGCCCATGGCACTTGAGAGCCGCTCCCAAAGCCCGACTTTGACAAGAGCGTCCTGAAGGGTGCTATCAGAAGCTAGTGAAGAAGGATCCAGGTTAAATCGCAGAGTTGCATCCGGTAACAGTAGAGGGTCTTGCGGAACTGTGATGAAGCCACGTTGCCGGATATCTGACCGTGAAGCGCGAGACAAATTAACACCATCTACTTCCATAGCACCAGAGCTCTCGATAAGTCGCAGCAGTGCAAGGACTACTGTACTTTTTCCACCGCCTGTGCGACCGCAGATGACGAGCTTTTGGCCTCTCTCAATCTTCAGGCTCACATCCTCAAGGACCATGTGGGCGTCGTCGTACCCTGCCGTAAGGCCACGAATGCTCACATTCCCTTTCTCGGGCCAAGAAACCGGCAGGGTGGCATCCTCGCCTGGGCGAGATTCCTTGGGCGTATGGTCGTGTACACTCTTTAAACGAGCGATTGCTCCTAGTGATACCTCTAATTGCGTCCAGGTCTCGACGAGCCGAACCAGTGTCGAATTAGCGACTATGATAACATTCATTGCAGCTCCAATACTGCCACCTGATGTCGATCCTCTCCAGTACACAGCCATAGCGACGACACCAATAGCAATGGCGCTCACAGTTAGCTCTAGAACCAGGTTGAGCCATCGCTGCAAGCACAGTAATGCGTATACCGGGCGCATAGCATGACCGAGATTCGCAATGTTTTTCGACTCAGCGGCCGATTCCCATCCAAAGGCCCGGATTGTGGATAGCCCTTCTGTGGTCTCGAGAAACCAGGAGTAAAGACCTGACTGAGCTTCTAGTTCTAGGACACGGAGCTGACGTGACGTGCGCAGGTATATCTTTTGCACAACATAGACAATACCTATGCAGATAGGCAGTGATAAGGCAATGTACCGTTGCACCGTGAACAGCACAGACACCTGCGTGGCCATCTTAAAAACCTGGGTAAGCAGCGCAGCCAGCGCGTTAGGCAGCTGTCTGTCGACGAGACTGATGTCCTGACTGAACCTGTTGAGAGTTACGCCAATATCTGTTGCGGCAAAAAATGACAGCGGCGCGCCGATTATGGTCGCAAGAAGTGACTGGTGCAGACGGTTTCCGGACCGCGGAACGAGAAGAATGAAGTTCGACCACATGTTCGCGCTGGTTGCGATCCAGGCGCAAGCAGCAATCAATATGTATCCGACCATATAGAACATTGAATGATTACCATTGGTACCATTTTGCGCATTCTCTGTCCATAGCTTAATCCAGAAGATGCCAAAGGTGATGAAGAATGAGTACAACGCGGTGCACGCCGTCAAGAACAACAGGTTGAATGTGCCAGCGGCTTGTAGGTAAAACGCATAGAGTGACAAGTCACCCGTCTTTCGGTAGACGTCTGCTTCGTTGTCTATAGCCTGCTGGGCTTTTGCCTTGACCGAGGCTGATAGGGTGGCTGGTTGCTTCTGATACGATGAAGCGTTGAATGTGAATTTGGCCATTTCAGTGGGCGAAATATGCTTAATAAGATCCCAAGGGCCCTGTTTCTTAATGGTGCTATCGCCAAGCACTATAATCTTGTCTGCTATATGGAAATAGTGAGTGGAATTTGTGATCAAGAACACGGTCGTATTCTCTTTTTTGAACCAACCCTCCACACCAAAGAGGTTGTTAATGACACTACCCTCAGTAGTACCATCGAGAGCGTTGAAAGGGTCATCCAAGACGACAACCTCATTCCGGCAATACAAAAGTCGAGCAAGAGCCTGTGCGATATTAGCTGTCATCACTCCTATAAACGCGCTCGCAAACTTTATACTTACCAAACGCTGCCGCTGTCCGCCTGAGAGGTTGATACCGCGGCTGCCAACCCGCGTGTTGTGACCGTCTGGCAATCGGTCAATGTCGTGCTCTAAACAGCATGCTTGAATCGCGTCATAGTATCGTGTTTTATCCACTTTCTCTGCGAATGCGCATACGATTTCTTGAATAATACCAGTCGGTATCCAAGCGCTCTGATTGCAGAACCCAATTTTTGTAGATGAAATGTTGACGTGTCCACCCGATGTTGCAATTTCGCCGAGGATGAGCTTGCCCATCATTGACTTTCCGCTTCCTGTTGGGCCCCAGCATATGGTAACTGACCCGCGTAGAAGACTCATGTTGATGTTACGAAGTATAGGTGATGATTGTGACGGCAGTGTCACTGTCGCATCGGTTATCTGGACTGCAGTGGTGGCGCTGCTGTTGTCTGAAGTCGACTGGACGTTTGCACTCTCTTCTAACGGCGTAAGCAATTCTCGAGTGTCTACTCTCGATCGCTCTAGGAGATACGATTGAATGCGGTCGACGTTTCCAAATGTAGAAATTGCAACTGGCACGATGGTCATGAGCATGTTGGCAGGTTGCGTGACAATTGCGAGAGTAGCGACTGTTGAAAACGCCGTCTTGGCGTCTATTCCAGAACCATGGAGCTTTGCGGTAATGGCAAACAGAACCACAGTCAGAACAGGGGTGAAAATACCAATCGCGTTTGCTGTCTCGATTAGCCACCTGGTCTAGTAATGGCCCCTTCCAACCAAAACTTAACTTACCACTAGCATTGTATATGACATTGACCCATCTCACGCGCTTAGAACTCTCTATCTCGTCGTGTCGGAGGCCATTTATATAGCTCATCATTGGCTCCGCGAGCCCAATAGCTTTTACACTCTTCATCGATCCAAGTATCGAACTGAGAGCAGAGATACGCTTCTGAGTAGCCAAGGTCCAGGCTCGCTGCCTAGATCGAAGATTTTGAGCAACGTAGCGGCTTACCCGTGAGCCCACTTTTTAACGGTCAGTATCTGAGAAAGGCAGCTGGAGACCTGTAGACTTACAGAAAATGAAGACCAATGGTAGGGGCCATATCCAGCTGACCTGTCTCGCCAGCAGGATTAGCCCAATTATGAGTTCGGCAAATGTCCCCCACGATTCATGAAACAGCCGCCCCACGCCGCAGACCTCGTCTACATCCGTGCTCATGACTGTAACAGCCTTGCCGGCGTCGCCAGCGGACGAGTCCATGCTGAGCGTCTTGTTGTATATGAGCGAGACTAGCGACTCGCGTACCATCATTCGCATTCTATTCGTTCTGTGCTGATAGATAGAAGTTGTAATCTGGCGCTAAGTTAGCATTCTATGGTCCGACTCCATGGTATGACGGATATCTAAAGACCCACAGTCAGACCAACGTAGGTGATGGATGTGGTAAACAGGAGCCAATATCCTTCCGAGGACTTTGATGAGCTGATTCGATCTTGTGAGACAAAGGATATGGCCCATTCGATGAGTATCGGCTGACTGCATCGGAAGACAATTAGAAACAGGCGTGGAACAGCAGCAAAGGTCAAGGGCATCGCAAAGCAGCGAGCGAGAACTTTGAGCAGCGCCGAACTTGTGTCTGGCTTGGCTGTAAAACCACGTTAGGAATAGATCTTGCCACAGTATTTTGCCGTACAAGCACACCTCTTCGATTCCAATGCTCCAGGATCGTGGTTCTCAGACGAGCTGGGTTCAGTGTTGCATCCAGGCTGAATACATCATCGTCGCGCAGCATACGCTTGTTGCCGAGAGTGAGCAGCCCGTTCATCCACCAGAAGAAAGTAGTGCTAATAACCCCAACCGTCTCTTCCAATGTGACATTGCGATATTGGGGGAACAATAAGCTGCGTTTGTTCTGACTCTCCAATCCGATTAATGCGATGCGTACTGTGAACTCCAACCAAGTCACCGCGTCTGACCAGGCGCTCCTCTTTCCAGCAACACCTGACGAATTGGTGAGGTAAATAAAGTTGACAGTAGCTGTGGCTAACATGTAGAGAACAATGACAGAGGATGGGCGGACCGATGACGTGTGCTCACGAATGGACAGCCATGGTAGGATGGTGGTAGAGGCCAGCGCGAGGCACTGGGAGGCAGTACCGAGTCTGTCAGCATGAAGCAACTGCAGGCGCAAGGCCGTCGTCGACGCAAGAATAGCCAGCAATAGTAGCGAGACGGCCTGTGGATTGTTAGTCCATCGCCAGCCATAGGAGGATGCCCATCAAACAAACCAGTTTTACGCAGCCAAGCCAGCTGGTACTGACTAGGATGGGCGCATGGCTGAGGCGCCATATTCGGAGAGGAAAGAGGAAGATGAAAATAGTGGAAGACGCTAGAGACAACAGTAGTACCGCCAAGGAGCCATTGACGGCGGGAGGCTGCTGGAACTCCATATTTGGCTGATTGACGGTGGATCGTCCCTGTGTGGCGCGCGCCAGGGGGGTTGGTGGATTGGACTTAAAGCTTTGGATGGAAACCGGGCTGCCTATTGGTGACTATGAAGTGTCGCAGAGAAGCACAGGTGGAATAGAGAGAATGCAGGATCGGGGAGATTGCTTGGAAGAAGTCGGAGGCAAGTGAGGCGGCCTCCAGACAATTTAAATTGGCTAGGTATGTTGGTCGCGGCACGGTTGGTGGAGGACACTGCTCTCTTCTGGCTGTTGGTCGTGCAAGCTTCAAAAGAACACCAGTTCAAATGGCCCTGCCTGCAATGGATGGATGCAGGGGCCGGTTGGCAGGTGATTATCCCCGCTCCTTCCTTCTTGGGTTGCGCCGCTTCAGGCAGCATCAGGTATTATTAGCACAGGGTAGCAATGGAGCGCACTATCAGACAGAAGATGAGCCCAAACTTTCGCCTTCCCCCGCTTCCTCAACCATTGGCTATTGGGTGTTCACATGGAAGATAATCAATCGTACAGCTAGTTTCGTCCGTACTTCGCTGACACGTTACTGCGGTTAGCTTAGGATTGTAGCGGTTGTGTTGCTCGAAATGGCAGACACTGCTCGCCAACTACGTCACTACTTGTTTTACCTTTCTGCCTCTTCAGAGAAAGAGCAGACTTTGACTACGGTAGAGAACACCTCTCTTTTTTTTTTCTTTTTTTTTTCAAAAAAACAAAAAACAGAAAAAAGAACACACCTAGTGCCTCCTTTTATTTGCGTGTCCATTATCAGCTACAAATCTACATCTCGCTACCCATGGCTCGGAGACTACTACTACTATCCGCTCCCATCCTTCCTTCGGCGTACCCCCTGTTCTCGTCACATTCACAGTGCAGAGTCACCCAATAATTAGCACACGGGAATGTTGCTAGGGCAGCTGGAACGAGAGATACCAGCTCAATTCTACCACACCCTCCACTAGAAAGGACTTTTCCCTAGATTGTCATTTAGAACCGGCCGATGCCTGAAAACAGTGCCTATACAAATAAGACAAATGGTGCCACGTACCTGTCCAAGGGTGAACGAGAATGGAGCCAAAGGGTGGTACAGTGTGGATTTGTAAAAATTCATCTATTTTGTGCTTTTTTGCGCAGACATGTTGCGTGTGATGAAGATTTATTGGCCTCGGCTCATTTTCGTGCCATTCGAAAATCATGAGTGACATGTCGGCATGGCACAACTCTGACTGACGTAGGCTGTGACATAGTTAGTGGAATAGTGCTGGACATGAACTGATTCTATATTAGCCTACATGTCAAAACAATGGTCTATATTTAATTCTCATGTCAGCAGTGTATGTCTATCCTGCCCGGAAGGGCCACTCTGTAGACTCACCAATATGCGTAGGTATTGGATGCCCTGCGCTGGGTTTATACAGCGAGGCAGTTTCCGAGTAATATTCCGGAAAAAGGTACTGTCGAATTGTTTTCTAGAGCGCTGTTAGCACTGCCCAGAATCTCCAGGGACTTGATGTCGCAGACCAAGCAATGCAAGTTGTGTAGAAAGCTAAAGGTTCCCATGATGCCCCCGTCGCCGTCTTGGAATTCTGTTAGCATCCTGGTCGGGGAGCTGGCATTTCGCCACCCAGGTGCCGGCACACGGAGTGTATAGTCTGTTGAGATGTTAGATCTGTTCTGTTTGGGAGAGACACCTTGGTCAACAAACTTCGGAGTAGAGCGCCCCAAGCTTCGTCTAGTTCTGGGCGCGGTTCTCCTCGAAATGGCCCGTGGTTTTCGAACTGGTCATCAAAGGTGCGGACCTCTAATTCGATTGCAGGCGCTATCCAATCTGTAGAAATGTTTAACACATCAGAATTTCAAGCCGTCAATGATGCCAAAGAGTGCCTAGGCTAAGCAGTAACGAACCTGCATGAGGTAGATGAACACTGTGGGTATCCTCATCAGTTCTCTCAGCCAAGTGGATGTTGTTGACGAGAAACCCGACAATATTCAGCAGCAAGAATAGCACATTGAAAATGAGGAAGACCTGGTTATTCTTCCTCTTGCGGTTGTATTTTAACCTCTTTTTTTCATCGCTGAGAAGACACTGGGTATCGGAGTCCCATTCCTGCATTTTAGAAGCCTCTTTCTCAGAATTCATATTTCCAACGAACGTTCGGAATGAGTTGTAAAACGTTCAAGAATAAGCCAGAAACTCAAGTTAATTGGGAGTATGATCCATGGGCCAAATAAAAATTCAAAAAAGGAGAAACTTAATTTCTGCCTATAAAGCTTAAAATGATAGAAAAGGGTAACCTAATATTGTATTAGCCTCTTCTGGCCGTTGCAACCTCAACAACTACGCACTTACCGTAAGCTAAGCGTGCATAGGAACAAACATAAGCACCCCATTTAAGCCTGGGAATAAGCTCACAGCATATGACACCATCGATTACGGTCAATTCATTGGTTCGAACTGCATATCCCGTACAGTTGCCAGGAAACTCTGCGCTTGGGCCACTAAGGTTAGTGATGCTCCAGCACTGCATGCTGACTGCTGATGGCTGTTATGTGTGGATGTGCATTTGCTTACCTTAGCTGTCCATGTCGATGCTTCAGAAGCGCTACACCAGATCGTAGTGATGCTTCTCATCATGGGGTATATCTCGACGAAAAGCCCGGCCAGTTTGGAGGAACTTGGTCAAATTCAAACCATAAACTCATCTCCTGACACTTAGCATCTCAGTAGCACTACCATCTGCGAGACAAGCCCAACCTTCTCGTCCCTCAGGCCGATTCTGTCACCATGAAGATTTTTCAAGTTGCCCTCTCCGCTCTTCTTCTAGGGGTATCTGCTTCGGCTATACCCACTGCTAAGACCTCTGGGGATCTTGCCCATGACGACCCTAAGAGATCTGCCAACAAGGTTTTCGGCGATCTCGCTCATGACGACCCCAAGAGATCGGTCAACGATGCCTTCGGTGACCTCGCCCACGACGATCCTAAGAGATCTGTCAAAACCGCCTTAGGCGACCTTGCCCACGACCCCAAGAGATCGGTCAACAATGCCTTCGGTGATCTCGCCCACGACGATCCCAAGAGGTCTGCCAACAAGGTTTTCGGCGATCTCGCTCATGACGACCCCAAGAGATCGGTCAACGGTGCCTTCGGTGACCTCGCCCATGACGATCCTAAATAACGTCCCGAAATTCTCGGCTCACAATACTACTGGACACGGCTATCGTCAAATTCATGGAGGATAGCTAGATTTACCTACAGCTAGTTTCTTTAACTTTACGCATCTTCTTCACTGTCTATTAGCACCAGGTAGTAATAGAAGTATACTGTCTCTATCGTGTCTGTTACTCTCGTTTTTACCTTCGTAGTCGTTATAGTTGATCTCGAAAGGCTGTGAGCAAAATCATCTGTAAGACACTGGCAGATGCAAGTCTAACCATTGGAATACAACGTTTGTCATGGGAGGCCTGTCCTCTTGTATACTCCTCCTGTACACATTCAAGTGAGATTTAACGTAGATATCAAGTTGTGGAGGATTCTGTGAAGTAGGAGCAGCGGAGACTGTTGAAAAGTTTTGACGTTTAAATCACCGTGAACAGCAGTGCAGGTTTTTGAAATAGTACTACATATTTTCCAGGCAAGTAAGACGGGAGTATCATTCTGGTACTGGTATGTTTTTCGTCGCTATGGTTTGTCACTCCATTTTTTCCTTCGAGTTTTTGAATACGAGCCTGTTTGTACTAGTGATCAATTTACGTCGTCTGCGCAGCACTCGGCGGCGCGTGCGCCCTTTCTCCTCGTCACACCCTGCTGTCAGTTCACTAGTCTTCTACAAAAAGAGGCCACAAAAACGTGGAGAACTGTCAATTATGACTAAATACTGGGAAGATCTTCAGAAACCTCGTGGATGCTCTCAACCAAAATAACTGACGCCAAATAACAACGGAGACTAAGAATACCAGCTTCAATTGCAAAAGGTACTACCTCGACGTCAAGTGTTGGCAGGAGGTGATGAATGGCCCAAAAGATGAATAGATTTGTCGAGATGTATGTTTCGATTTTCTCACACCTGACAATAGATTCAGATAGATCAACTAATAGTTGAAGAAAGGAGCGACTGATTTGAGGCGAATCAATCTCAATCGCATTACCAACTCTAGACAGCGTTTCTACCGAATCAATAGACGCCTGGATTCGCGAAGCTAACATGTCTGCCTTGGCTTTGAGAATCTCGGGATTTAAAATATCTCTCACAGAAAATTGGAGCAGGTCATCCGAAACTCGCCCCTCCTCGCCAACCCAAAAGTGCAACTCTGTCATAATTTGTGTAGGGACCATGGACCAGATCAGTTTGCGCGCTGACTTGCGTATCTCTTCCCGCCCGTCACGATACAGGATAAGGTCCAAGAGTCCATGTTTATCAAATACCATAACATCCGTGATTCTCTGGAGCAAATCCTTGCGCAGAACCCGCTGCTCTTTGGTGGAAAGTCGCACATTGCGACTTAGCTTGATGGTTGAAGCTGATGGCGAAGCGAGGACTGTATCACGCCAGCGCTCTATTTCAAGAGGCTGTAGGGCGAGGTCTTTTATATCAAGCACGGAGGCTGAGGTTGTGAGGCCATCTTCAAAATTGCAAAACATCTCGCTGAGCTTTGTTTCGATCTTGGCCGCTTCTTGTATTAACAGCGTGATAAATTTTGAGTGAGTGATTTCATTGCGACGGCTCACTACAGCTCCGGGAAGCCCTCCCTTTGTGTCCAAAGTCGTATCTTGGATAATAGAACCCGGATTTTCCGAGGTGAGCTGGAAAGCTGCGATGATACAGCTCCGCGACCTGCCGTGTTCAGTGCGGGTAGCGATGGTGGGCTAGTGAGGCGGCGCTGAAGAGTACTGCAATAGGCTGTGAAGGATATCGAACTTCCACAATCGTCGGAGGGCTGCTAGTCACCGCCTGTTGAAACTGTAGCAGGCCATCTAGAGCTTCGTCTGTAAGAAATACACTGTCGTTCTCCGTTGACCATGGGTTTCCATCTTTGTCGTATCGGATGTTACGATTCCCTTTATGAGTTCCAGGAAGAAACACGAAATTCTGGCCATCTGGTCCTCTCGCATTGCCACGATCCCAGCAGAGTAATACCTTGAACTCCTGACGGAAAGGACTGTTGTCGATGTGGAGCATATTATCTTGCGCTTTGACAGACAATGGAGGAGTATCTTTGCCGCGTACATCCGTCATGCCAACGGGACCACCCATTTGGTAAGCCATAAGAGCTATTAGTAAAGGGTGTGCAAAGGCGGAGTTGAACCTTGAATCCTTGAGAAACTCAGGATGATCCGCCAGGTTCATGTACGAGTGAAGAAAAGCCCCTCGACCAGATACATCCATGGCCGTCGTGAATTTATGAATAAGTGTTTGGAAGCTAGGCAAATCGATGAGACCAGAAAATATTGTGCAACCGTGGGTATCGAGAAGTTGTATTAGCTTTAGAAATTGTTCTTCAACGACCTTGCTCTTCCAAACGGACTGCAGAGCACCAAGAAGGCACCCCCGGAAGCAGGCTCGGCTCTCATCGTTTGGTCCTTGACGAAATATGTTGGCCTCCACGGATACACTTGGTGCTGCACATGATTTTAAAAGTCTGGCTGCGAGCTGTTCGCGTTCATAAGGAGGTACAGATATCGATAGTCCAACCGCAACCTCTGACGTGGGCCATTTATCTGCCCAGGACTCGGGTGCAACAGCGTTCACGATTGAGCGATGGAAACTTTGCATCTTTGTAAATTAGCTTGGTTAAGTGAAGAAGCGCACTGACATAGTATAAGATGTCGAAAACAAAATAGATTTACTGTTGAAGCACGTTTATTGTTGTCCTTTTGTATCTGTTTTATTTTACCTGTGGAAATGTGAGGAGCCTGGATTCAGGGTAGTATGCAGGCTTACTGCCATTTTTTACTAGTGTCACATCGAACATAACGGTTGTTACGGTAAGCTGATAATTATGGCATTTTGCTACCAATGCTACTTCCATTACAGTATTGATCATAAGCATTAGGATTATATATTCATTGCTACGATTACTCCGTCACTCTCTAACTATAATAATCACCAACATAATCACACAGTCATAGATAGGCCTCACAATGCGATTATCTTCGTTTTGATTATGGCATTTATCTACATACTTTACATAATTATTTCCAAACCAATCGATGAAACTCCGCTTCAGGGTGTCAGCCTATTTATTCACCATTCTACCGAGGTCAAACTTGGCGACAACCGTCGGATACGTGACAGTTTGGGAATTTCTTTGCTGTTCATACATCCATGTCATCTTTATTCTACAAAAATAATTTTGCACTGTTGAAGCTGCATTGGTATGTCGTTCTGGAAAGCAGTCCTAGGGGCATTCAGCAAGTCGCCTAAGCAAGATAGACTGCGATACGCTCAGTTAACAGAGCCAAAAGGAGATGACGAATTGAACAACGTACAACAAGGGAATGGAGATGGAGATGAGAAGTTCTCTATGTATAACCTTAAGCAAGACTGGTCCATGAAAGGGAAGCTTGCTCTGGTGCTTAGTATTACGGTGATGGCAATTGTCTCTACAGCCATGGGTTTCTGGATAGGATGCAGACAATCAAGATTTCCGTCTGAACTCCTTACAACCCTTCACTATGACTGTGGCACTTCTGCTGCGGAAGCGCGACTTCTTGGATGCGAGTTCGACATATTGACGAACAACTGGATACCGTTACCGTGTGTCGACAACGTCACGTCGTCTGAGTTTCGTGCCTGGGTATTTGAGAGTTCACGACTTCACCACGCATGGCCATATTTCCATGACGAAAATGCAACTGAACAGATAAAGTCCGAGGGGCATCTATCGGACATGGTGGGACGGAGAGTTTTCACTACAACCGAAAATCATATTGGACACTGCGTCTTTCTGATGCGTCGGATCCATCGACTTGCAAAAGGAGAGATTCCCCGGATGCCACGCCTCACTCTTGCCCATACAATACACTGCACATCTGAAATACTGAAGGCTGTGGGTAATCCGGAGTATGAGGATCGTGGAAGCATCACTTCGTATTTTGACGTCGCAATTACAGACGTTTGTTTTGGGCCGGAGGTCTGACATTGAAGCGAAATGAAGAGCCACTCTAGTTTAGTTACGCAATTAGGTACCAAAAAAAATCAGTTTCATTGACGCCAACGCTGGGGCGTTTCACTCATGACACTTCAATTCTGCAGAGGTCCGCATAGCAAGCATATAAACCTTGATCGACCTCAGTATTTACAGTACAGGTATAGTTCTTCGTTTAGCGCCCTTATCTCCTTAATAACTGTATATTTTGTTATTAAAGTAGTATTTAGATGTAATGAGATGGAGGGAACACACACACACATCCCAGCCACCAGGTAGGCCTAGATAAAACGTCGTTATAGCTGGAATTGAGAGTCTTGGTGGGAGACCTCGATTTGGATTTAAATGAAGTAAGTTGACTTAATATAGTATATATTACATAGAAATTAAAAATAATATTGGCAGGGACCAAACCGACTAATCAGGTTGTAGGTACCTGGGGTAGGAACCCCTACGTTGGGCAGGATCAGAGGACAGCAAGGAGGTCATTGCGTATACACTGCGAGCCCGCCGCGAGTTCTCTACTACCTAGTTTGCCAACTTTCACTCCTCGGTGATAACTCGTTTTCTTAATCTGACAAATATAAATTATATCATTATACTTTTATAGTTAGTAGTTAATATATCTTTTCTATATGTATTTTTGATTTCTTATAAGTTACTTTTACTATGTCTCCTAATAAAGTATTGAGATAGAGGGAACGCACACACACAACCCAACCACCAGGCAGGCCCAACGAAATACCGTACTTGTAAGAACTCAAGATTCGCAGACTTGTAAGTCGCGATAAGGGGACTATTAATAGTTCTAATTGATGTTATGATGTGTGTTTTCATTTGATCAAATAGGTCATCTTAATAACACGCTCAATGAAGAGGTATTAAATAGTCAATTTCAAGAAATAACAGTAATAATAAAGAAGCTACTAGATTAACTAAGGATTATGTTAGCACTTAAAGAGAAATATCCACTTATTTTATTTATAGAAGAATAAGGCTTTTAACACATACAAATCTCTCAACTAACAAGTAGTTAATTAGAACTGTAATACTATATGATACTTGCAACGGCGCATGTTGGGGAAGTTAGCATGTGCGGTAATTATTATTAGGCTAGAAGTATTGGGGTCTGCTTAAGGTCGCATCAGTTGGTCCAGAGGAGCAGCTTATTCGTGACATACCTTTCCGATTACTATGAGTTGCTGCATTACCTACCCCGTTACAAGAATCCGGACGATAGTCGTAAGCATTGACGGCAGCACTTGGACGGTAGGTAGGAAGTGGATGCCTCCGCTCTCGTGCTCACACTCAACGCACAAAGTATGTACTGGGCAAGTTGTCGCCACCTGTTGCCATCAAATAACTGCACTCTGACTGTAGAGACCTCATACTCATTCGAAAGTTTTTGAGTGGTAAATCAGGTGATAAGGCGACGTTATCAAACGATGCGGCACATTTCCCTAAGAGACTATGCAGCGCTGCCAATGAACGCTGAGCAGTCTCCTAACAAGTCAAGGCTGGTCCCTACTGGCTGGCTTAGTGCCTTGCGACCGTGGTGGTCCATATTGTCAAATGGCTGGGCCATTACACTGATAATTGTCTCCGCGTGGTTTCTGTGGTTCGACGTGCCATGGAGACTCTCGTTGGGCTCGCCGATATTGGCGGACACTAAGAATGGCACGTATCGTGGAGTATACTCCTCGTCGCACCATCAGTACCATTTTCTCGGCATGCCGTATGGGTTACCACCGCTAGGCGATGGCAGATTCCGTCCTCCGCGATCAATCAATACATCGTGGCAGGGAGAGCGGCGAGCAGAAAGCTATGGGCCTCACTGCATAGGGTACGGGGTAAGAGCTTGCTGGTGCAATTGGTGGCCTTATAATTTTTTCGAGGGACTTTAACTAATGTTTGGGAATTACAGCACTCCCATAGCCGATTTCCGCAGTCAGAAGATTGCCTTACGATCAACGTCATACGTCCCGTGCAACAGAACCAAGCAGCACTCCCGGTTGCTGCCTACATATACGGAGGTCGAAACTACGGTGGGGGCACTGGCGATGAACACTACAATCTCTCATTCATTGTATCACACGCAGCGAAGGTCGGGCTTCCATTCATAGGAGTGTCTTTCAATTATCGATCATCGCTTTGGGGTTTCATCTCATCCAAAGAAGTTGTCGGCACCCGGAACTCGAACCTCGGATTGCATGACCAACGTTTAGCCCTTCACTGGATACAGGAAAATATTGCTGCCTTTGGCGGAGATCCCAACAAGGTCACACTCTGGGGCAGCAGCTCAGGTGCTGAGAATGTAGGCATGCACCTGACTGCATTTGGGGGTAGGGATGACGGCCTCTTCCGAGCTGCTATACTGCAGGGGGGGAATTCCATTGCCGTGACGGGAAATCGTCATATGAACCCACAAACCGTTTACAAACACCTTACGACAGCAACAGGGTGCAACAAATCCGCCGATTCGTTGAACTGCCTGCGCCACCTGCCGTTTTCAGACCTAAACGATGCGTTTGACGATTCTCCTAATGGAAACAGCACACAGATGGAAGTAATGTCCTATCCAACGATAGACGGCAACATTGTTGCCATGTATGGGAGCATTAGCATCGAGGAAAGCCACATAGTACGCGTTCCTATATTGTCTGGCGTGGTTTCGAACCAGTTGGACAGCTGGATCCCGGCTAATGTGTCAAGCGCTGAGGACATTCAACAATTTTTGATAAGTGAGGCGAAGAACCCTTGTAGCTGTGAGACATGGCGCTGACCAAATAGCAGATCACCGTAAGTATCCCGTGGCCGTGGTACGCAAGCTACTAGACCTCTACACCGAGAGCGAGAGGGGTGGATTGTTGACTCCCTCACCAATATCTGCAAATAATCAACGTATGTACGATACATTGAAAATTATTGTGAGTGACTTGGATATGAATGCTGCACATCGATTTGTGTGCAGCACTTTGTCAAGGCTGTCAACATGTTTCAGTTATCGCTTTGACGCAGTACTGTATGGAAATGCTTCAAATAACGAGGCGAGGTATGGTGCTGATATTGCATCAGCACTACAAAGCACTGATGTTCTCGGCTTTGATCGGAGCCCATTCATTGAGAGGGGTAACAGATACTACGACGTATCCAGGCAGATGGGCACTCTGTGGGCTGGATTTATCACGCATCTTAACCCCAACACCGGAATATCTGCAAAGCAGCCCCAATGGCCACATTACTCTGTGAATGACCCGCGGAATATCGTATTTAGCGGAGAAGAAGGATTATGGATTGAACGAGATATCTACAGAGAGAAGGAAATGGCCTACATCAACAGCATACAGCAGAGTGTTTTAGATAAATAAATTGGTGGCTATATGCTATCTGCATATCCTATTCCACTATCACAAGCAATAGTTTCTCTATCACTGTCAACGTCTCGGAGCAACGACATTTGCTGATACTTTGTTCTCATGTTTTCAAGATAGTCTTTCACTCGCTCATCCTTCCGGAGAAGCCCCACTCTCACCCCAAATGTATAAAGCGCTTGAACTTCTTTGATGGCCGTCTGCACAGTAGGTGTCTCTTCGGCCTCACGAGAGGTTATGTTAGTGCTGGTGGCCATCTGTGCTGTTTCATCTCTCTCGGGGATCGTGGGGAACGTCAGCTCACAACCAACTGCAACTAAGACAAGGAGTTTGTGGTCACAGAATCTTTAACGTACTCGATCATTCTCACTAATGTGTTTGGCGATGTTCATTGAGTTAGTGGCCGCGTCTTTTGTCGCGATATTTTGAGGCATGTTGACGTGGTGGAAGGGGGGCAGGTGACAGTCTGCTGAATGAAGTCGACGATATCCATCAACCTGAAGCACATCATCCACATCTCTCTCATTTATGAGCGTAGAGGGGGTGTGACGTGGGCCTTTGGTCGTCTGGGAATCCCAATACCAGGAGGACAGTTGAGGAGAGAATTCATCATGCACAAAGCTTGACCCTATCATCATGTTGTGAGTGGTCTCTTTTCCATGTGAGCAGTCGTTGTGACTGCAGGGACCCAAGTCCACTGTTGCTTGGCATAACGCTGATTGTCTAACTATATCCTCTGAGCTCAAGTGATCCACCTTGTGCCTTCCGTTTGTATTGTCCGACGCTGAAAAAGATGAGAATTTCGAAGACTCATCACTGCGGGCAATTTGTCGGTTGCGCTGTCCTATAAATGACGAAAAAATTATACTCAGCAACTGAAAGAAGCAAGAGGCAAACATAGTGCTCACGTACTCCATCGCTGTTGAGACTCACGATTCTGGCGCCGACGACGCTCGTGAGCGTCCTCATGCAATTTCTGAGGCATGGCGCGTTAGAGAGAAAGTAGTCAATCGTCGTCTATAGCGACCGATAGTTAGCGATAGGTCGATCACTTTTGGAGTCAGGGAGGAGAATAATAGATCGATTGAGGAGTTTTGGGAAGACTTGGCGCGATGGGGCGAGCGAGCCTTGCTGCAAGAACAAGCACCCCACGGCCAGTGAGTGCTCCGATTGTATGTCAACGAGCATCACAGACATGGGTGTCAACCAACATGTGTGCCTGCGACCAACAGCAGCCTTCCGCCTTCATGAGTATTGTTGGTTGAGTTGGCTGTGATGTAACGGTTGCTGTCTACAGCTGCGTCTCATAGGATGCCTTGCTCACTTGCGACCTGAAGGATGTTGACTCCGTTCTACGAGGTGTGGGTATCTATAGCGGCTCATAGACTCATGCAGTTCAAATCCATTCGCTATGTAACCCCGTCGCCGTGTAGGCTGCATCTGTACCATGACCAACGAGACTGAGCACTATTTCCGCACCGCTGGAGGAGAAGACACGTACGACCAGCCAACCGACAATCGGTCATTCCCGATCATCCCCCGCTCCTCACCCACAAGCATTGCTGCTTTAATGTAGGTACCTAGTCTTACAATACAATTCATAATATCCGTCCTTTACATTGTAGATTGTAGATGCTACATATAATAGTGTAGATCAACATACTGCAGGCCCCCTACAATGCTCTGATCGTTTCATTTCGGCCCAAAACTCTTCTGAAAACTAACTCATTTCCAAAGAGAAAAATAATAATAATCATGTTTAGCAGTTACTTTTATATAATATAATTGCTCTTGATTTTGACTTGTATGTTTAACTGCTTAGTATACGAAGGAGATCGTGGACGATACAACAACACCTCCTGGGCGGGTTCAAAGTGTATACTTAGGGTTCGCAGCCCATTGTAGGAACTTTGATTACCCTACGATGTGGCTGTGACTGCTGTGGCTAGAGAGATACGACTGCTGGGATGGATGTAGTTGGAAGATAGGGAGAAAGGTCAAAATGAGGGTTTGAGCCAGTCAACCGCTAGAGGAAGTTGTTGGTTGAGTGCAATAGCTCATCTGTAGGGTGCTGATTTGGTCGTCCCGAGCTATCCACCCCTGTTGATAAAACCTGGCGATTAGCAGGATACTAACATCCAGTTGTCTGACCAACAAACACCTGCATGCTTAGGGTCCGTCCTTTTTTTCTCCACCCCCGTAACCAACAGGAAACTGGCCTGTGTGAAGGGTCTGTTCGTTTGAGCTTATTGATAAGTTCGGGTTGTGGTAAGCTGGAGTCCCTGCCAGCGTGTTGTAGCTTTCCAGCATCGGTGGGACGAGAAGTCGGACTTCAGCTTAGTGCGCGACGTAGACACAAACATTTCTTGTTAGCTCTATAGTGGTTTGGTGTCCAGCTATTGCATGCTGACGCCGGTCCAGCTGGCCTCGGTTATGGGTAACGCACATCTACGGATATTCCCGCGGCCTGATGCACCACCCCATGTCCTCAAATGCGTTGAGTAATGCACCCGGAAGTTGAAATATTAAATCGGGAGGTTCTTTAGAAGTCCTGTTTAGTCCCATTATCAAAGAACAATATATCACTGGTGGCTACGTTTGTGAGTCCCAGACTTTAGATCCAAGGCGGACAGACAATGGACCCTCCCTTTTGCCAAACAACTTTTGAACCGTGGATTGTCTGGATCAGTATTTGTTCAGTGTTTCTCGTCTCACTTCCCCTACGCTTATGGTCTCACATTTACACCACCCAGAAGACAATAACTGGATGGCTGGGCTATTCAAAACTTGTAGGTTTGAATGAGACCCATTGGAGATGCCTTGAAAGGTTACTGTCAGCGCTGATATTGCGAGCCTAGTCTGTGACCGTTATACTCACTGTGGCCTCCGCTGTTCAGACTATTGAAGTCTGCTCAACTGCCGCGGATCACTTGCAGATAACATCATCAATTTGTCTTCTAGTAGCAGCTGTGGGAGTTATGTGGCTTTCTTTCCTTGATCATCGATTTTCGATCCGACCTTCTGGCTTGATAGAATCCTATCTCCTTGGTACTCTCGCATGTGATTTTATTGGTCTTTTGTATCCGGGTTCCCGGCAGCCTGCTCGAATCCTACAATGGATGTCAATTCTCGATACAGTACTGCGCGTGGTGCTTCTGCTTCTAGAATCTCATAGCAAAAGATCAATTCTGCTACCCGAATACGCCCACATATCTCCCGAAGAGACCGCTGGAGTCGTTGAATCATTTTTATTTGGATGGATTTGGGGCACGTTGTGGAGAGGACAGAGCTGTGTCTTGAGGATTGGCGACCTCCCACTACTGGATACGGGTCTGGAACCCGCTTATTTGCGAGGCAAGATCCTGAGATTCTGGGAACTACGCAGTACGTGATCAACATAATACCTCCCACTCGTCATGTTGCTTCTCCTTCGCTTATGTACAGTCACGGTTTCACATAGGTAAATCTGGAGACGGGTTAATCCTACTAAAAGTTCTTGTTCGATGTCATATGGCCACCTTCTCCTCAGTCGCAATTCCTCGACTACTTCTGGCGGTTTGTCGTTGCTCCCAACCGATTCTGATCCATGAAATCATAATCTTCATCAGCAAGTCTCACACGAGAAATGATAGAGCTTGTGGCGCCTTTTGGATTGTGGTAGCGGCTGTGGTAACCTATGTCGGAATGGCCGTACGTATTTCTCCGCAGTAGGCATCGTGCCATGCTCATGTAACCTAGGTCTCCGCATCCTTATATCACCACCGACTTAACCGGCTCCGTGTGGTAATTCGAGGCTCACTTGTCTCCTTGATATTCCACCATTCTCTTTCCCTTGAGTCTGATGGGTTAGATGCCGGTCGTGCCGTCACACTGATGAGCACTGATATTGATGGCATTACGGGGGCAGGAGAGCTGTTTCACGAGTCCTGGGGCCAGCTCTTAGAACTGGCCATAGGATTTGTCATTCTGGCAGCACAAGTACACTGGGTCTGGCCAGTTCCTCTCATACTTATATTTTGTACGTCTCGCAACCCACTTTCTAACATCACGTCTCATTGCTATACTTGTGGCAACGTAGTTAACAAATTAAAAATAAAGTTTGCTCTCGGGTCAGCCGCTACGTGGCCCAAAATGTCCGCGCCAGGCAAAAGAGTTGGAACATTGCAACTCAGACTCGCATGTCAGCATTAAGCTCCGCCTTACTCTCGATGAAAAGCATAAAATCTTTAGGACTCTGTGAACCTGTGGTTGAATACATACACCGTCTCCGCCAGCTCGAGATCTCTAAGTCTAAAAGCGTACGGTGGATGAGCGTGCTATATAATGCGAGTGGTATGTCTCTTCCAGTATCCTATAATTTGGAAATATTAATTATTCCTAGCAAACGCCCTTGGAATATTTACACCTGTTATTACAGTGGTTTTAGTGGCACTGCTGGCCAGGTCGCAGAACTTCACCTTCAGTGTCGCGATTGCATTCACCACTGTTGCTATACTTGCCGTGGTAACACATCCAGCAAATATGATCATGACAATTGTACCTAAAATCGTTGCGTCACTAGCAAATTTTGAACGTGTTCAGGAATATCTCACAGAACCTCAGCGGCGAGACCAGAGAGCAGACTCTCACAACGCCAACAGTACCTCTGGTCAACCCAGTATTTCTATCTCCGCCGCCGGCATTTGTGCCAAATCCAAGGAATCCTCTGCGACGATACTCGAGAATATCAATCTCAACATTCCTGAAAGGTCGATTACTATCTTCTGTGGCCTTACTGGAAGCGGAAAGTCCGTCCTGGCAAAGGTACTTCTTGGAGAAATTCCGTCCTCAATGGGCTTAGTCACTGTCTCTTCAAAATGTATTGCCTTTTGCGATCAGACTCCTTGGCTTCCGAAGGGAACTATAAAAGATGTTGTGTGCGGCTTCGCCGACAGCATAGATGAGCCAAGATATGCAGACGCCATCTCTGCTTGCTGTTTAGAGGAAGACATCTCCCGATTACCTCATGGCCACTGGACTGAAGTTAGCAACCGTGGTGTCAACCTATCGGGGGGGCAGCGTCAGCGACTGGTACTACCAATATGTTCCCCTAAATGATCTTGACATATTTGCTTACATAGACAGGCCCTCGCTAGAACTTTGTACTCTCGTTGTGAGATAGCCATTCTCGACGATCCCTTGACTGCCGTTGATGGGACAACAGAGAGCCAGATCATTAGCAACTTGCTCGGCAAAAGTGGTTGGTTTAGGCGCCATGGGACTTGCGTATTGATGAATACTAATGCTGGTGAGTTTGGCTGTATTTTAGAAAGGCCTAACGCTTACCTACTACGTAGCCCAATATTTCCCTCTCGCCGACCGTGTTCTAGTTCTTGATAGCAGGGGTATTAGATCCCTAGGGTCAGGGGAAGTGAGTGAGCAGTTTCTCTCGGATATACGGAAGTTCACATTTGACTCTTCACATACGAGCACCGTACCAGAACGTGATCTTTTGTTGTCAAAAGAGGAGCTAAAAGTGCAGCCAGATGGTGGAGAGGAGGGCGATATCTCACTTTATGGTATTTATGGTCTGATAGTGTTTGGTTGAGACCTCGAACTGACAGACTTTAGCATACTATTTTAAATCAGCTGGCGTGTTCAACTGTCTCGCCGTTGTGTTCTGCACGGCATTTTACGCAACCTTCACCACAATCTCACACTACTGGGTTAAACAGTGGACGGAGGGTATTCATGAGAAATCGATAAATTACATTATTGGCTATATAACCCTGGCTTTCATTGCATGGATAGCGACGAGTGGCACGATGTGGTAGGTATTGCACTGTTCCAAACATCTAGATGCAGCTAATGCTTTCAATGTAGGAGCACTTATATTCTCCTAGCCCCGCGATCAGGATCCAGACTTCATCACTCACTGTTGAAAACCATCTTCGGGTATGCTGGCCTTCATTTTCTTCGCGGGCCGGGGTCAAGGCGCAAATACTAATCGCCCCACAGAGCTACACTTTCCTTCACTACCACCACAGACATTGGTGTGACGTTAAACAGGTACGGTCAATTCGTTTTAAAATATATAATATATAATTTTGAGTTTGACATTTTACCTAGATTTGGACAGGATATGACGCTAGTCGACCGGCATTTGCCTGAAGCATTTGCTGCTCTCTGCAATCGTACGTTTTCACTTCCTCACATACTTCACGAATTTACAGTCTAATAGACTCAGAAATTTTCAAAATGATCATGCAAACTATATTGCTTATTTTGCAAGAGCGAATGTTGGTTATAATTCTGCCAGTTTGTACTATCATTGTGTATGTTGTGCAACGTGCTTACTTGCGCACATCCCGCCAACTTCGAATGCTAGAGCTTGAGTCGCAGTCCGCCATTTATTCCAGTTTTGTAGAAACAGTGAGTACTCGATTTAGCCAATTGAAATATGCGTTATTGCTAACTGGAAGACAGACTGAGGGAATCCTCACAATTCGAGCGTTCAACTGGCAATCTATATTTGAGTCAAGAAACACGGCTTGCCTAGGGCTAGCTCTGCGTCCATTCTATGCTCTACTATCACTCCAACAATGGCTCAACTTGGTGCTAAACCTTATGGTTGCCGCTGTCGCAATCATTGTCATTGTCATAGCATTATTCTATAGCAGGGAGGCATCAGGCGGCAATATAGGTGTTGCCTTAAATATTATACTGGTTACGAATACGACGCTCGTTCGATTAATCGAGTCTTGGGCATCTCTGGAAATCTCACTTGGGTCAATATCTCGACTACAAGGAGTTGAGCTTTATACTCCGCAGGAGGACGAACCTTGGGAATGTAGTATTCCGCCAGCAGTCTGGCCTTCGAAAGGAGAAATACACATTACAGACTTCAGAACTGGATATAGGTATGCCGGATGGAAGCATCTACAAATGAATATAAACTCACTTCAATGCAGCTGCGATAACCCCGTATTAAAGTCCTTCAATCTCCATATTCCAGCTGGACGGATGCTTATACTTTGTGGACGAACAGGGAGGTCAGTGAACCATGACTACTTTCTTCCGAAAATGAAAAGCTAATATGAAATCACGCTATAGCGGCAAAAGTACAGTACTGATGTCTTTACTACGCCTTGTTGACGGGTCCGGTATGATCAAAATAGACGGGCAAGATATATCTAGAGTCCCACGCAGTCTACTGCGTCAGAGATGTTTCATCACACTCCCCCAGGAAACTTTTTTGATACCTGATGCTACCTTGCGTTTCAACCTTGATTGTGCATCTTTAGCCCCAGATGATGTAATACGCATTGCCTTGACAAGAGTTGGCATTTGGGATCATCTATCCAAGGTGAATATCGATACAGCTGACGTTCTGTACCAACCCTTGTCTAGCTTACCTACTCTTTCAGCTGGACAAACCCAGCTTCTTGGTATGGCACGCGCACTTGTTCAAAGACAGAACTCTTCAGTATCACAGGCAGTCTCATCCCAGTCGTCATATATCACTTGTAAACCAATATTCTTGGTGGATGAAGCCACGGCAGCCCTTGACTTGACAGCAGAGGCAAAAATGTTGGATGTTATTGAAGAAGAGTTCGTCCAGAGAGGGCACACCGTGATTATTGTGGCACATCGCCTCCAGGCTTTGGAAAGCATGATACGTCAGGGGAAAGGTATGGTAATGCATTTAGACAACGGAACTGTGATCAAAGAGTTTGACATGCACGGCTCCTGCGGTTTAAAGACTGTGGTGAATGAGAAGAGCGATGAAACTTACTAGGTCCTCAAGGTAGAACATATGAAAACCAAATATACAAGTGTTGGCTTTTTTTCGGTAGCATTGTCTTACATTACATTACCAGTTGTAGGAAGCCTACCGATGTTGCAAAGCGCGAGCTATACGATGAGACGGATCTAGATCGAGGAACTGTGGCATGGACTCTCAAGACGACGCATCCAATCCTAGGTCTGCGTCTGTATTCTTCATCAGAGTTCTATGAACTAATCAATCTGCAGCAACTACAATGCGTCTCGAAAATGGTTTCCCCTCAGTCTTGTGAGTATGATTACGTTAGTTAGGTCAGTTTATTATTCTAGTAAAGCGAGAAAGGCTTCCCAACATCTTTCTGTAAACCGTTTGCGTCCTCCGCTTCGCGCGCTGTCTCAGCCGCGGTTAAAACTTTTGGCAACACATTATCAATTGTGAGCTCGCTCAGCACGACGGCGTACTTGTTTGGCTACTTTGTAGGAGATCCTCGTACATTCCAAGACATGTTATTTGAGGACGAATGACAGTGATGGAGTGACCCGTTAACTTTCTCGCCCCTGAGCGAACTATATTGGCTCAATATGCACTCACCCGCTACACGAAAAATGGGACTTTGCAGTCTTGCTCTTCAGAGTAGCTCAAAATACCGGTCCATTGCGACATCTATAATTAATTGTCAAGCAATCGGTGACCATGGTTGGGCGGTTCCCACATAAACAAGTAAAGCCACCAGTCTTCTAGCTACTGTATTGAGAAGACATGTCTACATGTAAAAGCACTGTGGGGAACTCTCGGTTTTTTTTCTTCTGTTGTTCGTGTTCCAAATCGGTTGGACTGCCTTCTCTCCACCCCGCTGAATCGCAGTCTGGAGGAAGATGGATTTATACACTTCCAACTTCCTAGCACTAACAGATGGCCATCTCCCTGGCAGATGCATTGCCATACTAGCGTCAAAGCAAGCTGGTCTCTCTTCTTGATTGTTCTCGCATGATATCATTGTCATCAAAAACCCCCAGTGGCCAGCCAGCTGGTACACCATCGTGTTGAGCACTTCTGATGGCAAATAGACACTAGCTATTGCTTAACTCAAGGGGGAGATTTGCGCGCCAGGGCCAGTGGGGTTTGGACGAGTGAGTAATGGTGCCAGTCCGCGCCTTGACGCAGTTCAACGCGCGTTCAGTAACTGTAACGTCAACATCAGAAAATTTGGCAATTCCTGAGTGCTAGTCTTCATCTATTGAGCAACACGAACTAACTTCCTATCCTATTGCAAGCTGTTATAGGGTTTATTGGTCACACAGCTCTGGAGCATGGAGTCATGCCCCATTTCCGTCATCACCCACTCAAAAAAGCGCTGACTTAATAATATGTGGCTGCTGTGGCTGAAGCACTACGTGGCGGTGCTCCATTCTTAGTAGTTCTGCCAGCAACATGGCAGCCAACACGTCTTTTTCCTCCTTTCAAATTGTCCCCTCTACACATTCTCTTACTCTCTTCTAAAGTCAAAATCTACATTCTGAAGCAATGCCCCCCGTTACGAATCTCATGCTCAATGCCCGGCGTGAAAAGAGTTGTGTCGGCATCACCACTGAACGTAAATACTTCGAAGTCGATGGCTCATTCATTAAGCGCAGTCTTCGTCCATCTGAATGGCAGCATAACCCTTTCGCCGGCACACCGTGCATACCTCGATTTGGGAATGAGCGTATAATGAATGAGGCTGCTACATTACGCTTCATTGCCGATAAGACAGATATTCCTGTGCCGAAGCTATATGGCTGCTTTGAAGATGATGATGCTGTTTATCTTATTGTTGAGCATGTAAAGGGCGTGACAATGGCTGAGCTTAACCCAGACCGACGAAAGACTGTTGAAATGGAACTAGAGGGCTATTTGAAGACGTTGAGGAGCATGAAGTCTGATATCTGGGGCGGGCCTTCCGGAATTGTAAGCTTAATTGCCTTCCTATCCTTTCATACTAATATCTAGTGTATAGGTTATTCCTCCATACCGAATCATGGCGGAATCCCCACGTCCAGAGTGGAAGATGAAGCGTAGAGAAACCAAAGACCTTGTTTTTTGCCATAACGACCTTTTTACGCACAATGTTATAGTTGACCCGGCGACTTTAAAGATAAAGGCTATTATTGATTGGGAATATGCCGGGTTCTATCCAGAGGAGTTTGAAGGCATGTACTTCCGGCGCCTTGGGCCATCAGTCGCGCTCGATGGAGAATACAATGATGTGGCACAGTTGTTGGAAATTATACGTAGGAATGAAGAGTAAATTGATCAACCTATTCTAGGAACTACTCAGTATAGAACAGCAAGTAGATTAGCTCATTCATTTCCGTGCAACTCTATAAATTTGCCCACTCAATCCAATAACCCATGTCCTCGATCGTCGACATCAAAATCATAAAATTAAGTTATTACGCTATTATAATGGGGTTAGGATGAATGTTTAGCCTACCTGGCTTCCTTATTTGTGTGTGCTCGCAAACGGGCACCCTGGCTGGGTAGAAGAATAGTCAATACCGCACTAGCGGCATTTTATAGTTGAAGAGGGCATCTTGTCTGAATTTTAGTTGTCGCACTAATGTTCGCAGTGAAGATTTCATGAAACAGAGAGCAGGGATAAATACAGAAGTCTGTGTTCATGCTTGTGGGCACAATAAGACTGAATGATAGGAGTGCTCCTTTTATACGTCACCAGCTCAAAAAGTCCATCTCGACAAAACCAGACACATGCTGAAATGCGCCATAGCAGCAACAACACCATCAACAAACCATATGTGACTAGGTCAGTACACGGGATCTAATTGTATCTTTGTCCACAGCCCTGTTTTTACATTTAGCCCAGCGCTTACTGCAAGATGCTCGCCGTTGTTGCCTAGCTCAATCTTTCCGGGTCCTCGTAATCAAACAATTACTCAATCGCATAAGAAAAATGCTTGCATTGGGAGCGCTTGCTGTAAGTATCCCGATAGTCGCTCAAACTATCAGTTAAGGTGGACTCGCATGGAGTCACTGACAGGTACAAATCCAAACTCGGAGACCTCGCAAGCCACGATATTGTATTAACCCTAACCCTAAGCTAACCTTGGGTGATCAAAACAACAACTCATTGCTATGACTTTGGGTTAGTTGAGAGCGGTGGGGAGCTAAGAGCGCCTCAATCGCAAATCCAACCGCTACTGCTGGGAATATTCCGACATGTTCATGTCGGCCCGAATGACGCGCCTGCATGAGAACAGTTCTTGTAATTTATTATGAAGATGAGGCTGTCTCGTGGCCGTGTTGATCAAGCTGCAGCAATGGGAGAAGTCCCAGAGAGCAGCCTACCAGGCGCTTGACGCTCACTATGTGTGAGTGGAGAAACCGTGAGCGTCAGGTTTCAACACATTCGAAATCGGGGAACCTATTAGGCTGATTCTCGACTTAAGTGGGCAATAATTTAGCTTCACATCACCTCAGCGATGCAATTACCAAACATCTCCCTGCAGATAACTCTTGTTGCCTAATTGCTTGTTTCCTCCCAGTTAACGATGATCCGGTGCCGTGCTGGTTCGCCAAATTGGAATAAAGCAGGGCTGGACAAGAATCCACCAGGTCACGACCTGCCTTGTCGCACTCCTCGTGATGTATTACTCTAGATCATCTGAAACTGTTCTCCACAGTCGCCTTTCAAACTGGTTTGCGTATTGTAGACCTATAAAGTTGACTCATCACGTACCACATGATGAAATTGCGCATATGGCTTGCAATGTCTGGTATGGTGATGGTTGAAATGGAGTCCAACAGTGGTTTGTACGCTTTGCCCCAGTCCGACTATATCGTCACATAACCGCATGGCCTCAAAGCTAGTTCAGCTCGCTGAATTGCCGTGCGTTTTGAAAAAGACTCAAGCCCCATTTGGTTGTAGAAGGCAAGGTACCCGACCACAGGTTTCATAGGCCAAGTGATCAAGTTGCCTTCTGCTTGAAGCGAGAATAGACCAACATTGGCCCCCCTTCAGTTTTCTGTTGCCTTTGCGGGTAGGCTAACCTCCTCATATGAACTGCTCGTTAACCTTTAAAACTAGATTGGTTGTGAATGTCGAACTAAAAGCGAAATTTGGTGGCGAAATTGTCCTAGCTATGAAGGTAGGATAACCACAGTCTGCACGAAGGGACCACCCATAGAGGTAGAGTAAGTTGCCCCAAAGTCAATGGGGAGGAAGCAACAACACAGTCATAAAATTACAGCTAATAATGAATTGCTATGATAAAATATATATAAATCATTTCGTAGGTATACCCTCCTGCATGTCCAACTCGGCATTAGCAAAAGCCCGCGCGGGAAAAGTGGGTCGGTCTCGGACACTGGAAAAGACCGAATCGGAACCCGACGCCAGGCATCATTCGCTCTCCCATTCAACGTTCTGTTCATTACAGCTCCTCAGACCGCGCGGCTACGCGCATTACCCTGATAAAATCATTTGCGGTTTCTCCTGCCAGATCCCAATCCATGTGTATTTGCTTTCCTGAGGAGCAGCCAAGACTTGCCTGGCGACGTTTCCTGTGTTGCAGTGGCCACTCCTCGTACAGAACCATTCCTACACTTTGCGTACAAAACGCGCAGTAGCCTCTCAAACATATCCCCATAGCGGAGAACTGTAGCAGAGCCCTCTGTACGAGCACCGGGATGTCTGCGATTCCCCCGGACAAGACAGATCTCCACACCACCCCATATCGGACCTCACAACCTCCGGCAGCAAAGCCGCAGCGTGTCCTCGCTTGCATCCTGTGCCAGCGCCGCAAGGTAAAATGCGACCGCAAGTTCCCCTGCAAAAACTGCACCAAGCAAGGCGCACAGTGCGTCCCGGCAACGCAGGCCCGTCGTCGGAGACGTCGCTTCCCGGAGCGGGATCTGCTGGAACGGGTCCGCAGGTATGAGGGGCTCATGCGGAAAGCCCACGTCAAATTTGAGCCTCTGCACAAGGACGAGTCTTCAACACATGAGCTTGAGGGGAGTTCTGACTCCGAAGACGATGGTCCACAGGGAGGCGAATCGAAATCTCACAGTGGGGGTTTGGTGGGAGATGTGTCGGCTGCTTCGACGCCGTTCAACAAGTCTGAGAGTTCACATGATGCGAGGTACTGTCTCTCACTAATCACACAACGGCTCTCCCTATTATCCCCCCCATATTATTAAACATGTTCCATGGCGACTAACTTAATTACGCTGAAAGTGGCGCCTGGCATGATACAAGTCCAACAGACGTGCGTATAGATCTTTACACCACCCACTCCGATCCCTCAGCTGACAGCTTCAAGACACCAGAAGCAAATGATTGCGACGATCTCAAATATAGCATACGTGGGTTAGACCTAAAAAATATATGGGAGCAGTGTTTCGAAAACAGCGACCACATCCTCTTCGGCTCCCGCAAACTCGCCGTCAACCTGTCCACCCTCCACCCGGAGCCCGTCCACATCTTCCGCCTGTGGCAGGTCTACCTCGACAATGTCAACCCGCTGCTCAAGGTCACTCACGCGCCGACCTTTCAGGGCCGAATTATTGAGGCGGCGAGTAAGCTAACTAGTATCGACCCAGCCCTTGAGGCGCTCATGTTTGGCATCTACTGCGCTTCGATAATGAGTCTATCTCCTGAGGTGTGTCATGTCATGTTCGGGCTTTCCAAGTCGGACCTGTTGTTGAAGTACCAGTTTGGGTGTCAACAGGCGCTACTAAATCATGGGTTCCTCAAATCTAGTGACATGGACTGCTTAACCGCCATATTCCTCTACCTTGTAAGCGTCATGGCTGAAATCCTGCTCCCTCACATCACTGACATTGCCCAGGTATCCGCTTCAACGGGAACAGACCCACGCTCCCTCTCCTCTATGCTGGGTATCGCCATGCGCATGGCTCAACGGATGGGGATCAACAACGAGTCCGAAAACGCCGCGCTGCCCGTTCTCGAGGCCGAGATGCGGCGCAGACTGTGGTGGGCACTCGTGCTCTTCGACATGCGCATCAGCGAGCTGTCAGATTACAAGAAGACATCGTGTCTTAATCCGACATGGAACTGCAAGGTTCCACTAAACATCAACGACTCGGACTTTCACGCTGGGATGAAGGCGTCGCCTGTAGCCATGCCGAAGACATCCGACTCTGTTTTTGTAGCGGTGCGGTCCGAGCTGGGCGAGTTCCTTCGTCACTCTCCCGTTTTTATCGGCACGTCTAATCCGACACTCAAACCTATTGCCAAGCCCCTTCCTGACGGAGGATGTATTTCTGCCTTAGATACTTTGCTGGAGGAGAACTACCTCCGCTTCTGCGACCCAGAGATTCCAATCCAATTCATGACCATCTGGATGACACGGGGCTACGTCTCTAAATGGTTGATGATAGAGCATTGCGAGAAATACACCGGCGTACCATCATCCCAATTGACAGATGAGCAGCGCGACGCCGGCTTGCTCCATTCTTTCCGCATCCTAGAAGCCGATAGCAAGATCATATCATCGCCCTTGGTTCAAGGATTCGCTTGGCTCCAGCAACTCTATTTCCCTTTCCCAGCGTACATTCACATCGTCCAGGATTTGGCCACTCGCCCATTGGGCAGACTGGCTCGACAAGCCTGGGACACAATGAGCGAAAACTTCGACACTCGCTTCCCGTTGATGACTATGGTGCAAAATAGTTCACTATTTGCGATCTTCACGAGCACTGTCCTCAAGGGCTGGGATGCCTTTGAAAAGGTGCTGCAGCAATCAGCGCAGCCTTATACGCCACCGAGCATCATCGTCAGAATCAAGCAGTACCAAGAGGATATGGCACAAAGATCCCAGGGGAGTAGTGAATCGGGACAAACGCATGAATTTATGAACCTGGGAGCAAGTGGATTTCCCATGCCGGTAAATATGGGCTATGGCATCCCTGCTAATACGGCATACGGCGCGGGCGGACCGGATACGTTTATGGGGTCAGATCCGAGGTTATACTTGAATCCATTAGGACAAATGCCGCTTACACCTGATGGGAATCCGCTTCAGTTTACTTCTATAGACTGGTGGCTGAAGTAGGTTGAGACATAGATGGACTCCTTGGAGCACTTCACTTCATTATCCATCAGTTTTCTAGATACTAGGTACCGTTTTTAGATATCTCCACTTCATCGGAGTCTTGTTAGAGACGCAAGATACACGGTGATCACTAGCATATAAAATCCCACCTCGAAATTAAATAGTTTAAAAATACAAAACACAAATTAACTGTACCATCAGGCTTCGTTTAGCTCGTGATTCAGCTTGATGGCCTTGGACTTGCCTGCATCTAGCACAACAGCTGGATCGTCCGGCTCGCCTTGTCGGGTTACTTTGCTTCCTCGCCTCGTAGTTATTGTTGTCCTTTTCAGAAAGTCAGCACTAAAGTTCCATCGTGCGTATGATCCGGTTGTATAATGCAGCAAGGGGATTCTCACTTCTCGTCCTTGACGTCTAGGACCTTTCCTTGTGGTTGGCCTTGGCCCCAATTCCAGCTGACTGTATCACCGGGCTTGGGTCCCTTGGTTACGTTTGAACCTTTGGTCTCCTTTTCATCTTCGATACTATTATCTGAACACTCAGCTGCGTCATCGTAGTCACCCTCTTGATATTCTTCACCCTCGTCCTCGCCCCTATTTCCGTTGCAGTCCTGACTTTGAGTTGCAACCCTAGTGTGACTAGTTACTCGCTTCTTGTTCGGCCCCGACTTTGCCGTGCCCTTTTTTCGTTTATCCCCGATTTTTTCCTCATGGCCATATTGGTTGTGTATCTCCTCATCCTTTACTGCATCAACATTCTGTCCTTTCCTGTTATTGTTGCCACCTGCGCCCCTTGCTTTTAGAAGGTCATGCCCCCAATTCTTTAGCGACGCATAGGACTTGGTCTTCTTCACCTCGTCTGCCGACTTCCGATTATTGGTTGGTTTTTCCTGAGCTAAATGGCGTTTACTGCAATAGTCAGATCCAGGAAACATGCCACTTTCTAATTATAAACTTACCAATAAGACACTACTCGTCGCATGTGTTGGATCTGATCCGTCGTATACTTCTTGGGATCCTTCTTGGGGTTGGATTTAAGAATCTGCGCGATCTTTTCGCCGCTGCTATGGCCAATTGTTTCCCCATCATTGCCTTGTTTAGACCATCCCGCGCTGGTAGACTCATTCGACTTGAGCCAAGTCTCCAGCTCCGACGCTGTCATGTTGACGAGGTCGTTGAACTCGGTTATGACGGTCTTATCGCCCTTCATTATTAATTGTTTCTTGATCAATCGAATACTTGTAATTAAATAAAGTTAAGTCGGGTTTCTTGTATAGAGGAATGTACAATTCCTTTCTTATACTAGTTCATGACTCTGACACCCCCTGTCGTCATACCCACGATGTGCCAAATCATCGCGTCATGGAGCTTTGGACCTCGATCGGCGCCGTCATTTGGATTCCTTGATCGGGCAATTATCTTAGGCGATCAAGGGTCAGGCTTTATTCAGGTCTTTTTGCCCTTTTTGTCTATTTCATGTCAATTTACACTAGTGCGCAATTTAGCCTGGACATGGGATACATGTTGAATGCTCGCGGTGTCGGCGCCGATGTCATAGATGCAATTGGAAATGGCTACCATCTTCGAATACTATTTGGACGATGATTGAAATGGATTCTGCGTACTAGCGCAGCAAATTGGCGGAGGCATGCTGACAAATTCCTGTGGTGATCAAGAGGGTCTCCAGGCTGACATCACAATAGCTGGACAAGCTTGACCTCACTGCATCATCATAGAATTATCTAGGATATATACGACGTTGGACCTCTACAGCTCACTCAGTATGCCAGAAAACGAGTATCTTCCGCTGTGGGAGACGATTGCGCGGGCTAAGCGAGCAAGCCGAGACGCTGCCATTCCTGTAGAATGGCGCCTGCAACCAGGTCAGGTTCCAGACCAACAGCTCGATGTTACCAAGGTTCCGGCCGAGTGTGGCATACTAAGCGCTCGAGAGATAGAGATAACAGAGACAGAAACGGCTGTGCTGGCAAAAAAAATCATCGCTCAAGATTATACCTCGTACGATGTGCGCTCACTCACGCTCCATCTGTGGCATCCGACGTGGAATAGGCAATATACTGACTCGACTGCTTAGGTTACTCTCGCCTTCTGTAAACGGGCGGCCATTGCGCAGCAACTTGTAGGCATATCGAAAGAAGAAGTCAAGATTCAAAAGCTCATGCCTTGAATAGGTTAATTGCCTCACCGAGATCTTCTTCGAAGCCGCATTGGCAGCCGCTCAGCAGTTAGATGCCGAATACGCAGAGTCTGGTGTCCCGCGCGGCCCCCTTCATGGTCTGCCAATCTCTCTCAAGGACTGTTTCCTTGTCGAAGGCACTGATGCGACAATTGGATACGCTGCCTTTGCCAATCAGCTGACGCCTGCGGGCCAAGAGTCGTCAATCACTACTGTTTTGCGAGAAAGTGGCGCAATTCTATTCTGCAAGACTAATACCTCATTAGCTATGATGGCCGCCGAAGTGAGTCTCATCGACACGGAGATGTCAAGTGCGACTCTAACGGCAGATAGTCGTATAATTCTACATACGGGTATACCTCAAACCCATTCAACCGAAGCCTCTCCAGTGGCGGCTCGTCGGGTGGCGAGAGCGCTTTATTAGCCTTACGAGGAGCTGCTCTAGGAGTTGGTTCTGACATTGGCGGGTCTATCCGTGAGTGGACCAGCTCATACTATACGTATCAAGGTTTGCTGACACCGTTCGGTAGGAATACCGGCGTCATTTTGCGGCCTCTACTCCCTGAAGCCTTCTTTCGGCCGTATCCCCTGCGGTAAATTTCGAGATGGTCTCGAGGGTCAAGAGACAGTTCGGACCTTGGTTGGGCCCATGGCGACATCACTTGCCGCTGTAAAACTTTGGGCTAAGACGGTGGTAAATAGTGAACCGTGGATGGAACACGATCCAGAATGCCTCCCCATCCCGTGGCGTGACGCAAGAGTGCCTGACAAGCTCTGTTTCGGTGAGTTGCATTCACTTCACTATCACACACTGCAATCTAACTGATTCAGGTATTCTGCTTGACGATGGAGTGATTAAACCTCTGCCACCAGTCACCCGAGCCCTTCTTCAAACTAAAGCCGCCCTGGAAGCCAAGGGGCACAGAGTCATCGAGTTTCATATGTGAGTATACATTGCTGTAGACTGAACTACCCTCTTTCCCGTATTTCTGCAACATATATATCGATGAAGCAATACTTATACATCTCAGCAACGACCTTGTGTTCCCCGACACCTTGAAAACCGCCTTCTACCGCTCTGCTGGTGCAGAGCTGATGCAGGACACCCTTGCACAAACCGACGAGCCTTGGCCACGAGGATTTGAATGGCTCAGGTCAATCGCAGAAGAGAATAAGAAAAGTGGTGTTGCTACGGTTTCTGACCTCTGGAAAGCCCAGACAAAGCGGGCCGAGTTCGCGAAGCAGGTGTTGGATGCATGGGCGGCGACAAAGACCAGGACCGCTACCGGTAGGGCGATGGACGCATTGCTCATGCCCTGTACCCCTTGGCCAGCGTGCCCAAAGTAAGTTTAACGACGTTGGGCGTTGAAGGTGTGACTCACATTTACAGATACAAATTCTCGTACGACGGCTACACCAGTTTGTGGAATCTAGTCGACTACTGCGCAACAACAGTTCCGGTCACGCGGGCCTCGCTGGTGGAAGACCCAAAGCCCGACTATTACGGACGCAATGACCTCGAGTCGACTATCTGGAGTGATTGTAAACCTTGTCTCATTGTCTTCAATGAATGAAAGATGGCTAACAGATAGCAGATTCACCACAGGATATGCATGGCTGCCCTGTGTCTGTGCAGCTTGTTGGGAGGAGACTAAATGAGGAATACCTCGTGGAAGTAACACGGGTGTGTGACGATGCTTTGAGAAGCAGTGTCATTTAGTTAGGGACTCCAGGATTACCAAGAGCATAGGGGTCTGGAACGTCCGTAGAGAAGAGTCAAAATGGATTCCTGATCTCGAGAGACCAGTAGATAGTGAGTGGTCTCTATGTGAATGATACACGAACCTCCTGCATCCTACTCCCCTCCTCCGTATCATCTAGTTGCATTAATTTGCCTTATTTATTTTAAAGCCTTCCCGCGATGTTCAACAGGCCTTATACTATCTTAATTTCCGTCACGTCGACTTTTGAGAATGGGTCGCGCGCTAAATCGTTAAGTCGCTCCGTGTTATGGAGATCCCCATCCTTCAAAGGGCGTTGAAATCCCTGTATACCAAATGCCTCAGCTCCATTGCTCTCTGCAAACTTCATAATCATCCTCATCGCTGAAGAGTGAGCCTTGGAGAGGATAAACCCGTCGACAAACCCAATCCTGCGGTACGTGGCCCCCTCCCCAACCTTCTCGAGGATGACCCCAAATCTGTATTCGAGGAAGCCATTTTCGATGACAAAGGGTAGCCGAGCGAGGAACATGATGAAGTGCTGACGGTCAGACGCTTCTCCACTCTCTTGCAAAGCAACATCGTACCCTCCTTCGAGCCAAATCTGCGTAGTCTTCCTGTTACGACGCGTGTGCCGAGCACAGAATGTCTTGTCTGTCAATAGCGACCTCCTCGGTGCTTGGCCAAAGTACATGGACGGGATGATGTCGGGTTCTTCGGTCTGACGAGGCTCAGTCGCGGTAATGGACCACAGAGCCGCACTCATCCGTAGCCATCCACCTTTCAGGCGGCCGCTTGGGTCTTGGTCCTGCAGCTGAAACTCGTGGCCGGCATAGTTGGCTAGAGGCTCGAAGTCTGCCATGTTGGCTATCCATCGAGCCCGGTCATACCACTCGTAAAGGGGAAATTGCACGGAACCAACGACCGAGGCCCAGGACCACGACGGCGCAACGTACTCATCAGGTTTCTCAAGGGACTGGCTACCTTGTCCGCCGCACCAAGCCAAACCTTCAATCAAGCTGCTCTTCCAGAGCCCTGCGAAGTATACGTCCTTGGAAACCTGGGCAGTGGCATTTGCCAAGCCGCTCAAGGCAGGAAGCCGGTCCGAGCTCTTGGTGATGGCGCGTCCGGTGTAATCGGTCACCATCTTGTACCAATCAACACAGTTGACGCCCTGGTTACCGTCGAACCGCTCCCTGCTGACTCTGTGGATGAGTGAAGCTACAACATTGGCTGTCTGCTGGATCTGCACCAAAGGACCGCCGTCAATCACATAGGCCTTTCCATCCTCAGCTGCGCCCACTTCCTGACACTCCCATACCATCTGTCGAGACCCGTAGAAGAGCACCCTTCGAGCAAGGTACTTCTCTTGCAGACACCATGCTCGCATGGATAACGGTTCCTGGGCGAGCAGGTCGATGGTGGCCCACCCCGTCCGATCCGTGCGCTGGGGAGGCTGGAGTTGAACAACGAGGTCCATCTGCGTCTGTGGACTACGCGATGGCAGGGTGACCACGTCGAGCCTGTCGCGTATGCCCAGAAAGCCTTCACTATCGGAACTACCGCGCGATGCCGCCAAGACGAGATAAGCCTCACGGTACACCATGGCCATGTCCGCCGCTTCTTTCTGCCAGTCGTCCACGTCGTCCTGGATGATGCAGAGAGAGTCGATCCAGAGGTAGCGCATGCCAAGCTTTTGCGCGACCTCGACGCCATCTCTGAATGACTGGGGCAAATGGGACATGCTTATGCCGCCCCTATGGTTCTCGAGAGTTGCCCGTGTTGTGCGTATGGTATCGCCGCCTCCCCAACAATGGCTCAGCGCAACGTAGTGATTGTCGCTGTCGCGGGTTGAGCCACCCATCTCGCGGAGAATAACCTTTCCTGTCGATGCAGTCTCAGAGATGTCTAGGAGGCGGGTTGGGAGTCGGGCTGAGTTCGCAACGCAAGACTTGTGCTTGTTGATGCAATTCTCTACCCACGCTCTAGCAACCTGCACGGCGCTTTGTGAGAGGGGATCCGGGTTTACCAGAATATCCTGGACACTGGCAGACGGCGCACCTACTTGAACATATTACTTTATGAGCGCAATATTTGACTGACTGTACCTATAGCTCAATGAATCAGGACTACGCACCATCGCCATTAGATATCCGAAATGACGCTGGCAGCGCCTCGTAAGTATCCCAAGACCCTCGACTTCCCGTAACTTGGATCGTGATGTTGAGAAAGAACTCGACACTGTGCCTCCCATCATCTGCGCGGTCGGTACGCTTTTGAAGGCTCACCGACGCTCGGCCGTTTTGGTACGGCTCGACATCCACTACATCATAGTCAAGGTCTTTCGGTATCATGGATGGTGGCACGTCGCCAGACCGTAGCTTGTCTTCAACTGCGATGGGCCTCTCCAAGCGCCACGCTTTGATGACCAACGCGCAAAGACTGCAGGTGCCCGACGACTCATGAATAGTCCCGAGGCTGTCGTGCCAGTCTTCAACTGAGATGCAGCTACCATAATAAGTTGTCTCTGCCTCGCCGGCCAGTGTCCGATGTATCGCGTCGTGAATAGCTAGATCCTGGCATTTGATACACAGTGCCATGCTGAATACCTTATATATTAAGGTAGAAATAAAATAGGGAAATTAAGGCAGAGGTGAGGTATTAAAGTAACTGCAATGTCAGCGACTGTAGCCATTGCATAGGCAGACGATACAAACCTCAAGAGGACTGTTATTTGTACGACTGAAATTCTCTATTCGTGCAACCTTTCATTTATTTTTAACCTAATTTCGTGCATCATTCGCGCCCCTTCTTCTGGACTACGGATCCAGTTATCCGGCGATGATACGACGAACCGCTAACCAGAGAAGCATTGGTCCTTCTACATAGGGAATACGAGGGATTTAGTCCTCTTTTATATGCGTAAAGGCTGGTTTCACCGTAGTGGAGAACCTTGCCCGTCAAGACCAATCAATCAGATGTAATCATGGGTATATCACAGGGGGCAGTTCATCATCAGCTTTAGCAGGGAACTAAAGCACTCTTTGTCATTCGCAAGGCGGCTTCAGATTTTCCGTCTTTGCAATTTTGCTATACCTCGGCGACCTCATAATTAAATCTTTTTGACAGTTCGGTAGCCAAATACCCCGGTCCATTGCTAACCGCAGCAGACGCTCGCCTCCTGCGTCCCTTTTGCGTGGAGCTCGTCCACCTCTCCGCCATTCATATCAATTGTTACTACCAACCAATCGCACAGAAACTTGCCCAGCCCAGCCCCAATGAATATGCAGATGATTATATATCCATTGAAGTACATGGTCTCACCGAATGACGATTGTAGCACTCGCGCAACGTAAAGCGCATTGCAGATATGGCCGCGGCAAAGTTGCTGCAGAATGTGAGAGCGGAAACGTATAGCTGATGCTCCCGAAGTTGCTGTCGACAGGAGCGTCGTTAGACTCACGCGGAAGCTGGTGGAGGAAGACATGCGTATTCTTTCACGGAGAGCGGCGAAGTAGCTCGACCAGCACAACGGAGGGGCGTATGTTCCCGAGGCAAGTAGGCCGCGAGAAGGTTGCGTGGTGGGTGGCTTTGTGAGTTATGCCGAAGACGAGGAGAGGAAGCAGGCGCGATGGGTGTACCAATTCAATTAGCATTTCTGCTTACTGTCAGTTTGTTTGAAAGATATGCTTTAAAAAGAGCACCGGATATTTTACACTCGGCTTCGTCGCCGCTGCCGCGCCCATGGGCGTGATGCCATGATGCCTGAGCCGCGCTTGCTGGCCTCTCGTGGTCACTTGGAGTTGTCGCAGCAGTCCTGTGACTGTTAGAATTAGGGAGGCCGCAGAGGTTATTCTCATTCGTTTCAACGTTGCAGCAAAATTGGAGCGTTAGAGGGTATCAGAAGCAAACGGGGAGCTGGGCCTTGTGCAACAACTAGGGGGGAGGACTCGCGCAATAGGAGGAGATCTTGTTGTGAGGAGCAGAGAGTAATTAGTAGAAACGGCAAGGGTGGGTGAATATGAAAAAAGTCGGACATTTGGGTACTTATGGGGATTCGGGGGCCAATCCGATCAACGCAGCATCGAAAACACTGACGCGCGAACTTGCTCATTCATGCCAATGCCACCTTGCAGGGTTATAAGCGTCAGCCGCTCTTGGTGGAGCAAGAGTTCAATAAGATTTAATCGTGCGCCTTCTACAGACTAACATGGAAAAGATGGTTAACAGGTATGCCCTCAGGAGTTCATCCACACAGAGGCGCCTGCCCTTGCCGCGACTGTGCAGGTCCAGTGGCTATTTAGGAGAACCTAAAGCGCCAAGCCGGTTTCACCTCTTTCTGTGTAATTTTTACCCTGAAAGTTAAAAATTTCTGTTCCGCATATTCGTTTTTTTGTACGGCCTGCTTTGGAAGATGGCTAGCATGTATGAGCGGGACCAACTTTCAAAACTACCGGATGGTGACGAGGGACGCAGAAGCAGCTGGGTGCTACCCAGAGCCGCAATCGTCCCATGTATACAAAATCGATGCCTGGGTCCGTTGGACCTAGAGGTAGGGATACCATTCTGTCACGATATAGAATGCGGTACTGGGATTTTATGGGCCACAATATTTGGTATCCTTTTGGTATGGTTGGTGTTGAGACGCGTTGCTCAACCAGCCGTGGGCTGGCCACATGCTGCGACGATATCAGACCCACGGTCGCTTTCATAAACTGAGTCGCACAGCAAGGTCGTTTATTCGGCGGCACTTCCTCCCGGATGCGAATCATTTTCTGTTTGGTCGAACAACGCGGCTGCAGGTGCTCATCTTGGCTATCCTTGCTGGATACCCTCTTGATCTGGACCTTTGTCGGCATTGTCTACGACAAATGGGTCACGCCCGTCAAGAAGATGCCGGGCGTGTACAATACAAGAACCAGCCTTGGACCGTGGTCAGATTAGAGTTGGGGTTATGGCATACGCATTAACGCCCCCTTTTCTGTCTTCCTCAGGCAGCAGGGAATCTCTTCTCTCCGTGCTGACGGGGCTGCCGTACCAGGAGTCTCAACTTCTTGCATCGCTGCTTGGCTACATCATTTTGTCCAGAGTGCGCTTCACACCATTGGATGGTGCATAGTCGAAATCAGGCTGTATCAACCACAGCCCTCCGTCGGTCTCGAGTGGATTGTCCAGGAGTACATGATCTGGGGCGTCATCGCCATGCTCCTCCTCACCATCCTCTTCGTCCTTAGCACAACCGTGGGGCATCCGGAGGACTGGTTATGAGTTCATTCGCAAGGCGCACTACGTCCTCGCCATGATCTATATCGGCGCCTGTTGGGCCCACTGGAAAAAGCTGGAGTGCTTTCTCTTCGTCATTCAATCAATCTGGGGCGTTTATGACCCGAGGCGCGAGACTGGTGCGTTCGGCAATGCTGCATTACACTCATCCCGCATCAGCCGACAGCGCCGGTTTCCACCCAGCCATGGCTGCCGTGACACGATTTCCTGATTCTACATATGGTGACGTCTTTCGATTAGACTTGGAGAACGAGCAGAGTTGCTGGAGGATCGGACAGCATTACTACCTCTGCTTCACGGAGTGCAGTGTCTGGCAGTCGCATCCATTTACGCCTTTAAACGCGCCAGTCCTCAACAACGGTCGTGGTTGAAGCACTCTTACGTCTTGCGGGCAAAGTCGGGAGAGACGAGAAAGCTGGCGCAGATTATTGACAAGAAAGCAAATCAGGGCGACGGGGACTTGAGCACTCCAGTTATTCTGACCGGTGGATACGGTGAGGACCTCCTGGAGAGACTTTCTGCAGAAACCAACATTTTATGTGTGGCTGGCGGAACAGGAATTACCTTTGTGTTGCCACTGCTGCTGAACCTTGCTGAACAGAAGCCTCTTCATAGTCGTCAAATTGAGTTGGTATGGGTGATGAGGCATTCCGACAACGTCAACTGGGTGGCCAACGAGATCACAACGCTGAATACGGCAGCCAGCGCCGTGAATATGAAGATTAGACTATTTGCCACGCGAGAGGCGAGCAGCTCTGGCCACAAGAAGCAACTTAGCTCCGGAAAGGATCCTGACATGACCAACGCCTGCTCCTCATCAGACGATGTAGATCCTAAAGAAAGGTCTTACAGTCAGAAAGGTTTCTCTGTAGACAAAATCGGGCGATGGCGAGCTAGGCGGTAGCAGGCATCCCGAACTGCATAAGCTTGTAGGCGGCTTTGTCGAGTCGACAGTGTCGGGTCGGACGGTAGTCTTCGCCAGCGGGCCGGGTGGAATGATCACAGACTTGCGACAAATTGTAGCTGGGTTAAATCAGCCAGGAAAGGTGTGGAAAAGGCAGTCGAGGTTCGACATCGAGCTGGTCTGTGATGATCGACTAGAGTGGTAGATGGTATAACCAGTATCCCTTCTGCAGTGCATTCACTGTATAAATGAGGTCTTATGCGGACACTCAGTCAACAAAACGAATACATAGCACCACCACCTTAACAAGCGTGTGTTTCTCTAAAGGCTATAATAATTCATTCACAGCCCTAAATATTGTTGCGAATCAGTGGTAACCTAGAAGTTCGTTGAGACTAGTAGCTAACATGATTGGCAGGACAGGACAGCCATTTGCCCTTCAATTCCATCCACCAACTTACTGAATTTTTGAATGTCCATAACACCCGCACTATTAACTCTCCCTTCAATTCTCGTGACGGACGTGTCGGATAGAATACCCTGCGCTGTAGCATCCAAGCTGGCAATCGACCGAGCAAGGTCAGTCGGGTTGGGCCGGCAGCCGCGAGACTGATTGCGGTTTTCGCACCCAGCCCGCCTTCGCTGGGCCCTCTATTGAGAAGGTAACTTTTATATGGCCAACTCCAATAGATATATGGCCAACATCTTTGTGGATTAACTGCATAAGTGGGAGAGATATATGATGGTAGTCCCCCATTAGTTATATACTAAATTATAATATGCCTCGTCGTGTGTTATCTCCCTTTATTACCTAAAGTTAGTTTTAAAGCCATTTATAACCTGTTTATACTTAGTTTTCGCTATAGATGCGCTCTGCCGGACTATTTTAACTTATTTATAGCTGCGTATACTGCAGCTCGCAATATGCCGAGGAAAATAGCTCGTTATAGGTTTAAATTAAGACCTTATATATGTAATTTAGATGTATAATAAGTGGGTTAATAAATAGGATATGTGTTGAGTTTAAATTCCCGAGCCACCACTAAAAAAGGCGTGGTCGGCGTGGAATTGGAGATCAGTCACATTGCCACAAAGCTATTGGCCATATATCTATTGACGTTGGCCGAATAAATCCGTCCCGAAAAATATTTCATTCCGTGATTAATCAATGTAGGAAGTTAATCGCTTATATTCCAAGTCGCTGGAGGATTGCAGATTACTCCACGAGTCCATTTAACCCCAACCCAATGATCCTCTCGATTTCCTCTCTGGTAGTTCTCTCTGCGTGCTGTTCTGCATCGTGCGAATGAATCCAGTCCTCACGAGGGAATGATAGGCTACTTGGATCTTTCGCTACCTTTTCCCAATCTGTACAATGCCACATCTACAACACACGCGTCAGTGGCAAGTTTGTGTACGGGATTGGTGTGTGTTTTACTTCTCTGGTTGCCTCGCCAGTGCGTTGGACAGACTTGACACGGTCGTATCGGATATTTTGATATGCGCGTAATGCTGCAGAAATGATTTCCTTGCCTGCGGTACGAAGACATACCGCAATGGTCACTCCGTCCTCCATTGCCTGCGCTGCTCCTTGTGCGCTCGTGGGTAGCATGGGTGCGCTGAATCACCCACGAGAGCGATTCGTCCCTCCTTGCTTACCCATGTTGGCAATGGATCATGATACTCGCCGGCCCATTCCAATATTTTATCTTCCGGTGTCTTGCTTATGAGGCGACGGCAAATGGGATCCCAGTCTTCGAGTATGTCGTACAATCTTTCTTTTTCTCGTGCGAGATGTGCTAGCAGTCACAGGATCAGCATCAGGATCGGGTTTGTAAGTAATGGCCCATGAGCAGTCCTTGCCATCCTTCAGCGTGGAGAAGAGAAAGTGGACATTGTGACCGATCCAGCCCGTGAATGTGTCCCCGTTGGAGCAGAAACCTTGTCGTCTCCGGGTCTTTCAATATGTCCTCGCCACTGAACCAACTACGGAAACACCTGTGACCAGATGCGGTTGGCTGCAGGTAATATCCGAGCACGAAGTCTCGTCCTCTGGAACGAAAACCGTCGGCCGCAATCACCACGTCGGCCGTTAACTTCTCTCCGGACTCGAGTAGAATGCCTGCTGCATCCTTGTTTTCGAAATATTGCTGGCAGCGCTGACCAAGGTGAATGGGAATTCCCATGTCAAATGCATATTGGAACACAATCCGATGAAAGTCGGCTCGGTGGCCATTGAACATTGGCGCCTCGGGATCCTTGGGTGGCATCCTCTGGTTGAATATGAGTTGGCCATTTGATCTGTGCAGATTGAAGCCGTTTCTTTCCAACTTGATCGAATGTGGATCAAACAGATCCGACACCCTCTGATTGTCATCGTTGTCGGCGGATGTTTTCCAGCGTCGTAGAATCTTGCCAGCGTTGGCACCAAAAGAAATCACATCGCCCAGAGGCTTAAGTTCTGCAAAGGCCTCGTAAATGGCAACAGACAGCCCCTGTCTTTTGCACTCAATAGCGGTCGTCAGGCCGCCAAATCCGGCACCGACGACAATGACGCTGATGCGTTTATCCATGGCGTTGTAGAATTCGGTGCAGTCTCTGCCCTGCTATGTAAGCCTACTGACTTGCATATCTTTATTTACACCTTTGAAGTCACCGGTGGCTATTACAGTTCGTAAGGCTAACAGTACATTGTGGAATGTTCCTTGAGAGAAAGTGGCCGGTCTCGAAAATAGGCCTGCTACGGCGAGTTTCGTTCTTACATGCCGTTTACGCCGGTTCACGGCGCCGGTTAGAACTGACTTTTGCATTTCAATTTGACCCAAAATCGAAAAACAGAGTAAAGAATGCTGTCAAGATATTACCGACAATCAACAGGCATGATATCAAACATTGAATCCAATGAAGAAGCCAAGCTTCCAACCATTCTATGCCTTCATGGGGCTGGCACGAATGGCGTTATATTCCGACTACAGGCACGCATGATTATCCGCAAACTATCCGCGGTCTTCCGCTTCGTCTTCATCAATGCACCATTTGAATCTGTAGCTGGACCGGGTGTTTTTCCAACATACGAGGGAATGGAGCCCTACCTCTGGTGGCACTGCGATGAAAGTGCCACTATTGAATTTGATATTTCGCCAGAAGAGGTTCGAGTCAGACGACAGATGGTGCGGAACCTGCTTGCTACACAACTGAAACTGACAAAGGCCGTGGGGGTAATGGCCTTTAGCCAGGGCGCGAGGGTCGCAACGGGGCTTTGCTTGGATAGTGTGTTGGGAAAGCAGTTGAGGTTCGCCATTTTGATCTCAGCCACTTTTCCGGCATTGCACGTGGATGATGTTGAGCGAAACTCTTCGTCTTGTGCAACAAGTGCAAATGTCTTGCCGAGTCCAGCTGTTCAATCGAAGCCAATCAACATTCCATCCGTCCACATACAAGGCACAAAAGATCCGTGGAGGTCCGAAGGCTCTCGTCTCAAAGCTACATACTTTGAAGATAGCACCGCGGAATTGGTACCTTTTGTTGGCGGACATGCTATTCCTGTCACTCCTCGAGGTGTAGAGAAAGCAGTGGCTACCATCTTGAAAGCGTGGGCACGAGTCAAATAGATTAACGAGTTCAAATATCATCAGCGTCACAATTCTTTTTGTTTAATAGCTGAAACATGAACATTTCCTCCATAAAACTCCTCACACAGTCCGGCCTTGTTCCCGCGTCTAACCCAGATCAACTATTTTCTGTTCAAAGAAAACTTAAAGGTCGAAAATGTTGTGTAGAGCTGATCGGTGCCCCAGATAGTTTCTTTTCCCCTCAGCCATTCGGGGTGGTTGATGGCATCTGGCCAATTATGCATCTCCATGGAGACAGCTGCCATGTCTTGGGCAATTGAGCCTCCTTGCTGCTTCTTTAGGGAGACTTTGTCTGCATACGAGTTAGCATGTATGTCTACAGAGGAAAGAGTATCCTATCTTGGTCGACTCACTGTTGACAGAGCTCCAGGAGTGGACATGCAAGGCCTCTTGATCCGTGTAGAGTTCCACCTTGATACCCGAATAGTCGGATTGAAGTATAGCAATCGCTTGGTCATCCTTGTGCCACGGTTGGGATCGGGCAATCAAGAAAGTCTCGTCAATACCCGTCAGAGAAGCATTCCCAAGAGCCGGGCGGGATTGGCTTTCTGGCGTCCTGTATCCGTCGCTTCGCCTGACCAAAAATCGAATTTCGAGCCTTGGACGTTGCTTTTCATATCTCCGGTTGGTACATTGTCCTCATCCATTGCAAATCTGAATCCCGAGTATGGCAGCCGCAGTTTGTGCTGCGCCACCGTGTTGTTGGTCTCGGCAGCGAAGCCGTCAAGATTCCAGAATACTTGCTGGCTCACACTGACAGGCGACGAATCTCTGACAGGTGTCAAGCCTATGGCAATATCCCATTTATACGGCGTGACTGTATGTGTTATGCATGCGCCCGGTGTGCCCGGAAACCCGTTCCAACCTCTATCAAAGACGACAAAGGTAATTGAGTTGGATGAGTGGGATGCGATATCCATCACACGACGGCCCCAGCCCTTTTCACCGCCATTGAACGTCGATGTTCCTCCATTGCCGTTGGCAGAGGTTTCGTACCGAACACCATCAATATCGAAGCCGGCACCGCTGATTATGCCCGCGTACCGTCCTGATTCGCAACGGTCAGCACAGTAACATGGTGTAACATAACATTGGTCGGGGACGCAAACCTATAACTCCATTCAAGAATGGATTTCCTTTGTACTTCAGGTATGAATTTGCGTCTTCATAGCCCAAAACAAGGTCTCTTTCGACCCCATGCGTATCGTTCATCCACAGATTGGCCAAGGCTCCACCATGCGTTGTGAAGGCAAGTCGTATGCCTTCTGCTGCTATCTCATATTTTCCCTCACGATTCGTTGGGAATAAGACCGTTTTGGCGGCGAATGGGCTTCTACAATACAGTTACTATTAGTATTGGTCGGTGTCCATGATACCGTGAATACAATGTATACCCACCCTCCAGTTAGCACTGATTTGGTGGCGGCCCAGATCATGGCAATGATGGTCGTCCATGGCAACTCCATTGTAAACGGTGCAAATGGAATTGTTCTTGAGAGCAGTTCGAAGAGCAAATATTACATCTTCAAAGCTGTCGTCGCTATCAAATGCGTCGCGTGGCCTGACTTGAACGCAGGCCGGGGCCGGCGGGTTTACTCGACAACGGGCTTCATATAACCAGCCCAATCCAACGCTCCGGCGGGCAATTACAGCAATTTTCGGTCTTTGCTCGTGCATACGTTGATACAACTGACAGGTGTCTCTCAATCCAATCCCACAATGAATTAGTTCATACCGTCGACTATCTACTCTTACCACCCTAGAACCGGGTTCAGGCGCAATGTAAACGCCCCTCTCTTGACATCATCGCCGGAGCTCGCTCGACCACCCCAGCAGTGTCTCGATTCGTGAGTTCCGCCTCAAATCTACCAAAAAACGCCGCAACCAGACAGGCCAACTCTGCTCTTTCCCACCACTGCCCAATGCAGTTCTTAGGTCCGGCCGAGAATGTTAGCATGGCAAAGTTGCTCAATGCTCCGCCCGATCCCCGCCCGGCCATGGCCCATCCAACGCTCAGGATTGAATACATGTGCATCGTCTCCCCACAGATCCTTGTCGTGATTAATAGCGTCTGCACAGTAAGCGATTGTTGTGCCTTTGGGAATTTCTGTGCCCAAAAGTGTTGTTTGCGGACGGCCACACGCAACGCAAATGGCAGGGGTGGGTAGAAGCGCAGTGTCTCGCTGCATACAGCATTGAGATATGGAAGAGTCTCAATTGTAGACGCATCGACCTTCTCCAGACCCCCAGGCCACTGCGTGCAAATCTCTTTGCGTAGTCGAGCTTGCATGTCAGGGCGCTGACCGAGTTCAAAGCAGACCCAGTCAAATGTAATGGCCGTCGAAAGATGTCCAACGACAAGAGACGTCATCACATGGTGTACCAAATTCTCCGAAGAAAACATACCGCTCCGAAGTGCAACGGTGATGATGTCCAGTGCCGCCCGGATGCTCCAATCAGTGACGAAAACTGCACGGTCATGGTTGCCCGATTGTTTGATCTCATCCTCGATGCCGTAGATCATCTTTGTCGTTTCTTGCCAAAAGGTAGGTAGCAATGTCTTGACATGTATGGGACTGAAGGCAGGCATCAAGTACTTGCGCTGGGCCTAGAGCAACGTCAACATACTGGTCGAATGGAACATCTTTGGGATTCTTACATACCTTGTGATCCTCTCCATTAGCAAATTGCATGCCCTTACCAGTTACCCTTTCAGCCGCGAATTTCATAAACGCTGGGTGATCGTAGTCGTCCACTTTCTGCACTAAGACTTCTGCCAACGCTTTGGGGCTAGTCACTAAGATCCTTTCCTGGTTCAATGTTGCGTAATATCTCAGTAAGCCATTGTTTGGAACTGACTCGGAGACTCTACGAGCGACAGTCCACTGCGGCTCGCGAAAGAGGCCTCTTTCATTGCCGGTAAAGAGGTGGCGGGTCTTGGATGCGTCGTCAGAACTCCAATTCAATTAAAATATACAAGTGCAATGATGAAATGACGTACCGCTGGCCGTTGGTAATGTTTGAATGGTGTGAAGAATTCGGGTAGAGTACCAAACAATAAAGAGTATACGAGAACAAAGCTCCAACCGAACATTGAAGCAAGGTCCATTGCCACTGCGGAATGTCGTGTCCTGTTAATCCTCGCAGCATGACGAACCCAGTATTCGCGAGCCACAGCAGCACACTGGATACTACGAGATAGCTCATGTTACCGTTGTTGTCGATAATATCTTGACAAATACTTTGTAAAAAATTGTCCAAATTGATAATGGTATAAATTGAATCGAGATTATTCACCAGTAACATGCTCAGATCTCTCCCGGCTTGCCTTTCAAAGTCCGGTGGCTTTCATCTCCGACGGCTTTAGGCCCGCCGGTCCAACAGCCGGCGAGTTCTTCAACTGCACGCCATATTGAGTGACATGCTCAACATGTGTTACATGTGATATTGTTTGCCATTTTATTATCGCCAAGCACAAAAGCACATTGTCTTTCGAACTATCTGAACAACTCATTCACACATTTCCCATCATTCAGCTCTCAGCCTCCAACAACGACTCAGATGGGTTCATTTCCAGAACTCCAAACGGCCATAGTTGGCACTCAGAATGGCAATCTCACAATCGCACACAATGTGCCCGTTCCGAAATTGGAAGACGACATGATCCTTGTTTGCAATTCAGTCATGGGCCTCAACCCCGTGGATACGAAAATGACTGGCAAGCTTTGTACCGCCGGAGCCATCGCCGGCATGGACTTTGCTGGCGTTGTCTTGGCTGTTGGCTCAAATGTCCAAGCCGCGCGAGAGATTACTGTTGGAGATCGGGTTTGCGGCGCTGTCCAAGGAATGCACGCCTTGACACCAACGGTGGGCGCCTTCGCACAGATTGTCGGAGCCAGCGACGTAGTGACGTTGAAGGTTCCGCCTAGCATGACTCTGGAGGAGGCTGCTTCGTTGGGGAGTGGAGTAGGAACCATCGGACTGGCTCTTTATCAATCACTAGAAATTCCTTGGGACACCGTTGAAACCAGCAGAGGTACCACAGTTCGTGTTGGTTTACGGAGGAAGTACTTCTACCGGCACGCTCGCATTGCAAATTCTCAAGCTGTAAGACTTCAGAACTTGACTATGACGCAGTAAAGGTACTAAGGTTGCTCTAGATCTGGTATGAGGCCCATCACCACATGTTCACCGAAGAACTTTGATCTTGCCAAGTCCTACGGAGCAGAAGCTGTGTTCGACTATCGATCAGCTTCAGCAACCGAGGACATCAAGACACACACCAAGAATTCTCTCAAATATGTACTGGACTGTGTTTCCGTACCAGAGACGATGCGTTTCTGCTATAGAGTCATCGGCCGGGCGGGAGGTAAATATACAGCATTGGAACCATTCGCTCCGTCCTTGCATACGAGGCCTACTGTCCAGCCTGATTGGGTGCTGGGTCCAACTCTACTTGGCAAGCCAATTGGATGGAGTTTTCCTTTTGAGAGGCCGGCAAATCCAAAGATGCGAGAATTCACACTCGACTGGTTCAAGATAGTTCAAAATTTACTGGATGACGGGACACTACGTACCCATCCAGTGCGCATACTGACAGGCGGGTTCGAGTCGGCATTGGAAGGTCTCCATCTCCTTCGAGAGAGGAAGATATCAGGACAGAAATTGGTCTGTAGAATCTCTTCATCTCAATAAGTAGAATTTATTAATTGCAAGAATATCTCTCGATAGATACATCTTTCCATGTCACTCTATGTCTGTAGCAGGTTTTGCAAACGAACGAGCTCGGAATAGCGGCCCTGTCTTGCCATTAGCTCTCTATGAGTACCCTTTTCAACCACACGCCCGCGGTCCAGCACGAATATGACGTCTGCCCGCTGAATGCTGGACAGTCTGTGAGCAACTGCAATGGTCGTGCGACCCTGAGCAGCCACGTCAAGTGCAGCCTGGACGACTTGTTCCGATTCAGAATCCAATGCACTGGTACTTTCATCAAGGAGAAGTATTTTTGGATCCCGAATGAGCGCCCGGGCGATACAGACTCTTTGTTTCTGGCCACCAGAGAGCATAGACCCCTTGGATCCAACATCTATGGGGAGTTAGCCAGCATCATTTCGTTGGGCGTCGGGGAAGTAGCTTACCTGTGTTGAAGCCATCTGGAAGTGACTGAATAAACTCGAGAATGTTTGCGTCTTTGCAAACTTGCATCATCTTCTCGTCCGAGACGGCCTCCTCATCCTTCATGCCCATCATGATATTGTCTTGAATTGTCCCTTGATACAATGTCGGCTCCTGTGCCACTAATGCAAAGTGCTGGCGGTATGCAGCGACATTGAGCGCGGACACATCAATTCCATCCAGATAAATGGCGCCACTTGTTGGGTCGTAAAATCTTTCAAGCAGCGAAATCGCTGTCGACTTTCCAGATCCAGATGCTCCGACAAGTGCTGCGTATTGGCCAGATTTGATGTAAATATCAAGGCCCCGAAGAGCGACGTGCGACCGAACTGGATACTCAAAATGGACGTTGCGGAATTCGACGTCGCCTTTGATGCTCTCTAGATGTTGGCCTTCCATCGAAGAGCTGTCAATAATCGGCCTACGATCGAGCAAGGTCTTCAAATCAGTAGTAGCTTGCTTGGCCTTCCCTATATCAGTCGCAAAGCTAAAGATAATTCCGGCGGACTGTGCACCAAATACTGTGGCGGAAAAGCATACGAAAAATTGGAAAATTGAGTACTCGTGTTGGGCGATGAGTTGGCCGCCGTACCAGAAGGCAAGGGCATTGACCGCAAATCCGAGGCTTTGAGATGCCGCGTAGAGTGCGCTGGAGCGCAAGACTGATATGAGGGAGCGTTTTCCTTGCTCGTGCAACTGTTGGCGATAATTGCAAAGAACATCATTCTCTCTCGTCAAAGATGCCACGGTGCGAATGGCAGAAGTGTTTTCGCATGCATAAGACGCAGATTCTTCGTAAAATTGCCTTGATAGAGCCTGGAATCGAGCGAGCACCCACACGCGGCAGAAACCGCACCCAAGTACAATTGGAACTGTAGATATGCATACCAAAGCCAACTTCCAGCCAATCGCCAATGCGATTATAAACCCGGCAAAAAGAGTGACTATAGCAGAGAGAATCGTACTGAGGGTGGAACCGGAAATTCCAGCCAAGTTCTATTCTCAATTGTCAGTGAGTGTCGACGTTGGCAGGATTGAGCAGAAGCAGGGCATACATTAGCTGTGGTACCAAGAAAGGACGTCAAAGCGCCTGGTGAGTTCTCAAGTCTGTCAAAGAATGCGGCATCTTGTCGTAATATCGCTCGGAAACAAGCATTTCGGGCTCTGCGGACCAGTTTTTCGCTGCACCACGCTACGACATATGCCTGTACCAGGTACGCGAAGAGCTGGACGATGGCAAGTAGGAAAAACATCCACGACCAGAAGGTGACCTGAGACTTTGCGTTGTCGTCCTGGGGTAGAGCGAGGGAAGCTATGGATTTAGCAAAAAGGACTGATTGAGCAGGGATTGCACCGCCCGTCACAAATGCGCAGAGCATGCCGGCAAGACCATAGGGCCAGTCAGGTATGTTGAATGATACCACTGTAGCAACCAGGCGCCAGAGGGAGTAGTGCGGTGCTCTTGATTCTGTGGTGCTGGTGAGAGGTGCTTCTTTGGTCTGTGAAGCCCTCTTTTCGTCTTGGGCGTTGCCAGTCAATCGCACCTGTCCACTTTGATTTGGGGAATCAGGAACCGGAAATAGATCAGAGCTTGTTGATGCGTTGTCACCTACAATTCCCTGGGCTTCGACCAGGGTATGATAGACTCCCTTTGCTCCGAGCAGGTCATTGTGGGTGCCTTGCTCGACAACCTTTCCATGAGACATGACAATAATTTTATGGGCATCTTTGATTGTGCTCAACCGATGTGCAATAATAATCGTAGTCCGACCGCGAGAGGCACGCTCTAACGCAGCTTGAACCATCCCTTCGCTTTTTGTGTCCAAAGCCGAAGTCGCTTCGTCTAGCAGTAGTATTTTAGGGTCTCCAATGATTGCTCGTGCTATAGCTATCCGTTGTTTCTGACCGCCTGATAGCAGAAGGCCGCGCATGCCAACATTGGTTTGATATCCTTGGTCAAGGTCACAAATAAAGTCATGTGCATAGGCCGTTTTGGCTGCTTCCGTGATGAGCGTCAAAACCTGTTTGTCATCGTCCGGTAGGTGCTCGTATTTGGTGCCGACGAGACCATGTCGAATGTTTTGTGCGATTGTTGCGGCAAATAAGACTGGCTCTTGGGAAACAATGCCCACCTGCTGGCGGAGCCACTGTAGATTAAGCTGCTCAATTTTGACTCCATCGAGCAGGATCTCGCCTTCCAATGGCTCGTAGAAGCGCTCAATAAGACCCACCAAGGAGCTTTTTCCAGAACCCGATACTCCTACGAGCGCTGTTGTTTCGTTGGGGTGTGCGTCAAAGCTCACCGAGTCCAGAGCAACAACATGTGCCCTCGATGGATAGACAAGCTTGACTTGACGGAATTCAACCATGCCTTTGAACTTGGAGTGGTCAATTTTAACTCCTTTCTCGTCGGTGGGATCAAGCGGGGAAGGGCGATCGATTGTCGAGTAAATTTTTGAGGCCGCTGCGATGGCGGTCGCGAATGCTTGCATATTTGGCGCCACATTACCCAGTGCAAATGCGCCCATGATGATGGCCAGCAGGATTGTGAGAACATCACTTAGAGAGCATTCTCCGTTTGCAGCATATTTACTGCCCAGCCAAAAAGCCAGTGCGTAGGACAGATAGATGTAACACATCATGAATCCGACCGTAGCAGTCGTCGTCGCTTTCGTTCGGAAGGCAGGAGTCTCAGCCTCGGCCAAGTGTTTGTCATACGATTTGGCAAGCCGGTCCTGCGTACCGGCTGCAATGGTATTTCTGATCGAGCTGAAGATCTCTTCGACAAGCGATCCACCCTTGGCGTACGACGCGAGAGAGAGTTTTGTCCACTTAATGGACAGACGGCCTAGTGCTCCGCCCGTAAGTACGATAGCCACAACGGTCGAAGTCAGGATAAGCGCCAGTTTCCAGTATCGAATGTAGGAGATGATATAGGCAGTGATGAAGGTTGCGATGCCTTGAAGGGTCAATGCCAGCTTTCCTGAAATTCCGTCTTGGAATAAATTGGTATCTGCCGTGATTCGAGTTGTCTACAGAAGGTTCAGTGTTTGATATAACTCGCGTATTTCAAGGTTCGACTTACAATTTCGCCAGCTCCAAGAAGATCGAAATAAGCCATATTTTGTCGCAAAAGGCCTGCGAGATAGTTTGCTCGGACTTTGGTGGCGATGTGTTCGCCGACATAGTTGAAACCGACCGTGGCAATGTAAATCGTGACAAACTGGCCGATGGCGAGATAGACGAAATAGAGCGTCAATCGATTTACCTCTTGCATGAAGTATGAGCCCGAGACAGTGCCTAAAAAGAACCCTTGGAACTTTGCACGTTTTTAGTACGTTACGTACCAACTTCGGCTTTGGAATCAGCCAGGTGACGCAACTTACAGTACCGGCGAGGGAGCCATAAATGATGGTCATCAAAGGCAAACTTGCACCTGCGGCGATAGCACTAAGTCCACTTCCAGCGAGAAAGCAGAGGTCAAACTTCGTTGCATAGCGAAAAAGAGATTTGTACTTGACGACTGCTGGTGTGCTATCTACCTGACGGGACAGGATTGCCGCTGCGTCGTTGGATAGATGAATGTAGGCATTGTTGCCAGAGGCAGTTTCAACATGTTGATTTTCGACTGTCATGACTGTTCAATTCGAGGATTTGGTGAGAGAGTAGCGAGTTACTCCTGGCGCTGCCAATGCGAGTGGTAAACAATGGTTGTTTGACTGCTGTTTGCCTGCTGTCACGTCCTGTCACGTGCTGTTTGCTGTCGCCTATTGCCGCCTGACAGCAGCTGGCGGCAAACGGCGACTTTGCATTGGACCGGCGCGCGGACCATAAGGCTGTAGCGGGGCGTGGCGCCGGCTAGTTTTAACCTTAAAATAGCCCGCCGGCAAGTACCAACCACCCACCGTAGGCCTGATTACAAGGCCAACCTGCAGGACCAGAGAAACCACCCCGAATGTGGGTAATGCAAGTTCACGCAAGACAAAGCTAGATTTATTTAACAGGTTGTTGTAACATAAATAAACAAGACAGTACTCCGTAGCCTCGTCTCTTTGTGTTTAAGACTCGCCACAGCATCATGCGTGACCATCGTAGTGAACCAATCGCCGTGGTAGGCATCGGTTGCCGATTCCCCGGCGGCTGTGATACTCCATCTAAGCTATGGGAGCTATTGAAAGATCCAAAAGACCTATCCCAAGAAATACCACCCGATAGGTTCAACGTCGACCGTTTCTACCACAAAACTGGAAGTCATCATGGTACGACTAACGTACGCCGTGCGTATATGCTCTCGGAAGATATATCGCAATTTGACCACCAATTCTTCTCCATTACGCCTGACCAGGCTGCTGCCATTGATCCCCAGCAACGCCTACTGCTCGAGGTCACGTACGAAGCTGTCGAATCTATGGGGTGCACTATGGAACAGCTTCATGGCTCGGATACCGCCGTTTTCGTTGGTATGATGAATAACGATTACCTGGTTCAGCAAGCTTTGGATGTCGATTTCTCACCCAAATACAATGCTACGGGTGTGGCAAATTCCAATGCATCGAGCCGCGTTTCCTATTTTTTCGACTGGCATGGTCCATCAATGGTATGTTGTCTTGACCGTATATATATTACTACTTCAAAGTTACTCATTTTAGTTCTGTAGACTCTTGACACAGCATGCTCTTCCAGTCTGGTGGCTGTGCATGAAGCCGTGCAGGCGATCCGATGCGGGACTTCAAAAGTTGCTGTCGCCGCCGGTACAAATCTAGCTCTTATTCCCTTAGCATACATAACGACGAGCAATCTCAGCATGCTGTCCCCAACGGGCAAAAGCCGAATGTGGGATGCGGATGCAGATGGCTATGCTCGAGGTGAGGGCGTCGCATCGGTGGTTCTGAAGACACTGAGTGACGCAATCCGAGACGGTGACAATATTCACACCATCATTCGGGAAATAGGCGTCAATCACGATGGAAGGACGGCGGGTCTAACGATGCCCAGCGCCACTGCTCAAGCTGATCTTATCCGCCGCGTATATCGTCAAGCTGGTCTTGACCCTCGAGACAGGAGTGACCGGTGCCAATTTTTCGAAGCTCACGGTTAGTTGCTCCATGAATATCTGTAACGTAAGCTGATAAGCTAGGTACCGGTACCCCGACTGGTGATCCGCAGGAAGCTGAGGCTTTGAGCAGAGCCTTTTTCGACCAAAACAACTCCGCTGACGATGACATGCTCTTTGTCGGCTCCATCAAAACCATCGTCGGCCACACTGAGTCTACAGCTGGACTGGCCGGACTGCTAAGAGCTTGTTTGGCTTTGAAGCATGGAATAATACCTCCGAATCTTCTTTTCAATCGTTTAAACCCAGCCGTGGCGCCTTTCACCGCCCATCTGCAGATTCCTACTGCTGCTCAGCCCTGGCCATCAAATCATGGTAGCATTCGGAGAGCAAGTGTTAACAGCTTTGGATTCGGTGGTGCTAACGCTCATGTGATCCTTGAGTCATACGACTCTACAAAACATTCAGTTAATGGCAATGGGATTCCATCATCCGCCTCGGAATCAACTGGCTCAGACATGGCGTCTTCATCAGTACCATCTATCCCTTTCGTATTCTCGGCCGCTACAGCAGGCTCATTGAACGCAAATCTACGTGCCTTTCTGGCCTATCTCGAACAGTATACTGACACGCTTTGCCCAGCAAGTCTGGCGCATCATCTTGTTGAGAAGAAATCGGGTTTCACAAACCGAATTTCGTTTTCGGCTGAATCCGTGCAAGATCTAACAGCTAAAATTGCGCAAGCTCTGGAACCGAACGAAGGCATTCCAAGCAACTCTTTAGCTTCGCACTTCTCCGACCACCCATGTGTCTTGGGTGTATTCACTGGACAAGGTGCTCAATGGGCAACGATGGGTACCAAACTTATTGCCTCCAACACCCTCGCGTCGGCAATTATCGATGAGTTGGACTTGGCACTATCTACGCTCCCGGAAGACGACCGGCCAAGATGGACTCTCATGCAGGAACTACTCGCTACAAACAACTCTCGGATGAACCAAGCTGAGATTTCTCAGCCACTGTGCACTGCTGTCCAAATTGTGCTTGTCGATTTGCTCCGCGCCGCGAGAGTGAAGTTTTCGGCCGTAGTTGGACACTCTTCTGGGGAAATCGCAGCTGCCTACGCTGCTGGGTTCATAAACAAGCGTGACGCTATTCGAATCAGCTTCTACCGTGGGCACTATGCAAAGCTGGCTTCTGGTGCTTTGGGTGGACCTGGAGCGATGATGTCAATTGGCACATCCTTTGAAGATGCGCAGGAGTTATGCCAGCTGGAAGAGTTTTCTGGATCTCTTTGCGTAGCTGCACACAACTCACCTGAAAATGTAACGCTTTCTGGTGACTCATCGACTATTGAACGGGCAAGACTGGTTTTTGAGGAAGAGCAGAAGTTTGCTAGATCATTAAAAGTTGACACGGCTTATCATTCTCACCACATGAAGCCTTGCAAATTGCCGTACCTGAGAGCGCTTCGCGACTGCAGAGTGGCAGTTCTACAACCTGCCGCAGAAGCTCCTCTGTGGTACTCGAGCGTCAACGATGGCGAGCTCATGGAAGCAAAATCGCCAATAAGCGCGGAGTATTGGGTAGACAACATGTCCAAACCGGTGTTATTTTCTCGCGCAGTAGTTCAGGCCTGCGAGTCATCTGGTAGCAAATTCACCTTCGCACTAGAAATCGGACCACATCCAGCGCTGAAAACGCCGACTCTTGACACTCTCAAGGCCCTCGGTATTGGTATCCCTGGGTACTCTGGTGCTCTATATCGTGGGAAAAACGATGCCGAGGCCTTCAAAGACATGCTCGGAGCACTATGGACGGAAGCGGGTAGAGCGGCGGTGGACCTGCTAGCATTTGAGCAAGTCGGCGCCGCGCAACCAACTTGCTTTCGACCTATTCCAGATTTACCAAAATATTCCTGGAATCACGATAGACGGCTATGGTGTGAAGCGCGCTCGTACAAACATGAGCGTTTACATGAGCTACCTTATCACGACCTCCTCGGACGTGTCACCTCAGACAGCACCGCAGACCAATGGCGGTGGCGGAACGTCCTCGACGTGAGGCAGCTGCCGTGGTTGAGAGGGCATGCCCTTCAAGGCCAGACCGTATTTCCTGCAACAGGCTACATTGCTCTTGCGATGGAATCGGCTATGCAGATTGCTGGGTTATCACATGTTCAATTGGTCGAGTTGCTGGATCTGAACATTGCCAAAGCTATTGTCATTAGCGAGGCCGCACCCACAGAGCTCGTCATCTATATGAACCGCGTAACCTGGAATGATGTTCAAGAGGTCACGTCAGAGTTCTCTGTTTACTCTGCCGTTGCTACCAAGGATTCAGCTGGACTGACATTGAATTGTCGCGGCGACTTACGTATTACGCTTGAACCCAAGGCGGGACGAACAGCAGTACCACTACCACCGAGGGAGATACACTCCGTCAACATGTCAGAAGTCGACGTGGAACGCTTTTACTCCTCCTTACGAGACGATGCCGGCTATACATACGAGGCGCCATTCAGAAACATCACCCAGCTTTCGCGTCGCCTTGGGCTGTCCACGGGAACCATACAAGCGCCCGAACCAGAGAGCGATACTACTCAATTCGTATTCCATCCTGCTATAGCGGACTGTGCCTTACAGGGCATGTTTGCAACATACAGCGCCCCTGGAGATGGATCTATTACGTCAATAATGGTGCCGAAAGGCTGTCGTCGAGTATCACTAGTCCCTTCTCTTTGGTTGGCTCAGCTTGATTGTGATGTGTACTTTGACTGTACTTTGACAGACAACGGTGCGGACACTGGCATAGCTGGCGATATTGACCTCTACTCTTCTGGATACGAAAACAAGATGATGCAGTTCGAAGGGCTTAACTTTGTCCCATTTGCAGCAGCGACAAAAGAAGACGACAGATCACTATTCCAAGAGTCCATCTGGTGTCCCAACAGTCCAGATGGCAAGCTTGTGCTCGGAGATCGTGAACCGACAGCCACGGAGAAGCAGAAAGCACTCGATGCTGAACGTGCGGCATTTTTCTACATGTGCAAGCTTGTTCAGTCTGTCGAGCCGGATGCACGTACAAGCCTTCCATGGTATCGTCAATCATTGCTAGAAGCTACCGAGCGAGTCGTGGATAGCGCTCGCAGTGGCACTCACCCATACGCCAGTGGTTGGTTGAACGACACCACCGAGGAAATTGCATCTATGATGGATAGGCAAGTATTGTACAAGATCACCCAAAATTCATCCACTGACTCCTCGCAATTAGCTATGGCGACGATGCCGACTTCAACATCACACGTGCTGTTGGCGAACACTTGCCGCTCCCAGAAGTCATGTCTGGAGAGGTCAACATTTTGGAGTACATGGCCCAGAATGACTACCTTGGTCGCTATTATCGGGAAGCTGCCGGGTTTGATTTGCTCAATGACTCCGTTGGAGGTCTTGTTGCTCAAATCACCAACAAATATCCACACATGAACTTCTGCGAGGTCGGTGCTGGAACCGGTGGTGCCACCAAAGCCGTCTTGGACGTTGTAGGCAATGCCTTTGCCTCGTATACCTACACAGATATCTCCGGTGGCTTTTTCGATACCGCTCAAAGTCGGTTCCATGCTCATCACGGGAAAATGATCTACAAGACCTTGAACATCGAGCATGATCCAGTTGACCAAGGCTTCATATCACAGGCATATGATTGCGTTGTCGCCGCGAATGTCTTGCATGCGACCAAGTCTCTTGAGACTACGCTCCGCAACGTTCGAAGCCTTTTGAAACCCAGTTGCTACCTGATCTTGTTTGAAATCATTGGCAACAACGTCATGCGTATCCCGATGGTAATGGGCGGCCTTCCTGGATGGTGGATCGGCCATGAAGATGGACGAAAATACGCCCCCACGATTGAACTCGAAGAATGGGACACCATACTCAGACGGACAGGATTTTCCGGGGTGGATACGCATACTCCCATGACAGACAAAGTTTCTTTGCCTGGTGCGATTTTCTGTTCCATGGCTTGCGATGAGCTGATTGACACTCTCCGGAGTCCTCTAGCGAAGGACGTTGATCAAAGTGCCAATGACTGCCTCGTGATTTTGCAAGGAAAAAGTGACATCGGCAAACAGCTCTTGAGCATGCTCGAGCTGCACTTTGCCCAAGTTGTTGCTGCTGAAAACTTGGACTCCCTGCCAGAAATACCTGCTCGCGCCCATATATTGTCGCTACAAGATTACGGCGATTCCATTTTTGAGAACCTTACGGAACTTCGCTGGAGCAACTTACAGAGACTACTCGAGTCACCACAGACTGTACTCTGGGTTACTAGCGATGCCCATTGCTCTAATCCATACGCGGGCATGTCGACAGGTTTATTCCGAAGTCTCTACCACGAGCTCATGGGATGCCTAGTGCAAACTTTGGATTGCGAGGCTGGACACACGGCCGCTGACTTGCATACGATTGCCGAACTGGTACTTCGCTTGAGGAAACTTGCAAGCCTGAGCCAGCGAGATGAAGATGCAGACATCTTGTGGACTGTCGAGCCCGAACTACGCTTGCGTGCTGGACGGCTGGAAGTTCAGCGAGTACGTTCAGCACGGGAGCGAAATGATCGCCTTAATTCACGCCGTCGACCCGTCTTCCAGGGTCAGGATGCTCGCATCGCATTCCTCGACTTGCGCTTCGAAAGCGGAAGACACGTACTCGAAGAGACCCTGGGTGCAAATCCTTTGTCCGATGGCGAATTCGTTACTGTCAGGGTGACGACTTCGTTCCTACTGGCTGTAAAGACCCCTATGGGACATGCATTTGTATGCCTCGGGTTCAACCAAGATAATGGAGAGAAGGTCTTATGTTTATCCGAAACGAATTCGTCCCGGCTCGTCATTCACAAACATTGGACTCGCACTGTTGCTATCGACGTGATTGACCGACAATACTTGTCGTTGGTCATAGGAGCTTTGGTCAACCAGCAGATCGTGGACGCTCTGCCTTCATCTGGAGCTCTCTTAGCATATGACCCGGATCCTGGTCTTGCCTCGCTCTTATCCAAGCAAATGTCCATTCAGAACAGAAGCGTCTTGTTCATCACCTCGCGCCCCAAGATGCAACATCATCGGGGCAAGTGGGTGTCTCTCCACTGCCAATGCACCTCTAGAACTATTGCAGGAATTCTCCGAAATGACTTATCCACATACCTATATTCGTCCCGCCTGGCAGGCGACTCAGGACGTCTTGAGGAACGGATTCGACAGCTTCTTCCACCACACTGCCAAACTATTGATGCTGACGTTTTCGTTTCGAGACGTGCTTCAAAGTTACCACGAGAAGCTGCAAGCTCCGTCACCGACCTGTTGCAGAGGGTTACCGAGTTTGCCGAGTCTCAATTGAATGGTGTTCCCGATGGTGTCGCTCTTGAGGCAATGTCATTACACGACATTGTTTTGGCAACAGAGCCGTTTGAGGTTACCGCGAAGCTCCTCGTAGATTGGGACTCTGACGTGAGGGCGCCAATGAGAATCAAGCCCATCTCTTGTCACCCCGGCCTTTTCAGCGGAGGTAAAACCTACTGGCTTGCAGGTCTTTCTGGCGACCTTGGTCGGTCCTTGGCAGACTTTATGATTGCTCATGGCGCGAGATACGTTGTCCTGAGCAGTCGAAACCCCAAAGAGGAAAAGCCGTGGATAGACTGGCATCTCGCTGAGCAGGGGGCAGAGGTGAAGTATTTCCAGAACAACGTCGCCGACTTCACGTCCGTTCAGAATACATTCAAACGGATTACTGAGTCTATGCCACCGCTAGGTGGCGTTGCTCTGGGCGCGCTGGTTCTTTGCGATCGCATGTTTGCTCAGATGAAACTCGACGAGTTCCAGCAGGTCATGGACCCCAAGGTCCAGGGCACTCTCAACTTCAGTCGACTCTTCTCACTTGACTCGGGCTCGCCGCCTCTGGACTGGTTATTGGATTTTCATCGATTGTGGCTACTATGGGTAATCCTGGACAAGCCAATTACTCTGCGGCCAACTGTTTTATAAAAGCAGTCATCAATCAGCGCCGAGCTCAAGGCTTGGCTGGCTCTGTCATTGATATATCGCGTGTTATTGGTGTAGGCTACGTTGAGAGAGAGATGAAGAGCGATGGCAGACTAACGAGAGAGCAAAAAGAGCGTCTCTTCACTGGATCCATGACCCTGCCCATGTCAGAGATTGATTTGCACCAATTGTTCGCAGAAGCCATCGTATCGGGCCGCCCGGCGGCGATAGACAATGGAAGTCACGACATAATTACCGGTATGGCACCGGTGCGCAAGGAGAACGCACATCATAAGTCCTGGCCAAGCAATCCGAAATTCGGACTTTTGGTGAAAGTAGGCGAGGAAAGTGTTGCTGAGTTGAGCGAGCAAGCCAGCAGCCGTATCCCAATCAAGAAGCTACTTGCCGAAGCGGAATCACGAGATGAGATGGACAAGATCATTAAAGGTACGTTGCGAAGCCAATGACGAATCCTCGACACTTCTGACTGACTGTTGTAGATGCTTTGGTCAATAAACTCCGGGCTGTCCTCTTTCTTTCAGGATCCGACGCCCCAGTCGAGGAAGTGCCACTCATAGATATTGGTGTCGACTCGCTGGTCGGCGTTGAAATCCGCGCCTGGTGTCTACAAGAATTCGACGTTGACGTTCCGGTCATGAAAATTCT